>OX438714.1:10395000-11595000 GCA_949316375.1 Mythimna vitellina
TTTCGTTCAACTTGTTTTATATCTGTAATTAAGTCATCCTAATAAAACGCTAACTGTTAGTAAGTAGTAAATAAATGTAGGTAAATTTATTTCAATGCTGGGAGTTGCAGGGCGATGTCCAATTTGCAGACGGCGAGCAATGAGTAGGCCGTCGTCTAGCTGTCCAGTAAGAACCCAGCCCGAGTCGATGGTGCCTAGTGTTCCACACGCACTTTAAAAAGATGCCAGCAAAACTAAAGGGACTAGTAAGCCCGGAATGTGGGAGAGTTTACCGTGAGCCCAGAATGCAAAGGGCAACTGACGGAGACAGATGGATTTTAGTCTGTAAAAGTCTGACATACCCTCTCGCTCCATCCTAGAGCTTGAACTGTAGAATATTGTAAACTCAGTCTCTGGCAGGAAATTCTCTCCTTCCTCCTATCTCTTCCTCCACAGACTGAGGGAGGAGTGTATGGTTCTTTTTTCAAAATCAAGAGATTCGGTTCCTGCTAAGACATAATAGTTTTTGCTATTTCTTATAGCTTCAGATTTGTTCACAAACTCGTAAAAAAATCACTCTGAATGATATTATTAAGAGGGCCCTTCCCGATCCGTCTATCGTTAATGTGAGCATAGTGTCTAAGCTTGTTGTTACATTTTATGCAATGATTAATAAAGTGGCAATGGGATTAAAGAGAGATAACACCTGAACTCTCGGTTAGCATTCGGTAATTTCCGTCACTCATTCGAATATTTCTCAAAATGTGTTCTATGAAATACAAGTTTTTGTTTAAGTCTTAAGACTTTTGAAAAAATTTCCGTCACTCAGAACTTCGATTAAATGTGCAAGGGTTTTGTAAATATATTTTGTTTACTTTTTGATTTATGAGTACAATATGAAACATCAACAATTGCATCACAGCTTACCATCAGGTAAGATCGCAGTCAAGGACTAGTATATATTATTAAAAAAAAAAACATTAAATTTTACGTAAGATTTCTGCATAATAGCAAATTTGCAGAATTCTTTACTGGATTAATTTTACGAAAATTCATATTTCAACTTTAATAGAAACCTAGATAATAACCACAAGAAACAAAGATTGTTTCTAAAGAAACATAAGAAATAACGTCATAATCACGTAAAAGCGGTCGTATGGGAAGTCGTCAGTCGGGTTGGGCGCTCTTAAGAGTTCTTATCAGAGGACCTTTTAGGTTATCAGTGTGGATGCCTAAAAAACTGTATATAGATTCATGTTTGCGAATTACAGACACTGTACTTTAGTATTTCACTAGAAGTTAACGCACCTCAAGATGTTTAGAACGCGTGTACTGACGTTTTTGTGTCTGTTCCTGAAGGTGGCCAGTCCATTTTCTTGGGGTAAGTAAGCTAAAATAATATTTTTTGTATCATTCTAATATTATGTACCAGTTAAAAATCTATTTTGTATCACATCTCCTAATTAAAGTTTAAAAATTTGGTATTGAGTCGAATGCGAAGCATTTGAATTTTTTTTTATTATTATTGACTAGCCTTCGCCCGTGGCTTTTCTCCACGTACATGAAATATAGCTTATGTCACTCAGGAATAAAGCAGCTTTCTATCGGTGAAAAAAATTTAGCAATCGGACTAGTTCTTTCAGAGATTACCTCCTAAAAACAAAATAAACATAAAAGAAAAAAAACAAACTTGAAATATTTAGCTTTTGCCCGAGACTTCGTCCGCGTAAAAGTCCAAAATGGTTTTATTAGGTTTTTCGAGATACGAAAATATGAAATATTATTTATTATATTCGTCGTGTGTGATAATCCATTGAATTGTATGGCGAGCGATATTGTATCTTAAGATAAAATATTATAGTATCTTAGCCGTGTGCAGCGTCCCTTTGTGAACTCCACTGCCATTGACGTAACCTACGACAAACTTATTAATTGCGGTTAGTACAGTAATCGGGTCTAGGGATCGAACCGCAGAATTAAGTTTGTTTTTTATTGTATATACTTTTCCGGGATAAAAATTACTCAGTGTGGTGCCCAAGATATTCAAGATATTATAGATTTATTGTATGTATAGATAGGCTTGCGTTTGGCCAATATCTCATCTGATGGTAATTGTGAAATCTGTGTAATAGTGCGCAGCTCTCCATTTACATAATCTTTTAATTATCTTCTAAATATTTACTTTCCGAAGCCGGCTTTATTATTTGCGGATGACGAGCAGTGCATAGCTCGTCGTCCGGCCGTCCGGTAACCATCCGGATCGAACCCGAGTCATCGACGGCGCGTAATGTTCCAATATTGTAAGCTTCGGTCCTGCTAGGCCAGCAGTCAATATGTTTTGTATTAGAATTTGTTATTTGTTTTATTCTATATGTGCACGGATTATGAAATTGAAAAATTAACCATATCACCTCTTAAAATTAATGCTATCGACTTGAAGAAGCTGCACAGTATTCAAGACAGAATAGATTCACAGAAGCCAATCCACATTGAACCATCTTTTCAATTTATCATACGACAATCCCGTTCTGTGGTACAATACTTGCCGTGCTAATATTGGGAGCAATGCTGTTATACCAAATTCATATTCGCCGAAAGAAACAGTTGAAAATTCCAGATGAAATCACTTACGCCGAGCCTGAATCATCTGAAACCCGAAAAATCCAATCATTTTCTCAAGATCAATCTAAGGTCTCGACGATATTTCATCTTAAAATCTGAAATAGTCGTCGATCTGAAGGGATTCCCCCTTTGTTATGCGCGTCACTACAAAAGAAAGCGCTGATACCTAGGCACGAGGCAGCGCGTGCGCATCGTCACTGTTACTAGCGAAAGAGGGAATCTGCTGATACAGAACATGAGGCCCGAGGGCACTGTCTACGTGACCGCGCCCGCGCACTTCGGATCCAACATCGATCACGTCAATTTACTATTTCATATAACTGTAATATTTTTGAATTAAATTAGTTTATAAAAAAATCTTTTTTTTTTTAGTCCTCTGGCAGTAGAGAGCTGTGGTGGACGAGTAGTAACGTCCCCGACTTACGAGTTGTAAGTCGCGAGTTCAAACCCAGCCAGGCGCATTACTTTGTGTAATTTATTTCATCACTACTGCTCTCAAAACGGTGAAGGAAAACATCGTGAGGAAACCGGCATGTCCTAGAACCAAAGACATGTGAAATCCACCAACCCGCACTGGGCCCGCGTGGTGGATTACGGTCCATTACCCCTCCTAGAGATGAGGCCCGAGTCCCAGCAGTGGGAACATTAAAAAGGCTGATTATGCTATATGCTATGCTCCAGCGCAGCCTACTTATTTTACATTAGAGGCTCATTGTTCACAAATATGGGAGAGTATTCGTGGTTCAAATTTGTGTAAAAATTTGATTAATTCAATGCAATCCCGCATGCAAGCTGTTATTTACGAAAATGGTTGTTACACGAGCTATTATTAAGTAATAATACTTAATAAATATTATTTACTCAGTATTTATTCTCTGTAATAACTGGAGACCTCGTTATGTGTGTTTAACCATTAGGTTAAATACGGGTTTTAAACCATATTTAAAATAACTTACTCTACCAACCATTTGATTTGCTGTTTTGCAATTTCGTAGTTTTTAGCCTACATTTAATCCTTTTGACCTTTGTGATAAAATTATCTGGTCTCTTATTTATTCTTGTTAAGTTTACATAAGCTTTAACCTATGGTTATCTATAGGTATATAAGGAATAACGGAAAGGTTTGATTATTTTCAATATTTACAAGACTAATTTATGAAGAACTTCTTAATTATGTACTTGGATAAACACTCTATAAATAAAACGCTCAATATTTTGTAATCTATGCGGACGCTAGCGTTTAAAATAAATGGCGCGAAATCACGCGAGAACGCCGGCGTTCGCTTGGGCTTTGAGTGGCCCTTCGCAAATTTTTCAAAGATTTTTTAATTTTAAAAATTCTTCGTGCCATTCCCTCAATATATCCGCCTCGCGTCGTTTGACGTTTAGCTCTTTTTTTTAGAGTCAAATTAATGATATGACACAAAACTTTTTGTTTCTAATCTGGGAATTGTTCAGTATTAGGAAGGGGGGAGGTCATATCTTCAAATGAAGGAAACTATCATAATAATGATCGGACTTCACTTGGAAGTTTGTTTTTTTTTTTTTTTTTTTTTCAGATTTATTGGACTTTTATTACAATTGCTCTAACATTCTAATACTAATTATAAGAAACACAAAAACTATAGTGCCAGCGTTCTGGGCACTTTTCCTATTGATTGATCCTTTATTATTTTTAGTTTGTATATATTCTATAGTTTTTGTGTTTCTTATAATTAGTATTAGAAGTTTGTTTGATCATAATAAATATATTATAATTCGTTGCTTCACTTTTCAGATATGATTATAACATCGTAGATGTTGAGAGTCAAAAAGTTTTAGGATAGAGAAAAATAAACAATAACGTTGCAAACATTATAGTTTTAATTATAAACAAATCAGTCTTGTAATTGTTTCATCTTCGTAACGGATAGATGTCTATGTATTTCTAAATAATCTTCATCTTTTTGGCAAAAGAAGCGATAGACGTAATTATGTTACAAGGAACAGGGATCAATTAGTTCAACCAGGTTTCAGACTGGCTAAAGTGGTCTCTTCTTACATGGGGTACTGTTTTAAATGCTATAATAAAATACCTCCCCAAATATTAAAACTCAACGAAATGAAATGTAAACCTTGTATTAAACGTACACTATGCAAGCAAGCATATATAAGGTGGGCACTCAAGCATATTATAAGTTGGAGGATTATATTCAAGATAAAAATGCTTGGCTCAATGCTGGTCCAGCTCCACTACCACCGGGGTGTACAAAGTGATATGTTTGAAATTATTATTATTTTTTAATGTCTTTTTTTCAAATTTTAAAATATTATTGTCGTTAGTATTGTATAATGTAGAAGCATTTTTTCAAAATTTGTAAGTGTGAGTACCATCGAGCAATTTTATAGTTTTTAGGTTACTATTGGACTTGTTTCACATAAATGAGCATGGCAGTTGAGAGTTTGTCATGCTCACTCAAATGTCTTACTGATGATGCGACGTGTGTTGGATCATTCCGTTCCCTTCAAAATAGTTTAGCTGAGTGGTGTTATTATTCGCGTCATGTCCGTAAACGGGCGCTCTCAGTTGAGACTGGTCATCTCTTAGCTGCCAGTTGCTATTTTAATATCTATATTTAGTTTTTATTTTTTACTTTATTTACATTGTTCTCACGTGATAGCGACAAGAAACATGTAACAGAGATATTTGTAATTACAAAACATGATTGAAAAGAGTGTCCATGGAGTTTCTTGTACATTCTTCTCGATAGAGATCTACGCTTTGGAATGTGTAATCAGCATCCTTTTTTTATGACTGTCTGCCTTCTTGACATTTTAAAAGTGCCTGTGAATAGTTTATTTGAAATAAAATACTTTGACTTGTCTAAACTTGAAGTAATTAATTTTATTCGGACCTGTGTTGCCAAAAAGTGTGAATCGCGCAATAGACGACAACCATTGCTTAGATATTTTACTGCTTGAACCTTGTTATCGTCTTCTAATAGGAGATGCATACCTCTGTTGATGGCAGTTATACCTGTACCCAGCTGCCTTTGAGATACCATAAGTGCCTTCTCTCGATTACGTACCATGTCTGGTACCGCTGCTGCAATTTCTGCATTTAATTTTGGTGCTTGCAAGAGCCTACAGTTGTATGGTATAGGGTGACCTTGGTACCTTGATGAGCATGTCTTTAGCGCCTTTGGACATTCCCTTCTTTAGTAAGGAAAGCCACAATTGTGATAAATTGTTGTTAATAATATCACCATAGTCAAGCGAATCCGACGTGGATTCACTGAGGGTTGACAGTAGGCCAAAGTCTAGCTTGGATTCTGCGTCACCACTGGTTTCCTCTTGACCATGTTTCTCACGATGGATATCGTCTGATTCCAATTCCACCTCATGCAAAATATCGGGTGGCAGGGATACTGGTTACACGTTTTCTTTATCCTTGTCGAAGGTCACATCAAGATCTTCCTTACCTAAAATTACGATTTGCAATTCAGGTTGTGAAGATAAAAACTTTTCTGGTAGTATGATAATGGTGGTATAGGTAGTTGCACTGAGTTGCACGATAATGTTACATCTTTTTTAGATTGTACGTCGTTGTCATCGTTGAAATCTTGCAGTCAACCCATTAGCTTAGCTTAGCTTAGTCGGCCTTATAATGTTCCCACTGCTGGGACTCAGGCCTCCTCTCTAGGAGAGGGAATGGGCCGTAATCCACCACGCGGGCCCAGCGCGGGTTGATGGATGTCACATGTCTTCGAATTTTTGGTTCTAGAACATGCCGGTTTCCTCACGATGTTTTCCTTCACCGTTTTGAGAGCAGTGGTGATGAAATAAATTACACAAAGTAATGCGCCTGGCTGGGTTTGAACCCGCGACCTACAACTCGTGAGTCGGGGCCGTTATCACTCAGTCAACCCCGATGCAATTAAAATGATTACTGCTTTTGCTACTTAGTACGCAGTCTTAGTTTTGAAAAAATGTCAAAGTTATTCACTCGCAGTCAAACCTGATGCCGATTTCTCCATTCACTCACATCACATCACTTATTAATAAATTTTTGCTTACCTTCGTCATCTGATGGTGATAACTGTAATATTTTTCGTTTTTGTCTTTCTTTTTCTTGTAATTCACGGATTTTTTGAGCATGGTGCTCAGTTTTTGCCTGTGTGCTCCTTTTTGGCATGTTGCTTGCAGAGCACATGCGACAGTTACCGCGCACAAAAAAGGAATGAGCTAAACGTCAAACGACGCGAGGCGGATATATTGAGAGTATGGCACTAAGAAGTTTTAAAATTAAAAAATCTTTGAAAAATGTGCGAAAGTTACCGAGTAAGTAGGGAAACTACGTTATTATAATCATGTCTGAAAAATGAAGCAACGAATTATAATAAACTGTAAGAAAAAATAATCAATATTTTTTAACAGTGCCTTTTTGTTTGACAAGCCGGTTTACCTGCTCTTTTTCTTTTTGCTGAGTAACTTCTGACTTGAATATTATATCACAAATAAATATCCACTTGTTAGCTTGGATATAATATTCCTACTGATTTCTTTTGTTTGTTTTTCATGACTTAGAAAAAGTCTAAGTACTACGTAAGATTTGAACTTACTTTGAATTTGTTAGTAGATATATAGTAAATTGTAGAAGGTAGTTCTTCTCTATCGAAAAAGAGATGAGCGGCAATGCGAGTAGTTTGGAAACTATTTGTATGAGCAGCGTATTTTATGAAAAGATGAAGAAAGTCAACGTCTATTTGGGAATTAATAAAAAAAAATCCTTGTTTCAGACATTGTCGTGGGCGGAGAGAAACAATTGCACTTTTATTACAATGGAACAATAACGCATGTGGAAGATATTCCGCTGGTCACTCGGATCACTTCAGTAACATACGATCCAGTGCACTACAGGGTGCTGTTTACCGACGTCAACTATCCGAACATGTCAATATCTAGCTTTGATATATCAACCAGAAAAACACAATCTTTATTAACGAGAAAAAAAAACGGTCTCTACATGCGAGTCGTCTACGATCCCGTCACACAGTTACTGGTCTGGAAGGACGATTCTTACATATACACGTTTTCATTAAATCACACATCTGGTAATAAATCAGTCGACGGTAATCTTTTACTTACGGTGGAACAAAATTGCCGTGACGTCGCCGTGGACAGCTGTGGAGGGTACGTTAATAGTCTTCTATAATATACATAAAAGCGAAATACCACTCACTGATTAATCACGAAATCACAGAAACTATAACACCTTTAAAATTAAAATTTGGTAGATAGGTTCCTTATAGGGTGTAGACATCCGTTAAGAACGGATTTTACTAAACTCCACTTCTAAGGGGGTAAAACGGGGTTTCAAAGTTTGTATGGAGAAAGTTACTTTCACGCGAGCAAAGCCGCTGGCAGAAGCTAGCGATATATATATGCAAAAAAATTACTTCTGACAAATATGTGTATAATTATATTAATCATAAAAATATTTGTCAAAGTAGTTTTTTTTAATTTTTTTAGGTGGGAAATCACCTAATGACAACTCATGAAGTGGCAGGGCGTGTTAGACTTTTATTGACTAAAACCCACTCCTGTTCCTTCTTTGCCTTCGTTCCAGGGCCCTGGGGTTCACTTTATAGAATAGAATAGAATCGCTTATTCCTGAATATACGGAATATGAAGGTTTTAATATTAAACGGACTCACATATACTACCTTTGCCAGTGTAGAAATATTTAATGATAATCTAATTTGCAAATTCACATAATTGTATTTCACGCAATCATCATCTTCCTGCCCTTGTCCCATATTATTTGGAGTCGGTGCTACACGTTTTTTTCTTCCATTCTATCCTGTCAACCGTCATACTATCACTAACTTCCTTTTCTTTCATATCGTTTTCACACAATCCAAACATCTTTTCTTTGGCCTCCATCTCCCTCTCCACCCATCCATATGTATAATCATTACTCTTTTAGTAACATGTGTTTCATCTCTTCTCTTCACATGACCATACCAAGACAAACGATTCCCCTTCAACTTTTCAGTCACTGGCGCCACTTTCAAACTTCCTCTAATACATTCATTTCTCACTTTATCCATTCTCGTCACACCACACATCCATCTCAACATTCTCATGTAGTTCACGCAATATTAAGTAAAATTAAAAGTTAAAAAACATATTTATAATAATAATAGTGGCAGTTTTAAATGAATATTATGAGTATCTTTATGGACCACGTTATTTTTTGCATAAATAATTAAAAGTGACTAATAATTTCAATGTTAACTATTTTATAGAATGTTAATAAGCAAACAAAAAAGTTATTGTCAAATTTTATAATAATGTCAAAAGATATTCATAAAATATCAATATTTGTTACAAATACAATGTCAATATTTATTATTACTACGGCGCCATATCAAGTTTTGTGACAAGCTACGTAGCCCATGCTCAGCGGACAATCAACACGGTTCTAACGATACCTCATACGTCTGATATGTAGATTAGGAGCTATGAGGGAACAGATGAACATTCTCACATACATACATACATAGCCTGTCAAAATCATAACCCTCCTTTGGCTTTGCCGTAGTCGGGTAAAAATCAGATTTGTTTTATAAGTTTCATAAAAAAGATCATTTCATTTTACAAAATGAAACTAAAAGTGACGATTTCAGTAGAATTTGTGCAGTCCCGGTCTCAGAAGTAATTTAAAAAAAGCCGGCCAAATGCGAGTTGGACTCGCGCACGAAGGGCACCACAAAATCGGCAAAAACATTACGTTTATTATATGGAAGACTCACTTAAATATTTATTTTATGCTGTTTTTAGTATTTTTTGTGATAGCGGCAACAGAAATACATCATCTGTGAAAATTTCAACTGTATAGCTATCATGGTTATATGGACTGTCAAGCTACTCGTATCATGGATACAACTTGGTGACAAAAAAGACAATCGCAATCACAAAATAACATTTTTTGATTTCTCTCTGCATTCAATCCTGATGTTTACCTAGACGAAGAAACTAGTTCAAAATAAAAAAAGATGTTTGACACAAGATTCGAATTTTTAGGGTTTCGTACCTTAAAAGGAAAATACAGTACCTTATAGGATAACTTTTTTGTCCGTCCTTCTGTCTGTCGGTCAAGACCTTTTATCTCGGGAGCGCGTGGAAGTATCGATTTGAAATTAAAACCATGAACATTCTCAAGGGAACCGAAATTCATAGGGTACTTCCCGTTGACCCAGAATCTTGAAATTTGGTATAAAGCAAGGTCTTATAGCACAGATATAGGAATAAATCTGAAAACTGTAAATTTGTTGTTACGTCACAAAAAAATACTTTTTTGCGATTCAGAAAAATCTTTGAGATTCCATCCGGGAAATGAACTGTATACGTAAGTTTGTACGGAACCCTCAGTATGCGAGTCCGACTTGCACTTGCCCAATTGTTTTTTTTTTTTTTATGTTCCGTTAATTTTGCCTTCGGGTGTAGGTTTATGACTCAATTAAATTTGTTTTAAACATTTTGAAAATTTACAAATTACAGCTGTATTTACTGGATCACAGACAAAGAGATCGAGAGGATTCGGTTAGATGGCTCCGAGAGAGAAGTTGTTCGTGTAGCAGACAGTACTGTTACTTATCAACCCTGCTTGGTAATCGATCAACAGACGCAGAGAATGTACTGGATTGAGAGAACGAGTGGTGGCGGTCAAGAGTATATTAAAAGTTCAAATTTTAATGGAAAGAACAAAACAACAGTATATGTCGCACAAATAGGATTTTACGCAAGTTCATTAGCCGTATCAAAAGATTTCATCTACTGGCAGAACTATTTAAAAAAGGGAACTTGGCAATTACCGAAGAATTCATCAGATCGTGTTGCAAAAAAACTAAATACGGTTTCAAGCTTAACTGATACGTCTTATCAACTTGTGGCGGCCAACTACACAATACAGGAACAAATTCAGGGAATAAAGAGCTGCGAAGCTTTTCAGAGTTTGATTCCGAATAACTCGAAGCCAGAGACCACGATTTCAATTTGTCAAAACTATTGTTTGGAAGGAGGTTGTAGTGTCAATGCTGAAGGACAACCTACATGCAGGTAAAACGTCTTCACCTCATTACAGATTAGTGAATATACCTATTTAAGATCAGTTCAAGATGCTGACAGAGAGTAGTTGCATGGCGCTGCGCAGTGAGGCGCCGCAAGGTGCACCGTGAGGCCGTAGGGATTAGTCGAATTTTCTTATAATGGTAGAAGTATATTTTTGTATACAAAGGTTCTAACTTACATTACTAATTCAAAAAGTTCGTTTAGCCTCACTTTGCGTCTTGCGTCTTGAAAGATTGTCAATAAATTGAAATTCAAATTAATTGTTAAACTTTTATAATGAGGGTTGTTAAGAAATGAAATCACTTTGGATAGGCCTAGTGATGAGGGCCCCGAGTTACGAATTCTAGGTCGTGGGTTCAAATATAGCCAGGTGCAATACTTTGTGTAGTTAATTTCATGTCCACTGCTCTCAAAAAGTTAAAGAAATAAATCGTGAGGAAACCAGCATGCCCTAGAACCAAAATATCGAAGATAATTTGACATCCACTACTCCGCACTGGGCCCGCGTGGTGGATAACGACCCATTTCCTCTCCTGGAGAGGAAGCCTGAGTCTCAGCAGTGGAAACAATATAAGGCTGATCATGCTACACGCATATGCTCCAGACTAATCGAGTAACACTGTTTCTTATCTTCATTATTTCAGTTGCAAAGCCGGATACTCGGGGAAGAGGTGCGAAGTAAACGCATGCCATCAGTATTGCCTTCACAACGGCGTCTGTTCTCTGAACGAGGAAGATGAACCGACCTGTGAGTGCACAGCTGATTATGTGGGTGAAAGATGTGACGTTGCTATCACACAGGCTGGTGATTGTGCTGACAACACGACGCAGCAAGTACTACGAGACCTGCGCAGCGGAGTGAGGCAAGTTTTAAAAGAAGAGCTGAAACGTATCCTGCGATTGTTCTCTGATAAACTTGATGAGGATGAAGCCAAGTGTTAGAGCTTAGTTTTATTACAAGATTGTTAATTTTTAAAGTATAAAGTAATTGATCAGGTATTTTCTTAGTGTGAATGCGACGACAGTCATTTTGCACCACTAGATGGTATTAGCTTAAGTATGTTTTGAATTAAAACGTTTTATTTAATATTGAATTTACATTTAAAGATGAACATTAATTAAATCCTATATTTTATGAATTATTATCGTTATATTAAGACTTATTTCTTATGACACATTTTGAGTGCTACATCTTTTTTGTAATGTTTTTAAAGATAAACAACAGCTGATATTATTTAGAGCAAGAAAGTCGCCTTAGAGTCTACGCTAGGATACCCTGTGTCGTGAGCTACAGTTTCTTTGTCGTCTGTGTCACATTATAAATGCACTAGTGGGTAGTTCAGGAATGGTTAGGTTACAAAACTGAACGGTATTACTGATAAACGGTAGTACAACCTACCTACTTATAATTAAAAGCTAAATATATACCTTTGTACTCTTGTCTACTTTGTATTGTCTTTTTCTATATTTGTGTGTACATAAATAGTAAAATAAATAAATAAAAGTAAACACTAACGTAACCATTTTCATGAAACCTTAAATCAAATGTTTTAGAGATATTTTTTTTTGTCAGAATTGTTTTGGCCGTTTTCAACTTGGATTTATTTAAATGAATAGTGATTAGTGTGAACAAAGTCAGTGTTATAATAATGGTCAACAACACAAGAGATCGAAACACGATTTGAATAAGCCGTTGTATTATTTTCAAAATCACGTTAGAAACACAAACATCAAATACCGAGTAAGATTTTTTCAATACAGTTACTCGAAAATCTGTTCCGATCCCTACCACTTTTAGGCATTAAATTCACTGCTTCCCTCACTCGCACCCTCCATAATTTACTGTATACTTATTTCAGCTCCTATTTATTTATTTCTTCGTGAGTGTAATTTAACACGTAATATTGTAACACATGAAAATTTGTCACTGCAACACTCGGCTCCATAACACAAGAATTTCGTCTCGGTCTCAATGCAAACTTTCTCCACTTGTATCAAAATGTACTTATTTTCGTTACTGAGACATTCTTCGTTTTCACATAAGCATAATTAAGAATACACACATTGTTATACTCTATGACTTTATTTGTAAAAAGAATCCCGAATAAAATGGTCTAACCAAATAACTTTTTTTATTACTTAATTGTCACAATTGTATAGGATGGCCCTGCATTATTAATTTTAATTGAAGCTGTACTATGAGAGCAGACGGTCTTTAGTATATTGATGTAGGTGGGCACGCTATATGTTCTAGTTGGTCAAAGCGTTGAAGAGTGCATCATGGTTGATATTATCGAAAGCCTTTGCATAGTCGACAAACGCCAGATACAAGGGTATATTAAATTCATTGCACTTTCCAATAATTTGGTTTAAAGTTTGCAAGTGATCAGTGGTAGATAGACCTCGTCTGAATCCAGCTTGTTCAGGAGGTTGGTGGGAGTCTAGTTGTTGTGAGATGCGGCTTTCGATAATTTTCACAAATGCTTTATATAAATGCGAAACAAGACTAGCAGAACGATAGTTATTTATGTCGTTTTTATCACCTTTTTTATCACCTCCGCCTGGCCCGCAATGGCCGAGGACAGACGTGTGTGGAAAAGTGAGAAGGACGCTTTCGCTCAGCAGTGGGACACAAATGGGCTTACTAACTAATAAATCGCCACGAACATAAGCAACAAAGTAATAAGTACATATAAGAAAACAAACTACATATGTACATAGAGATTTTCTGCGGAAACATTTGAAAGAGTGTTCGTGGTGCTAGAACACAAAGGGTAACCCAAGGACGCACGTGGGTTTCAGTCTGCAAAACTCTAACATATCTCATTACAGTAAATGTAATCTTAAAGTTTGTACATGTCTCCAAATCAATGAATAATCTATTTTGGAAAGTTTATTTAATAATTGTTACATCCGTATCATACATTAAAAAAAACCACTTAGTACTTCACTATCATCATCATCATTTCAGCCGAAAGACGTCCACCGCTAGACATAGACCTCCCCCAAGCGTCGCCACAATGGCCGGTCCTGTGCGCCTCGCAACCATCGGTTTCCCGCAACCTTCACTAGGTCAACGATCCATCTTGTGGGATCACCACTCCAGAACCTTTCGTTTCCATCGACCATCTGTTCCGCGTGCAATGTGCCCTGACCATTGCCACTTAAGTGTGGTGATTCTTTGAGCTATTTCGGTAGCCTTGGTCCACCTGCGGATATCTTCATTACTGATGTGATCATGCAAGGGAACTCCGAGCATAGCCCTTTCCCCTTTACCCTTTGGGTGACTTTAGGTCTTCTTATGAGCCCCATTGTAAGTGACTACGTTTCGTAGCCATATTATGTCATCATTGACAACATGCACTTTGACATAATCTTACTGTAAGTTCTTATAAAATAATCACCATACAATAATTATTACCACAAAATAGGCAACACAATTAACCGCCTATAACTTTATATATACTAAAACAAATTCTTTACCAACTAAAATTAACTAAAAACAATCGTGTTACTCTCCTCTGATAGGCTTAACTATGGTTCCACCTGATGGTAAGCATTGATGACGGAATTAAGTCATGTAGTTCCTGCGCACAGTCTCCAAAATGCATCCTGAAAAAAAAAACAAAGGGTTGACTACCCTGCGCCTGGTGTTGTAAATTGGTCTTAACCAAAAAAACTATAATAATAAGAAAAAAAATGCTCAAATTACTTGTCTATGATATTTATTGAAGTCTTACCTAATGTAAGAACTGAAGACTGATGCTCGAAGAAAACAGAATGAATAAAGTGCGAGACAGACGCACGAGCACTTGACCGTGTGACGAGTAGGTATGGATGCTTGTCCACATTCACTGTGCTCTTGGCATGACGATCTGTACCCGCGGGTCTCCCCCAGAACGAGAACCTTGAGTATGACACCCTGGCGACACCTGCTCGTTAGTCTGTCAGCCACTTGAGGAGACCTGGCCTTCAAGTTACAGGTCGGACTTGTAAATAGACTTAGTCTTATAGAAAATAAAAAAATCTGTTTAATGCAATTAGTTAGTTCTAATAAAGATCTTTTGAAATTTAAGTGTACGCAAGAGACAAGAAACTATCTTCGAGTGAATGTAGGTCGATTAATCTATATATATAAAAGAAAGTCGTGTTAGTTACACTATTTATAACTCAAGAACTACTCAACCGATTTTGCTGAAAATTTGTGGGGAGGTAGTTCAGAACCGACGGACGGACATAGGATACATTTTATAGAGTAGGGTAGATTAGGGTAGAGTAGAGTAGAGTAGGGTAGAGTAGGGTAGAGTAGGGTAGAGTAGGGTAGAGTAGGGTAGAGTAGGGTAGAGTAGGGTAGAGTAGGGTAGAGTAGGGTAGAGTAGGGTAGAGTAGGGTAGAGTAGGATAGAGTAGGGTAGAGTAGGGTAGAATAGGGTAGAGTAGGGTAGAGTTGGGTAGAGTAGGGTAGAGTTGGGTAGAGTAGGGTAGAGTAGGGTAGAGTAGGGTAGAGTAGGGTAGAGTAGGGTGAGTTGGGTAGAGTAGGGTGAGTTGGGTAGAGTAGGGTAGAGTCGGGTAGAGTTGGGTAGAGTAAGTAGAATATAGACGGGAGCGAAGCCGCGGGCAAAAGCCAGAATTAAATAAAATGTTAATGAATATTGTCCGTTAGTCAGTCATAAGAAGGATCCTATTTTCTCGTAAATAAAACCCAAAAACTGTGGTATTACGTGTATACGTGTATATTGAAGAATTTTGATAGTTACAGTCTTGTTGAAAAGATACGTGAGGTGAATCGAAAAATTGATCGGGTATGTTCTCAAAATAATTAGGAGACATCATTATGTTTCTGTTAGAAATCGTTGAGCTGCGACTAATAAAAGGTTGTGATGCTGCTATTCACATTTTTGTAGGCGCTTGCAGCTGCGCCAAATATAATGTTAACGAATCAGTATAATGATAAGATATTTATTGAGGTCTGTAGATAACAAAAGACGTACAAACAAATTTTAAAGTAATAGATTCTTAAATTCGTGAACTGCGTGAATCAGTAGGCCGGAGGCAGGAGCAGCTTGCTTTTGATTATTGAACTAAGTTTATGTAAAACTAAAATACAATCTGTACTAATTAATAATAATTATACAGTTCCTTCAAAGACATTGCAGATGGGAAAATGCAAAATGAAAAACCATTTGAAAATATAAATACGCTATTTATAACAAGGTTTAAAAAACTACATTCATAACATTAATCTTATAACATTTGGTTATACCGATGAAATGAAAAACTCTTGTTTTCATTGCAGATAACAAAATGTAAACAGTTTTAAAAGTATATTATTTTTATGATGATGAGTTTTGCAGTAGTTTAACCCCAACTAATTAATAAATCAGTGAAGGTCAGATTTAGTTCCATTGAGTAGTATGTAGTGGTGGTGGTAAACTCTTCAGCAGCTGCACATCTCACGCTCGTTCTGAACAAGCTCCGTTCTTCAGACAACAGTCGAAGCACACGTCGACTTCACTGCTGTGCCCAGAGTAACAGGCGGTACATCTATGAAGAAAACGATAAAATGTACTATTGATGTAATTGAGAATGAGATTATTATTATCTACAAACTTTGGACCCCTGTTTCATACCTTTAGGGGGTTAATTTCGGAAATTCCGTTTTTAGCGGACGTCTACTTTCTATAAGGAACTTACCTGCCAAATTATAAGTTTGGGGATGTTTTAGTTTCTGAAATTTTGTGATTAATCAGTAAGTGGTATTTCGCTTTTATATATATAGATTATTAATCTATGTCAACCTACCAACCAAGGACCTGTCATACTGTATAGATCAGAATGTTGAGCGGTGAAAAAGATGGATGAGTAGATTGCATGTAGCAGAGATGAGAATGTTGATATGGATTTGTGGTGTGACAAGATTGGATAAAGTGCGAAATGAGTATATTAGAGGAACTTTAAAAGTAGCACTAATGACTGAAATGTTGAAAGGGAATCGTTTGTCTAGGTATGGTCATGTGAAGAGGAAGGATGAAAAGCATGTTATTAAAAGAGTTATGACTTTAACATGTGGGCGGAAGAAAATAAAAAGATGGATAGATTGTGTGAGAAGTGGTAAGAAAGAAATTGGTGTTAGTGATAGCGTGACGGGTGACAGGACAGAATGAAAAGAAAAAACATTTTTTTTTTTATTATTATGGACAGGCTCAAGTTTCACCACCATGTCACCTGATGGTAATGGATGATGTGGCCGACGTTTGAGCAAGCTTACATAGAAGAAACCTATTCACTTTTGACTTAAGGACTCCTAAGTTATATCTATCAGGAAACACAGACTCCGGCAGGGAATTCCACTCCTTAGCTGTACACACAATAAATAGGGGTTTTGATCAGGTCACACAGATGTAAAGGTACTTTTTGCTTACTTTTTGGGAGAAAGGAAATCATCAAATGACTTCTTGCGCTCTAAGGTGTTACCCACCTATGTTTCTTCAGTCCCCCTGCATTCTAGGATCACTGGTTTTCTTTTCAGCGATTCCCCATGACCCTAGCGGACATCTACCCTGCCGGAACCCTAACGATATTGCCGAAATCTTGTCGACGCTGGAGCTCAGTCCTTACCAGACGGCAAGCTACCCATTGATCGTCGTTTGCAAACCCGCGCCTACAGTAGCCGGAGATCGCTCTGCGACTTTCGACGTCCAGGGCGTCTCCTGTCGCGGCGGCTGGGGCATGAGGATGCATGTTTCTTCACCTGTGCGACCGCCTCCTTCGCTAGCATTACTGCTTTGTATAAGGAGGCGAGCGCATCCCAATCTACCAGTTCGCCGCCAGGTCAATGTTTGATAAGTAATTTTACAGATTGTTATGATTTTTACCTGCACTTAGCACATCCCTCAACATTGAAACAGCTTGAATACATTTGATAAAATAAGCAGGAAATTCGCATCGATTTCCTTCATAATCTTCTGAGCATCGGCAGGCTGGTTGATCTTGCTCGTTTAGAGAACAGACGCCGCCGTTTAAACAATATGATTGGCATGCGTTCACTTCGCACCTTACACCAGAGTAACCGATTTTACATCTGAAAAAAGATAAGATACAGAACAGTTACTCTATCATCAAGAAAACCAACATATAATTAGAAGCAACCATTTTTCAGTTTAAGTGGATAGACAGCAAACAACTCTTCACGCTCTGGGTGGAGCGAGAAGGAACGTCAGATTTTTACTGACTCAAACCCACCGTGTTCCTTCAGTTGCCTTTTGTGTTTCAGGACCGTGGTAACTCTTTCACACTATCCCGCAACCCTGGCAGGCGTCAGCTCTAGCGGGTCCTGTTTGTTTAGCGAGCATTAGAGAGCTCACACTGTGGCTCTGACATCGATGACGGGACTCAGATTGCAAATCAATACAAGTCTGGAATCGCCAACTCACTTCCAGCATGTGTGCTGATAAATGCTGGTACCTTCTCTGTACGAGAAGGGGCTTAGAGTGACGATAGCGGGCAGACATTATATTTACATTTATGAGATACTCGTTTCATCGTCATCTTCCTGCCCTTGTCCCATCTTATTTGGGGTCGGCGCAACACAATTTTTTTCTTCCATTTTAATAACAATATTTACTTAGAAGGTATTGTAATAGGCACCTATACTCCAACACGCTAGCATTAGAGAAAAGTGGCAGGTACCCGCGTGTGCACAAGATTTATTTTACGAAATTGAAATAATGGTTTCAATATAAAATTGTATAATTACCTATTTAGATGAATATGATTATTGCAAGGTAAGTAGTATTTATTTATTACTTACTTACTTTACTTCTAACAATTTTACAATTCTTTTAAAACGGCGTATCAATAAGTTTTCTCCTTACAAAACATAAAAATTGCACACAATAAAATTGCACACAACACAAGATTCATACAAATAAAAATAACTATATATAAAGTAATGAAAAACGTTCCAGGTACTGACGACCCCAGCTTCTTTTAGATTTTTAACTTGGACACTATTAGTAAGAACCAAATAATTTATTTAATTAAAAGCCTCATAAATTCAGAAGATCGATAGTAGAAATGAATTCATTTGAGTATAACAGTTGGTATATAAGTTGATTATAATAAATTCAGTATCAATCTTAACTGTAATAAAGCATGTCTAATGCTATCGCGAATAGTGGTTAGTGACTATAAAATTCCATTATTCTAATCGCATAATTAAAAATAATCTAATTATAATATAACATTTAGTATTATATATTTATATAACAGTAAAATTAGTTCTCGTTTACTAGCGCATTCCTTAAAATAATAAATGCCAATGAATTAGAAGTCGCTCTATATAGTTGGTGAAAGAATATTGAACTTTCTACACCAAAATATAAACATTACATTACGAAAGAATTATAGAGGACCCCGCAGTTTCACGATGCATCTAGCGGCGCCACACAGCGCAATACAATTGCTTTTTTCAAGAATCATGAGCTGACACTATCTTCACCAGTCCTTAATGAGAAGATCACGTTCTACCTGCATTAAGGTCATCCCTCAGCACTAACACTAAAATCTCCGTGCAAACAATAGTTCTGACAGATTGAAACTTGTACGCTCTGGTTTTGAGCAATCTGAAATCAGGTCCTGCAGAGGATCGCTTTAAAAGTGAGATAGGGGTGACGCAAATGAAAGGCTTCTGGTTGAATTACACTATTATTCTATTGACTGGCCTGTTGATCTAGTGGTTAGTGACCATAACTGCTATGCCGGAGGTTGTGGGTTTAATTCCCACCCAGGACAAATGTTTGTGTGATGAGCACAATCGTTTGTTCTGTGTCAGGGTGTAATTTATAGATTACAGGCTGGTCCACAACTATTGTTGGCCGTTGTCAGAGAATACGTTCGACCAATTAACGTCAGGAGCTTGGTAAGGTGCGTTTTTCATAACTGTCCCAGGTGCAGACGCTTGCAGGGCAAGACTACCCTAACGTGTCACGCCAGGCTTTCCATTTGAAACGGTAAGATTTGACTTCGCTGACCCATTCTTAGTTGTAAACAAAAGGGGGCGTGGTGCTTCGCTAGTCAAGTGCTATCTTTGCTTTTTTATATACCTTCGATATAAAATCTCTTACCTTGAAGCTGTGAGTAATCTATCAAAGGATGCATTTATCATGACATTCCAAAGGAAAGAAAATTGTCACGAATAGGCAGGCTAGTGGAAATATTCTGCGACAATGAACTCAACTTTGTCGCAGGAGCTAAAGAAATAAATGACTGTTTTTAATTTATAAATAACTAGCTTTTGCCAGCGGCTTTGCCCGCATACACAAAATATAGCCTATGTCACTCAGAATTAAAGCAGCTTTCTACCCAAGAAAAAATTTTAGCATTTGGAACAGTACTTTCAGAGATTATCTCCTACAAACAAAAAAAAAAACAAACTTTATCTCTTTATAATATTAGTGTAGATTACTTCACATTGGGACAGCTTCTAGTATTATAAAAAGCAAAGCAAAGGTCCGATCGTGTATGGGATATGCAGCCACATATGGGCTGGTGCTAAAAATGCCATTAAGTAGCTTTGAACTCAGTGGAAAGGCATGCAAAGAGGCTAATTGCTGATCCAGATTTGGTCAAGTCTACAAAGCCAACCAAAGTCCAATCTAGGTATTTTACAGGATGCATTTTAGAGAGTGTGAGTAGAAATTACATGATTTGATTTCGCTAATACCATAGGTACCATCGGACAACCTGACGTACGGCCATATCCACCCTAAGGTTGTTAAAACCTCTACTATCTGGACTAACCGTTTCGCCTTGTCGTTCATAGAGCGTACATCGATGGACTGGAACAATTTGCATGCTGCGATCTTCCTGACCGATTATAATTTAGGTGTCTTCAAGGCCGGAGTGAATAGTCTCTTAATAAAATAATGCGCCTCACCATCAACGATTGCATCAATTGACATCATCGATTGCATCGTATTTCCTGAAGTGTTTTTACGGATGTTAACGCCTGCGTAAGTGTAGTGAAGTGTTGTGTTGCTATTCTAATAGGCAAGGCGCTAACCATGTCTAAAGAAAATAATTTCTTATTCACTCTCTATTCCCGCCACGTCAGCTTTCACTGACATATTTTTTCCAGTAATTAATCATAAATGGCAAGAAACGAGAACAGAAGTTTTTTTTTTTATTTTCACATAAATAAAACTTTTGTCTTTGAACAAGTTGTTACGACAGTTCTCTATGAGGAGTTCCGTTCCATATCTTCAAAGTTCGTGATCAAATCATAACAATATTTCTATGGGACCAATTTGGAAGCATAATCTTTCAATCAAAAAAATATAATTTTCAAAATCAGTCCACATATGAACGAGAAATCGGTGAACATACTTAAAAAAAAAATACATTCATCCGAACATAGAAACTCCTCTCCTGATTTGTATTATTTCGTAATCAGAATGACTCATCAACTTCCTGCCATTATAATAGCATAGCTTAATCAACCTTATAATGTTCCCACTGCTGGAACTCAGGCCTCCTCTCTCTAGTAGAGAGAATGGGCCGTAATCCACCACGCGGGCCCAGTGCGAATTGGTGGTGGTCACGTGTCTTCGAATTTTTGGTTCTAGGACATGCCGGTTTCCTCACGATGTTTTCCTTCACCGAGAGAGCAGTGGCGATGAACAAAAAACTGTTTTTTATTTCACACTTTTTAGTTGCAATACACTTAGAAACAGAGTTCCTATTTCTCATGATAATTCCAATTAATCCAAACACTCCTAGGTTACATTGTTTTATTATGAAGTTTCAGGGTCTAACTTCCACCTTCCGGCTCCATCATCAGACCAGTTTGATAGTACCTTATAGCCAAAGTGCATCTCATGACAATTCTGATAAGACATTAATTTATTTGTATTGTCATAGTCGCTTAACTATCTTCATTGTGATATCTATGCGAGTATGAAGTTCTGTTGACCATTTCTGGTCTTCTTCCACCAAAATCACTACATAATTGCCTATAATATTTGAAGAATTCCGTCGATTTCGCCAAGGTTCCATCATCAGACCCAGATTTGGTGACTATGGGACCATTTGGGAAGTAAACCCTTTTCAACACAAAAAAATTTTTTTAAATCGGTTAGTAAGCGACGAAGATATGCCCGAACAAACATAAAGAAAGATACAAACATTCAAATCGAGATCCTCCTCCTTTTTTAGAAGTCGGTTAAAAATAACTGCAAACATTTTAATTCGATATCACAATTTAAAACTGAAGATATTCATATTTTCTGTTTTGATACAACTTCTAGTCAATATTTGTATATAGGTCGAAAATAAAACCACAAAACGATGAAAATATCCACTGTTATCGCGTCGGTTTCGTTGCTTATCAACAAAATATCACGCTTGTGGCAAGAATCCTGAATCATTTTATTATAATTGTTGCGAATTGCAGTCCAAACTAGCGATCCGACCCGGCTTCGCATGGGTGCGAAGTTGCCAACTTTCCTGATAGAATTTAAGAAAAAATATTTAGTAAAAGTTGGTACTGACAAATTACAAACACAAGGAAAAAAAATCAGTCAAATCGGGCGACCCGTTCTCAAGCGATGCTCCGTCAAACATGAGGCAATTGATTTTTGTTTAGGGGCCATTCATTTATTATATAAGACGATATTTCCTAGTTTTTGACCCCCTCGCCCTCCTAAATAAGAAAAAATAAGAATAGACCGACCCCTCCCTCCTGTTTCATATTTATTACATAAGAATTTAAACGAAACATAATATACGTTTGGTTGTTTTTGATGTTTATGGAACATTACAAGTGTATCGTTTACGATCCCGGTTTTCGGCCACCGTAGGCACGGGCTTGTAGACGGCTAGCAATAGGTAGCTTGCCTTTCGATCGTCCGGTAACCATTCGGACCAAGCCCAAGTCGTCGACGGCACGTACTGTTCCACGCGTGCCTTAAGGAAATGTTAAAAATCGTAGGGGCCCAGCAGGGTCGAGGCCTACTGGGGCCAAGGGTTTGCTTCTGAAAGGAAGACTCGGCCCTGGTATGAAAGGCAACGAAGGAACAGGAGTGGGTTTTTAGTCAGCAGAAGTCTGACATACCCTCGCGCTCCTCCCAAGAGCGGGGGATGTCATTGGATGATTTTCCCACCGTAAAAAAAGTCTCAGTACAAAAGTCATTAATACCAAAAAAAAAATTGCCTATCATCATTTAAAATTAGGAACTTGTAGAACAAATGTAATATATATTTCCAAGCGCTAAGACATCATTGAAAATTTTTATTTACGAACTTGGTTTGTGTTACAGTAAGAAATAATAAAAGCATAGAAATAAATCAGATAATTTCAAAAGTATGAAAGTTGAGTATTGGTATTTAACATCTACACACAATACAACATGTGCATCATCGATTTGGATGGTCGGGAGAGAGGTAACATAGTAGGAGCGGTAATAAATAATTTATATTATATTGTTATAATTATATTATATTACTTTTATTTATATATTTAGGTATACAGATGATACGACCCTCCTTGCAAATACTAAAGAATTATGAAATACTGCTTAAAAAAAATCTACATTTTAGTGATATTTCATTTTTTGAATGTATATAATTATGAAAGTCTTATCGATCAGAAGCGTATTTATTTGACTTTAAAAAAAAGAACTAAAAACTCTTTTGTAGGCATAGTACGTCGTTTGGTTTTGTGTATTACGTTGCGACTTAAGTGGCAGTGGGCAGGGCACATTGCTCGCAGAACGGATGGCCGTTGGGGCCGAAAGGTTCTGGAATGGCGACCACGTACCGGAAGACGTAGCGTTGGAAGGCCTCCTGCAAGGTGGACCGATGACCTGGTAACGGTTGCGGGAGTACGATGGATGCGAGACGCACAGGACCGTTCATTGTGGCGACACTTGGGGGAGGCCTATGTCCAGCAGTGGACGTCTTTCGGCTGAAATGATGATGATGATGATTACGTTCCACGGGGAAGCTTAACATTTGTGCCGTGTCGTGATCTGATAAATGGAGTGGCAGTACTGTGCCGATAGCATCAGGAATATTGCTGAGAATATGGTCGATGCATGAAGACTTACGAGTTGGTTCATTAATGTGCAGTTTAAGATTATAATTGTCTGCTAGATCTTGTAACTGAGTTGTAATATTACCTTTTTTAATAGTGTTGATGTTAAAGTCACCTGTTAGAACCACATTTGTTTTCGAGTTAAATTTTTGAGATACTTGGTACAAAAGACTGTTTATCTTGATCAAAAATTGGGTAGGGTCCGATTGAGGTGTCCTATAGATACATATAATTATTAACTTATGATAGGTAAGTTCTATGCCACATACTTCGAACGTATTTTGTATTGCATGGTTACATAAAAAAGGTAGATCCCTGTAGACAAGGTCACGCCTAACGAAAATGCAAGTTCCTCTCTTTGTTTTTCCCTTGAGTAGTTGGCAGCCAACTCGCAGCAGCTGGCAGCCAACTTTAATAGTATAGATAGCATAGTCGGCCTTATAATGTACCTACTAATAGGACTCAGGCCTCCTATCTAGGAAAGGGAATGGGCCGTAATCCACCACGCGGATGCCACCCAATGCGGATTGGTGAATGTCACATGTCTTCAAATTTTTGGTTCTAGGACATGCCCGTTTCCTCACGATGTTTTTCTTCACCTTTTTGAGAGCAATGGTGATGAAATAAATTACACATAGTAATGCGCCTGGCTGGGTTTGAACCCGTCACCTACAACTCGTAAGTCGCGGCCGTTACCACTCGGCCACCACTGCTCTTAACACTGCATTGCACTTATCTTTAATTGTATGTACTCACTTTTACGCACAGAACCGTTCATTGTGGCGACATTTGGGGGAGGCCTATGTCCAGCAGTGGACGTCTATCGGCTGAAATGATGATGACTTATTTTCCTGTCAATTGTTCAACTGCGAACAGGCAATACTTACACGCGCCAGCAACAGCATTACAGCATCAGCATCAAGAGCGACGGATATTCGTTCCACATGCAGCAGTAGGTAACACCGGCAGTGCTAAAAAGTGACCTGCTGAGATCTTCGCGTCATCGGCTCGATACACACACAGCACACTGAGTACATTTTGTCGTGACATTACATTATAATGAACTTGATTGATATTAAATTACTGGAATTTTATTGACATTATATTATTTTTTTATTTTACTTTTTATTATTATTTTTTTTGACATTATTTACATTTCATTGACAATCAGCTTTTTTATTATTTTATTTAAACTATTATATTAATGTAATGACAAATAATATGGAATGTTATTTTATTTATTTACCTGGCAAGTTATTGTACTAGCATGTCGATGTAAATTGATTTTTATTTTTTTAATTATTAGTTTTTGAATGTTTTATTATATTGTCGAATGGTTCGACACAAATGTAAATTGGTTGATGAAATGAATAAATAAATAAACATGAGCTTCATTTTTTATTGACCACAAAAATTGTATATACGAGTAATTAAGTTAATTACTGCAATATAGTAGTCATCTACTCGAAGTCGAGTTTGATTCATCTTCCATACCTTCTCTCACCGTGGCCAAGATACCTTTAGCTATCATCGGTCCTGTGTACATTATATGACGTACACAAACCCCTATTCTTACCTCACGTCCGTCTGTTACCTTAGATCTCCTGGTAACAAACATCTCTTTTTTTTCAACTCTAATTTCGCAGGTGTGCTGGAAGAGATTTCTATTGAAACAAGCATCACCTTTGTACGTATTCATCTGTTTTCCTTCTTCTCGTCTCTGTGTTTATGTGTGTATATGAACATGACAAACTTTGTTACTGCAAGCGAAGCGAAATACATTTCCAAGCTGAAGGCGAGGTCGTTTTTAAGCTGAGACTACTACTACTGTTTTAAAATAGCTGTCTTTGATTCTAAATAGTCTCCATAGCCTTTCCATTTTGCTGGTGTTCTGCTTTCACCGACTTTCTCTCGTAAGTCGTGACGCCAGTGTTTCCTAGGGATTCCTCGATGATAATGCGCGACCACTCTGGCCGAAAGGCCATAATATGTTTTATTTTTAAACTGAGATATCATCTTATGACTTCTTACGTTCTAAGGTGAAGCGGGAGGGCATCAGACTTTTACTGAGTTAAACCACACCTATGACCCTACAGTTGCCTTTGCGTTCTAGGAGCACGAATAACCTTTTCAGAAGTCGAACCATGGTCGTAGTAGCCTGCGGCCCTGCTGAGGTTCTTTGAAGTGCGCGTGGAACACTAGCTCGAACCGGACGGCTACCGGATGGCCGGACAGCCAGGCGAACTATTGCTCATCGTCCGCAAGCCCACCCCTACGGTGGCTAGTAGTCGGGGTCGGATCTCGGCGGCTGGGGTGTGAGGACGTCCGTTCCCTCACGCGTGCGCCCGTCTCCTTCGCTAACATTACTGCTTCGAGTGTCCAAGTTGAGACGTCGCCGCCGCGTCATAATATGATGAGATTCTAATTTTGCTGAATCTTTCTTGTTAAGTTTTGAATTTCAATTCCACAAAATGTAACGTGATACCAAGTCACGTGAGTAGGACCGAGGAGATGATAAGATAAACACATAGCTAAAAAATAAAGTAATTTTATTTTTTCAGGAAACCAGCGATAAGATTGTGGTGTGTGGAAAACCAAATTATAATTAGGACAAACCCATACGAGCTTGTTTATCAGAGGAACGCGGTTTCAATAGGGAATAACATCATGACTCTAGCAACACTTTGTTTTAATATCTTTCGGGTTGTCACCGAGGGTGGACGTCTCATCTGCTGAAACAAATTAGTTTGAAAAAGAAAATGTATAGCACGCGTGTTTTGGTGTTGTTAGCACTGCTCGTCGGGTTTGCGCATTGCTTCTCGTGGGGTGAGTATTTTTTTAACTGTGAATTTTTGTATTATTTTTTGTTAATTTCATTTTGGTTTGAACGTCTTAATTATTAGGGCTTAACATTATCGTAACCATTTTTATTCCAATACTAATAAATGCAAAAGGTTTTCAAATTTAAATATGAACACGATTTTTCAGGCATTTTTGTTTTATTTTGAGAGTAACAACAGGTTTTTCTAAAAAAAAAAAAACACTAAAAGTATCAAAATAATTTTAATTAGTGAAGTTGGTTATTTTTTTTTTTATGTATAAAGTTTTTTATTTCACACTTTTTAGTTGCGATACACTTACGAGTATATATAACCAGAGTGCATATCACTCATGACAATTCCAATTAACCCAATCACTGCTAGGTTACACTGTTTTATTATGAAGTTCCTGTGTCTACCTTCCACCTTCCGGCTCCATCATCAGATCAGTTCAGTTCTTGTAGCCAAACAGTATTTCACGGCTAGAATTCCGGTGCTTATCTTCCGGCTTCATCATCATCATCACGTGACTTCGATGATACCATTTTCAACATAACTATTCAGGACCATTTGTTTATTTGTATTGTCATAGTCGCATGACTATCTTCATTGTGATATCAATGTCAGTATGAAGTTCCGTTGGCAATTTCTGGTCTTCTTCATCAGTTCCACTTTCACCAAACGTTACTTTTGACTGTAAGTGCTTAAAGTTTTCGATGAAAATACCAAAAGGACTCTGAAAAAAATGGTATCTATCGGAAAACATGTCCTCTAAGAGAAAAAAAAATTACAAATGAGCCAGTAAACGACGGAGTTCTAAGGTAACACACATAAAAAAATACAACTTCCTCGTTTTTTTTTTTAACTCGATTAATAAAAAGAATTTGATTACAATTGAAATAGAATTAATTAAATTACAATTAAAATATAATTAATTAAATTTCAATTAATATGGATTAAAAAACAATTAAACAAAATTAATTAAATCTAATTAAATTCCATTCTCGTCACACCACACATCAATCTCAACATTCTCATTTCTGCTGCATGCAATCTTTTTTCATCCGTCTTTTTCACAGCCCAACATTCTGCTTCATACAGTATGACAGGTCTTATCACAGACTTGTTAGATTTTACCCTTCAATTTGGAGGGCATCCGTGGGTCACAAGTTGTTCCAGTGACCTGTGGCCATTTCATTCATCCTGAATTGATTCGATGTGTTACGTCCTGGTCTTCGCTGCTATCTCCTTGGATAAGCGACCCGAGGTATCGAAATTTGGAGCAGATTGGTATAGGCGTTCCAGCAGCAGATTGAGAGCTAAGGGTATAGAACCGGAAAGAACGCCGAAATCGTTGAACAAATATTTGGTTTTCGTTCTGCTCAATTTTAAGCCAATACTCTCCAGTCTGTGCCACTACACCTCCAATATGCCCTGGACCTCTAGGCCATCATCGGCAAACAGCATACACCAGGGAGCCTCTTCATGGACGTCTGGCGTCAGAGCGTCCATGATCATCAGAAAGAGGTAAGGGCTGAGAGCCGACCCTTGATGTAAGCCGATAGCGACATTGAAGCTGCCAGTGTTGCACACTGTATACCAAACTTGGGACTACACTGACTGTACATCGCTCGGATCACTGCACGTACTTCCCAGGCATACCTTTCTCTTAAAGGGCCTACCACAGAACTTCATGAGGTGCCCGGTTATATGCCATTTTGAGGTCAACGAATACCATGTGCATGTTTCAACCTTTGTATTTTTCGCACAGCTAACGTTTAGCGAAAACGGCATCCGTTGTACCCCAACCAGGCATAAAACCGAATTGGTTCTGTGAAATTTCACTCTCTTCTCTCAGCCTCCTTTCAGTAACTTTCTTCTAGGTTTTCGTAGTATGTGGCATTAGCTTTAATCCTCTATAATTGTTGCATTCAAGCACATCACCCTTGTTTTTAAAGATGGACACCAGGAAACTGTTGCACCACTCATCAGGTATGATTTCTTCCCGCAACAACTTATTGAAAAACAAAGCTAACCACGTCCATCCATCCACTCGCAGCAACTTTCACAGTTCAACTGGTATTTCGTCTTCAACCGAATCGATCCTTACCGATCTTTACCATTCTTCATTCCATTTAAAGCTATTCTAACTTCATCCATATTAATCATTCTCACTAAACCTACATTTACTGGTTTATTCCCTAAAATCCCATTCTTGTGGTTTTCCTCATTCATCAGTCTTTCAAAATAGTCCTTCCACCTCTCTTTGATCTTTACATCTTTATCGTCATTCTAGTTTCATCCCTTATATATCTTATCTGACAAACATCTCTTGCATTTCTCTCTCTTGCTCTAGCAATCCGTTATAGATCTTTCTGGCCTGCCGGACTGTCTAGTGTGTCGTACAGTTTGTCCTGTACTTTTGCTTTCACTATTGCCACGGCTTTCTCGGCTTTCTCGGCTTTCTTATTTAAAGCATCATATTCACTTTTGTTTACAGACTTTAAGTTAGCGTTTTCCAGATTTATACGCTGCCATTCCTTAAATTTCTTCTTTTTTTTCTTCAACACATTTTGTGTGTCTCTCGTCTCTCCCAAAATATCTTTCGCTGCATGTCTAATACACTCAGCAATTTCATTCTAGCTTTCATTTATATTTCGATCATTCATGTCTCTCATTTCTATCATTTTATCCACCACTCGCTCTCTCAATTTCTTGGCACAGTCACTCTTCTCTAGCATATGCCATTTTTATTTTAGGGGAGGACGCTCTTTGGTTTTTTTGTTCTGTGTCTTGACTACTGACTCCGTAACCAGGGTTCTGTACTGTGAGACTAGGTGCTGTAGCTGGTTACGCCTAACCAGGAAGTGATCGATTTGCGTCTTGTGGTTACCGTTTTTGTACATGACCAGGTGTTCGCCCCCTTTCTGGAGCCAAGTATTGGCTACTGTCAGGTCAAATGTAGTAGCGGATTGCAGCAGAGTCTCCCCTTCACTGTTCGGACTCACTCTCATTCTTTCCACATGTCCATATAAATCATCTCCAAGTATCATTTCCTCATGTACAGGGATGGCCATTAAAGCACTATCAAAATCCTCCAAAATCTTCTCTTTCACCGTTTCATCGCATCTTACTTGTGGTGCATACACACTAACTGCATTCAACATTACATTCTGTATCTTATCTCTGTTCTGTGTCTTATTTCTGTATCTTCACAATTATAAGCCTATCATTAATCCTTTGTACTTTCATCATGTTTTCTTTCAATTTGCTCTCTAACACTATTCCTACACCATTTCTTTTACCATCACTTCCACAGTAATAAAACTTATATCCCTCACCAATTGCTCTCGTTATCTTTGCTCTCCGTTTAGTTTCTTGTAAGCATGCCACGTTTATTTGTCTTCTTTTTAATACATCCGCTAACTCTGGCTTTTCCAGTCATTGTCCCTACATTCAAACTTCCATAACTCAATCTCATTTCCCGAGCTAGTTTCTTACGTTGCCTCCACTTGGGATGATGCAACTACCCTAATCTTTTTCCCACAGCAGCCATGCTGCTTCTGCGTTTCGCCTGTGGGTACGCCTGAACCCTATCGCGCATTCCATTTATATCCAACATATTGCAAAAGATATGGCTACTTTTTTACAGTCGACTGCCTGCCTGATTCTAACCCTCTTTGGGAATGCTGTTGGTGGTAGTTTACCTCCCACCACGCGGTGACCTGAGGTGCTTAACAGTTCATACGGTCTCAAAATGTCCCTTAGTCGCCTCTTACGATACCTACGGAAAAAAAAGGGATGGTGATATTCTTTACGTCTGACACCATACGGTACCCGACACCATACGGTACTGGATCTGCTGTATCTGAAACAAATAAATTATTATTATTATATGGAAAGATGAGGAAAGGCAACCTATTTAGGAATAAAAAATAAAAATATATCCTTGTTTCAGACATCGTCGTGGGAGGAGAGAAACAATTATACTTTTATAAAAATGAAACATTAACGCATACGGAAGAGATTCCGCTAGTAAAACGGATCACTTCAATAACTTACGATCCGGTTCACTACAGGGTGCTGTTTACCGATGACTACAACCCGAACTTGACAATATCTAGCTTTGATATATCAACCAGAAAAACACAATCTTTATTGTCGAAAAAAAAAGACGGTTACCACATGCGAGTCGTCTACGACCCCGTCACACAGTTACTGGTCTGGGCGGAAGATGCGTACATATACACGTTTTCATTAAATCAAGCATCTTATAGTAAAACAGTTGCCGGTAATTTTTTATTTAAGTTGGATCAGAACTGCCGTGATGTCGCCGTGGACAGCTGTGGAGGGTACGTTACTAATAATACAATCATACACATTTTTGTCAAAAGTAGTGGAACTTTAAAAAAAAATCAAAAACCCGTTGTTCAAAAAGTCGTTCATTATAATAGTGTTAACAGACGCCTCGAATTCGGTATTGGATTTGGTTCGCTTCCATACCAAATCAGTCCGTCAATAGAGTAGGCCGGCAACCATAATTATTATTATTCGAGTCGATCTAAGTCCGCTACACAGATATGGTGTGCTCCGTACCAAATAGTAAGTATAGATGATCTGGCCGATCCAACAATTTTTGAATCGATTCGAATCGAAGTGTAAAGAATCGATTCATAAATGTTATATCTATCTATCTATCTATTCAGTAATTAATCAAGTTTTTAATAGGTAACGATTTCTTATCAATAAAAAAATAATCCAAAATATACGCGGCGCCATACTGAAAATTAGTATGGCGCCGCGTATATTTTTTTTTAGGTGGGAAAATCATCTAATAACAACTCCCGCCCTTTTGTGTCAGACTTCTACTGACTAAAAACCCACTCCTGTTCCGTCTTTGCCTTCGTTCTAGAAGCCCAGGATTCACTTTCGCACAACCCATGGCCCCAGTAGGCTTCGACCCTGCTGGGCACCTACGGTTTGCTGACAACTCTTTGAGGCGCGCGTGCAACAATACGTGCCGTCGACGACTTGGGCTCGGTCCGGACGGTTACCGGACAGTCGGACGGTTGCCGGACGGTCGGACGGTTACCGGACGGTCGGAAGGTTACCGGACGGTCGGATGGTTACCAAACGGTTGGACGGTGAGCTACCCATTGCTCACTGTCCGCCTGCGCCTACGGTGGCCAGAAATAGGGATCGGGATCTCGGTGACTGGGGCGTGAGAGCCACTCCCTCGTGCGTGCACGTGCGGCCTCCTTCTTTGCTAGCATTACTGCTTCGCAGAAGGAGGCGACCGCCTGCCACTTCTCCCCGCTTCAGACCATGGCCTGTACCAAGCCCTTATTGTGCTATTTATGGTGACTTGTACTACTCTTAATTTGAGCATGTTAGTGATCCAGCCAGTTAAGGTCGGGTTGACGCCGTGTCTCTCAAGGGCTTTGTTGATACTTTGAAACATGGTTTTGTGAAAAGCATCTTCAATGTCGATAAAGGCAGCTAACGAGGAACATTTGTGATGTACTGCGCATTCTATTTTGGATACCACACTGTGTAGCGCGGATTCTGTCGACTTGCCCGTAGAGTAGGCATGTTGCTGCTTGTGTAGTGATCTCTTTAAAAGAGGACCATCCCGCATGTATCTGTCACAGAGTCTCTCTAGGATCTTCAGAAGGAAAGATGTCTTATGAGTCTATACGCTTTAGGTTGTGTGTAGTCAGTCTTGCCAGGTTTGGGAATGAAGATAACCTTCACTTCTACGCTAGTGATTTATACCTGAGTGCTATGCATGCTCGGTATATTGCCAGCAGCCATGGTGTCAGAGAGCTATCTCCCCATTGAAGTAGGGCTGGGAAAATACCGTCCAGTCCTGCGGCCTTGTAGGTATCCGCAACCTGCCCATCTACTCGGTTACATGAGAAGAAGTGCCTGGCGGTCTGTGCCGACCCGCCACGTGGGTACATGTGCCACCGTGTCAGATCGACGCAGCCAGCCCCGAGAATAAAAGAAATGATTATGAATTTAATAAATTTAAGATCGCCATTCATACATCTGACGTCGTATGCAAAGCAACGGTCCGGTCCGGTCCGGACATCTATTGCTAGAATTTATTTGGCGACGTGTTTGGTCCGTCATACCAAATTCGAGCGTGTGTTAACACTACAACCCACCACAGCGCGGACAAAATAGCATACCTTTCATTTCATATAGTATGTGTTTTTTATTCTGTTACCAATGAACCAACGAAAACGAAAAAGTCTTTATTCAGAAAAAAAAAAAAAACAGATTTGTCAGAAACGACGTAGTTCTGAGGTAACTATCATAAAAACAAAAAAAAAACTTAACCGAATGGAAAAAAAGGAGGAGGTTAATAACTTCCTGCTTTTTTTGAAGTCGGTTAAAAACGAAAAAAACTTTTTCAGAAGAAAAAATCAAATATGATTTACAAGATTCAGAAAAGCAAGGTCATTTTATTTTACAAAATGAAACTAAAAGTAACGGTTTGAGTAGAATTTGTGCAGTCGAGGTCTCAGAAGAAATTAAAAAAGCCAGCCAAGTGCGAGTTGGACACGTGCACGAAGAGCTCCCATACCGTCCGTAGCAAAAAACGGCTAAAAGTCACGTTTGGTGTACGGGAGCCTCACTTAAATATTTATTTTATTCTATTTTTAGTAGAATTTTGAGAAAGAAGTCAACTGTCGAATCCAACTCGGCTGGGCAACGTTCTCTATGAATCCAATTCTGATGTTTACGCAAACGAAGTCGCGGGCAGAAACTAGTTCACAATAAGAAAAATTGTTTTAATACAAGATTCTATTTTTTTTTTTATATTCCGCTAAGTTTGCCTTCGTGTGTACTCAATAAAATTGAAAGAAAAGAAAGAAAGAAAACACGTTTATTTGGCACACAGGTACACACAGTGAGATAACAATTACAATATAGAAACTTAAATACTAAAACTTAAAAAATACATCAACATTGTGTGTCTCACAGCTGCGCTAAATTGGTTTTAAACATTTTGAAATTTACAAATTACAGGTATATTTACTGGATCACAGACGAAGAGATAGGGAGGGCTAGGTTAGATGGCTCCGAGAGAGAAGTTGTTTGTGTTTTAGACAATACTGTTTATCATTATCGACCCTGCTTGGCAATTGATCAACAGACGAAGAGAATGTACTGGATTGAGAGAATGTATGTAAATGGTCACACTCAGGATTCTATTGAAAGTTCAAATTTTGATGGAAAGTACAAAACAACATTATATATTGCACAAACAGGATATTTTCCAAGTTCATTGGCCGTATCAAAAGATTTTATATACTGGCAGAACTATAATGTAATGGGAACTTGGCAATTACAAAAGAATTCATCAGATCATGTTGCAAAAAAACTAAATACGATTTCAAGCTTAAGTGATTCGTCTTATCAACTTGTGGCGGCCAACTACACAATACAGGAACAAATTCAGGGAATAAAAAGCTGCGAAGCTATTCAGGGTCTGATTCCGAATAACTCAAAGCCAGTGTCCACGGTTTCAATCTGTCAAAACTATTGTTTGGAAGGAGATTGTGGTGTCAATGCTGAAGCACAACCTGCATGCAGGTAAAATTTGTTCATCTCATAAAGGTCTAGCTGATATATTCAGGGTCAGCTCACGATGCTTAAAGAAAACAGTTGCTTAGCGTTGCGCAGCAACTCTCCGCGAGATGCATTGTGAAGCGTGGTTTACTCGATTACTTTCTGTAATGTTCAAACTCATAAAGTTCGCTTAGCCTCGCTTTGCGTCTCGGTATGCGCTGGCCCTAATGTTCGCTTTCACTAGCAATAAGTTAGAATTGGTTTAGCTTTAACAATATTTACTACAGAGTGAGCTCTCTACTACGAATTTTATAAGTACGCTTTCGTGTTTTCATAAATCGGCAAAAAGCTGACTATTTTTGGTGACTAAAGGTCAATCAAGAAACTATCATTAATAAAAAAAATAGATTATGAAAATTACCCCATAGTATAAGTTTACCTCTTAAAAGATTATCATAGAATTGCAAATCAAATGAATATTTAAGTGAAATGTAAAACCGATTGAGTGAGCGTTGTTAAAAAATTAAATCACTTTGTATAAAGCCAGAGATACATACAGGTCGTGCACCTCTTTCCTCTGTTACAACTGATCACAAATATAAGTTGATCTCCTGATTAATTTCGTCTAGTGGTAAGGAGCAGTGGTAGCCTAGTGGTAACGGCCCCGACTTACGAGTTGTAGGCTCGTGTGTTCAAACCCAGCCAGGTGCATTACTTTATGTAGTTAACTTAATTATCACTGCTCTTAAAACGGTGAAGGATAATATTGTGTGGAAACCGGCATATCCTAGAACCAAAAAATCGAAAATAATTTGACATCCACCACTCGCACTGGGTCTAAGTGGTGGATAACGACCCATTTCCCCTCCTGAAGAGGAAGCCTGAGTCTCAGCAGTGGAAACAATATAAGCCTGATCATGCTACACGCATATGCTCCAGACTAATCGAGTAACACTGTTTCTTATCTTCATTATTTCAGTTGCAAATCCGGATACTCGGGGAAGAGGTGCGAAGTAAACGTGTGCTATCAGTATTGCCTTCACAACGGCGTCTGTTCTCTGAACGAGGAAGATGAACCGACCTGTGAGTGCACAGCTGATTATGAAGGTGAAAGATGTGATGTTGCTATCACACAGGCTGGTGATTGTGCTGAAAGCTCGACGCAGCAAGTTCTACGAGACCCTCGCAGCGAAATGAGGCAAGTTTTTAAAGAAGAGCTAAAACATATCCTGCAAATGATCTCTGATAAACTAGATGGGGATGAAGCCAAGTGTTAGAATTTAGTCATTTAAATAGATATTATGTATGACCTACAGATTGCAGTGTTCCGGGTCTGGGTGTCTTTTGTAAGTTTACGTGTGTGTGTGTGTTTAGTGAATGCATCCACAATACAGTAGTAATTTTTAGTGTGGCGAAAAGTTTTTTTTAAATAAGAAAAATCAGTTCCTAGTATTACCGACCATTTCATGAATTAATTTCATTTCGTTAAATAGCCGCCTAAAACTGGCCAAATTTTTTAAACGTTGATATTTCGTGACATTTCAATGCGCGGTTGGCCATATGAACTAGCTTGTGCCAGCGGTTTTGCCTACGTGAATGTAGGTTTCTCCAGACAAACTGTAGATCTCCATTTCATCCGTGTAGGGGCTGAATTTTGTAAAATCCTTTTTTAGCGCTAAAAAGAAGCCTTGTCCTTAATTTCACGTATCTGTACTCAGTAGTTTCGTCTGTGCGTTGATATATCAGTCAGTCAGTTTCTCATTTAATATTATTATATAGATAAAGGATTATCAAAAAGATAAAAAGTCTAAATAAAGTAGCAACATATGTGTTGCTCTTGTAAGAACAAACATACCTAAGCATATACTAGATGTATAGCCTTGAAATAAGATATCAATTGCAATCAAAATCTACTTCTGAAAGATTTTGATTGCAATCGTTAAAGGCAGAGTGTTCATTGATTTGAATAGCCCATATCATAAGAAGGGCAACGGCCAAGATTCTGTGTTCATTTTATGAAATACGACCTCTTCATGAAATTTCTAACATTTATTATACATATAAAAATCTCGTGTCACAGTGTTTGATTTTTATGAATTTTCGTGTATATTCGGTAGGTCTCAGAATAGGTCGTAGGCTTGTTTCTACATAATTTCATTATTTATGTACACTTGTTTTTTTTGTGATATTGTTTTTGCAATGTTTTTTTTATATTTTTATATCACAGGCACCCTATCTTCATTTTTAATTGATTACATCTCATGTACTGATTGGTAAATTTTTATTTTTGTATAGTTTATGTTTATAATGTGAATGTGAGTACACTGTAGACTCCGCGGATTCATAGTTTACTATTTTTATTGTTGTTTTGAGTGCAAAGTTGATAAGTCTACATTGTTCTTTCATATCTATTAAAATTGTGATACAAAAATATTGTAGAACTTGAATTTTTTTTTTTAAAGAGTAGCCATGGAGTTTCTTGCCGGTTCTTCTCCATAGGAAACTACCATTTGGAACCGTGCGCTAGCTTGTGTGACTTTTTATAAGTGCTCATGTAGGCCATCTTTAATGCCATTAATCACATTGTTTTTGTTGTAATGCAACGAGCGTAAGACTGTTATTTTTAATGTAATGCTACTAGTGCTGGCCGAATGTTAAGTTACGTTTTGCAATCGGTCGTCGTGACTGCGTGCATGAGGACATGCACGAGGTCAAGATGGTCGAATGTTAGGTTTCAATAAAGTCCTTGTATTTGATTTAATTTTCAAGTTTATTTTATGTGGCAATATTTGAATTGATTTGAGTGCTAGACTAGAAGTCGTTTAAATAACGGTTTTAAAATATTAAAGGGGGACTATACTCGCTAGGTCGGGGAATAGACAGTCTGACCAGAGCACTGGTAGCGTTCGGACGTGAATTCTAGTGGTGACTACGATAAGTTTACTTACTTAGCTGTCTAAATTTTGTACAAATAATTATTAAGAACCAGTGTGATTATCTGAAGAAATAAACAGGTGCATTATTATAAGGTGTGTATTATTCCTTGAATAAGTTGTCTTACCGCTATCTTTTCAACCCAAATTGCTTGCTTGTACTTTATATGTCCTAGCCCCGTAATGTTCTACAATAGTGATTATTATAGTAAAGTGCTAACATTAAGTGATTAGATTTGTAACGAGTATCTATACCCTTCGCACGACAAACCACGCCTTATTAGAAATCGTATTTCGAGGTTTTTTTTTTTATTGCGTTAGAAAATAATCTTATGACAAATCTCGCTCTTGGGCGGAGCGGGAGATAATGTCAGACTTTTACTGACTAAAAACCCACTCTTGTTCCTTCATTGCCTTCGTCCCAGGGCCCCGGGTTTCGCTTTCACACTACCCGTGGCCCCAGTAGGCTTCGACCTTGCTGAGCCCCTACGATTTGCTAACATCTCCTTGAGGCGCGCGTGGAACAGTACGCGCCGTCGACGACTTGGGCTCGGTCCGGACGGTTACCGGACGGTCGGACGGTGAGCCACCCATTGCTCGCCGTCCGCAAGCCCGCGCCTACGGTGGCCGGAAATCGGGATCGGAATCCCGGCGGCGGTTGGAGTGTAAGGACCGCTGCCTCACGCGATCAGCCGCCTTCTTTGCTAGCATTACTGTTTCGCAGAAGGAGGCGACCGCCTCCCACTCCTCCTCGCTCCGGACCATGGCCTGAACCGAGGCCCGGCGCGAGAGATCGCCGGCGCCGGTTGCCCCCACGAGGACACGGCGTTGCTCTGCCCAAGCGGGGCACACCTCCACCGTGTGCTCTAACGCGTACTCCGGGCGGTCCACACAGTGGCGACACCGGGGCGTCGTTTCCGCACGAATCCGGTGCAGAAACCTCCCGAACTTACCGTGTTCGGTGAGAACCAGCGTCATGCGGAAGGTAAGGACGCTGTGAGGTCTTTCCAACCACGCCTCAAAGAGGGGACTTACCGCCATAATTGTGGCGTGCCCATCGTATTTCGAGGTTACATATCCGATTAAGATTACTGATGGGGCAAAAAAGCCTTTATCAAAAGTGTGATATGAAGGGCATAGACCTGAAGTAAATAACGGTGCCAAGAAAACGTCTCACGTAGATGGGTTAGGTGTACGAATTCCATTTTTACCCGACTACGGCAAAGCCAAAGGAGAGTTATGATTTTGACAGTCTATGTTGTTTATGTATGTATGTGAGCATGTTCATCTGTTCCCTCATAGCTACTAATCTACATATCGGAACTTGACATATGAGGTATCGTTAGAACCGTCTTAATTGTCCGCTGAACACAGTCTACGTGACGTGTCACAAAACTCGATATGGCGCCCTCTAGTGGACAAAAAGTTATGTGTTAAAAAATAAAAATGGAAACAATAGGCTGTGTTTGGTATCATTTGAAAAGCCTTCATTTGTACATTTCCAAAACATTGCTTAAATTTAAAGTGACGCTCTCTAGCAGACAAAAAGTCATGAGTAAAAAAATGTTAAAATAAATACACTGAGTTTGATATCATTTGAAAGGATTTCACTTGTGCGTATCAAAACTCAATGTGGCGACCTCTAGTGGATAAAAAGTTTGTGTTAAAAAAAAAATCACTCTAATAACGTGTGAAACTGCAGCTTGTTTGTTCTGTTCCTGTTTTTCCAGTAAACCATGTTTATTTCAGCATCCTGAAAACCTTTTCAGCGTCGTTTTTTTTTTAAATCGTATTCGGGTTTTAGTTTTTTACTTTTTTTGTTTTAGTGCTGCTGTCGTTGCATTGAAGTGTTGTATTGGTTGTGTGGTTGAAATTGATAGTGGCTCGGTTCTCATTTAGTTAAATGTTTTGCCCGACATCTATTTGAGAGGTGATGTTGTGCTAGGCCGTGGTGCATTGTTGCAGGGGTTCGGTTACAGTGATGTGACCGCGACGAAAGTTGGAACAGCCGTGGTTGCAGCTGCCCTCAGTTGATCCAGCGGATACCCGTTTTGATTCAATTTTTTTGTGGCTATGACCCTCCATGCATGATATTGACGTTGGTGTCACCAGCGTATACTGGACTGTGGGTCTACGATTGTTTCCGAGTTGGCTCGTTGTTCGAATAATTTTGTTGCCGATGTGCCGCAGAAACGTATATCTGCGGGTGAACTTATTGTTCATTTGACTATCCCATCTTTGACCGTGCAGGGACAGCCTTGTCGACATGGTGCGGAGGAGTGAGGAGTGATTCGTTTGCGGGTGGAAGAATTGTTTGCGTTCAAATATTGTTCGACCGAGTGGAGAGAGAGTAAGAGTGTACTCTTGATGGTCCATCTCTTGCATTAAAAAAATAAATAAAAAGACGTGATGGTTCGTGGAGTAATAAAACGTGTGTGGTTTTCCAGCGGACGATGATTGGTGTTGTGGGCGAATCCGAATGATTGATGACGATATTTTGAATTTTATGGAAACCAATGAAAGGATGTCAGGAGACTTGATATAGTTTTGCAGGTGCTGACTAAAGCCGGATTAACATTGAATTTTAAAAGGTGGTCGTTATTTTGGTAATGCGTTACGAGTTTCTGGGATGTGGAATCGAGTCTGGATGAGTGGGAACTAGTGGAGGAACGCAGGTTCGACTCCGACTCCACCGTTTGCCGAGGCTCGGTTGAAGCAGTTTGTGGATCGACTTCTCTCGTGTCATGAGTCCGTTTTGGGAATTAACTCGTGATAGGGTTCTTTTTTTTAATTAGCGGCGGCACCGCGGGGCTATTGGGAAGAGAATTTTAATCTTCTTCATTTTGATTCTTGCAAAGGAGTCTGTTTTGGTGGTTTGTGGCTTGCGGATTCCCTGTGGAATTGTATGCTGACATTGGACGGTGACCTGTATCCGGGGTGTGTGATGCCATGAGGTGTGGCTGGATACAGGGCGGGTGGTGCCCTGTGGTGGTGCCAAGCGCGGCTTCTCGTTACGGGGTCATCTTCCATTGCATCGCTTGACCATGGGGTTGGTTTAAAATCTGAGCTTTCGAAGGTAGAGCAGGAAAAGGTTGTTGGCTTGACGGAGCTCTTCGGTGATTGGTTGCTTGCTGAATGGAAGCGTGACTTTGGGACATCTGGGTTTCTGATTCGAATGACTGGCAGTTGAATGATGAAGTGGCTGGAAAGTGTGAGATTCTGGGCGTTAGCGGTCGTAACAAATTGTACAGCTCTCTCGGGCTATCGGATGGTTGGTGGTGAGCGGTGCCCATGAGTGGTTTCTTCATCTTGATCGCAGTGAGACTCTGAAGAAGCTGTATGACTTCTATTGATTTGAAGACAGGTGTCCTGTTGTGTTAGAGAATGTTGATTTAATAATATGTAAGTAAATCGGTAATTGCTCTAGTAAGCGGGCCGTGAGTGTGCAGTGGGCTGTCGGCACAGGTAAAGATCGAGTTTCGATGGAGACCGTTGAGACCTGGGAGAGGACTCGGCGGTCCTGTAAGGATGCATGTTAGAGTTGAGTAACTAGGGTTTGCTAGGCTATGAGTAACCAGGGAGTGATCCCTACATTCCCTACATACATATCGGCTTGATTGGATGTGTGGTACAGACTGCTGATACCACGATAATCGATAGGTGGCTGTGCTTTAAATTTTCTTTTTATTGGATTTGACATTGAAACAATGTAACAGGAAGTTTTGAGGTTAATTTATTTTCTTTGAAGAATTATTATGAGCTAGTGGTACTATGAACAGTAGTGAGAATTACTAGCTCAGTTGAAGTTCACTCTGATCAGGAGTTTAGATCTCGGGTTTTGTTGAACCTTCATAGTTTGCAGGTGGCGCGGTGATCTATCTATTCTATCTATTGTGGTCTGGTTTCCGCATTTAGTCCTTGGCGGACCATTGTGCGTGAGTCATCGCGGCCTTCACTTCAACCAGCCCACCTCACTCCAGAAACAGATGAGTCTTTTCAATTTTCTCAGGGCATCTATGAGTGAATTTGGTGCTCCCAAAGTTCGTGTTCTTATTTCGTTGATGGCTGTACACTTGAGGAGCACGTGCGCGACAGTTTCCTCTGACTCCATGCAGCCTCTGCACAGAGGACTATCCGTGATATTCATTGCAAAGAAGTATTTGTTCAGTGAGCAGTGTCCGGTGATAGTCCCAGCCACCAGACGCAGGCTACCTCTGTCCGAACGCAAAAGTTTGCTGGTTAGGGTTTTGTTTAGGTATGGCATGGCTTCTCTATCCTGTCTGCAACCTGGTGTCAGGGACCACCGCCTTTCCGCTTTTGCATTAGTGTGCTAACGTAGCCAAACACGCAGTTGACCAACGGGTATTGGCACGATGGGTTCAGGTCCGAAGACCACCGTGCCTGACCCCCGCCTTACCAGCTCATCAGCTGCCCAGTGAACCGCGGTGATTGATTGATGGCTGTTGCGCCGCGTGTTGCGGTTTTGATTCCCGTAAGGAGTGGGCTTTTGTGTGGGCTGCAGATGTTTGTTCCAGGCTTGGGTATTTTGTGAGTGGGTTTGCGTGTTTGTGAGCGTGCTCGCGGCGTGGGGGTGGTCCTGGTGTTTATAACTGTTAGAACTAGCTAGATAGTACTTTTACCAATAGTTTAGAGAAGGCCGAGAGGAAACATTATCGAAGAGTTGAGTGGGTATCATCTATCTTATCAATTTCAAGTACCCCAACCGCCAGCTCGGAAATGCTAGTTTTAGAGATGAAAAACTGCGAGTGTGGAAAAAATATAACAGTAATAACCTATTTAATCTATTTTATCAATGGAAACCTCATAATATCAGCCTACCACAGTGTTGTCTTTTTAACCCAAAGGTTGACTGGTAGAGAATGCTTTGTTGCATTAAGTCCGCCTATTTACCACTACTGTACATGATGTTTAAATAAATAAATTAATAATGTATAAATATTACGATTTATATTTCCATTTCATTATAATGTAACGAAAATAGTTAACGCCTGCAAAAATATACTAGCAATGCTTCTATACGTTTTATTTACGGTTACGGTTTAAAGACTTGGTTATTTTTGCTACTAATTCCTCGTATTGTCATGTATCTATGTAAAAGTAAAACATGGCAATAGTTTGTATTGGCCTTTGACATGCGACAAAATTCAACTTGCATTGGGTTCTGCAACAGCTAGACAGTAACAGAACGATCTACAATACATTCTTGGAATGATAGGATTGACAAGAACTGTTTTTGATCAATTCGGTTAAAGAATGAATAAACACAACCTTTTTTTCCAATTAAATTCTTTATTACAATATTACATGTGTTTTATAAGATGTGCATATAGATATATAGTTTAACAAGTGCATATAGATCCTGTTGGCGCAGTAATTTCATAGAGGTTAGTTGGTAGTAATACAAATTAACAGCAAAAAAAATTAAAAAAAAAAAACAAATAAATTGGAAGTACAAATCAAATTAAATAAAAATACAAATATCAATAACATAGGTAACGTGGAAATGTCAAAATAAAACCTTGTTATTAATGTTAAAAATAAATTGAACATTAAATGTCGAAATGCATAAATTAGTTATGGATACCAATAAAATATAAGGTTGACAAAAATATAAAACAAATATGTAAAATATATAAATTTAATATTAAGTTTTCAATTTAAGTCATCACTAAAGAATTCATTCACTGTATTACAATATTTGTCAACTAGTAGTTTTATGAGGCGTTTAATGAAATATATTGTATAACTTTCCTTGGTTTTTTGTTTTACTTATATCTTTAATGTAAAGTCAATATTTAACGAAACAACTTGGTCATGAAATTACGCCATTTAGTGATACAAGACGACAGGCATTTCCAACGTTAAAATATCTATCGTCACATACACATCAAAAAAAATACAAACAAGATAAAAAAAAACCGTCAAAATTAATGTTTTGGTCTTATTTAAAAAATACTAAATTCTAACACTTGGCTTCGTCATCATCAAGTTTTTCAGAGGATATTACAGAATACGTTTAAGATCTTTGAAAATATTCAAAAGCGGACCCAGTGCAGCTTCGAAGCTCTTCATCGCTATATCTTCTTATATAGTGTACTTGGCAGCTAAACGTTGGCAAGACCAACATACCTTGCTAGAAATTTCATCTAGTTTTCTTGGCACCTGTTCTGATGGATTCTTCGGTAATTGCCAAGTCCCTGTTTCGTGATGGTCTTGCCAGTAGATGTAATCTTTTGTGACCGCCAACGAACTTGGGAAAGAAAAACCTGGTATAGTATAAAATGTTGTTCGGTTCTCTCCACGAAGATTGGCACTTTCGATAGTCTGCGGATTAGGAACGTCTTTGTTCTCAAACCAGTAAATTTTTCGTGTCTCTAGGTCGATTGTCAAGCTTAGTCTAAACAAAACCCTATCAGGTATAAGAACTTCTCTCCCGGAGCCATCGAACCGTATCCTCTCTATCTCTTCGTCTGTGACCCAGTAGATATACCTGTAATTTATAAATAACTATAAACATTCACAAAGTTCAAAACGAATTTTGCTGTATCATAAAACTACACAAGATGGTTATTGAAGCAGAATATAAAAACATTATATTTATTTTTCAACATACTTGAACTGCAGAAAGTAACTCTATTCTTTATTTAGTTGCACTTGTAACCAAACTGTGACCTTTTGATTACCATTACGCACTAGTGCGATAAAGTAGTAAAACCTTTTTGCTAAACCTCTTCGTTCTCAAAAGAGAGTTTAATCACAAAAAAAAATCACCATTAGGTTGAATATTATAAATTAGTGTCTTACTTATTTCATGCAATTTGTGTTTAAATAAAAAAAAAACTATTTTCTTAAATAAATCGTTTTTATGCAAGTGTGTTGAAAAAAATATTTTTTGATTCTAGATAAGCAACCTCATTCTAAGTGTTTATTAGTGTTGTCTAGCTAGTTTATGGCCGCCATTGTAAGATGCGCGCGCATAAGAAAACAGCTTAATTGTTTGCCACCATAAAATAGGTTAACTGATGTATACATGCTACCGTCGGATTTTGTCATAATTTCAATCCGTTGACTATTTCTGGTCTTGTTCATCAGTTCCACTTCACCAAATATTACTTTTTGACTGTAAATGCTTAAGTTCTCGATGAAAATACCTATAATATTTGAGGAGTTCCCTCGATTTCGCCAAGATTCCATTATCAGATCCCAACTTGGTGACAATGGGACCATTTGGGAAGTATACCCATTCCAACAAACAAAGAATTTTTCAAATCGGTTGGCAAGCGACGTAGTTATGCGCGAACAAACATAAAAAAAAATACAAACATCCGAATTGAGAACCTCCTCCTTTTTTAGAAGTCGGTTAATAACATATACATGGCAAAATAAAATGCACGACACGGTCACGAATATACGACAGACTTTAACGCTAACAAATCTTATAAGAACGTCCTGATGGACTTCCTTCTATTCTACTTACTAGGTGCTCTGCGTCTTTCTCCAAACCATTAACTCTTCTATTTAACCACTCTCTAAAATCAGGTTGCTTCCCATCTGAGTGGAAAAAATCTAGATAGTCCCTGTTTTTAAAAACGGTAGTAAGAATGACATAAAAAACTACAGACCAATTTCGATCGTATGAATTATCCTTAAAGTGTTTGAGCTTTTAATATATCCTTATCTGTATAATCACTTGCAAAATCACATAGCAAGCAATCAACACGGTTTCATGCGGGGTAGATCAACAGACTCAAACTTGGTAGATTTTTCGGAAAATGTTATTGCGTTTGTGGACCAACGGATTCAAGTTGACGCAGTTTACACTGATTTCAGTAAGGCATTCGATAAAGAAGACAACCAACTTTTATTGAAAAAACTTGGGAAGTACGGAATCTACGGTCCACTACTGAAATGGTTTCACGCATACCTTAGTGATCGTGTAGCATTCATTGTTTTAAATGAATCGAGATCTAAAGACTTCCGTGTGACCTCTGGGGTACCACAAGGCTCCCACCTAGGACCTTTGTTTTTCAATATTTTCATTAATAGCATTATACATTGTTTTCATCATGCATAATCTTATTATTTGCTACAGGCCGACTTGGATAGACTAGTTGAGTGGTGTAACAATAATATGATGAATCTAAATTTTGACAAATGTTTATATATAAAATTTTGTCGAAATAAGTAAGCTCATTACACAAAATATATTTCAGGCAAAACGCTTAGAGAAGTTGATAGTATCCGGGATCTGGGAGTAGTGATGGAAAGTACATTGAGTTACAATGCCCATTTAGACAGGATAATAGCAAACGCTAACAAAATGCTGGGCTTCGTATTAAGAACCTCCAAGCCTTTTAACAACCCAAAGACTAAAATTATTCTTTATGAGACGTTGGTTCGTAGCAATTTAGAATACTGCTCACAGGTATGGTCACCTCATTACAATGTTCATAAGCAGTGAATTGAGCGAGTCCAAAGAAGATTTTTGTGTCATTTATCCTTCCGGGATAAAACCGCGTATCAACTGAGATCTTATAAAGACCGTATTGTGTACTATAAATTTCAAAGCCTCACCAATCGTAGAAAAGTTCAGAATCTTTATTTCTTTCATAAAGTGATGTCTTCTAAGCTAAATACTGACCTTTTGTCAAGAGTGACCATTAATGTCCCTAGTAGATTACCACGGTCCCATACCTACCAATTATTCAAACAAGTTCCGCGCAAAACGAACCTGGGTGACAACTCTCCGTTTGTACGGGCTACCAAACTGTACAACGCTATATGCCGCAAAGCTGAAATCGACATAAATCACGACACTCTGTCGTCTAAAAGAAAATTGTATAAACACTTTCAGAATACCTTTAATTTATCACTTCAACATTTTTTTATATATATATACTTATTCAGGACATTTTATTTTTATTTATTTAATTCTTAATTTATATTCTAAATCTATTATAATTTTTTTGATATGCGCATTCCTAACAAACTTTAATTTTGACATCACTTTTATTTTATTATTGTTTAAATTTTTAATTCCAAGTGTGATGTTATGCTCAATACTTATATTTTTACATTTATTTAATACTTTCATTATTATTTGGAACCATGTTCACCCGTTTTTATGCATAAGCTGTGATTGCCTATAATTGAGTGTGCATTATAGGACTAGGTTACGTGTACCAATTTAATTTCTAAGTTTTTTTTTTTATTTTGTAACACTTGTTGGTGATCCTAAATATATAAATAAAGTATTATTTTTCTTATTTGTGTTCTTAAAGGATGAAAACACCGAGTTGCCTGTCGGTGCCATTAGTGCCGAGAGCAGGCTAATGCTCTTTGACGTGGTGGTTCAAAGTGTTATATGTTCCGCTAATTAAGACATTGTGTGCATGATTTTATCACTAGTAACGTACCCTCCTTTGCTGTCCACGTCAATATCATTGCAGTAGTGTTTCAGTGCAACTACATGAATCCCGTCACGTGCTTCTTGAGAAGCCGCAGGATTCAAAGAAAACGATGTTATATTACGAGGTTCCCTCAAGAATAATAATTGTGTGACGGGGTCGTAGGCGATGGTCGATTTGTTAAATCCATCTGTTTCTCTCGTTAATATATGTTGTATTTCCTTGGTTGATATGTCATAGCTGGATATTGTTACGTTCGGGTCTATATGATCGCAAAACAGCACCCTGTCGTGAACGGGATCGTAAGCAACTGAATAGATCTCGGTACTTTCTGGAATTTCCTTTTTGTGCGTAAGTGTTCCGTTGTCATAAAATTCTAATGTTTTGTCTCCGGCCACGACGATGTCTGAAATATGGAAAGAAAATTTTTAGGTCTACATCTTTCCTTGTTTATTTTATACACTTATTTTGAAGAAATGCAAATAGTAAAATGAAAAAGAAAAACAATGTCAAAATGATTTGTACATGTTCATTTTGCTATTTGAGGTTTCTTTAAAATAAATGAGTGTTTATATTGTGAAGTATTACATTATTTATTGAATTTGATGTCTATGTGGATCGTTAGGTCACATATAGTAGTGAAACTGCCAGGCAAACTTTAAAATTATAATCTATAAGTACATTCACAATTAAAACTCATTGAAAAAGTAATGCTTTATGAAATAAATACTAATGTCAAAGTTAATTTATCAAATTTTAAACTAAAAATATTAGGTACTTTATGTCAAAACGTATAAAACAAGAAAAATAATAAAAAGGTGTTAGAAAACAACAATTATCGTAGTGTACTGCTGGAGCAGATCAATCCCAAGCCTTTTTGCCTCAAGATACTCTTTTACAGTATAAAAAAAATCTTCTGGCAAAGTTTCCGCTTCTCAAAGGAATGTTCTGGGATGTGACTGACAAATTTATTATAAAGACCACAGAGCAGATACATACGGTAGAAGTCGCATAGCGTTTCATTTGTATCGGAACCAGCGTACCCTAACTCACACAATAGACCGGTATTCTACTTGCCTAACGTTAGACATTGTTAACTTTATGCATTTTATTTATTTATTCCTTTGAAAATCAGATTTTACTCATATATCTTAAACCAAGTGTACTATTTTTGAGAGATTAGTATTTCTATCGTCAGTAACTAATTGTTGATGTTTAATTTTGATCAAACGTAAAGTGTCGTCTGCAAAATCACTATAATTATCATGTTTATCCTTTATGAAGTAAGGTAAATCGTTTGTATGTAAGGCATTTCGTATTTCTTTTTCTTTCTTATTAGTATGAATAAAAATGGGCCAGAATTTAAGCCCTGAGGGACCCCCATTGTGAACTGAAAAAAATATCTTAAATCTATTTTCGGGATATTTTTTTTTCGGTCACTTCATCTCTCTAAATCCTTTGAATGGTTTTATCTAATTCAATAATAACACTTAACTAATTAAAACTATATATACACTAAAGGCAAAAACTACTAGCTAAAATATGGCGTCATAAAACTCCTCCGCATCACTGTCGACTGGAAGTGTGCCTACAAGGCTGGCGGCATTGTCACGTTGTATGGCAATGCTTAATCTCTGACCGAGGTAAAAGCCAGCCTTAGGGTCACGCGTAGTGTCAACTAAGCGTTTGGATAATTCTTTAAAAAGCGTATGATCACTCGGACCCCAACGGCCCAAGAGTTTGATCATAATTTTGAATATTAGTCTTATGTGACTCGATTCACTATTCTAGCGAATTCACAAAGTTATAAAAAGATTTTTATGGCATATGGCACATCACTAGCAAGAGGATAGACTAGAGAATTTTTGAGGGAGTTGGAAGATTCCGGTCACTTTTGGTTATTTTTTTATAGCATATAAAATATATATATATATATACATAGCTGTAACATGAACAGCTTTAATTTAAGTCCAAAACTTTGCGAGTAAATTAAAAAAAAACTAGATAAGTAGTGTCACTAATTCTAAATTCAAAAGTACTCTAATACAATAAACATTTAAATAAAATTAAAATTCAGAGTCTACGCCTTATACTTTTTTTTTAAATTTGTATTTGAATCAAAATTTGGGTTTTATTTTCATAAGACAATAAAAAGTCGATGAAAAAAAATCCACAGGTCATGAGACGTGTTTAGGGACCTGAAAGGATAGCAGATGACCCCTCCCGTCGACCATATCAATTTGGCACACGATTCACCAAACATCCTGTATAATTTAAATGAATATTTTTGAAGATATTGCAGATTTAAAATGCAGGGACATGGGGGTTGTATATAAAGAAATTCTGTCTGATTCTGTAGTATATTTAGTATCGGCACTGCACCCGTACGAAGCCGGAGCGGGTCGCTAGTTAACTATTAAATTGTTATTTTTATTTACAAATAATGTTGATAAATCTAACTTAGTATGCCATTATGTCAAGACCTTTTTAACCACTTTTTTACAATTTAAACACGTAACTGGAAACAGAAGATCGATTCCAATTGCTACAAACTTCATAATTTATTTACATTCATCGTTTCGCATTGTTTTGTCACTGTGCCTGTAAGAAAACTATTTTTTATTCCTACATATTTCAGTGACCCACCTTAATGGAGAATGCAGTCAAATGTTTTGCACAAATCGCAAAAGATACTCAGACATTTATCTCCCCATACATTAAAATAACAGCAAACTTTGTTAGGAGAAGTGATACAACATTGGTAGAAAATATTTAATCTGTACAAAAAATATTATTTTTAGTTTACTCACCCCAAGAAAAAGGACTGACCACCTTCAAGGACAGCCACAACAATATCAATACACTCCCTCTAAACATTTTGAGTTGCGCTCGCTTCTAGTGAAAGACAAAAGTTAAATGTGTTTAATTCAGGGACATGAATACATATTTATAGTTTTTTTGCAAGGCACAGTTTTTAGAGTTCCGTACCTCAAAAGGAAAAACGGAACCCGTATAGGATCACTTTGTTGTTCGTCCGTCTTTCTGTCTGTCTGTCAAGGCCCTTTATCTCAGAAACGCTTGAAGGTATCGAGTTGAAATTAAAACCATATACTCAGGTCTGGGGTCCCTTGAAGCTGCGAAAATATTGAATTTCTGAGTTAACGAAAAAAAAAGATACGGCCGTTTATGTCGCAAAAAACGTATATTTTGACACTCTCAAGAAAATCAAAATTAATAAGGTTACTTCCCATTGACCTAGAATCCAGAAATTTTGCATGAAGCAAGGTCTCATAGCATAAAAGTAAGAAAAAATCTGAAAACTGTAAATTTGTAGTTACGTCATTAAAAAAAAACTTTGTTCGTCTATCTGTTTTTCTGTCAAGACCCTTTATCTCGAGAACGCGTGGAGGTATTGAGCTGAAATTAAAACTATATACTCAGGTTTGTGGTCTCTTGAATTTGTGAAAAAATCAAACTTTTAAGTTAACGATAAAAAGATACGGCTGTTTGTATCGCAAAAAAAGTATATTTCGACATTCACAAGGGAATCAAAATTCATGGGGTACTTTCCATTGACCTGGAATCCTGAAATTTGACATAAAGCCAGGTTTTATAGTTCAGGTATACAAATAAATCTGAAAACAGTAAATTTGTTGTTACGATACAAAAAAAAATCGATTCGGAAAAGTCTTCGAAACCCGATTCGCGAATCGAACTTTTTATATAAGCTGATTTGTACGGAACCCTTAGTGTGCGAGTGCGACTCGCATTTGCCCGGTTTTTAGCATACTGATAACCCAAGAGGTGTTCTGATAAGAGCTCTTATAAAGATAATACAAACAGAAAATAAAATTAACAAAATAACAAAAACATACCGTCATGGCCACCCCCATGGCGGCAGCGATCTCTCGCGCCGGGTCTTGGTACAGACCATGGTCCGGAGCGAGGAGGAGTGACAGGCTGTCGCCTCCATCTGCGAAGCAGTAATGCTAGCAAAGGAGGCGGCCGATCGCGTGAGGCAAAGGTCCTCACACCCCAATCGCCGCCGTGATTCCGATCCCGATTTCCGGCCACCATAGGCGCGGGCTTACGGACGGCGAGCAATGGGTGGCTCGTCGTCCGACCGTCCGCTAACCGGGGGCCTGGGGCTAAGGGATAAGTATATTCTGAAAGGAAGACTCGGCCCTGGTACGAAAGGCAACGAAGGAACAGGAGTGAGTTTTTAGTCAGTAAAAGTCTGACACTATTTCGCGCTCCGCCCAAGAGCGAGGATGTCATTAGATGATTTTCCCTGGGCGCGTCGGTCTGCGTACACGTTATGTGGCAACTAGACTTGCAGAGCTACATTAGATCCACGCTTTGTGACGCCACGCAACTCACCGCTACGTACAAATCAGGCGTGGTCCACGTGTGCGTCGGTCTAGTGTAGTTCTCACTTTATAATTATTTCAGTACTTTTCGAAAAATTTGCTTTACTGTTATTTTTATTCCTTGAGAATATAAAGTTGATGTGAATGAAGCCGCGGGTTCAACTAGTCGTCACATACTTACGCACGTGACTGTGTCAATAACACAGTCACGTGCGTAAGTATGCATTAGAATCAAAATTACGTATTTATAAACAAAATTTCAAAACAATCTTTTATTGATAGAAAATGTTTTGGGTCAAAATGGTCACAGTTTTTTGATAACCGAATAGATTAATGCGTTTAACTTGTTTTGCGCAAAATGTATCTAATATTTATAATTAAGTCATCCTATTAAAACGCTAACTGTTGGCAAGTAGTAAATAAATGTCGGTAAATCTATTTCAATACTGGGAGTTTAATTTTCAGACGACGAGCAATGAGTTGCTCGTCGTATAGATGTCCAGTCAAGTCAAGTCAAGTTAAAGCAAAGCATTTTATTTCAAATAAACTATTGACAGGCACTTTTGAGATGTCAAGAGGCCAGTCAGTCAGAAAAAAATATGTTTATTGCACATTCCAAAGCGTAGATCTCTATGGAGAAGAATGTGTCGGATCTACAGAAATCTCTTAAGAATTTAGAAACCTACAAAAAGATCTGCACTACACCACAAAAGAAAAGTAAGACACCCACATCGGCACGTAAGAACACAAAACCACAAAAAAACGCCTTCGATGGACATAAATAAAGATGACAGTGTAAGGATTGACTTTCATTTAAAACCTAAAGTGAAGTGAACAAACACAGACACACATTCCGACTATTGACACATTGCTACAAGTAAACTAGAAGGCGCAATAAAAATCACAACAATGCAACTTTGCTCCCAAAAAATCTTCAGGCGCTTTAATAACACCAACACAGAAAAATACATAAGATGTGTATTATTAGTAGCGACTGTACAAGGTATCTGGTACTTTACTTCTGGTAAAAGAAACTTTTTCTAAACACATTGACTTTTGCCTTTATTTATTATCAAACTGTACCACAAAAGAACTCATAATTAATATAGAACACAAATTGAAAGTATTTACTATGAAAGATTATTGCTTAATATTTATTGGAAAACAAGATATTGAAAATGACAACTATGTAGATGTACTGGATAGTTTAAAGAACTCGCTGAAAAATGCTACACACACAGCTTCAGCAGATTTGAAGTAGGTGATCAGCCGCGGCACGAGGAGTCGGATCAGCAGTTTTGGTATTGCAATTTTGTGTGGAGACATCCGCTGACGTAAATAGCTATCATCTCGCTATTCAGCCGTTTTGGTGTAGGCAGGACACGTAACACCTCCCCCCTCAGAACAGCAACTATTTGAGCAATTTCAGTAAGAATGTTGCTGGTACATTTTTCTTGGTTGTAGGTGATTCTGCATCTTCGTATTGATGATTTTCAGCGCTCTCATCTGGTGACTGTGACTTTCTGAGCTTTGTGCAAACTTGGTGCAGACGTATAGAGAGGGTAACGATCAATACAATTTTTTTTTATATTTTATTATTATTCTTGATAGGTTTGCGCTTGACCGCTCTCTCACCTGATGGGAAACGACGATGCAGTCGACGATAGAACGCGCTTAGCATAATCAGCCTTTCAATGTTCCCACTGTTGGGACTCAGGCCTCCTCTCTAGGAGAGGGAATGGGCCGTAATCCACCACGCGGGCCCAGTGCGGCTTGGTGAATATCACATGTCTTCGAATTTTTGGTTCTAGGACATGCCGGTTTCCTCACGATGTTTTCCTTCACCGTTTTGAGAGCAGTGGTGATGAAATAAATTACACAAAGTAATGCGCCTGGCTGGGTTTGAACCCGCGACCTACAACTTGTAAGTCGGAGCCGTTACCACTCGGCCACCACTGCTCCCCAGAACGCGCTTACCTAGAAGTAACTCTTGACTTAAATATTCCCGGGTTGTAGCCATCAGGAAACACAGATTCCGGCAAGGAATTCCACTCCTTAGCTGTACGCACAATGAATGTGTTCCCAAAACGTTTTGTGCGTATAGGTGGGATGTCCACCATGTACCGGCGGTGCTTTGCCGTACGCCTGGTGGTCCGATGATGGAACGGGCTAGGCGGAATTAGGTTATACAATTCCGACGCACGCTCCCCGAAATGCAACCGGTAGACACCGACAAGCTAGCAACTCGGCGTTGATGCTCAAGACTTTGAAGCCTCGACTCAACGAGTGCACCATTACCAATGGTCCTCCTGGCACGTCTCTCAATTGCCTCAAGTGCATCAAGCTGCACCAAATATCATGATGTATAGTGGAATAAATTGATTGTTCCAGATTTGCGCGATCGATCTGTAGAGGTTGCCGCATTAGGATTTCACCTTCGATCTCATGTAGACTATTCAGGTGTAGTGAGTCTAGCTTTAGGTGTGGCATAGTAGTTTGATTGACGATGTTTAAGTCCATTGATAAAATCATCCGTGTTGATGATAGTAAATTGGTCAGTACGTAGTAAGCAGTTTTGCGGAATGGTGGCAAGATAACTTCCGTGCAGAGAGATGAATTCTTGACATTCGCAATGTAGCTCGGTCCGGGTTGGTTGTGGAAAGGTGAGTGTATAGCGTCTGTCGTCCAATTGCTCCATAGCTTCTTTGGTCAGCGTAATTTTGATTGGCATGACTTCTATAGAGATTGATGGAAGATGAGTCCTTGGATGCAGGCTACATGTTCTCTCGTCGGTTGTTGGTTGACTTCTTCTTCGCAAAGATGAATCCGGTTAAACTTCGGGCATTCGGCGTGGTTTGGAGACATCTGAACTCGAATGAATTTGCGCTTAAAGTATATCTTTACTGATGTTCTACATAGTCTGAGAGGCTATGAGATCAGCGTGTTAGTGTGTTACTGATCTAAGAAACTGCCTTGTGAGGGGTCAATGTTCCAGATAGTCTGAGAGGCTATGAGATTAGGGCGTAGCTAAACCGTGATCGAAGGGATGCTGAAGGGTTGTCCGGTCCATGCTATCTTGAGAAATAACTGATCGCAGAGACGTCTCTTCAGTTGTCCGGGTCATCTGACCCGGACAACGTAGTGGTTGAATTTATGTGACAGAAGATTTTTAAACCTGTGTCAGTGATGGACGAGCGTACTTGAAAAAGTAAACTAACTACCAGTTTAATGCTCATTACAGACAAATGGGAGTGAAGTGTCCTGATGTGAAACGGACGCACGAGGACGTGCGTATGTCAGTCTGGCCGTGACGGCGCTTTTGTGTTTAGTTTTCAAAAGATATCAGAGATGGCGCTAGTAGTTTAGAGTGACGTGTGTCACATGACTGGCCACGACACTCTGACGCAACACTGGGTGCTGGTGGGATGTGGGTCGACGTTGGAGGCGCAGTAGTAACTGAGCCCTGGTCGGAGACACATGTGTTCGCTACGCATTCAGTGGAGTGTCTTAATTATGTTGTCTTATTTGTAGTAATAATTATCGTATGGTGATTTATCTATAGTGATTTTTTTATGAGAAGTAAAACTAAGTTGCCTGCTGCGGTCTTTCTGTTCAACTATAATTTAGGTGTCTTCAAGGATGGAGTGAATAGGCTCTTAATAAACTAGTGCGCCTCACTATCAATGATTGCATCTCTGCTTACCATCAGATGGGATCGCAGCAAGCACTGGTTTATATCAATTAAAAAAAGAAAGTAAGATTATAGTGAAGTGCTAACCATTAAGTGATTCGATTAGTAACAAGTTTTCTATACCCTTTGCCCGACAAACCACGTCTTTTTAGAAATTGTATTTCGAGGTTGCATATCCGATGAAGATTACTGATGGGGCTCAAAAGTCTTTTAGATTTTAAATCATGCTCTCGTTGCCGATAGAAGAGTGGGAAAGGGCCTTCTGTTTTGGGACAAATAATAACTAGCCATCAAGCGTGATCCACCGTTATTCACGGCTTTGCCCTAGTGGAAATATAATAAAAATAAAATAATAACTACTTCTTATCAATTAAATTACTATCGTGACATTCTTAAATAAAAGTAATGTATGTCTGATATTTTAAATTTAAAAGAAAAAAGTAAAATATGCCAATAGTTTGCATTGGCCTTTGATATGCGACACAACTCAACTTGCATTGGGTTCTGCAACAAGTAGACGTAACAGGACGATCTACAATACATTCTTGGGATGATAGGATTGACAAGAACTTTTTTTGATCAATTTGGTTAATGAATGAATAAACACAACCTTTTTTTTCAATTAAATTCTTTATATTACATGTGTTTTATAAAATAGCTTAACAAGTGCATATAGACCCTGTTGGTGCAGTAATTTCATAGAGGTTAGTTGGTAGTGATACAAATTAATGGAATAAAAAATTAAAGAAAAAGCATATACAGTCAATTTGGGTAACTTTGATTCATTCGGGTAACTTTGACAGCGGGACCATGAACTAGTTTTGATTATTTTTACAAATCAAATTAAAAATACAAATGTCAATAACATAAGTAAAGTGGAAATGTCAAAATAAAATCTTTTTGTTAATGTTTATAAATAAATTGAACATTAAATGTCGAAATGCATAAATTAGTTATGGATACCAATAAAATATAAGGTTGACAAAAATATAAAACAAATATGTAAAATATATAAATTTAATATTAAGTTTTCAATTTAAGTCATCACTAAAGAATTCATTCACTGTATTACAATATTTGTCAACTAGTAATTTTATGAGGCGTTTAATGAAATATATTGTATGACATTCCTTGGCTTTTTGTTTTACTTATATCTTTAATGTAAAGTCGATATTTAACGAAAGAACTTGGTCATGAAATTACGCCATCTAGTGATACAAGACGACAGGCATTTCCAACGTTAAAATATCTATCGTCACATACACATCAAAAAAGTTACAAACAAGATAAAAAAAACCCTCAATATTAATGTTTTAGTCTTATTTAAAAATAACTAAATTCTAACACTTGACTTCGTCCTCATCAAGTTTATCAGACAATATTACAGAATACGTTTAAGATTTTTGAAAAAATTCAAAAGGTGACCCAGTGCAGCTTCGAAGCTCTTCATCGCTATATCTTCTTATATAGTGTACTTGGCAGCTAAACGTTGGCAAGGCCAACATACCTTGCTAGAAATTTCATCTAGTTTTCTTGGCACCTGTTCTGATGGATTCTTCGGTAATTGCCAAGTTCCTGTTTCGTGATGGTCTTGATAGTAGATGTAATCTTTTGTGACGCCCAACGAACTTGGGAAAGAAAAACCTGGTATTGTGTAAAATGTTGTTCGGTTCTCTCCACGAAGATTGGCACTTTCCACAGTCTTCAGGTAACCAACGTCTTTGTCCTCAATCCAGTACATTTTTTGTGTATCTGGGTCGATTGTCATGCTTAGTCTAAACAGAACCCTATCAGGTATAAGAACTTCTCTCCCGGAGCCATCAAACCGTATCCTCTCTATCTCATAGTCTGTGATCCAGTAGATATACCTGTAATTTATAAATAACTATAAACATTAACAAAGTTCAAAACGAATTTTGCTGTATCATAAAACTACACAAGATGGTAATTAAAGCAGAATATAAAAACATTATATTTATTTTTCAACATACTTGAACTGCAGAAAGTAACTCTATTCTTTATTTAGTAGCACTTGTAACCAAACTGTGACCTTTTGATTACCATTACGCACTAGTGCGATAAAGTAGTAAAACCTTTTTGCTAAACCTCTTCGTTCTCAAAAGAGAGTTTAATCACAAAAAAATCATCATTAGGTTGAATATTATAAATTAGTGTCTTACTTATTTCATGGAATTTGTGTTTAAATAAAAAAAAACTATTTTCTTAAATAAATCGTTTTTATGCAAGTGTGTTAAAAAAAAATATTTTTTGATTCTAGATAAGCAACCTCATTCTAAGTGTTAATTAGTGTTGTCTAGCTAGTTTATGGCCGCCATTGTAAGATGCGCGCATAAGAAAACAGCTTAATTGTTTGCCACCATAAAATAGGTTAACTGATGTATACATGCTACGGTCGAATTTCGTCATAATTTCAATCCGTTGACTATTTCTGGTCTTGTTCATCAGTTCCACTTCACCAAATATTACTTTTTGACTGTAAATGCTTAAGTTCTCGATGAAAATACCTATAATATTTGAGGAGTTCCCTCAATTTTGCCAAGATTCCATTATCAGATCCCAACTTGGTGACAATGGGACCATTTGGGAAGTATACCCATTCCAACAAACAAAGAATTTTTCAAATCGGTTGGCAAGCGACGTAGTTATGCGAGAACAAACGTAAAAAAAAATACAAACATCCGAATTGAGAACCTCCTCCTTTTTTAGAAGTCGGTTAATAACATATACATGGCAAAATAAAATGCACGACACGGTCACGAATATACGACAGACTTTAACGCTAACAAATCTTATAAGAACGTCCTGATGGACTTCCCCCTCTTCTACTTACTAGGTGCTCTGCGTCTTTCTCCAAACCATTAACTCTTCTATTTAACCACTCTCTAAAATCAGGTTGCTTCCCATCTGAGTGGAAAAAATCTAGATAGTCCCTGTTTTTAAAAACGGTTGTAAGAATGACATAAAAAACTACAGACCAATTTCGATCATATGAATTATCCCTAAAGTGTTTGAGATTTTAGTATATCCTTGTCTGTATAACCACTTGCAAAATCACATAGCAAGCAATCAACACGGTTTCATGCGGGGTAGATCAACACACTCAAATTTGGTAGATTTTTCGGAAAATGTTATTGCGTTTGTGGACCAACGGATTCAGGTTGACGCAGTTTACACTGATTTCAGTAAGGCGTTCGATAAAGAAGACCACCAACTTTTATTGAAAAAACTTGAGAAGTACGGAATCTATGGTCCACTACTGAAATGGTTTCACTCATACCTTAGTGATCGTGTAGCATTCGTTGTTTTAAATGAGTCGAGATCTAAAGACTTCTGTGTGACCTCTGGGTACTACAAGGCTCCCACCTAGGACCTTTGTTTTTCAATATTTTCATTAATAGCATTATACATTGTTTTCATCATGCACAATCTTATAATTTGCTACAGGCCGACTTGGATAGACTAGTGGAGTGGTGTAACAATAATAGGATGAATCTAAATTTTGACAAATGTTTATATATAAAATTTTGTGAAAATAAGTAAGCTCATTACACAAAATATATTTCAGGCAAAACGCTTAGAGAAGTTGATAGTATCCGGGATCTGGGAGTAGTGATGGATAGTAAATTGAGTTACAATGCCCATTTAGATAGGATAATAGCAAACGCTAACAAAATGCTGGGCTTCGTATTAAGAACCTCCAAGCCTTTTAACAACCCAAAGACTAAAATTATTCTTTATGAGACGTTGGTCCGTTGGTCCGTAGCAATTTAGAATACTGCTCACAGGTATGGTCACCTCATTACAGTGTTCATAAGCAGCGAATTGAGCGAGTCCAAAGAAGATTTTTGTGTCATTTATCCTTCCGGGATAAAACCGCGTATCAACTGAGATCTTATAAAGACCGTATTGTGTACTATAAATTTCAAAGCCTCACCAATCGTAGAAAAGTTCAGGATCTTTATTTCCTTCATAAAGTGATGTCTTCTAAGCTAAATACTGACCTTTTGTCAAGAGTGACCATTAATGTCCCTAGTAGATTACCACGGTCCCATACCTACCACTTATTCAAACAAGTTCCGCGCAAAACGAACCTGGGTGACAACTCTCCTTTTGTACGGGCTACCAAACTGTACAACGCTATATGCCGCAAAGCTGACATCGACATAAATCACGACACTCTGAAGTCGTTTAAAAGAAAATTGTATAAACACTTTCAGAATACCTTTAATTTATCACTTCAATGTTTTTATACATATTCAGGACATTTTATTTTTATTTAATTAATTCGTAATTTATATTCTAAACCTATTATAATTTTTTTGATATGCGCATTCCTAACAAAATTTAATTTTGACATCACTTTTATTTTATTATTTGACCATAATATTGTTTAAGTTTTTATTTCTAAGTGTGATGTTATGCTCAATCCTTATACTTTTACATTTATTTAATACTTTCATGATTGTTTGGAACCATGTTCACCCGTTTTTATGCATAAGCTGTGGTTGCCTATAATTGAGTGTGCATTATAGGACTAGGTTACGTGTACCACTTTAATTTCTAAGTTTTTATTTTTATTTTGTAACACTTGTTGATGATCTTAAATATATAAATAAAGTTTTCTTTTTCTTATTTGAGTTCTTAAAGGATGACATCACCGAGTTGCCTGTCGGTGCCGTTAGTGCCGAGAGCAGGCTAATGCTCTTTGACGTGGTGGTTCAAAGTGTTATATGTTCCGCTAATTAAGACCTTGTGTGCATGATTTTATCATTAGTAACGTACCCTCCTTTGCTGTCCACGTCAATATCATTGCAGTAGTGTTTCAGTGCAACTACATGAATCCCGTCACGTGCTTCTTGAGAAGCCGCAGTATTCAAAGAAAACGATGTTATATTACGAGGTTCCCTCAAGAATAATAATTGTGTGACGGGGTCGTAGGCGATGGTCGATTTGTTAAATCCATCTGTTTCTCTCGTTAATATATGTTGTATTTCCTTGGTTGATATGTCATAGCTGGATATTGTTACGTTCGGGTCTATATGATCGCAAAACAGCACCCTGTCGTGAACGGGATCGTAAGCAACTGAATAGATCTCGGTACTTTCTGGAATTTCCTTTTTGTGCGTAAGTGTTCCGTTGTCATAAAATTCTAATGTTTTGTCTCCGGCCACGACGATGTCTGAAATATGGAAAGAAAATTTTTAGGTCTACATCTTTCCTTGTTTATTTTATACACTTATTTTGAAGAAATGCAAATAGTAAAATGTAAAAGAAAAACAATGTCAAAATGATTTGTACATGTTCATTTTGCTATTTGAGGTTTCTTTAAAATAAATGAGTGTTTATATTGTGAAGTATTACATTATTTATTGAATTTGATGTCTATGTGGATCGTTAGGTCGCATATAGTAGTGAAACTGCCAGGCAAACTTTAAAATTATAATCTATAAGTACATTCACAATTAAAACTCATTGAAAAAGTAATGCTTTATGAAATAAATACTAATGTCAAAGTTAATTTATCAAATTTTAAACTAAAAATATTAGGTATTTTATGTCAAAACGTATAAAACAAGAAAAATAATAAAAAGGTGTTAGAAAACAACAATTATCGTAGTGTACTGCTGGAGCAGATCAATCCCAAGCCTTTTTGCCTCAAGATACTCTTTTACAGTATAAAAAAAATCTTCTGGCAAAGTTTCCGCTTCTCAAAGGAATGTTCTGGAATGTGACTGACAAATTTATTATAAAGACCACAGAGCAGATAAATACGGTAGAAGTCGCATAGCGTTTCATTTGTATCGGAACCAGCGTACCCTAACTCACACAATAGACCGGTATTCTACTTGCCTAACGTTAGACATTGTTAACTTAATGCATTTTATTTATTTTTTCCTTTGAAAATCAGATTTTACTCATATATCTAAAACCAAGTATACTATTTTTGAGAGAGTAATATTTCTATCGTCAGTAACTAACTGTTGATGTTTAAGTTTGATCAAACGTAAAGTGTCGTCTGCAAAATCATTATAATTATCATGTTTATCCTTTACGAAGTAAGGTAAATCGTTTATAAGGCATTTCGTATTTCTTTTTCTTTCTTATTAATATGAATATAAATGGGCCAGAACTTAAGCCCTGGGGGACTCAATTATGAACTAAAAAAAATATCTTAAATCTATTTTCAGGATATTTTTTTTTTCGGTCACTTCATTTCTCTAAATCCTTTGAATGGTTTTATCTAATTCAATAATAACACTTAACTAATTAAAACTATATATACACTAAAGGCAAAATGTACTAGCTAAAATATGGCGTCATAAAACTCCTCCGCATCGCTGTCGACTAGAAGTGTGCCCAAAAGGCTGCCGGCATTGTCACGTTGTATGGGAATGCTTAATCTCTGACCGAGGTAAAAGCCAGCTCTTGGATCACGCGAAGTGTTAACTAGCCGTTAGGATAATTCTTTCAAAAGCGTATGACTCGGACCCCACGGCCCAAGAGTTTCAACCCAAAACGGCTCAAAAATATAACTTTTTTTTTTTTTTTTATTGTTCCATAAATACAGTCTTTTTTACAGTTTTGGTTTCTTTTGTACCATTAAACCAGAATTGGTTTGTATTGGTACTCACATTCGCATAACAACGCTTACTTAATCAATAATGCTTACCAAAAAATTTATAAATTGCTATATTACATAAATTCAATTAGACATTCATACACCATTACGGGTAAAAACCTAAATAAAAAATAATCTCACGAGACAAAGAAACGTAAACATCTATTAGTACTTGGATTTGTAGGTACTTGAATAATTTGTACGTTACGTATCTACGGAGCTTTGCGCTATTGGTTAACTGTCGACGAGGTTGTTATATTTCTGAATCCTATCATTCAAATATGAAATAAGAAGATCTAGGGAGGAGTTTCGGATCCCTTATTGGTGTAGTATCCTGAATAAAATTTCATGAAGAACAGCATGGGTCTAATTTTTTTAGTGAAGAAGGTTATATTTTTTTTTGTAAATAGTTTTTTATTTCACACTTTTTAGTTGCGATACACTTAAAACTCGAGTGCCTATTTCTCATGACAATTTGAATTAACCCAAATACTGCTAGGTTACATTGTTTTATTATGAAGTTCCTATATCTACCTTTCACCTTCCGGCTCCATCATCAGATCAATTTAATAATACCTTATAGCCAAAGTGCATATAAGCCCAAACACGGTTAGGGTACATTGATTAATTACGGAGTTCCTATGTCTACCTTTCGGCTCCATCATCAGATCAGTTCAATAGTACCTTACAGCAAAAGTGCATCTCATGACAATTCTAATAAGCCCAAACAAGGCTAGGTTACATTAATTAATTACGGATTTCCAAGGCCTACCTTCGGACTCCGTCATCATCATCAGATCACTTTGATGATACCATTTTCAACGAAACTATTCAGAACCATACATTTATTTGTATGGTCATAGTCGCTTAACTATCTTCATTGTGATATATCTATGTGAGTATGAATTTCCGTTGGCCATTTCTGGTCTTCTTCATCAGTTCCACTTAAAATAATGGCTTATTTACGAAGCGATTTTAAGCAATAGAGCATTAATTCTTATCCAATTAAGTACTTTAAATACATTGCACATTTAATATAGATCAATATGGCCCCTTACAGTGAATATTTTCGAAGATATTACAGATTTAAAATGCAGGGACATGGAGGTTGTATATAAAGACATTCTGTCTGATTCTGTAGTATATTTAGTATCGGCGGCTGCGCACGGATGCAATACCCGTGCGAAGCCGGGGTGGGTCGCTAGTTTACTCCTAAATTGTTAGTTTTATTTACAAATAATGTTGATAAATCTAGCTTAGTATGCCATTATGTCAAGTCCTTTTTAACCTCTTTTTTTACAATTTCAACACGTAACTGGAGACAGAAGATCGATTCCCATTGCTACCAAATTTCATAATTTATTTACATTCATCGTTTCACATTGTTTTGTCACTGTGCCTGTAAGAAAACTATTTTTTATTCCTACATACTTCAGTGACCCACCCTAATGAAGAACGCAGTCAAATGCTTTGGACAAATCGCAAAAGATACTCAGGGTATCACATTTGTCTCCACATACATTAAAAAAACAGCAAACTTCGTATAGGAGAAGTGATACAACATTGATAGAAAATATTTAAACTGTACAAAAAATATTATTTTTAGTTTACTCACCCCAAGAAAAAGGACTGACCACCTTCAAGGACAGCCACAACAATATCAATACACTCCCTCTAAACATTTTGAGTTGCGCTCGCTTCTAGTGAAAGACAAAAGTTAAATGTGTCTAATTCGGGGACATGAATACATATTTATAGTTTTTTTGCAAGGCACAGTTTTTAGAGTTCCGTACCTCAAAAGGAAAAACGGAACCTTATATGATCACTTTGTTGTTCGCCTATCTGTTTGTCTGTCAAGACCCTTTATCTCGAGAACGCGTGGAGGTATTGAGCTGAAATTAAAGCTATATATTCAGGTTTGTGGTTTCTTGAAGCTGTGAAAAAATCAAACTTTTAAGTTAACGATAAAAAAAGATACGGCTGTTTCTATCGCAAAAAAATATATTTCGACATTCACAAGGGAATCAAAATTCATGGGGTACTTTCCATTGACCTGGAATCCTGAAATTTGACATAAAGCAAGGTCTTATAGCTCAGGTATAGAAATAAATCTGAAAACAGTAAATTTGTTACGACACAAAAAACAAAAATGATTCGGAAAAATCTTCGAAACCCGATTCGCGAATTGAACTTTTTATATAAGTTGATTTGTACGGAACTTAGTGTGCGAGTGCGACTCGCATTTGCCCGGTTTTTAGCATACTGATAACCCAAGAGGTGTTCTGATAAGAGCTCTTAATAAGATAATACAAACAGAAAATAAAACTAACAAAATAACAAAAACATACTGTCATGGCCGGAATCAAACCTGTTGATTTTAAAATCTATCTATTCCAAATTAAGGAGATGGCCGCAGCCGTGAGGGGACGAACATCTTCACGCCCTAGCTGCCGCGACAGTATACCCTCCGGGCGTCGGGATTCACAAGGCGATCCAATCCCCGGCCACCGCATACGCTTGTGGATGTTGAGCAATGGGTATATCGCCGCCCGGACGACCGGTCACCGTCCGGATCGAGCCCGAATCGTTAAAGGGGCGTAGTACTTTACGCGCGCCTCAAAGAGATGTTAGCGAAACCGTAGGGGTCCAGAAGATGCCCGCTCAAAAGGCAACCGAATAACACAGGTCTGGTAGTAGTCAGCAAAAGCCTGACACCCTCGCGCTTCACCTCAGAGCGCGAGGAAAAAATCTAAGCTTCAAATCGCCAGGAAAGGCGCTGAGTTGTTACTGTTCTACATCATGGAAGTTCCAGCCGTCAGCTAGACTTACGTCCGAAACTTCAAACTCATCGGTCATCCGGTCTTGCGACTTAGACATGTACTATATTGTTTTCTAAGATGATATCGGGTACCTATCTAGCGAACTTTTAGCACATTCTTTCGCTTCAAAAAATGAGCCAAATATCGTGGTATAAATGTATGGTATAGTTTGTTTTTTATTGTATATAATTTTTCGGGATAAAAAGTACCCAGTTTGGTGCCCAGGATATTAAAGAATAATTATACTAAGTTTCATCGTAATCGCCGTGTGCAGCGTGTAGTGAACACCACCGCGGGTGACGTAATCTACGACAAGCTTATTATTTACGGTTCGTACAGTAATCGGGTCTAGGGATCGAACCGCAAAATTAAGTTTGTTTTTAATTGTATTTACTTTTCCGGGATAAAAAGTACCAAGTGTGGTGCCCAGGATATTAAAGAATAATTTTACTAAGTTTCATCGTAATCGAACTGGTAGTTTTTGCGTGATGCCTGAACAGACAGACAGACAAAAAATTTTTTAATCGCATTTTTGGGTTTTGTGTCGATCTAGTAACACCCCCTGTCATTATTTTTTTTTGATATTTTCAATGTACAGAATTTTCACTTCTACAGATTTATTATAAGTAAAGATATTAAGTAGGTACTCGTAGCATGTAGTTTTTACTTTTATGGGGCATGCGGTGCTAACCTGCAAGCTGCTGATTGGCCAATAAAATAAATAAATTCGAACATGTGACATTCATCAACCCGCACTGGGCCCGCGTGGTGTATTACGGCCCATTTCCTCCCCTAGAGAGGAGGTCTGAGTCCCAGTAGTGGGAAAATTAAAATGGCTGATTATTTTAAACTAAAATACTTGTAGTAAACACGAAATTGTATTACTCAAATGGAGATTAGCTAAGACCTGCAAATCATTCTTAGTAAACAGCATACGCTTTTATAACAAGCTGCTAAAAGTGGTAACTGAACTTAGAAAAGGCAAAATTCAAAACTCAATTTTAGCGTGTCCTAACCAAAAAAGCGTATTCTATGGTTAAAGACTATACCTGTACCATGACGTTTAAAATAAGATTGTTTCATTCTTATTTCCAGTGTGGGTAAAAGATGGCGCTAGACAACCTGTATGGCTCTGTCTCTTACCCACACTGAAATAAGAATGAAACAATCTTACTTTGAACGTCATGGTAACCCTGTTAATCAAAGACACGCTTGTTTGGCAATGACGAATTCTGCACATGTAGCTTCTGCACCTGGTAACTCATTAATATTCTGTCTATTATATAACTGCTCCATTTTTGTTTTAATATATAATACATTTTATTTTCTAACACATTGCTTTTGCAATATTTTTTAATTATTTAGACTTCAACTACTTTAAATTCGTTAGTAATTTATTTTAAATTGATAATTGTAATTATTTACATTTTTCTTGCTTTTTTATATATCCTCTTTTTTATGATGTGAACACTGTAGACTTCAGGAATTCTTAGATTACCTCCTATTACTACTTACTTTTTTATTATGATAAGCAAAGAAGGAACAGGAGTGAGTTTTTAGTCAGTAAAAGTCTGACACTATTTCGCGCTCTGCCCCAGAGCGAGGATGTCGTAAGATGATTTTCCCACCAAAAAAATAATGCTGATCTGGGTGCGTCGGTCTGCGTACAAGGTATGTGGCAACTAGACTTGCAGAGCTACATTAGATCCACGCCTCGTGACGCCACGCAAATCACCACTACGTACAAATCAGGCGAGGTCCACGTGTGCGTTGGTCTAGTGTAGTTCTCGCTTTATAATTATTTCAGTACTTTTCTAAAAAATCGCTTTACCGTTATTTTTATTCCTTGAGAATATAAAGTTGATGTGAATGAAGCCGCAGGTGCAACTAGTCGTCACGTACTTACGCACGTGACTGTGTTATTGCATTAGAATCAAAATTACGTATTTATAAACAAAATTTCAAAACAATCTTTTGTTTCTAGATAATGTTTTGGGTCAAAATGGTCACAGTTTTTTGATAACCGAATAGATTAATGCGTTCAACTTGTTTTGCGCAAAATGTTTCTAATATTTATAATTAAGTCATCCTATTAAAACGCTAACTGTTGGCAAGTAGTAAATAAATGTAGGTAAATCTATTTCAATACTGGGAGTTTAATTTTCAGACGACGAGCAATGAATCAAGTCAAGTCAAAGCAAAGCATTTTATTTCAAATAAACCACTGACAGGCACTTTTGAAATGTCAAGAGGCCAGTCAGTCAGAAAAAAATATGTTTATTGCACATTCCAAAGCGTAGATCTCTATGGAGAAGAATGTGTCGGATCTACAGAAATCTCTTAAGAATTTAGAAACCTGCAAAAAGATCTGCACTACACCACAAAAGAAAAGTAAGACACCCACATCGGCACGACATAAATAAAGATGACAGTGTAAGGATTGACTTTCAGTTAAAACCTAAAGTGAAGTGAACAAACACAGACACACATTCCGACTATTGACACATTGCTACAAGTAAACTAGAAGGCGCAATAAAAATCACAACAATGCAACTTTGCTCCCAAAAATCTTCAGGCGCTTTAATAACACCAACACAGAAAAATAAGATGTGTATTATTAGTAGCGACTGTACAAGGTACTTTACTTCTGAAACTTAAACACATTGACTTTAGCCTTTATTTATTATCAAACTGTACCACAAAAGAAGTCATAAGTAATATAGAACACAAATTGAAAGTATTTACTATGAAAGATTATTGCTTAATATTTATTGGAAAACAAGATATTAAAAATGACAACTATATAGATGTACTGGATAGTTTAAAGAACTCGCTGAAAAATGCTACACACACAGCTTCAGCAGATTTGAAGTAGGTGATCAGCCGCGACACGAGGAGTCGGATAAGCAGTTTTGGTGTTGCAATTTTGTGTGGAGACATCCGCTGACGTAAATAGCTATCATCTCGCTATTCAGCCGTTTTAGTGTAGGCAGGACACGTAACACCTCCCCCTTCAGAACAGCAACTATTTGAGCAATTTCAGTAAGAATGTTGCTGGTGCATCTTTCTTGGTTTTAAGTGATTCTGCATATACGTATTGATGATTTTCAGCACTCTCATCTGGTGACTGTGGCTTTCTGAGCTTTGTGCAAACTTGGTACAGACGTATAGTGAGGGTAACGATCAATACAATTTTTTTATTATTATTCTTGATAGGTTCGCGCTTGACCGCTCTCTCACCTGATGGAAAGTGACGATGTGGTCGACGATGGAACGCGCTTACCTAGAAGTAAACTATTCACTCTTGACTTAAATATTCCCGAGTTGTAGCCATCAGGAAACACAGATTCCTGCAAGGAATACCACTCCTTAGCTGTACGCACAATGAATGTGTTCCCAAAACGTTTTGTGCGTATAGGTGGAATGTCCACCATGTACCAGTGGTGCTTTGCCGTACGCCTGGTGGTCCGATGATGAAACGGGCGAGGCGGAATTAGGAATATATGATTAGAATTAATCATTGTACACCACAAGCTTCCTACCATCACATAATGTCATTAGTTAATGATCCCAATGCTATTAGAACTGTATTTGTGGGTAATAGCTGAAATGTTAACAAAGATGACATCACTTATAATGTCACAGAGCTATTGAAGATAGATTGTAAGAGGATTATTTTATGTGCTTTTCCATACTTTGAGCACTTTTCAAATAGGCAAAATAAGTACATACATATGCTAAATATGCATATGCATTTTTTAGTTAGTCACCATAGTGATAAGTTTTTATTTTTTGACATCAACAATTTTGTTGATAAACTTTTATCGACTAGGTATACTGTGTACCTACCTATTATATGTATTTAGACGTCAAATAGCGAGGCTATTAGCTTATAATATAGCTTATAATATTAACTTGGACATAGTATGTCGAAGTTCCCAATTATGGTCCTATTAGTCCCACCATTAGTAATAGTACTAATGTTATTATGGTTGCTGGCTCTGCAATTATTGGTCCTACCATTAATAATAGTACTAATGTTACTTTAAACTAGATAATAAGACAACAGATGGTACTGTTAGCAATTTAGATCAACTTAACAATAAAGTATCTTCTGGCATTCAAGCTAAAAGGGCTAGGCAAAAATCATTTAATTTGTTTCTTCAAAACATTCAGGGTTTTTCTTCGAAACAATTGGAAATTGAATTATTTTTAAAGAAAACAATGTTTGACATCATTTGTTTCACTGAGCATTGGTTAAAGGATTGAAGAATTGCTAATTTATTATGAGAATTATAATATGGGCAGTTGTTTTAACCGAAAATCAATGTTACGTGGGGGTTCACTAATCCTAATTAAAAATGGTATTAAATTTAAAACTCGTAAAGATATAGTTTCACTGTCTGTTGAACATATCATTTAATTATCTTGTGTTGAGCTGGATAGGCATGTTATAGTGTGCGTTTACAGGCCCCCTAATTATCAAAACTACTCTATTTTTGAGTCTGTCATGGAGGATGTTATGACAAAACTTGCAACTGGTAACAAAGTAGTAATTATCTGTGGAGACTTTAATGTTAATATTTTAGAAAATAATTCAGATAGCAGTAGATTATTAAATCTCTTCAAATCATTTAATTTATCAAATGTGTTTATAGAACCTACTCGAACTACGACAACTACTGCTACATATAATAAACAAAACCAATTTTTTCAATTAAATTCTTTATTACAATATTACATGTGTTTTATAAAATAGCTTAACAAGGGCATATAGACCCTGTTGGCGCAGTAATTTCATAGAGGTTGGTTGGTAGTGATACAAATTAATGAAAATTTAAAGAAAATACAAATGAATTGGATGTACAAATCAAATTAAATAAAAATACAAATGTCAATAATATAGGTAAAGTGGAAATGTCAAAATAAAATTTTGTTATTAATAAATTGAACATTAAACGTCGAAATTAAGAAATTAGATAGGTTACCAATAAAAAATAAGATTGATAAAAACATAAAACAAATCTGGAAAAGGTAAAAATATTTAAGATTAAATTTTCAATTAAGGCCATCATTAAAATTCCGGCCAAGAGCGTGTCGGGTCACGCTCATTGTAGGATTCTGTAGTTTCCCGTCCGTCACAATAAGTGTCCCCACTTAAGAGTTAATGGATGACAGACAACGAGCAAGAACAAATACCACCAATGCCAACGAGAGACAAACCGATCAATTTGACTATAAAATAGCTCATACCCATCCCGACCCCATCAATTCAGGAAAAATCTTAACAGCGCGAAGTAGCCCAAAGTACAGCGCCGTCTCTCGGGAAATTGGGTTACTAATTTATACAAACTAGACGCGTTATGTACGCTGGGTTTTCTTTGGTAATTTTTGATTGCGTGAACCGATTTTAAAAATTATTTATTATTTTGCCGCAGGACTAGTCGGACTCCGTAACTCTTCTACTGCACAAGAAAGGGTCAACCAAGAATTGCGGCAATTATCGAACCTTGTCACTCATCTCTCATGCCAGCAAAATCTTGCTCTATATCCTGAAAGATCGCATCCACTACTATTTGGGTTGACAAATTCTGAAGAAGCAAGCAATTTTTTGTGAAGCTCAAGGGCACTCGAGAACAGATTTTCAATGTCATAGAAAGAAATAGATGGAGGAACATCATAAAAATGAAAGTAATGGAACAGGGACGTCACCATCCTCAGCGTTGAGAAATACAACGTAAGCAGGAGAAAATTCTAACACTTGGCTTCGTCCTCATCAAGATTATCAGAGTATATTACAGGATACGTATAAGATCTTTGAAAATATTCAAAATCAGACCCAGTGCAGTTTCTAAGCTCTTTTTTACATTGTTCAGGGCCTACTGCCAAAACTTTTACACCAGTGTTCCATGGACTAACAACTGACAACGGGCGTACAATGCTCTTCGCTTTCAATATAACAACGCCTTTAGGATTGGTGTGGCTCCCACATTTCTGCAGCGCTTGATGGATGTTTGCTGACGGAAGGATCGACGATAATTAACCATAATGCTTAAAATAGTAGCAGCATCTCTGGTGCGTAGGATTCGGGGGAGCACTGACGGAATCCGAAGGATGATATTGGAAAGGCCGGAGTCTGCAATGCTGTGGAGGCTTGTTCAACTGCATGTAAGATGACGCTTTTTCTTATTTCTGTTTGTGTTTTGTTTCATTTTATTTTAATTTGTGACATTGCTGTTATTGACATTGAGTATCACCTTATATGGTGTACTTGGCAGCTAAACGTTGGCACTGCCAACATTTTCAGCTAGAAATTTCATCTAGTTTTCTTGTCACCAGTTCTGATGGATTCTTATGTAATTGCCAAGTTCCTACTTGGTGATAGTCTTGCCAGTAGATGAAATCTTTTGTGACCGCCAACGAACTTGGGAATGAAAAATCTGGTATAGTATAAAATGTTGTTCGGTTCTCTCCACGAAGATTGGCACTTTCGACAGTCTTCGGACTAGGAACGTCTTTGTTCTCAATCCAGTACATTTTTTGTGTATCTGGGTCGATTGTCAAGCTTAGTCTAAACAAAACCCTATCAGGTATAAGAACTTCTCTCCCGGAGCCATCGAAACGTATCCTTTCTATCTCTTCGTCTGTGATCCAGTAGATATACCTGTAATTTATAAATAACTATAAACATTCACAAAGTTCAAAACGAATTTTGCTGTATCATAAAACTACACAAGATGGTTATTGAAGCAGAATATAAAAACATTATATTTATTTTTCAACATACTTGAACTGCAGAAAGTAACTCTATTCTTTATTTAGTAGCACTTGTAACCAAACTGTGACCTTTTGATTACCATTACGCACTAGTGCGATAAAGTAGTTAAACCTTTTTGCTAAACCTCTTCGTTCTCAAAAGAGAGTTTAATCACAAAAAAAATCACCATTAGGTTGAATATTATAAATTATTTTCTTACTTATTTCATGCAATTTGTGTTTAAATAAAAAAAAAAACTATTTTCCTAAATAAATCGTTTTTATGTAAGTTTTATTCAATTTTTTTTTGATTCTATATAAGCAACCTCATTCTAAGTGTTAATTAGTGTTGTCTGGCTAATTTATGGCCGCCATTGTAAGATGCGCGCGCATATGAAAACACCTTGATTGTTTGCCACCATAAAACAGGTTAACTGATGTATACATGCTACGGTCGGATTTCGTCATAATTTCAATCCGTTGACTATTTCTGGTCTTGTTCATTAGTTCCACTTCACCAAATATTACTTTTTGACTGTAAATGCTTAAGTTCTCGATGAAAATACCTATATTATTTGAGGAGTTCCCTCGATTTCGCCAAGATTCCATTATCAGATCCCAACTTGGTGACAATGGGACCATTTGGGAAGTATACCCTTTCCAACAAACAAAGAATTTTTCAAATCGGTTGGCAAGCGACGTAGTTATGCGCGAACAAACATAAAAAAAAAATACAAACATCCGAATTGAGAACCTCCTCCTTTTTTAGAAGTCGGTTAATAACATATACATGGCAAAATAAAATGCACGACACGGTCACAAATATACGACAGACTTTAACGCTAACAAATCTTATAAGAACGTCCTGATGGACTTCCCCCTATTCTACTTACTAGGTGCTCTGCGTCTTTCTCCAAACCATTAACTCTTCTACTTAACCACTCTCTAAAATCAGGTTGCTTCCCATCTGAGTGGAAAAAATCTAGATAGTCCCTGTTTTTAAAAACGGTAGTAAGAATGACATAAAAAACTACAGACCAATTTCGATCGTATGAATTATCCCTAAAGTGTTTCAGCTTTTAGTATATCCTTGTCTGTATAACCACTTGCAAAATCACATAGCAAGCAATCAACACGGTTTCATGCAGGGTAGATCAACACACTCAAACTTGGTAGCTTTTTCGGAAAATGTTATTGCGTTTGTGGACCAACGGATTCAGGTTGACGCAGTTTACACTGATTTCAGTAAGGCGTTCGATAAAGAAGATCACCAACTTTTATTGAAAAAACTTGAGAAGTATGGAATCTACGGTCCACTACTGAGATGGTTTCACTCATACCTTAGTGATCGTGTAGCATTCGTTGTTTTAGATGGGTCGAGATCTAAAGACTTCCGTGTGACCTTTGGGGTACCATAAGGCTCCCACCTAGGACCTTTGTTTTTCAATATTTTCATTAATAGCATTATACATTGTTTTCATCATGCACAATCTTATTATTTGCTACAGGCCGACTTGGATAGACTAGTGCAGTGGTGTAACAATAATAGGATGAACCTAAATTTTGACAAATGTTTATATATAAAATTTTGTCGAAATAAGTTAGCTCATTACACAAAATATATTTCAGGCAAAACGCTTAGAGAAGTTGATAGTATCCGGGATCTGGGAGTAGTGATGGATAGTAAATTGAGTTACAATGCCCATTTAGACAGGATAATAGCAAACGCTAACAAAATGCTGGGCTTCGTATTAAGAACCTCCAAGCCTTTTAACAACCCAAAGACTAAAATTATTCTATATGAGACGTTGGTCTGTTGGTCCGTTGGTCCGTAGCAATTTAGAATACTGTTCACAGGTATTGTCACCTCATTACAATGTTCATAAGCAGCGAATTGAGCGAGTCCAAAGAAGATTTTTGTGTCATTTATCCTTCCGGGATAAAACCGCGTATCAACTGAGATCTTATAAAGACCGTATTGTGTACTATAAATTTCAAAGCCTCACCAATCGTAGAAAAGTTCAGGATCTTTATTTCCTCCATAAAGTGATGTCTTCTAAGCTAAATACTGACCTTTTGTCAAGAGTGACCATTAATGTCCCTAGTAGATTACCACGGTCCCATACCTACCACTTATTCAAACAAGTTCCGCGCAAAACAAACCTGGGTGACAACTCTCCTTTTGTACGGGCTACCAAACTGTACAACGCTATATGCCGCAAAGCTGACATCGACATAAATCACGACACTCTGAAGTCGTTTAAAAGAAAATTGTATAAACACTTTCAGAATACCTTTAATTTATCACTTCAATGTTTTTTTATATATATATACACTTATTCAGGACATTTTATTTTTATTTAATTAATTCGTAATTTATATTCTAAACCTATTATAATTTTTTTGATATGTGCATTCCTAACAAAATTTAATTTTGACATCGCTTTTATTTTATTATTTGACCATAATATTGTTTAAATTTTTATTTTTAAACGTGATGTTATGCTCAATACTTTTACATTTATTTAATACTTTCATGATTGTGTGGAACCATGTTCACCCGTTTTTATGCACTAGGCTACGTGTACCAATTTAATTTCTAAGTTTTTTTTTTAATTTTGTAACACTTGTTGGTGATCCTAAATATATAAATAAAGTATTCTTTTTCTTATTTGTGTTCTTAAAGGATGACATCACCGAGTTGCCTGTCGGTGCCATTAGTGCCGAGAGCAGGCTAATGCTCTTTGACGTGGTGGTTCAAAGTGTTATATGTTCCGCTAATTAAGACCTTGTGTGCATGATTTTATCATTAGTAACGTACCCTCCTTTGCTGTCCACGTCAATATCCCTGCAGTAGTGTTTCAGTGCAACTACATGAATCCCGTCACGTGCTTCTTGAGAAGCCGCAGGATTCAAAGAAAACGATGTTATATTACGAGGTTCCCTCAAGAATAATAATTGTGTGACAGGGTCGTAGGCGATGGTCGATGTGTTAAATCCATCTGTTTCTCTCGTTAATATATGTTGTATTTCCTTGGTTGATATGTCATAGCTGGATATTGTTACGTTGGGGTCTATATGATCGCAAAACAGCACCCTGTCGTGAACGGGATCGTAAGCAACTGAATAGATCTTGGTACTTTCTGGAATCTCCTTTTTGTGCGTAAGTGTTCCGTTGTTATAAAATTCTAATGTTTTGTCTCCGGCCACGACGATGTCTGAAATATGGAAAGAAAATTTTTAGGTCTACATCTTTCCTTGTTTATTTTATACACTTATTTTGAAGAAATGCAAATAGTAAAATGAAAAAGAAAAACAATGTCAAAATGATTTGTACATGTTCATTTTGCTATTTGAGGTTTCTTTAAAATAAATGAGTGTTTATATTGTGAAGTATTACATTATTTATTGAATTTGATGTCTATGTGGATCGTTAGGTCACATATAGTAGTGAAACTGCCAGGCAAACTTTAAAATTATAATCTATAAGTACATTCACAATTAAAACTCATTGAAAAAGTAATGCTTTATGAAATAAATACTAATGTCAAAGTTAATTTATCAAATTTTAAACTAAAAATATTAGGTACTTTATGTCAAAACGTATAAAACAAGAAAAATAATAAAAAGGTGTTAGAAAACAACAATTATCGTAGTGTACTGCTGGAGCAGATCAATCCCAAGCCTTTTTGCCTCAAGATACTCTTTTACAGTATAAAAAAAATCTTCTGGCAAAGTTTCCGCTTCTCAAAGGAATGTTCTGGGATGTGACTGACAAATTTATTATAAAGACCACAGAGCAGATAAATACGGTAGAAGTCGCATAGCGTTTCATTTGTATCGGAACCAGCATACCCTAACTCACACAATAGACCGGTATTCTACTTGCCTAACGTTAGACATTGTTAACTTTATGCATTTTATTTATTTATTCCTTTGAAAATCAGATTTTACTCATATACCTTAAACCAAGTGTACTATTTTTGAGAGATTAATATTTCTATCGTCAGTAACTAACTGTTGATGTTTAATTTTGATCAAACGTACAGTGTCGTCTGCAAAATCACTATAATTATCATGTTTATCCTTTATGAAGTAAGGTAAATCGTTTGTAAGGCATTTCGTATTTCTTTTTCTTTCTTATTAGTATGAATAAAAATGGGCCAGAATTTGAGCCTATTTTCGGGATATTTTTTTTTCGGTCACTTCATCTCTCTAAATCCTTTGAATGGTTTTATCTAATTCAATAATAACACTTAACTAATTAAAACCATATATACACTAAAGGAAAAAACTACTAGCTAAAATATGGCGTCATAAAACTCCTCCGCATCGCTGTCGACTAGAAGTGTGTCCAAAAGGCTGCCAGCATTAACACATTTTATGGCAATGCTTAATCTCTGACGAAGGTAAAAGCCAGCCTTAGGGTCACACGTAGTGTCAACTAAGCGTTTGGATAATTCTTTAAAAAACGTATGATCACTCGGACCCCACGGCCCAAGAGTTTCAACCCCAAACGGCTCAAAAATATAACTGTCGACGAGGTTGTTATGTTTCTGAATCCTATCATTCAAATAATAATAAGAAGATCTAGGGAGGAGTTTCGGATCCCTTATTGGTGTAGTATCCTGAATAAAATTTCATGAAGAACAGCATGGGTCTAATTTTTTTTTTTTTTTTTAACAGGCTCATTGATAAAAGCGTGCAAAATGGTGTGGCTTAAGTTTTATTGTCTCCAGATTGTGAAAGAAGTTCTGAAAAAAAAACATTTTTTACAAAAATAGAAAAATAACTGTCTTCACTAAAAAAAAAAAACACTAAAAGGATCAAAATAACTTTAATTTCGGATGTCAGTGTCTCTCGGTATTGTTTGTTTCTTATTTAACACCGACTTCCGAAATTAAAGTTATTTTGATCCTTTTAGTGTTTTTTTAGTGAAGAAGGTTATATTTTTATTTTGTAAATAGTTTTTTATTTCACACTTTTTAGTTGCGATACACTTAAAACTCGAGTGCCTATTTCTCATAACAATTTGAATTAACCCAAATACTGCTAGGTTACATTGTTTTATTATGAAGTTCCTATATCTACCTTTCACCTTCCGGCTCCATCATCAGATCAATTTAATAAGCCTAAACACGGTTAGGATACATTGATTAATTACGGAGTTCCTGTGCCTACCTTCCGGCTCCATCATCAGATCAGTTCAATAGTACCTTACAGCAAAAGTGCATCTCATGACAATTCTAATAAGCCCAAACAAGGCTAGGTTACATTAATTAATTACGGATTTCCAAGGCCTACCTTCGGGCTCCGTCATCATCATCAAATCTCATCTCACTTTGATGATACCATTTTCAACGAAACTATTCAGAACCATACATTTATTTGTATTGTCATAATCGCTTAACTATCTTTATTGTGATATCTATGTGAGTATGAATTTCCGTTGGCCATTTCTGGTCTTCTTCATCAGTTCCACTTAAAATAAAGGCTTATTTACGAAGCGATTTTAAGCAATAGAGCATTAATTCTTATCCAATGAAGTACCTTAAATACATTGCGCATTTAATATAGATCAATATGGCCCTTTACAGTGAATATTTTCAAAGATATTACAGATTTAAAATGCAGGGACATGGAGGTTGTATATAAAGACATTCTGTCTGATTCTGTAGTATATTTAGTATCGGCGGCTTCGCACGGATGCAATACCCGTGCGAAGCCGGGGTGGGTCGCTAGTTTACTCCTAAATTGTTAGTTTTATTTACAAATAATGTTGATAAATCTAACTTAGTATGCCATTATGTCAAGTCCTTTTTAACCACTTTTTTTACAATTTCAACACGTAACTGGAGACAGAAGATCGATTCCCATTGCTACCAAATTTCATAATTTATTTACATTCATCGTTTCACATTGTTTTGTCACTGTGCCTGTAAGAAAACTATTTTTTATTCCTACATACTTCAGTGACCCACCCTAATGAAGAACGCAGTCAAATGCTTTGGACAAATCGCAAAAGATACTCAGGGTATCACATTTGTCTCCCCATACATTAAAAAACAGCAAACTTCGTTTAGGAGAAGTGATATAACATTGGTAGAAAATATATAAACTGTACAAAAAATATTATTTTTAGTTTACTCACCCCAAGAAAAAGGACTGACCACCTTCAAGGACAGCCACAACAATATCAATACACTCCCTCTAAACATTTTGAGTTGCGCTCGCTCCTAGTGAAAGACAAAAGTTAAATGTGTCTAGTTCGGGGACATGAATATATACATAGTTTTTTATGCATGGCTCAATTTTTAGGGTTCCGTACCTCAAAAAGAAAAAACGGAATCACTTTGCTGTCCGTCTGTCTATCTATCTGTCAAGATCCTTTATCTCGAGAACGCGTGGAGCTATCAAGTTGAAATTTAAACCTATATTCAGGTATGTGGTCTTTAGAAGCCGCGAAAAAAACAAACTACTAAGCTAACGAAAATAAAGATACGGCCGTTTATGTCGCAAAAAAAGTACATTTCGTCATTCTCAAGGGAATCGAAATTCATTGGTTACTTTCCATTGACCTAGAACCCTGAAATTTGGCATAAAGCAAGGTCTTACAGCACAGTAATAGAAATAAATCTGAAAACAGTAAATTTGTTGATACGCCACAAAAAAAAAGAACTTTTTTGATTCGGAAAAATCTTCGAGATTCGATTCGGGAATTGAATTGTTTACATAAGTTAGTTTATACGGAACCCTTAGTTTGTGCGAGTGCGACTCGCATTTGCCCCGTTTTTAGCATACTGATAACCCAAGAGGTGTTCTGATAAGAGCTCTTAATAAGATAATACAACCCGAAAATAAAACTAACAAAATAACAAAAACATATTGTCATGGCCGGAAAGTATTATAATTTTTATTTCCTTTAAAAGGAAAAAAAAATTGCAAATCGCGGTCCATAAAAAAAAACAACTGAATTGATAACTTCCTCCTTTTTTTGATATCTGTTAAAACAGTGAAAATACCCCATTTCATCAGTATTTTAGTGACTGGACGCCATTTTACAGTGCCAGTGCCATAAAATGTCGCCGGGACGCCCAGGACTCCTTTTGAATAAGTACACTATCTTGGTTAGCTGCAACGGGACAGCGGCACCTCGAAGCACCACACCACATTCGCATCACAATCGCCCTGCGACTCCTGATGCCCGTGGCGTTTCCTGTGGCAGTGTCAGAGGCGTGAGGATGTTTGTTCACTACACTCACAGTTGCAGCCATCTTCGCTAACATTACTGCTTAGCAAAAGGAGGCGACCGCATCCCGTTCTCTGTCACTCCAGACCATGATCTGGACCACGAGGACCCTACGATGCTTCGCCCAAGCGGGCCACACTTCCACCGTATGCTCCTAAGTGTATCCCGGGCGGTTCACACAATGCTGGATCTGAAACAGAAACCTCCCGGATTTATCGAACTGGTGAGGATCCTGCGTCATGTGGAAGGTGAGGACACCATGGCACCTCTCCAGCCACTCCTCAAAGAGGTGACTGTGTATATACCGCGGTGATTGTAATATGCCCAAATTTATTAATAGTATTATTTGATTCTCATCATCCGTCATCGTCTTACTGTCCTTGTTCCATGTTGCTTGGAGTGGGCGTATCACGTATTCCCGGTCAACGCATCCTTTTATATGGTCAAAGCCAGACAAACGATTCCGTTTCATACTTTAGATGCAAACTTCATCATCATTTCAGCCGAAAGACGTCCACTGCTGGACATAGGCCTCCCCCAAGTGCCACCACAATGAACACTCCTGTGCGTCTCGCATCCATCGTACTCCCGCAACCGTTACCAGGTTATCGGTCCACCTTGTAGGAGGCCTTCCAACGCTACGTCTTCCGGTACGTGGTCGCCATTCCAGAACCTTTCGGCACCAACGGCCATCCGTTCTGCGAGCAATGTGCCCTGCCCATTGCCACTTAAGTTTGGCGATTCTTCGTGCTATCTCGGTGACCTTGGTTTTCCTGCGCAAACTTAATTACCGATGTACATAGATAACACACATTTTGCACAACACGATTTTAACTCATTAATCTTTCAGGTTATCAAAGGTTAGTCACCATTTTGACCCAAAATAATTGTACACGCGTTACAAAACAGATACTGTAGGTAATTTTAAGATTTATTTATAAACACATAATTTTTATTGTGATATAATGGTTATGTGCATAATGATTAGCTCCACGCGCGGTTTCACTCACGTCAACTTTGTATTTCTTTAGTAATATTTAGGTATTATATAAAATAGTACGATAACGTAAAGTCAAAGTTAAGTAGATAATTATTGAAATACTATTATGGTGTCATAATATGGTATAACTTGTAACTGGGTTCCCAACTGATTTTTAAGAAAAATAACGTATCACATTTTTTTAGTAGAGTAAGAAAAAAAAGTATTATAATAATATTTTATTTTTTTGTTGTTTCTTCTCTTGACAACATATTTTAATGTAGCACACAATAACATCGTCTTAATAGTTTTAGATTATACATTTTATATGGCAACTAGACTTGCAAATCTACATTAGATCCACGCTTTGTGACGCCACGCAACTCACCTCGACGTACAAATCAGGCGTGGTCCACGTGTGCGTGTCTAGTGTAGTTCTCGCTTTATAGTTATTTCGGTACTTTTCGAGAAATTCGCTTTACCGTTATTTTTATTTCTATAGAATATAAAGTTGATGTGAATGAAGCCGCGGGTGCAACAAGTCGTCACGCACTTACGCACGTGACTGTACTATAGCATCAGAATCAAAATTATCTATATATAAACAAAATTTCAAAACAATCTCTTATTTCCAGAAATTGTTTTGGGTCAAAAAGGTCACGGTTTTTTGATAACCGAATAGATTTCGTTCAACTTGTTTTATATCTGTAATTAAGTCATCCTAATAAAACGCTAACTGTTAGTAAGTAGTAAATAAACGTAGGTAAATTTATTTCAATGCTGGGAGTTGCAGGGCGATGTCCAATTTGCAGACGGCGAGCAATGAGTAGGCCGTCGTCTAGCTGTCCAGTAAGGACCCTAGTCGATCGTGCCTAGTGTTCCACACGCACTTTAAAAAGATGCCGGCAAAACCAAAGGGACTAGTAAGTTCGGAATGTTGGAGAGTTTACCGTGAGCCTAGAACGCAAAGGGCAACTGAAAGAGACAGGTGGATTTTTGTCGGTAAAAGTCTGACATACCCTCTCGCTCCATCCTAGAGTTTGAACTGTAATATATTGTAAACTCAGACTCTGGCAGGGAATTCCCTCCTTCCTCCTGTCTATCATATATCCTCCTCCACAAACTGAGGGAGGTGTGTTTCTTTTTTTCAAAATCAAGAGGTTCGGTTCCTGCTAAGACAATAACAGGTTTTGCTGTTTCTTATAGCTTCAGACTTGGCCACAACCTCGTGAAAAAATCACTCCTTATCAGGGGCGCCGACTCCGTGAGTGCTCGGGGGCTCGAGCTCCCATGAGAAATAAACAATGGGTGCTCGTTACCCCAGAGAATAGACTTCAAGAAACAGATAAGTAATCGCCTTTTAGGGATGGGCGTTTTTTCATTACACGCGCCGGTTGAGACGAAAAGGTCGCGGGTTCGATTCCCGCACTAACACAAATGTTTGTTGATAGAACAGATATTATTGTTGGGTCTGTGTGTTTGTGGTACCTTCGTTATTCCCGGTTTTTACAGTACAAGGGAAAACCTTAGTTTGGGACCAGGACAATGTATGTGATGTTGTCTCAATTTATCATTATTACGCATTATAATTACGCAGTATGTAAGTAGGATATTTATTTATTTGTCGGTCGATGAGTATGAATTTTTCTTCTCACACTTCGTCACTTTTTCGAGTCAACAAATTAGCATGAGGTTTCTTAAAGCCGGCGCCCCTGCTCCCTATGGTATTATTAAGAGGGCCCTTCCCGATCCGTCTATCGTCAACGTGAGCATAGTTTCTAAGCTTATTGTTTCATTGTATGCAATGATAAATAAAGTGGCAATGGGATAAAAGAGAGATAACACCTGAACTCTCGGTTAGCATTCGGTAATTTCCGTCACTCATTCGAATATTTCTCAAAATTTGTTCCATGAGATACAAGTTTTTGTTTAAGTCTTAAGACTTTTGAAAAAATTTCCGTCACTCAGAACTTCGATTAAATGTGCAAGGGTTTTGTAAATATATTTTGTTTACTTTTTAATTTATGAGTACATTAAGAAACATCAACAATTGCATCACAGCTTACCATCAGGTAAGATCGCAGTCAAGGACTAGTATATATTATTAAAAAAAAAACATTAAATTTTACGTAAAATTCATGCATAATAGCAAATTTGCAGAATTCTTTACTGGATTAATTTTACGAAAATTTATATTTCAATTTTAATTGTTACCTAGATAATAACCACAAGATATCTTTGTTTCTAAAGAAAGATGTAAAATAACGTCATAATCACGTAAAAGCGGTCGTATGGGAAGTCGGGTTGGGCGCTCTTAAGAGTTCTTATCAGAGGACCTTTTAGGTTATCAGTGTGGATGCCTAAAAAGCTGCATATAAATTCATGTTTGCGAATTACAGACACTGTACTTTAGTATTTCACTAGGAGTTAACGCACCTCAAGATGTTTAGAACGCGTGTACTGACGTTTTTGTGTCTGTTCGTGAAGGTGGCCAGTCCGTTTTCTTGGGGTAAGTAGGCTAAAATAATAATTTTTGTATCATTCTAATATTATGTATCATTTAAAAATCTATTTAGTATCACATCTCCTAAATAAAGTTTTAAAATTTGGCATTGAGTCGAATGCGAAGCATTTGATTTTTTTTTTATTATTGACTAGCCTTCGCCCGTGGCTTTTCTCCCCGTACATGAAATATAGCTTATGTCACTCAGGAATAAAGCAGCTTTCAATCGGTGAAAAAAATTTAGCAATCGGACTAGTTCTTTCAGAGATTACCTCCTAAAAACAAAAAAAAAAAACATAAAATAAAAAAACAAACTTGAAAAATTTAGCCTTTGCCCGAGACTTCGTCCGCGTAGAAGTCCGAAATGGTTTTATTAGGTTTTTCGAGATACGAAAATATGAAATATTATTTATTATATTCGTCGTGTGTGATAATCCATTGAATTGTATGGCGAGCGATATTGTATCTTAAGATAAAATATTATAGTATCTGAGCCGTGTGCAGCGTCCCTTTGTGAACTCCACTGCCGTTGACGTAACCTACGACAAACTTATTATTTGCGGTTAGTACAGTTATTGGGTCTAGAGATCGAACCGAAGAATTAAGTTTGTTTTATATTGAATATACTTTTCCGAGATAAAAAGTACCCAGTGTGGTGCTCAGGATATTCAAGAATAATTATAACAAGGTTCATTGTAATCGAACTGGTAGTTTTTGCATGATGCCTGAACAGACAGACAGATAAAAGTTTTTTTAATCACATTTTTGGGTTCGGTGTCGGTCTAGTAACACCGCCTGCCATTTATTTTTTTGATATTTTTAATTTCCAGAATTTTCCCTTCTACAAATTTATTGTATGTATATATAGGCTTGCGTTTGGCCAATATCTCATCTGATGGTAATTGTGAAATCTGTGTAATAGTGCGCAGCTCTCCATTTACATAATATTTTAATTATTTTCTAAATATTTACTTTCCGAAGCCGGCTTTATTATTTGCGGACGACGAGCAGTGCATAGCTCGCCGTCCGGCCGTCCGGTAACCATCCGGATCGAGCCCGAGTCATCGACGGCGCGTAATGTTCCAATATTGTAAGCTTCGGTCCTGCTAGGCCAGCAGTCAATATGTTTTTTATTAGAATTTGTTATTTGTTTTATTCTATATGTGCACGGATTATGAAATTGAAAAATTAACCATATCACCTCTTAAAATTAATGCTATCGACTTGAAGAAGCTGCACAGTATTCAAGACAGAATAGATTCACAGAAGCCAATCCACATTGAACCATCTTCAACAATTTACCATACGACAATCCCGTTCTGTGGTTCAATACTTGCCGTGCTAATATTGGGAGCAATGCTGTTATACCAAATTCACATTCGCCGACAGAAACAGTTGAAAATTCCAGATGAAATCACTTACGCCGAGCCTGAATCATCTGAAACCCGAAAAATCCAATCATTTTCTCAAGATCAATCTAAGGTCTCGACGATATTTCATCTTAAAATCTGAAATAGTCGTCGATCTGAAGGGATTCCCCCTTTGTTATGCGCGTCACTACAAAGGAAAGCGCTGATACCTAGGCACGAGGCAGCGCGTGCGCATCGTCACTGTTACTACCGAAAGAGGGAATCTGTTGATACAGAACATGAGGCCCGAGGGCACCGGCTACGTGACCGCGCCCGCGCACTTCGGATCCAACATCGATCACGTCAATTTACTATTTCATATAATTGTAATTTTTATTGAATTAAATTAGTTTATAAAAAATCGGTTTTTTTTTAGTCCTCCGGGAGTAGAGAGCTGTGTTGGACGAGTAGTAACGTCCCCGACTTACGAGTTGTAATTCGCGAGTTCAAACCCAGCCAGGCGCATTACTTTGTGTAATTTATTTCATCACTACTGCTCTCAAAACGGTGAAGGAAAACATCGTGAGGAAACCGGCATGTCCTAGAACCAAAAAATTCGAAGACATGTGACATCCACCAACCCGTACTGGGCCGGCGTGGTGGATTACGGTCCATTCCCCTCCTAGAGATGAGGCCCGAGTCCCAGCAGTGGGAACATTAAAAAGGCTGATTATGCTATATGCTATGCTCCAGCGCAGCCTACGTAATTTACATTAGAGGCTCATTGTTTACAAATATGGGAGAGTATTCGTGGTTCAAATTTGTGTAAAAATTTGATTAATTCAAAGCGTTCCCGAATGCAAGCTGTTATTGACGAAAATGGTTGTTACACGAGCTATTATTAAGTAATAATACTTAATAAATATTATTTACTCAGTATTTATTCTCTGTAATAACTGGAGACCTCGTTATGTGTGTTTAACCATTAGGTTAAATACGGGTTTTAAACCATATTTAAAATAACTTACTCTACCAACCATTTGATTTGCTGTTTTGCAATTTCGTAGTTTTTAGCCTACATTTAATCCTTTTGACCTTTGTGATAAAATTATCTGGTCTCTTATTTATTCTTGTTAAGTTTACATAAGCTTTAACCTATGGTTATCTATAGGTATATAAGGAATAACGGAAAGGTTTGATTATTTTCAATATTTACAAGACTAATTTATGAAGAACTTCTTAATTATGTACTTGGATAAATACTCTATAAATAAAACGCTCAATATTTTGTAATCTATGCGGATGCTAGCGTTTAAAATAAATGGCGCGAAATCACGCGAGAACGCCGGCGTTCGCTTGGGCTTTGAGTGGCCCTTCGCACATTTTTCAAAGATTTTTTAATTTTAAAAATTCTTCGTGCCATACCCTCAATATATCCGCCTCGCGTCGTTTGACGTTTAGCTCTTTTTTTTTAGTAATTTGACTAAAATGATATGACACAAAACTTTTTGTTTATAATCTGGGAATTGTTCAGTATTAGGAAGGGGGAGAGGTCATATCTTCAAATGAAGGTAACTAACATAATAATGATCGGACTTCACTTGGAAGTTCATTTGATCATAATAAATATATTATAATTCGTTGCTTCACTTTTCAGATATGATTATAACATCGTAGATGTTGAGAGTCAAAAAGTTTTAGGATGGAGAAAAATAAATAATAAGGTTGCAAACATTATAATTATATTTATAAACAAATCAGTCTTGTAATTGTTTCATCTTCGTAATGGATAGATATCTATTTATATCTAAATAATCTTCATCTTTTTAGCAAAAGAAGCGATAGACGTAATTATGTTACAAGGAACAGGGATCAATTAGTTCAACCAGGTTTCAGACTGGCTAAAGTGGTCTCTTCTTACATGGGGTACTGTTTTAAATGCTATAATAAAATACCTCCCCAAATATTAAAACTCAACGAAATGAAATGTAAACCTTGTATTAAACGTACACTATGCAAGCAAGCATATATAAGGTGGGCACTCAAGCATATTATAAGTTGGAGGATTATATTCAAGATAAAAATGCTTGGCTCAATGCTGGTCCAGCTCCACTACCACCGGGGTGTACAAAGTGATATGTTTGGAAATTATTATTATTTTTTAATGTCTTTTTTTCAAATTTTAAAATATTATTGTCGTTAGTTTTGTATAATGTAGAAGCATTTTTTCAAAATTAGTAAGTGTGAGTACCATCGAGCAATTTTATAGTTTTTAGGTTACTATTGGACTTGTTTCACATAAATGAGCATGGCAGTTGAGAGTTTGTCATGCTCACTCAAATGTCTTACTGATGATGCGACGTGTGTTGGATCATTCCGTTCCCTTCAAAATAGTTTAGCTGAGTGGTGTTATTATTCGCGTCATGTCCGTAAACGGGCGCTCTCAGTTGAGACTGGTCATCTCTTAGCTGCCAGTTGCTATTTTAATATCTATATTTAGTTTTTATTTTTTACTTTATTTACATTGTTCTCACGTGATAGCGACAAGAAACATGTAACAGAGATATTTGTAATTACAAAACATGATTGAAAAGAGTGTCCATGGAGTTTCTTGTACATTCTTCTCGATAGAGATCTACGCTTTGGAATGTGTAATCAGCATCCTTTTTTTATGACTGTCTACCTTCTTGACATTTCAAAAGTGCCTGTGAATGGTTTATTTGAAATAAAATACTTTGACTTGTCTAAACTTGAAGTAATTAATTTTATTCGGACCTGTGTTGCCAAAAAGTGTGAATCGCGCAATAGACGACAACCATTGCTTAGATATTTTACTGCTTGAACCTTGTTATCGCCCTCTAATAGGAGATGCATACCTCTGTTGATGGCAGTGATACCTGTACCCAGCTCCTCTGAGATACCATAACTGCCTTGTCTCGATTACGTACCATGTCTGGTACCGCTGCTGCAATTTCCGCATTTAATTTTGGTGCTTGCAAGGGCCTTCAGTTGTATGGTATAGAGTAATCCTTGATGAGCATGTCTTTAGCGTCTTTAGACATTCCCTTCTTTAGTAAGGAAAGCCACAATTGTGATAAATTGTTGTTAATAATATCACCATAGTCAAGCGGGTCCGACGTGGATTCACTGAGGACTGACAGTAGGCCAAAGTCTAGCTCGGGTTCTGCGTCACCACTGGTTTCCTCTTGACCATGTTTCTCACGATGGATATCGTCTGATTCCAATTCCACCTCATGCAAAATATCGGGTGGCAGGGATACTGGTTACACGTTTTCTTTATCCTTGTCGAAGGTCACATCAAGATCTTCCTTACCTGAAATTACGATTTGCAATTCAGGTTGTGAAGATAAAAACTTTTATGGTAGTATGATAATGGTGCTATAGGCACTGAGTTGCACGATAATGTTACATCTTTTTTAGATTGTACGTCGTTGTCATCGTTGAAATCTTGCAGTCAACCCATTAGCTTAGCTTAGCTTAGTCGGCCTTATAATGTTTCCACTGCTGGGACTCAGGCCTCCTCTCTAGGAGAGGGAATGGGCCGTAATCCAACACGCGGGCCCAGCGCGGGTTGATGGATGTCACATGTCTTCGAATTTTTGGTTCTAGAACATGCCGGTTTCCTCACGATGTTTTCCTTCACCGTTTTGAGAGCAGTGGTGATGAAATTTTGGAGGTATGCGGAACAGAGAGTAAAGTCCCACAAACCTCCTTTGAAAAGGGAGGATCCTCCGGCCAGACGGGATGTTATGTCTGGTGGGCAGCTGCCCGATAGATGATTTCGGGCTGTTCTATATGTTCTAATCGCGCGGAGAACTTTGATTGCGCGATCCAGGATTTTCTTATGTGACGCGATAGATGTCGCTACATCACTCCCCTCCGGAGATCGGAGATCGATGGTTCTTGATGCTTCTTGATGCGTGCCAAGCCTGTGGTAAGTTGGTTCCAGTGGGTCTGAACCGAATGCCGCATAGTTCTCGGTGAGTCGGAACTGTCTGCGGTGTTGCCCCAGTGAGTCGGGCTGGTGCTATCCCAGTGAGTCGGGATGATGCTGCAGGCTCCAGTGAGTCGGAGTAGTGCTGCTGGCTCCAGTGAGTCGGAGCGGTGCTGTGCAACGTAGTGGCTTGACTGCTTGCGTCGACCAGGAGAGGTTCTTCATTGCTCTTCATGTGACTGGCCGAAGGTGCAGTGTGCTTCGCCAAGGTCGCTGATGAGGCTGAGGGTGATGACCAGGTATGACCAGGTAGGCATGCTGGTGGTCAGGATACCCTTTATAGCCGTGGGTGCTGGCTGTATGGCTCGCTGCTCGAAAGCTTGAGGAAGTGATGATGACGTCACGAAGTAGTAGCTGCACGAAGGCTGCGCTGACGTTCTTTGTCGAGGGTCACCAGTTTGGAGGGTTGCGGAACAGAGAGTAAAGTCCCACAAACCTCCATTGAAAAGGGAGGATCCTCCGACCAGACGGATGTTATGTCTGGTGGGCTACAACTGCCCGATAGATGATTTCGGGCCGTTCTATGTGTTCTAATCGCGCGGAGAACTTTGATTGCGCGATTCAGGATTTTCTTATGTGACGCGATAGATGTCGCTACAAAATAAATTACACAAAGTAATGCGCCTGGCTGGGTTTGAACCCGCGACCTACAACTCGTGAGTCGGGGCCGTTATCACTCAGTCAACCCCGATGCAATGCAAAAAACACCCGGATAAGTTTAAATCCTTGAGACGAAAGCATACAGTTTGTTCATCTATCCCTTCTCATTCGAGGCTAGCTCAACGTTTCTATAATTTCCTTGGTCCCTATGTTTACAACAGAGTAAATAAAATCTTACATATATACGAATTTACTAAATATAAATGTAAAATAACAGTAGGGAACTGGCTCCTTGATTTGGACTATGAAGACACAGAAGGTATCATTAAAATCATAAAGTAAATTTAATCACATTTATTATAAACACACACACACACGCACATACATTATACACTACACACATTTCACTAAAAATTACACTTTTCCTTTACACTTCACATGTCATTTTATAAATCTTTCCTGCTCATAATCGTACAAACAGAAGATTCTTGTTTATGTGCCGCAAAATGCGATTATAATTAAAAGGGTGTGAGCCTGGAGATCTGTCATACAGGTCTCGAACCTAGTTCAGACTCCAGCTCTCACAAAGGTTTTTAGCCTTCAGGCAAAATTTGTATAATATACTTGTTACAATGTACCTTTATGAGAGAAAATAAATGATATTTATTATTATATTATTATTATTATTATTATTATTAATTAAAATGATTACTGCTTTTGCTACTTAGTACGCAGTCTTAGTTTTGAAAAAATGTCAAAGTTATTCACTCGCAGTCAAACCTGATGCCGATTTCTCCATCCACTCACATCACATCACTTATTAATAAATTTTTGCTTACCTTCGTCATCTGATGGTGATAACTGTAATATTTTTCGTTTTTGTCTTTCTTTTTCTTATAATTCACGGATTTTTTGAGCATGGTGCTCAGTTTTTGCCTGTGTGCTCCTTTTTGGCATGTTGCTTGCAAAGCACATGCGACAGTTACCGCGCACAAAAAAGGAATGAGCTAAACGTCAAACGACGCGAGGCGGATATATTGAGAGTATGGCACTAAGAGGTTTAAAAATTAAAAAATCTTTGAAAAATGTGCGAAAGTTACCAAGTAAGTAGGGAAACTACGTTATTATAATCATGTCTGAAAAATGAAGCAACGAATTATAATAAACTGTAAGAAAAAATCATCAATATTTTTTAACAGTGCCTTTTTGTTTGACAAGCCGGTTTACCTGCTCTTTTTCTTTTTGCTGAGTAACTTCTGACTTGAATATTATATCACAAATAAATATCCACTTGTTAGCTTGGATATAATATTCCTACTGATTTCTTTTGTTTGTTTTTCATGACTTAGAAAAAGTCTAAGTACTACGTAAGATTTGAACTTACTTTGAATTTGTTAGTAGATATATAGTAAATTGTAGAAGGTAGTTCTTCTCTATCGGAAAAGAGATGAGCGGCAATGCGAGTAGTTTGGAAACTATTTGTATGAGCAGCGTATTTTATGAAAAGATGAAGAAAGTCAACGTCTATTTGGGAATTAATAAAAAAAAATCCTTGTTTCAGACATTGTCGTGGGCGGAGAGAAACAATTGCACTTTTATTACAATGGAACAATAACGCATGTGGAAGATATTCCGCTGGTCACTCGGATCACTTCAGTAACATACGATCCAGTGCACTACAGGGTGCTGTTTACCGACGTCAACTATCCGAACATGTCAATATCTAGCTTTGATATATCAACCAGAAAAACACAATCTTTATTAACGAGAAAAAAAAACGGTCTCTACATGCGAGTCGTCTACGACCCCGTCACACAGTTACTGGTCTGGAAGGACGATTCTTACATATACACGTTTTCATTAAATCACACATCTGGTAATAAATCAGTCGACGGTAATCTTTTACTTACGGTGGAACAAAATTGCCGTGACGTCGCCGTGGACAGCTGTGGAGGGTACGTTAATAGTCTTCTATAATATACATAAAAGCGAAATACCACTCACTGATTAATCACGAAATCACAGAAACTATAACACCTTTAAAATTAAAATTTGGTAGATAGGTTCCTTATAAGGTGTAGACATCCGTTAAGAACGGATTTTACTAAACTCCACTTCTAAGGGGGTAAAACGGGGTTTCAAAGTTTGTATGGAGAAAGTTACTTTCACGCGAGCAAAGCCGCTGGCAGAAGCTAGCGATATATATATGCAAAAAAATTACTTCTGACAAATATGTGTATAATTATATTAATCATAAAAATATTTGTCAAAGTAGTTTTTTTTAATTTTTTTAGGTGGGAAATCACCTAATGACAACTCATGAAGTGGCAGGGCGTGTTAGACTTTTATTGACTAAAACCCACTCCTGTTCCTTCTTTGCCTTCGTTCCAGGGCCCTGGGGTTCACTTTATAGAATAGAATAGAATCGCTTATTCCTGAATATACGGAATATGAAGGTTTTAATATTAAACGAACTCACATATACTACCTTTGCCAGTGTAGAAATATTTAATGATAATCTAATTTGCAAATTCACATAATTGTAGTTCACGCAATCATCATCTTCCTGCCCTTGTCCCATATTATTTGGAGTCGGTGCTACACGTTTTTTTCTTCCATTCTATCCTGTCAACCGTCATACTATCACTAACTTCCTTTTCTTTCATATCGTTTTCACACAATCCATCCATCTTTTCTTTGGCCTCCATCTCCCTCTCCACCCATCCATATCTATAATCATTACTCTTTTAGTAACATGTGTTTCATCTCTTATCTTCACATGACCATACCAAGACAAACGATTCCCCTTCAACTTTTCAGTCACTGGCGCCACTTTCAAACTTCCTCTAATATATTCATTTCTCACTTTATCCATTCTCGTCACACCACACATCCATCTCAACATTCTCATGTAGTTCACGCAATATTAAGTAAAATTAAAAATTATAAAACATATTAATTATAATAATAGTGGCAGTTTTAAATGAATATTATGAGTTTCTTTATGGACCACGTTATTTTTTGCATAAATAATTAAAAGTGACTAATAATTTCAATGTTAACTATTTTATAGAATGTTAATAAGCAAACAAAAAAGTTATTGTCAAATTTTATAATAATGTCAAAAGATATTCATAAAATATCAATATTTGTTACAAATACAATGTCAATATTTATTATTACTACGGCGCCATATCAAGTTTTGTGACACGCTACGTAGCCCATGTTCAGCGGACAATCAACACGGTTCTAACGATACCTCATACGTTGAGTTCCGATAAGTAGATTAGGAGCTATGAGGGAACAGATGAACATTCTCACATACATACATACATACATAGCCTGTCAAAATCATAACCCTCCCCCGGCTTTGCCGTAGTCGGGTAAAAATCAGATTTGTTTTATAAGTTTCATAAAAAAGATCATTTTATTTTACAAAATGAAACTAAAAGTGACGATTTCAGTAGAATTTGTGCAGTCCCGGTCTCAGAAGTAATTTAAAAAAAGTCGGCCAAATGCGAGTTGGACTCGCGCACGAAGGGCACCACAAAATCGGCAAAAACATTACGTTTATTATATGGAAGACTCACTTAAATATTTATTTTATGCTGTTTTTAGTATTTTTTGTGATAGCGGCAACAGAAATACATCATCTGTGAAAATTTCAACTGTATAGCTATCATGGTTATATGGACTGTTAAGCTACTCGTATCATGTATACAACTTGGTGACAAAAAAATCACAAAATAACATTTTTTGATTTCTCTCTGCATCCAATTCTGATGTTTACACAGACGAAGAAACTAGTTCAAAATAAAAAAGATATTTTTACACAATATTCGAATTTTTAGGGTTTCGTACCTTAAAAGGAAACTACAGTACCTTATAGGATCACTTTTTTGTCCGTCCTTCTGTCTGTCGGTCAAGACCTTTTATCTCGGGAGCGCGTGGAAGTATCGATTTGAAATTAAAACCATGAACTTAGGTCTACCGGGTCCCTTGAAGTTGTGAATAAATCAAACTTCTAAGGAAACGAAAAAAAAAAACATACGATCGTTTATATCGCAAAAAAACGTGTTTTTCGACTCTCTCAAAGGAATCAAAATTCATAGGGTACTTCCCGTTGACCCAGAATATAGAAATTTGGTATAAAGCAAGGTCTTATAGCTCAGATATAGGAATAAATCTAAAAACTGTAAATTTGTTGTTACGTCACAAAAAAATACTTTTTTGCGATTCAGAAAAATCTTCGAGATTCCATTCGGGAAATGAACTGTATACGTAAGTTTGTACGGAACCCTCAGTGTGCGAGTCCGACTTGCACTTGCCCAGTTGTTTTTTTTTTTTATGTTCCGTTAATTTTGCCTTCGGGTATAGGTTTATGACTCAATTAAATTTGTTTTAAACATTTTGAAAATTTACAAATTACAGCTATATTTACTGGATCACAGACAAAGAGATCGAGAGGATTCGGTTAGATGGCTCCGAGAGAGAAGTTGTTCGTGTAGCAGACAGTACTGTTACTTATCAACCCTGCTTGGTAATCGATCAACAGACGCAGAGAATGTACTGGATTGAGAGAACGAGTGGTAGCGGTCAAGAGTATATTAAAAGTTCCAATTTCAATGGAAAGAACAAAACAACAGTATATGTCGCACAAAAAGGATCTTACGCAAGTTCATTAGCCGTATCAAAAGATTTCATCTACTGGCAGAACTATTATGAACAGGGAACTTGGCAATTACCGAAGAATTCATCAGATCGTGTTGCAAAAAAACTAAATACGGTTTCAAGCTTAACTGATACGTCTTATCAACTTGTGGCGGCCAACTACACAATACAGGAACAAATTCAGGGAATAAAGAGCTGCGAAGCTCTTCAGAGTCTGATTCCGAATAACTCGAAGCCAGAGACCACGGTTTCAATTTGTCAAAACTATTGTTTGGAAGGAGGTTGTAGTGTCAATGCTGAAGGACAACCTACATGCAGGTAAAACGTCTTCATCTCATTACAGATTAGTGAATATACCTATTTAAGATCAGTTCAAGATGCTGACAGAGAGTAGTTGCATGAGTGCGCTGCGCAGTGAGGCGCCGCAAGGTGCACCGTGAGGCCGTAGGGATTAGTCGAATTTTCTTATAATGGTAGAAGTATATTTTTGTATACAAAGGTTCTAACTTACATTACTAATTCAAAAAGTTCGTTTAGCCTCACTTTGCGTCTTGCGTCTTGAAAGATTGTCAATAAATTGAAATTGAAATTAATTGTTAAACTAATATAATGAGGGTTGTTAAGAAATGAAATCACTTTGGATAGGCCTAGTGATGAGGGCCCCGAGTTACGAATTCTAGGTCGTGGGTTCAAACATGGCCAGGTGCATTACTTTGTGTAGTTAATTTCATGTCCACTGCTCTCAAAAAGTTAAAGAAATAAATCGTGAGGAAACCAACATGTCCTAGAACCAAAATATCGAAGATAATTTGACATCCACTACTCCGCACTGGGCCCGCGTGGTGGATAACGACCCATTTCCTCTCCTGGAGAGGAAGCCTGAGTCTCAGCAGTGGAAACAATATAAGCCTGATCATGCTACACGCATATGCTCCAGACTAATCGAGTAACACTGTTTCTTATCTTCATTATTTCAGTTGCAAAGCCGGATACTCGGGGAAGAGGTGCGAAGTAAACGCATGCCATCAGTATTGCCTTCACAACGGCGTCTGTTCTCTGAACGAGGAAGATGAACCGACCTGTGAGTGCACAGCTGATTATGTGGGTGAAAGATGTGATGTTGCTATCACACAGGCTGGTGATTGTGCTGACAACACGACGCAGCAAGTACTACGAGACCTGCGCAGCGGAGTGAGGCAAGTTTTAAAAGAAGAGCTGAAACGTATCCTGCGATTGTTCTCTGATAAACTTGATGAGGATGACGCCAAGTGTTAGAGTTTAGTTTTTATACAAGATTGTTAATTTTTAAAGTATAAAGTAATTGATCAGGTATTTTCTTAGTGTGAATGCGACGACAGTCATTTTGCACCACCAGATGGCGATAGTTTTTGTATTTTTAGAACTAAGATGTTTTTTTTTAATATTGAATTTACATTTAAAGATGAACATTAATTAAATCCTATATTTTATGAATTATTATCGTTATATTAAGACTTATTTCTTATGACACATTTTGAGTACTACATCTTTTTTGTAATGTTTTTAAAGATAAACAACAGATATTATTTAGTGCAAGAAAGTCGCCTTCGAGTCTACGCTAGGATACCCTGTGTCGTGAGCTACAGTTTCTTTGTCGTCTGTGTTACATTATAAATGCACTAGTGGGTAGTTCAGGAATGGTTAGGTTACAAAACTGAACGGTATTACTGATAAACAATATTACAACCTACCTACTTATAATTAAAAGCTAAATATATACCTTTGTACTCTTGTCTACTTTGTATTGTCTTTTTCTATATTTGTGTTTACATAAATAGTAAAATAAATAAATAAAAGTAAACACTAACGTAACTATTTTCATGAAACCTTAAATCAAATGTTTTAGAGATATTTTATTTTTGTCAGAATTGTTTTGGCCGTTTTCAACATGGGATTTATTTAAATGAATAGTGATTAGTGTGAACAAAGTCAGTGTTATAACAATGGTCAACAACACAAGAGATCGAAACACGATTTGAATAAGCCGTTGTATTATTTTCAAAATCACGTTTGAAACACAAACATCAAATACCGAGTAAGATTTTTTCAATACAGTTACTCGAAAATCTGTTCCGATCCCTACCACTTTTAGGCATTAAATTCACTGCTTCCCTCACTCGCACCCTCCATAATTTACTGTATACTTATTTCAGCTCCTATTTATTTATTTCTTCGTGAGTGTAATTTAACACGTAATATTGTAACACATGAAAATTTGTCACTGCAACACTCGGCTCCATAACACCCTCGCCTGTGGCTCGGGCGAATTTCGTCTCAGTCTCAATGCAAACTTTCTCCAATTGTATCAAAATGTACTTATTTTCGTTACTGAGACATTCTTCGTTTTCACATAAGCATAATTAAGAATACACACATTGTTATACTCTATGACTTTATTTGTAAAAAGAATCCCGAATAAAATGGTCTAACCAAATAACTTTTTTTATTACTTAATTTTCACAATTGGAAAGGATGGCCCTGCATTATTAATTTTAATTGAAGCTGTACTATGAGAGTAGACGGTCTTTAGTATATTGATGTAGGTGGGCACGCTATATGTTCTAGTTGGTCAACGCGTTGAAGAGTGCATCATGGTTGATATTATCGAAAGCCTTTGCATAGTCGACAAACGCCAGATACAAGGGTATATTAAATTCATTGCACTTTCCAATAATTTGGTTTAAAGTTTGCAAGTGATCAGTGGTAGATAGACCTCGTCTGAATCCAGCTTGTTCAGGAGGTTGGTGGGAGTCTAGTTGTTGTGAGATGCGGCTTTCGATAATTTTCACAAACGCTTTATGTAAATACGAAACAAGACTAACAGAACGATAGTTATTTATGCCGTTTTTATCACCTTTTTTATCACCTCCGCCTGGCCCGCAATGGCCGAGGACAGACGTGTGTGGAAAAGTGAGAAGGAGGCTTTCGCTCAGCAGTGGGACATAAATGGGCTTACTAACTAATAAATCGCCACGAACATAAGCAACAAAGTAATAAGTACATATAAGAAAACAAACTACATATGTACATAGAGATTTTCTGCGGAAACATTTGAAAGAGTGTTCGTGGTGCTAGAACACAAAGGGTAACCCAAGAACGCACGTGGGTTTCAGTCTGCAAAACTCTAACATATCTCATTACAGTAAATGTAATCTTAAAGTTTGTACATGTCTCCAAATCAATGAATAATCTATTTTGGAAAGTTTATTTAATAATTGTTACATCCGTATCATACATTAAAATAAACCACTTAGTACTTCACTATCATCATCATCATTTCAGCTGAAAGACGTCCACCGCTGGACATAGACCTCCCCCAAGCGTCGCCACAACGACCGGTCCAGTGCGCCTCGCAACCATCGGTTTCCCGCAACCTTCACTAGGTCAACGATCCACCTTGTGGGATCACCACTCCAGAACTTTTTGTCTCCATCGACCATCAGTTCCGCGTGCAATGTGCCCTGACCATTGCCACTTAAGTGTGGTGATTCTTTGAGCTATTTCGGTAACCTTGGTTCACCTGCGGATATCTTCATTACTGATGTGATCATGCAAGGGAACTCGGAGCATAGCCCTTTCCCCTTTACCCTTTGGGTGACTTTAGGTCTTCTTATGAGCCCCATTGTAAGTGACTACGTTTCGTAGCCATATTATGTCATCATTGACAACATGCACTTTGACATAATCTTACTTTAAGTTCTTATAAAATAATCACCATACAATAATTATTACCACAAAATAGGCAACACAGTTAACCGCCTCTAACTTTATATATACTAAAACAAATTCTTTACCAACTAAAATTAATTAAAAACAATCTTGCTACTCTCCTCTGATAGGCTTAACTATGGTTCCACCTGATGGTAAGCATTGATGACGGAATTAAGTCATGTAGTTCCTGCGCACAGTCTCCAAAATACATCCTGAAAAAAAAAACAAAGGGTTGACTACCCTGCGCCTGGTGTTGTAAATTGGTCTTAACCAAAAAAACTATAATAATAAGAAAAGAAATGCTCAAATTACTTGTCTATGATATTTATTGAAGTCTAACCTAATGTAAGAACTGAAAATTGATGCCCGAAGAAGACAGAATAAATAAAGTGCGAGACAGACGCATAAGCACTTGACCGTGTGACGAGTAGGTATGGATGCTTGTCCACATTCACTGTGCTCTTGGCATGACGATCTGTACCCGCGGGTCTCCCCCAGAACGAGAACCTTGAGTATGACACCCTGGCGACACCTGCTCGTTAGTCTGTCAGCCACTTGAGGAGACCTGGCCTTCAAGTTACAGGTCGGACTTGTAAATAGACTTAGTCTTATAGAAAATAAAAAAATCTGTTTAATGCAATTAGTTAGTTCTAATAAAGATCTTTTGAAATTTAAGTGTACGCAACAGACAAGAAACTATCTTCGTGTGAATGTAGGTCGATTAATCTATATATATAAAAGAAAGTCGTGTTAGTTACACTATTTATAACTCAAGAACTACTCAACCGATTTTGCTGAAAATTGGTGGGGAGGTAGTTCAGAACCGACGGACGGACATAGGATACATTTTATAGAGTAGGGTAGATTAGGGTAGAGTAGAGTAGAGTAGGGTAGAGTAGGGTAGAGTAGGGTAGAGTAGGGTAGAGTAGGGTAGAGTAGGGTAGAGTAGGGTAGAGTAGGGTAGAGTAGGATAGAGTAGGGTAGAGTAGGGTAGAATAGGGTAGAGTAGGGTAGAGTTGGGTAGAGTAGGGTAGAGTTGGGTAGAGTAGGGTAGAGTAGGGTAGAGTAGGGTAGAGTAGGGTAGAGTAGGGTAGAGTAGGGTGAGTTGGGTAGAGTAGGGTGAGTTGGGTAGAGTAGGGTAGAGTCGGGTAGAGTTGGGTAGAGTAAGTAGAATATAGACGGGAGCGAAGCCGTGGGCAAAAGCCAGTATTAAATAAAATGTTAATGAATATTGTCCGTTTGTCAGTCATAAGAAGGGTCCTATTTTCTCGTAAATAAAACCCAAAAACTGTGGTATTACGTGTATATTGAAGAATTTTGATAGTTACAGTCTTGTTGAAAAGATACGTGAGGTTGATCGAAAAATTGATCGGGTATGTTCACAAAATAATTAGGAGACGTCATTATTTTTCTGTTAGAAATTGTTGAGCTGCGACTAATAAAAGGTTGTGATGCTGCTATTCACATTTTTGTAGGCGCTTGCAGCTGCGCCAAATATATGTTAACGAATCAGTATAATGATGAGATATTTATTGAAATCTGTAGATAACAAAAGATGTACACACAAATTTTAAAGTAACATATTCTTAAATTCGTGAACTGCGTGAATCAGTAGGCCGGAGGCAGGAGCAGCTTGCTTTTGATTATTGAACTAAGTTTACGGAAAACTGAAATACAATCTGTACTAATTAATAATAATTATACAGTTCCTTCAAAGACATTGCAGATGGGAAAATGCAAAATGAAAAACCATTTGAAAATATAAATACGCTATTTATAACAAGGTTTAAAAAACTACATTCATAACATTAATCTTATAACATTTGGTTATAACGATGAAATGAAAAACTCTTGTTTTCATTGCAGATAACAAAATGTAAACAGTTTTAAAAGTATATTATTATTATGATGATGAGTTTTGCAGTCGTTTAACCCCAACTAATTAATAAATCAGTGAAGGTCAGATTTAGTTCCACCGAGTAGTACGTAGTGGTGATGGTAAACTCTTCAGCAGCTGCACATCTCACGCTCGTTCTGAACAAACTCCGTTCTTCAGACACCAGTGGAAGCACACGTCGACTTCACTGATGTGCCCAGAGTAACAGGCGGTACATCTATGAAGAAAACGATAAAATGTACTATTGATGTAATTGAAAATGAGATTATTATTATCTACAAACTTTGGACCCCTGTTTCATACCTTTAGGGGGTGAATTTCGGAAATTCCGTTTTTAGCGGACGTCTACTTTCTATAAGGAACTTACCTGCCAAATTTTAAGTTTGTGGATGTTTTAGTTTCTGAGATTTTGTGATTAATCAGTGAGTGGTATTTCGCTTCTATATATATAGATTATTAATCTATGTCAACCTACCAACCAAGGACCTGTCATACTGTATAGATCAGAATGTGGAGCGGTGAAAATGATGGATAAGTAGATTGCATGTAGCAGAGATGAGAATGTTGATATGGATTTGTGGTGTGACGAGAATGGATTAAGTGAGAAATGAGTATATTAGAGGAACTTTAAAAGTAGCACCAACGACTGAAATGTTGAAAGGGAATCGTTTGTCTTGGTATGGTCATGTGAAGAGGAAGGATGAAAAGCATGTTATTAAAAGAGTTATGACTTTAACATGTGGGCGGAAGGAAAAAAAAAGATGGATAGATTGTGTGAGAAGTGGTATCAAAGAAATTGGTGTTAGTGATAGCGTGACGGGTGACAGGACAGAATGAAAAGAAAAAACATTTTTTTTATTATTATTTTGGACAGGCTCAAGTTTCACCACCATGTCACCTGATGGTAATTGATGATGTGGCCGACGTTGGAGCAAGCTTACATAGAAGAAACCTATTCACTTTTGACTTAAGGACTCCTAAGTTATATCTATCAGGAAACACAGACTCCGGCAGGGAATTCCACTCCTTAGCTGTACGCACAATAAATAGGGGTTTTGATCAGGTCACCCAGATGTAAAGGTACTTTTTGCTTACTTTTTGGGAGATAGGAAATCATCAAATGACTTCTTGCGCTCTAAGGTATTACCCACCTATGTTTCTTCAGTCCCCCTGCATTCTAGGATCACTGGTTTTCTTTTCAGCGATTCCCCATGGCCCTAGCGGACATCTACCCTGCCGGAACCCTAACGATATTGCCGAAATCTTGTCGACGCTGGAGCTCAGTCCTTACCAGACGGCAAGCTACCCATTGATTGTCGTTTGCAAACCCGCGCCTACAGTAGCCGGAGATCGCTCTGCGACTTTCGTCGTCTAGGGCGTCTCCTGTCGCGGCGGCTGGGACATGAGGATGCACGTTTCTTCACCTGTGCGACCGCCTCCTTCGCTAGCATTACTGCTTTGCATAAGGAGGCGAGCGCATCCCAATCTACCAGTTCGCCGCCCGGTTAATGTTTGATAAGTAATTTAACAGATTGTTATGATTTTTACCTGCATTTAGCACGTCCCTCAACATTGAAACAGCTTGAATACATTTGATAAAATAAGCAGGAAATTCGCATCGATTTCCTTCATAATCTTCTGAGCATCGGCAGGCTGGTTGATCTTGCTCGTTTAGAGAACAGACGCCACCGTTTAAACAATATGATTGGCATGCGTTCACTTCGCACCTTACACAAGAGTAACCGATTTTACATCTGAAAAAAGATAAGATACAGAACAGTTACTCTATCATCAAGAAAACCAACACATAATTAGAAGCAGTTGTAACAGCGGAATTGGGTGTGCAACCATTTTTCAGTTTAAGTAGATATACCACAAACAACTCTTCACGCTCTGGGTGCAGCGAGAAGGAACTCAGATTTTTACTGACTAAAACCCACCGTGTTCCTTCAGTTGCCTTTTGTATTTCAGGACCGTGGTAACTCTTTCACACTATCCCGCAACCCTGGCAGGCATCAGCTCTAGCGGGTCCTGTCTGTTTAGCGAGCATTAGAGACAGCTCACACTGTGGCTCTGACATCGATGACGGGACTCAGACTCCAAATCAATACAAGTCTGGAATCGCCGACTCACTTCCAGCATGTGTGCTGATAAATGCTGGTACCTTCTCTGTACGAGAAGGGGCTTAGAGTGACGATAGCGGGCAGGCATTATATTTACATTTATGAGATACTCGTTTCATCATTATCTTCCTGCCCTTGTCCCATCTTATTTGGGGTCGGCGCAACACGTTTTTTTCTTCCATTTTTATAACAATATTTACTTAGAAGGTATTGCATTAGGCACCTATACTCCAACACGATAGCATTAGAGAAAAGTGGCAGGTACCCGCGTGTGCACAAGATTTATTTTACGAAATTTAAATAATGATTTCAATATAAAATTGTAACATTACCTATTTAGATGAATATGATTATTGCTAGGTAAGTAGTATTTATTTATTACTTACTTACTTTACTTCTAACAATTTTACAATTCTTTTAAAACGGCGTATCAATAAGTTTTCTCCTTACAAAACATAAAAATTGCACACAATAAAATTGCACACAACACAAGATTCATACAAATAAAAATAACTATATATAAAGTAATGAAAAACGTTCCAGGCACTGACGACCCCAGCTTCTTTTAGATTTTTAACTTGGACACTATTAGTAAGAACTAAATAATTTATTTAATTAAAAGCCTCATAAATTCAGAAGATCGATAGTAGAAATGAATTCATTTGAGTATAACAGTTGGTATATAAGTTGATTATAATAAATTCAGTATCAATCTTAACTGTAATAAAGCATGTCTAATGCTATCGCGAATAGTGGTTAGTGACTATAAAATTCCATTATTCTAATCGCATAATTAAAAATAATCTAATTATAATAATATAACATTTAGTATTATATATTTATAATATATATTTATATAACTGTAAAATTAGTTCTCGTTTACTAGCGCATTCCTTAAAATAATAAATGCCAATGAATTAGAAGTCGCTCTATATAGTTGGTGAAAGAATATTGAACTTTCTACACCAAAATATAAACATTACATTACGAAAGAATTATAGAGGACCCCGCAGCTTCACGATGCATCTAGCGGCGCCATACAGCGCAATACAACTGCTTTTGACAAGAATCGTGAGCTGACACTATCTTCACCAGTCTTTAATGAGAAGATCACGTTCTACCTGCATTAAGGTCATCCCTCAGCACTAACACTAAAATCTCCGTGCAAACAATAGTTCTGACAGATTGAAACTTGTACGCTCTGGTTTTGAGCTATATGAAATCAGGTCCTGCAGAGGATCGCTTTAAAAGAGAGATAGGGGAGACGCAAATGAAAGGCTTCTGGTTGAATTACACTATTATTCTAGTGACTGGCCTGTTGGTCTGGTGGTTAGTGACCATAACTGCTATGCCGGAGGTTGTGGGTTTAATGCCCACCAGGACAAATGTCTGTGATGAGCACAATCGTTTGTTCTGTGTCTGGGTGTAATTTACAGATTACAGGCTGGTCCACAACTATTGTTGGCCGTTGTCAGAGAATACGTTCGACCAATTAACGTCAGGAGCTTGGTAAGGTGCGTTTTTCATAACTGTCCCAGGTGCAGACGCTTGCAGGGCAAGACTACCCTAACGTGTCACGCCAGGCTTTCCATTTGAAACGGTAAGATTTGACTTCGCTGACCCATTCTTAGTTGTAAACAAAAGGGGGCGTGGTGCTCCGCTAGTCAAGTGCTATCTTTGCTTTTTTATATACCTTCGATATAAAATCTCTTACCTTGAAGCTGTGAGTAATCTATCAAAGGATGCATTTATCATGACATTCCAAAGGAAAGAAAATTGTCACGAATAGGCAGGCTAGTGGAAATATTCTGCGACAATGAATTCATCTTTGTCGCAGGAGCTAAAGAAATAAATGACTGTTTTTAATTTATAAATAACTAGCTTTTGGCAGCGGCTTTGCCCGCATACACAAAATATAGCCTATGTCACTCAGAATTAAAGCAGCTTTCTACCCAAGAAAAAATTTTAGCATTTGGAACAGTACTTTCAGAGATTATCTCCTACAAACAAAAAAAAAAACAAACTTTATCTCTTTATAATATTAGTGTAGATTACTTCACATTGGGACAGCTTCTAGTATTATAAAAAGCAAAGCAAAGGTCCGATCGTGTATGGAATATACAGCCACATATGGGCTGGTGCTAAAAATGCCATTAAGTAGCTTTGAACTCAGTGGAAAGGCATGCAAAGAGGCTAATTGCTGATCCAGATTTGGTCAAGTCTACAAAGCCAACCAAAGTCCAATCTAGGTATTTTACAGGATGCATTTTAGAGAGTGTGAGTAGAAATTACATGATTTGATTTCGCTAATACCATAGGTACCATCGGACAACCTGACGTACGGCCATATCCACCCTAAGGTTGTTAAAACCTCTACTATCTGGACTAACCGTTTCGCCTTGTCGTTCATAGAGCGTACATCGATGGACTGGAACAATTTGCATGCTGCGATCTTCCTGACCGATTATAATTTAGGTGTCTTCAAGGCCGGAGTGAATAGTCTCTTAATAAAATAATGCGCCTCACGATCAACGATTGCATCAATTGACATCATCGATTGCATCGGATTTCCTTAAGTGTTTTTACGGATGTTAACGCCTGCGGAAGTGTAGAGAAGTGTTTTGTTGCTATTCTAATAGGCAAGGCGCTCGCGCCGTACTTATTGTTAATTTTATTTTTATCCTTCCACCTTCATTTTCCGGGTGACAAAAAATTTTTATCATTGCAACAATCTCGTGCTTCATCATCATTATCTTCCTGCTCTTGTCCCGTTTTATTTGGGGTCGGCGCAATACGTTTTTTTTCTTCCATTTTGTCTTGTCACTCGTCACGCTATCACTAACTCCCTTTTCTTTCATATCACTTCTCACACATTCCATCTCTCTCACGTTCGGTCTCCCTTCTCATCTATCCACATGTAAACTCATAACTCTTTTAGTAACATACGTTTCATCCCTCCTTTTTACATGACTATACTAAGACAAACGATCCCCTTTCTACTTTTCAGTCACTGGCGCCACTTTCAACTTCCCCTAATATACTAATTTCTCACTTTATTCAATCTCTCATCCATCTTAACATTCTCATCTCCGCTACGTGTAATCTTCTTTCTTCCGTCTTTTTCACAGCCCAACATTCTGATCCATACAGTATGACAGGCCTTATCACGGACTTGTAGATTTTACCCTTCAACTTGAGGGGCATTCGTGGGTCACAAGTTATTCCCGTGATCTGTCGCAATTTCATCCATCCAGCGTTCGCGCGCGCGTGACAAAAATAATTGTAAAACCTGCAACACAATACAATTTGAACACTTCGATACGGGAGTTTCATTGAAGTCCAGTAAATCCCCAACACGTATTTTTTAAATGCTTTTATTACCTTTATAATCTGAAATATTGTATCTATTCGTGAGTAATGTTATCACATATTATGACCGGACGGATGGACTTGCTTATTCATTTAAACGGGTCATCTATGTACATTACTTTAGTCACCTTACTACCTTTTCTCTCGTTTATCTGATAGTAAGCTGTCGCAATGCACACCATAGTATAGATCATGGTGGAACATACGGTGGAGTTGTGCTCCACTTGGGCGGAGCACCGCCGTGTCCTCGTAGGGGCGATCGGTGGCAACGACTTCTCGCGCCGCGCCTTGGCCCGCCACCGATCGCTGTACCAGGGTACAGGACATGGTCCGGAGCGAGGAAGAATGGTAGGTGGTTGCCTTCGCGAAATAGTAATGCTTAGCGAAGGAGGCGGCCGCACGCGTAAGGGATCGGAGTAAGTCTTGCTCCAGCCACCGGGATCCTAACCCCGATTTCCAGCCACCGTAACCATGGGCTTACAGACGGAGAGCAGTGGGTAGCTCGCCGTCCGGCCGTTCGGTTACCATCCGGACCGAGCCCAAGTCATCGATGATGCGTAGTTTTCCGCGTGATGGTGGTTGAACGGAAGGATACAGGTGTGGTTTAAGTTAGTAAACACGCCCTCCCAGTCCCACCTTGGAGCAAGAGAAGTCATTGAATGATTTTCCACCTCAAAAAAAGAAACGTCACTTGGTATGGTACCACCATAACAAAGTAATGTTTCTTTTTTAATGTTTGTGGTGATGACTAGGGTTGCCAACCATACTGCATAATAGTTTATCTTTGGCAAATATACTTTATACTTTTGTATAAAAACAAAGTAAGGGAAAATACTCTATTTCCAATTTTTACTGTGATGCAAAAATCAAACACTTAAGAATAATTTACTACTGAATTATTATAATATTAAACTAAACACCACATTATATGTATTATAAAATAAAATAAAATATACAGGTATATTTAATTGTTGGTCGAAACGTTACATAACAATTCAATGTGACAGATAGATAAGTGACCTGTCTGATATCCGTTAACTAACCATGTCTACAGTAAATCATTTCTTATTTACTCTCTATTCCTGCCACGTCAGCTTTCACTGACAAAGAGTCAATCATAAATGGTAAGAAAAGAGGAACAGAACATTTACAAATTTAATGGAAAATGAGTTGCTTGTTGTTGTTTATTTTTATTGAACTTGGAAATGTTGAGATACTCTGTTAGTGTATGCAAGAAAAACATAAAAATCTTTTTCCTCCAAATATTTTATTTTTTTCCCTTTTTAAAAAATGTGATACTTTATTTTTCTCAAAATCCGTTGACAACCCTGTACGTGAGTAATAAAATTATATTTAAAATAATATTTTACTAAAAATTCAATTTCCACTGTTTGGATTTTTGTTATCTACACATTTTGTAACATGTGTAGTGATAACTGAAGTCATTATATTAACTATTTTTGGACACGCCATTTTTTTTTTTTTTTTTTTTTTAATTATGGCCGTCGGAGGTCGGAGAGCTGCAATGCTGCTTTTGAGGAGGTCAAGGTAAGATTCACGAGTGACCCGGTACTGGCTCACTACTCGCTAAGACCGCGGGAATTTTTTAAAAAGGAAACCCGTAGTCCTAGAACGCAAAGGGCAACTGAAGGACACAGGTGTGGTTTTAGTCAGTAAAAGACTGATACGCCCTTACGCTATGCCCAGAGCGGGAGAAGTCATTAGATGATTTCCACACTTAAAAAAAAGGACTCTGTAAAAGTCTGGAACGCTCTCCCTCTCCGCCCTAGTACGGGAGTAGTCATAAGATGGTTACCCACATAAAAAAGCCGTCAGTGAAAGTCCCATCAAAATCGGTTCAGCTTTTTCAAAGATATCTGCTATCCCCGGGAATTAAGATGAACTCCCAAGAATGGAGATGCTCCCGCCCTCGAGAATTAAGACCCGTCCCGTGGTATTATATGCTGCAAGGGATCGCAGGCTTAGTATATGGTTTTAATTTCAACTTTATACCTTCACGCGTTCCCCATATAAAGGGTCTTGACAGACAGACAGACATACGGATAACAAAGTGATTTCTTTGAGGTAACGAAGTCTAAAAATACCGAAACGAAACTTAGTACCTACTATTTGTTTAGTTGATTAAATCAATTCTCCATTCTGCTACATACACGAGCCTGGACGACACCAAGGACACGGGAAGTCGATAATTGATAACACGCATTGCTAAAAAATAAAGTGATTTTTATTTTTGTAGGAAACTAGAGATAAACCGAGTAGTGTGCGGAAATCATGTTTTTAATTTAATCAGGATTTACACACACGAGCCTGCTTATCAAGCTGGAGCAGCAAATATGTTCATGGAACTAAGCAAAACTTTGCTTTAATATCCTCCGAGCTGTCGCCGAGAGTGAACATCTCATCTGCAGAAACAAGTTTGTCTGAAGAGAAGATGCATTGCACGCGTGTGTTGACGTTGCTCGTACTGGGGGCTGGGCTGGTGCAATCTTTCAAGTGGGGTAAGTAAGAGTTTTTGTCGAACGGCTAAATTATTTGTAGATTTTACTTCCACAATATATTTATAAATGATGTTTATTTTGCAAATAGGTCACAAATAACACTTATATACGAGTTAATTCTTTATTAATTTAAATTAAATGAGGCCGGTGTTTCTTAACTGACTAGGTACTCTGAGAAGAAACACCAAAACAAACTCAGAGGTCAAAGTGTCTTTTAAAGTGCATCCATACATAAACATGTAATGGACAAATCATATAGAACCATGCAGCTTAGTGTCTGAAATGATCTTTTGAAGAAAGAACCGTACAGATGTTAGTGGACCTGTCCAGTCAGTGCAAGCATTTGTCAGTATCCGTGTGGCTCAACTTTAAACTAGTTGGGAGTTCAACGACAACTATATTACAAAAGAGTATATATATACCTTGATATCTAAAAGAGCCCCCTATTTTTTTGCCCCCCTCCTCCCTAAATAAATCAAAACAAAACTGCAAAATTCTTCTTTCTCCTAAATTCCTTAGTATTAACATTATAAATATCACTGTATTTTTAGGGTTCCGTACCCAAAGGTTGAAAAGAGACCCTATTACTAAAACTCTGCTGTCCGTCCGTTTGTCCGTCTGTCACCAGGCTGTATCGCACGTGAAATTTTCACAGATGATGTATTTCCGTTGCCGCTATAACAACAAATACTAAAAAGCAGAATAAAGGGTCTCATACAAAACACGTGTATTTTTTTTGCTGATTTTATAGAACTGTACGGAACCCTTCGTCTGCGAGTTCGACTCGTATTTGGCTGGTTTTTAAATAGATTTGTGTAAATATAAAATATTTTTCAATACATTTACTCAAAAACCCGCTATTACCCCTACCGTCATTTGGGCACGCCATCATCACGTCGGTAAGTCTCCTCTTTGAGGAGTGGCCGGAGCGGAAACACAGCGTCCTCACCTTCCGCATGAAGCAGGTCCTCACCGGACATAGGAAGTTCGGGAGGTTCCTGCATCGGATTCAGGCAAAAGAAACGCCCCCCATTGTGTGGACCGCCTGGAGGACACGGTGGGCCATACGGTAGAGGTGTGCCCTACTTGGCCGGAGTACCGCCGTGTCCTCGTGAAGGCAATCAGCGGCAGCTACCTCTCGCGCCAGGCTTTGGGTCAGCCTAAGCACAGTATAAATATGGAACAGTATAGAAACTAAGCCTAGTTGATAAAATAATTACCTACACTCCATTAAAGCAAAAGGGTTGTCACTGTTACTTAATGTTTTTGATATTGTGTATTTTTATGAAAAAAAAAAGTGTTATGTAGTGATCATTCAATCGAACAGAAATAACTAGTTTACAAATAAAATTTAAATACGTAATCTTATGACATCAGTTAAACTGAGCAAAACACGATCATATCACAGCCCGCCATAAAAGCAAATTCAGAAGTTTTTCAGTTTACTTTGAAGTAACCAATTATATTGTTTTATTGTTAGCTCCTTTTTAACACTCTCGAAAACCGCGAAAACGACACCCATGACGAAAAAGTTGATATTTTTTTGCAGCCGCCATCTTGGATTTTCATTTGCAATAAAAAGGATCGGAATACACGATAGTTGTCTTTTTTCTGCAAAAACTTCTGTGACACGGATTAGCTGTATGCCAAAATATATATTTTATAATATTTTACGCGACTAATAACATCTACCAGCCTAATGTCATGTCGTGTCGATAATGAATTAGGGATGCCAAACTTATTGTACTCGATCGTTTTTTTAAGGTTCCGTACCTCAAGACGAAAAAACGGAACTCTTTTAGGATGACTTTGTTGTCCGTCCGTTTTCTGTCTGTCTGTCAAGACTCTTTGTCTCGGGAACGCGTGGAGTTATAGATAGGATTACCTTGAAATTAAAACCATACACTAAAGTCTGCAGTACCTTAAAGCAGTGGAAAAATCAAACTACTGAAAAAGCAAAAAACGTATATATTGACACTCAAAAGGGAATCAAAATTCATAGAGTACTTCCCGTTGACCTAGAATCCAAGTAAAAAATCTAAAATCTGTAAAGGATAAACCCAAACTCCATACATACTTAGGCCTGGCTGGTTCCAGGGCTGTTCGGCCATAAACCAGAGCATAATAATAATAATAATCATTTGTTTTGCTAGAATATGAGTATAGTAATTAGCTGGCAGGTTTAAACATTGTCGGTCATATTCAACCACAATCAGGTGTGCAAAAATGATAAATATTTAAGAAGTAAATTCAATAAATTATATCAATTTTCAATAAAATATATTAATTCAATGTCAATAATAATTTAAAATAATGATGTCGAAATAGAAGCTATACAAATACAAATGTCAAGATAAAAACTATGCAGTTAAAAATGTCAAGGTAGCTACTGTAAATTAAAAAAAAAAGAAAAGAAAAAGCATATAGGAAGGTGTCACGAGCCGAAGTTTCTCGGTTCTCAGCACTTGCCAAATTGATAAAATCAGGCAATGTTTAACATTAGGTTATTTTTAGTATATAAGGTATTTATAAAAATAAAAAGATATTTTTAAGCTTTACTTCTAATAAAAATCTGGAACAAACATGATTGGTTCTAAACACAGTGATGTAGCCATAACCCACCATGAAGAGATTTTAAGCTTCCCATAGTAATGTAAGAACGGTCATAGTAAAAAAGCGAATGACATTGAATGACATGACTTATAACCACAACAATGTTTTTTTCCTTCGCCCTTTTTGAGTAGGCTAAGATCTTAGACCGTATCGCCTCATCATCAATATCCAAAATCCAAAAGTGAGGCAAGCCATAGCAATGACAGGAGTTGAGATTGACGTTTACTTATTTTACGTTTTTGACATATAATAAACAGTTATACTAAAACGGAGGCGTATTATTTAATTGTTTGAAAAAGTATCGATTGTCACTAAATCAATAACATTCTTAAGATACGCTCTAATGTCATAATGACAGCGTTTGTGAAGTTAGTGACGTTTTAAGAAATAAGTTCTGTAACAGTTTACAAAGCTGGTTTAAATCTAAAAAATTGAAATTTATTTATTTTCTTCATTTGGCCAATGCTAATGATGCTAAGATTTAAATGGGCTAATTAAACAAAATAAACGTATATGTATGTATTTGTGTATCTATTATAATATATTATGTTTGATGCAGGTTCTGTCACACCAATGACAACCCCATTTCTTGTCCAAGCAATTACTGTCTATTCCAGGTTGCCTGGAAGAGATCGCGGAATGCGGTAAGGCCGCCCATTGTATGTTCGTATGTGTTTTAGTTTAGTTTCTTTTTATATTTTTATTGGTGTACAATAAAGGATATAATAAATAATAAATAAATAATAATAAAGGATTTTTTGGTAGATAATTCATTCGTGGAACGCTCAAGCCCAGAAACGGGTTTTTCCTTTGTAACTACAAAGGAGAAAGGAAGGCAGGGGCTTTTTTGTGACGTATAACTATACGTCACAAAAAATAAAACTATTTTTGTGGTTCTGAAATATATTCATAACTCAATTCGGTAATTGAAGCATTTTCTTAGATAAATTTGTACGAAACCCTCAGTACTCGAGTCCGGCTCGCACTTGCCTGGTATTCTTTTCGGTAGTTAGAATAATGATAAAGTGATCAAAACTTATTATTTAAACAGAGTGCATATTTGTCATGACAATTCCAATTAAACCGAACACTGCGAGGTTACACTGTTTTATTATGAAGTTCCTATGTCTACCTTCCACCTTCCGGCTCCATCAGATCAGTTCGATAGTACGTTATAGCCAAACTGCATTTCATGAATATTATAATTAGCCCAAACACGGCTAGGGTACATTGATCACAGAATTCCGGTGCTTATCTTCCGGCTCCATCATAATCATCAGGTTACTTCGATGATACTATTTTCAACGTAACTATTCAGAACCATTTATTTATGTGTATTGTCATAGTCGCTTAACTATCTTCATTACACATCTATGTCAGTATGAAGTTCCATTGGCAATTTCTGGTCTTCTTTACCAGTTACTCTTCATCAAATGTTAGTTTTTGACTGTACTTACAGTCTCGATGCTTCCGTCTTCCAGCCTAAGTTCTCGATGAAATGACCAAAATCACTATATGGTTGCCGATAATATTTGAGGAGTTTCCTCAATTCTTCATGGATCCAATCATCAAAACTGGATTCTGAACATATCCTTCTAAGAGAAAAAAAAATTGCAAATGGACCGATAAACGACGGAGTTCTGAAGTAAAATAAAAAAATAGAACCGAATTGATAACCTCCTCCTTTTTTTGAACTTGGTTAATAAAAATAATTTAATTACAATTAAAATAAAATTGTTTTAGACAAATGTTGCGCTATTTATTTTATTATTATAAGTTCCTAATAAATCATTTATTGAAAAACTAAATAAAAAAAAGTTTGATTCACTTTAATATTAAAATAAAATGAATTGAATTACAATTAAATAGAATTAATTAAATTTCAATTAATATGGATTAAGTTACAATTAAACTAAATTAAATTACAATTGAAATAAATTAAATTATAATTAAAATAAATAAATTACGACTCCTATTTTGAAATTAAAATTTAGGGTACTAACTCAAAAAAAATAAACAAAAACAAATTGAACAATTATTACTGAATGCAAGAATAATGCTCAAGAATTATTTTGTAAAATTTATTCAAATGGTCGTGGTGCATATCTATAAGGTACTGACATTGATTTATCCATTCTCATCACACCACACATCCATCTCAACGTTCTCATTTCTGCTACATGCAATCTTTTTTCATCCCTCTTTTTTACAGCCCAACATTCTGATCCATACAGTATGACAGGTCTTATCACGGACTTGTAGATTTTACCCTTCAACTTGGAGGGCATCCATGGGTCACAAGTTGTTTCAGTGACCTGTCGCCATTTCATCCATCCTGAATTGATCCGGTGTGTTACGTTTCGGTCTACCCCGCTATCTCTTTGGATAAGCGACCCGAGGTACTGAAAGTCGGAGCAGATTGGTATGGGCGTTCCAGTGAGAGCTAAGGGCATAAAATCGGAAAGAACGCCGAAATCGCTGAACAAATATTCGGTTTTCGTTCTGCTCAATTTTAAGCCAACACTCTCCAGTATAATATATATATATATATATCTCCAATTTTCTCTGGACCTCTAGGCCATCATCGGCAAACAACATACACAAGGGAACCTCTTCATGAATGTCCGGCGTCAGACCGTCCATGATCATCAGAAAGAGGTAAGGGCTGAGAGCCAACCTTTTTATGTAAGCCGATACCGACATTGAAGCTGCCAGTGTTGCCCACTGTAAACTGGACTTGGGACTACACTGACTGTACATCGCTCGGATCACTGCACGTACTTCCCAGGCACACCTTTCTCCTTAAGGGCCTACCACAGAACCTCACGAGGTACCCGGTTATATGTCATTTCGAGGTCAACGAATACCATGTGCAAGTTTTTATGCGCACCTTTGTATTTCCCACACAGCTGGCGTATAGCAAAAATGGCATCCGTTGTACCCCGACCAGGCATAAAACCGAATTGGTTCTGTGAAATTTCACTCTCTTCTCTCAGCCTCCTTTCAATAACTTTCTCCTAGGTTTTCGTAGTATGTGGCATTAGCTTTATTCCTCTATAACTGTTGCATTCAAGCACATCACCCTTGTTTTTATAGACGGGCACCAGGGAACTGTTGCACCACTCATCAGGTATGGCTTCTTTTCGCAACAACTTATTGAAAAAAAAAAGCTAACCACGTCCTTCCATCCACTCGCAGCAACTTCCACAGTTCAACTGGTATTTCGTCTTCAACCGAATCGATCCTTACCGATCTTTTTTTTTCATTCTTCATTTCATTTAAAGCTATTCTGACTTCATCCATATTAATCATTCTCACTAAACCTACATTCACTGGTTTATTCCTTAAAATCCCATTCTTGTGGTTTTCCTCATTCACCAGTCTTTCAAAATAGTCCTTCCAAATCTCTTTGATTTTTTCATTTTTATCATCATTCTAGTTTCATCCCTTATACTTCACCCTTCTGTCACTAATGAAGCACATTAAGCATTGAATGCTATGTACAGTAATAATTGGATTTCAGATTTATGTACTGTATTTTGTATTAACTGTCTAAATTGTCTTAGTCTGTAGTCTGTCACTGTACTAATTAAAATAAAATAAAATAAAATAAAATAAAATAAAATAAAATAAAATAAAATAAAATAAAATAAATAAATAAAATATATAAAATAAATAAAATAAATAAAATAAATAAAATAAATAAAATAAATAAAAAAAATAAAATAAATAAAATAAATAAAATAAATAAAATAAATAAAATAAATAAAATAAATAAAATAAATAAAATAAATAAAATAAATAAAATAAATAAAATAAATAAAATAAATAAAATAAATAAAATAAATAAAATAAATAAAATAAATAAAATAAATAAATAAATATATCTTATCTGAGAAACATCTCTCGCATTTCTCTCTCTTGCTCTAGCAATCCGGTATAGATCTTTCTGGCCTGCCGGACTGTCTAGTGTGTCGTACAGTTTGTCCTGTACTTTTGCTTTCACTATTGCCACGGCTTTCTCGGCTTTCTTCTTTAAAGCATCATATTCACTTTTGTTTACAGATTTTAAGTTAGCGTTTTCCAGATTTATACGCTGCCATTCCTTAAATTTCTTCTTTTTTTTCTTCAACACATTTTGTATGTCTCTCGTCTCTCCCAAAATATCTTTCGCTGCATGTCTAATACACTCAGCAATTTCATTCTAGCTTTCATTTATACTTCGATCATTCATGTCTTTCATTTCTATCATTTTATCCACCACTCGCTCTCTCAATTTCTTGGCACAGTCACTCTTCTCTAGCATATGCCATTTTATTTTAGGGGAGGACGCTCTTTGGTTTTTTTGTTCTGTGTCTTGACTACTGACACCGTAACCAGGGGCCTGTACTGTGAGACTAGGTGCTGTAGCTGGTTACGCCTAACCAGGAAGTGATCGATTTGCGTCTTGTGGTTACCGTTTTTGTACGTGACCAGGTGTTCGCCCCCTTTCTGGAGCCAAGTATTGGCTACTGTCAGGTCAAATGTAGTAGCGGATTGCAGCAGAGTCTCCCCTTCACTGTTCGGACTCACTCTCATTCTTCCCACATGTCCATATAAATCATCTCCAAGTATCATTTCCTCATGTACAGGGATGGCCATTAAAGCACTATCAAAATCCTCCAAAATCTTCTCTTTCACCGTTTCTTCGCATCTTACTTGTGGTGCCTTATCTCTGTTCTGTATCTTATTTCTGTACCTTCACAACTATAAGCCTATCATTTTCATTAATCCTTTGTACTTCCATCATGTTTTCTTTCAATTTGCTGTCTAACACTATTCCTACACCATTTCTTTTACCATTACTTCCACAGTAATAAAACTTATATCCCTCACCAATTGCTCTCGTTATCTTTGCTCTCCGTTTAGTTTCTTGTAAGCATGCCACATTTATTTGTCTTCTTTTTAATACATCCGCTAACTCTCTGGCTTTTCCAGTCATTGTCCCTACATTCCAACTTCCATACCTCAATCTCATTTCCCGAGCTAGTTTCTTACGTTGCCTCCACCTGAGATGATGCAACTACCCTAATCTTTTTCCCACAGGAGCCATGCTGCTTCTGCGCATCGCCTGTGGGGTAAGCCTGAACCCTATCGCGCATTCCATTTATATCCAACATATTGCAAAAGATATGGCTACTTTTTTACAGTCGACCGCCTGCCTGATACTAACCCTATTTGGGAATGCTGTTGGTGGTGGTTTACTCGCCACCACGCGGTGACCTGAGGTGCTGAACAGTTCATACGGTCTCAAGATGTTCCTTAGTTGCCTCTTACGATACCCACGGAAAAAAAAAGCGATGATGATATTCTTTACATCCATTACACCATACGGTACCCGACACCATACGGTAATGGATCTACTGTATCTGAAACAAATAAATTATTATTATTATATGGAAAGATGAGGAAAGGGAAACCTATTGAGGAATTTAAAAAATAAAATTATATCCTTGTTTCAGACATCGTCGTGGGAGCAAAGAAAGAATTGTACTTTTATAAAAATGAAACATTAACGCATACGGAAGAGTTTCCGCTAGTTACTAAGATTACCTCAATAACTTACGATCCGGTTTACTACAGGGTGCTGTTTACCGATGACTACAACCCGAACTTGACAATATCTAGCTTTGATATATCAACCAGAAAAACACAATCTTTACTGTCGAAAAAAAAAGACGGTAACCGCGTGCGAGTCGTCTACGACCCCGTCACACAGTTACTGGTTTGGAAGGAAGATTATTACATATACACGTTTTCATTAAATCATGCATCTTGTAATAAACCAGTTGCCGGTAATTTTTTATTTAAGTTGGATCAGAACTGCCGTGATGTCGCCGTGAACAGCTGTGGAGGGTACGTTACTAATGATACAATCATTCACATATTTGTCAAAAGTTGTGGAACTTTAAAAAAAATCGAAAACCCGAGCGTGAGGGCGTTTCAGACTTTTACTTTTTCTACAATTACATGTGGAGTGCAAATATTTAATTCCACGAAATATTAAATTATTAAAATTTTTTTTTTTTAGGTTGGAAATAATCCAATGACTTCTCTCGCTCTTGAGAGCGCATCTCAGACTTTTACTGACTAAAACCCACTCCTTCCTTCTTTGACTTCGTTCCAGCACCCCGGGATTCACTTTTGCACAACCCATGGCTCCAGCAGGCTTCGACCCTGCTGGGCACCTACGTTTGGCTGACAATTCCTTGAGGTGCGCGTGGAACAATATGCGGTTGGATGGCGAGCTACCCATTGCTTGCCGTTCGCAAACCCGCGCCTACGGTGACTGGAAATCGGGATACCGAAGACTGAGGCGTGAGGGGCGCCCCCTCGCGCGGCGGCCTCCTCCTTTGATAGCATTACTGCTTCGCAGAAGGAGGTGACCACTTGCCACTTCTCCTCGCTTCAGAACATGGCCTGTACCCGGCGCGAAAGATTGTTGCCACCGATATCTCCCACTACCGTGTGCTCCACCGTGTCATTCAGTCGGTCCACACAGTAGTGACATACGGGCGCTTCTTCCGCACGAATCCGGTGTAGGAACTTCCCAAACTGATTAAGTTCGCTGCTTTGCAGGAAACCACGCCCGCACCATCCATATGGCCATGACCCTCTGCCATGCGGTCATTCTGGCCGCTAGTCGCTTTCGCAGCGACGGCGCCTCTACCAGCGCTCCATATGGCGCCGCGTATATACAATCACTTGCCAAATTCCATAAAAACTTCATCAATCGATGCATTCAAATAGAAAAAAGATTCTTGTTAAGTAAATGTTACTATGGTGTTCAGGATTATTTAATAATAATAATATATTTATTTGTGAACATAGGGTATGGTTAAAGGTGTTGTACAAAAAATACAATGTCCCAACAATGTCCCGCCAGAAGGCATCCAAATATCAATATTGTAATGATTTGAATTTTGATATATTGATAAATTGAAAAATGATAATTAAAATACAATAATCATTAAAAATAAAATGTCAACAATTAAAATAAAGTCTTACTAGTCACAGTTTAATTCACAAGTAATCGCATGTCACATTCAAATAAATAAAGTAATAATCAGTCAAAAGAGTAAATAATGTATAAAATGATAAATTTAAATCAGTCAAATATTTTTAAAATTTGTCATTAAGAAATTCATTAACGGAATAGTTCATGAGATACAACCTGGTCACAAATAAAACACTCGCGTTATATTCCAAAATATTTTTTTTTACTTCTGTATGAATCCAATCCTGATGTTTACGCAAACGAAGTCGCGGGCAGAAACTAGTTCAAAATAAAAAAAAAATGTTTTAATACAAGATTTTAATTTTTTATGTTCCGCTAAGTTTGTTTTGTGTGTAGGAATAGTAGGACTCAATCAAATTGGTTTTAAACATTTACAAATTACAGGTATATTTACTGGATTACAGACTACGAAATAGGGAGGGCTCGGTTAGATGGCTCCGAGAGAGAAGTGGTTTATGTTGCAGACAGTACTGTTACTTATCAACCCTGCTTGGTAATCGATCAACACACGCAAAGAATGTACTGGATTGAGAGAATGTATAGTGACAATCAAGAGTATATTAAAAGTTCAAATTTTAATGGAAAGAACAAAACAACAGTATATGTCGCACAAATAGGATTTTACGCAAGTTCATTAGCCGTATCAAAAGATTTCATCTACTGGCAGAACTATTATAAACAGGGAACTTGGCAATTACCGAAGAATTCATCAGATCGTGTTGCAAAAAAACTAAATACGGTTTCAAGCTTAACTGATATGTCTTATCGACTTGTGGCGGCCAACTACACAATACAGGAACAAATTCAGGGAATAAAGAGCTGCGAAGCTCTTCAGAGTCTGATTCCGAATAACTCGAAGCCAGAGACCACGATTTCAATTTGTCAAAACTATTGTTTGGAAGGAGGTTGTAGTGTCAATGCTGAAGGACAACCTACATGCAGGTAAAACGTCTTCATCTCATTACAGATTAGTGAATATACCTATTTAAGATCAGTTCAAGATGCTGACAGAGAGTAGTTGCATGGCGCTGCGCAGTGAGGCGCCGCAAGGTGCACCGTGAGGCCGTAGGGATTAGTCGAATTTTCTTATAATGGTAGAAGTTTATTTTTGTATACAAAGGTTCTAACTTACATTACTAATTCAAAAAGTTCGTTTAGCCTCACTTTGCGTCTTGCGTCTTGAAAGATTGTCAATAAATTGAAATTGAAATTAATTGTTAAACTAATATAATGAGGGTTGTTAAGAAATGAAATCACTTTGGATAGGCCTAGTGATGAGGGCCCCGAGTTACGAATTCTAGGTCGTGGGTTCAAACATAGCCAGGTGCATTACTTTTTGTAGTTAATTTCATGTCCACTGCTCTCAAAAAGTTAAAGAAATAAATCGTGAGGAAACCAGCATGCCCCAGAACCAAAATATCGAAGATAATTTGACATCCACTACTCCGCACTGGGCCCGCGTGGTGGATAACGACCCCTTCCTCTCCTGGAGAGGAAGCCTGAGTCTCAGCAGTGGAAACAATGTAAGACTGATCATGCTACACGCATATGCTCCAGACTAATCGAGTAACACTGTTTCTTATCTTCATTATTTCAGTTGCAAAGCCGGATACTCGGGGAAGAGGTGCGAAGTAAACGCATGCCACAAGCACTGCTTACACAACGGCGTCTGTTCTCTGAACGAGGAAGATGAACCGACCTGTGAGTGCACAGCTGATTATGTGGGTGGAAGATGTGACGTTGCTATCACACAGGCTGGTGATTGTGCTGACAACACGACGCAGCAAGTACTACGAGACCTGCGCAGCGGAGTGAGGCAAGTTTTAAAAGAAGAGCTGAAACGTATCCTGCGATTGTTCTCTGATAAACTTGATGAGGATGAAGCCAAGTGTTAGAGTTTAGTTTTTATACAAGATTGTTAATTTTTAAAGTATAAATTAGTAATTGATCAGGTATTTTCTTAGTGTGAATGCGACGACAGTCATTTTGCACCACTAGATGGCGATAGTTTTTGTATTTTTAGAACTAAGATTTTTTTTTTTTAATATTGAATTTACATTTAAAGATGAACATTAATTAAATCTTATATTTTATGAATTATTATCGTTATATTAAGACTTATTTCTTATGACACATTTTGAGTACTACATCTTTTTTGTAATGTTTTTAAAGATTAACAACAGATATTATTTAGTGCAAGAAAGTCGCCTTAGAGTCTACGCTAGGATACCCTGTGTCGTGAGCTACAGTTTCTTTGTCGTCTGTGTCACATTATAAATGCACTAGTGGGTAGTTCAGGAATGGTTAGGTTACAAAACTGAACGGTATTACTGATAAACAATATTACAACCTACCTACTTATAATTAAAAGCTAAATATATACCTTTGTACTCTTGTCTACTTTGTATTGTCTTTTTCTATATTTGTGTTTACATAAATAGTAAAATAAATAAATAAAAGTAAACACTAACGTAACTATTTTCATGAAACCTTAAATCAAATGTTTTAGAGATATTTTATTTTTGTCAGAATTGTTTTGGCCGTTTTCAACATGGATTTATTTAAATGAATAGTGATTAGTGTGAACAAAGTCAGTGTTATAACAATGGTCAACAACACAAGAAATCGAAACACGATTTGAATAAGCCGTTGTATTATTTTCAAAATCACGTTAGAAACACAAACATCAAATACCGAGTAAGATTTTTTCAATACAGTTACTCGAAAATCTGTTCCGATCCCTACCACTTTTAGGCATTAAATTCACTGCTTCCCTCACTCGCACCCTCCATAATTTACTGTATACTTATTTCAGCTCCTATTTATTTATTTCTTCGTGAGTGTAATTTAACACGTAATATTGTAACACATGAAAATTTGTCACTGCAACACTCGGCTCCATAACACCCTCGCCTGTGGCTCGGGCGAATTTCGTCTCGGTCTCAATGCAAACTTTCTCCACTTGTATCAAAATTTACTTATTTTCGTTACTGAGACATTCTTCGTTTTCACATAAGCATAATTAAGAATACACACATTGTTATACTCTATGACTTTATTTGTAAAAAGAATCCCGAATAAAATGGTCTAACCAAATAACTTTTTTTATTACTTAATTTTCACAATTGGAAAGGATGGCCCTGCATTATTAATTTTAATTGAAGCTGTACTATGAGAGTAGACGGTCTTTAGTATATTGATGTAGGTGGGCACGCTATATGTTCTAGTTGGTCAAAGCGTTGAAGAGTGCATCATGGTTGATATTATCGAAAGCCTTTGCATAGTCGACAAACGCCAGATACAAGGGTATATAAAATTCATTGCACTTTCCAATAATTTGGTTTAAAGTTTGCAAGTGATCAGTGGTAGATAGACCTCGTCTAAATCCAGCTTGTTCAAGAAGGTTGGTGGGAGTCTAGTTGTTGTGAGATGCGGCTTTCGATAATTTTCACAAACGCTTTATATAAATACGAAACAAGACTAACAGAACGATAGTTATTTATGTCGTTTTAATCACCTTTTTTATCACCTCCGCCTGGCCCGCAATGGCCGAGGACAGACGTGTGTGGAAAAGTGAGAAGGAGGCTTTCGCTCAGCAGTGGGACATAAATGGGCTTACTAACTAATAAATCGCCACGAACATAAGCAACAAAGTAATAAGTACATATAAGAAAACAAACTACATATGTACTTAGAGATTTTCTGCGGAAACGTTTGAAAGAGTGGCCGTGGTGCTAGAACACAAAGGCTAACCCATGGACGCACGTGGGTTTCAGTCTGCAAAACTCTAACATATCTCATTACAGTAAATGTAATCTTAAAGTTTGGACATGTCTCCAAATCAATGAATAATCTGTTTTGGAAAGTTTATTTAATAATTGTTACATCCGTATCATACATTAAAAAAAACCACTTAGTACTTCACTATCATCATCATCATTTCAGCCGAAAGACGTCCACCGCTGGACATAGACCTCCCCCAAGCGTCGCCACAATGACCGGTCCTGTGCGCCTCGCAACCATCGGTTTCCCGCAACCTTCACTAGGTCAACGATCCACCTTGTGGGATCACCACTCCAGAACCTTTCGTCTCCATCGACCATCTGTTCCGCGTGCAATGTGCCCTGACCATTGCCACTTAAGTGTGGTGATTCTTTGAGCTATTTCGGTAACCTTGGTTCACCTGCGGATATCTTCATTACTGATGTGATCATGCAAGGGAACTCCGAGCATAGCCCTTTCCCCTTTACCCTTTGGGTGACTTTAGGTCTTCTTATGAGCCCCATTGTAAGTGACTACGTTTCGTAGCCATATTATGTCATCATTGACAACATGCACTTTGACATAGATATATAGATAGATTTATTTATTTGCGTAGAATGAAGGTAATTAATACAATTTGGTGTTACAATATTTTGGAATCCTTGTACATTCCGCCTGGATGGCATGCAAACTTATGACTAGGTACTACAATAATTCTATTTCATTACATGATGCTACATAACATTGTCAATTAAATTGATTTATCATTTAAGAAATCCGATACAGAGTAATAACATTTTTTTACTAGTAATTCTTTAAGGTTTTTTTTTTAAATCTTATTAATGGTTGCTCTTTAACCATTTTTGGTACATGGTTATAAATGATAGGAGCCATACACATAACACTCTTTCTCAATAATGCAGTTTTATATCCGCCTGTGCATAACTTGTCTTCGTATTGCGTTCTTAAACTAGTAGTCCTGTTTCTAGTATCTTTTCAAGTTGGAAATAAGTGATTGTTTGTTTTAACAAAAATGGCTATTTCTAATATATACAGGGAAGGAAATGTTAAAAGATTGTGTTTTTTGAAAACAGGTATGCAGCTGTCGGTCACTTTCAGATTAAAAATAGATCTAATGCAGCGTTTTTGGGCCTTAAAAATATTTTCTCTCTCGCTACAGTTGCCCCAAAATATTATTCCAAACCTCAATATACCAAACCTCAATATTCAAACCTCATAACCTTACTTTAATTAAGTTCTTATAAAATAATCACCATACAATAATTATTACCACAAAATTGGCAATACAATTAACCGCCTATAACTTTATATATACTAAAACAAATTCTTTACCAACTAAAATTAACTAAAAACAATCGTGTTACTCTCCTCTGATAGGCCTATGGTTCCACCTGATGGTAAGCATTGATGACGGAATTAAGTCATGTAGTTCCTGCGTACAGTCTCCAAAATGCATCCTGAAAAAAAAAACAAAGGGTTGACTACCCTGCGCCTGGTGTTGTAAATTGGTCTTAACCAAAAAAACTATAATAATAAGAAAAAAAAAAGCTCAAATTACTTGTCTATGATATTTATTGAAGTTTTACCTAATGTAAGAACTGAAGACTGATGCTCGAAGAAAACAGAATGAATAAAGTGCGAGACAGACGCACGAGCACTTGACCGTGTGACGAGTAGGTATGGATGCTTGTCCACATTCACTGTGCTCTTGGCATGACGATCTGTACCCGCGGGTCTCCCCCAGAACGAGAACCTTGAGTATGACACCCTGGCGACACCTGCTCGTTAGTCTGTCAGCCACTTGAGGAGACCTGGCCTTCAAGTTACAGGTCGGACTTGTAAATGGACTTAGTCTTATAGAAAATAAAAAAATCTGTTAAATACAATAAGTTAGTTCTAATAAAGTTCTTTGGAAATTTAAGTGTACGCAACAGACAAGAAACTATCTTCGTGTGAATGTACGTCGATTAATCTAAACATATAATAAAACAGAGAAGTTTTGGGAGGATTTTGATAGAGCTTTAATGGCCATCCCTGTACATGAGGAATTGATTGTTGGAGGTGACTTTAATGGACATGTGGGAAGAATGAGAGGTATTTACGAAAGAGTACACGGGGGATGGGGTTTTGGAAGTCCGGATAGTGAAGGGGAGACGCTGCTGCAATCTGCTACTGCATTTGACCTGGCAGTAGCCAATAATTGGTTCCAGAAAGGAGACGAACACCTGGTCACGTACAAAAGCGGTAACCACAATACGCAAATCGATTACTTCCTGGTTAGGCGTAATCAACTAAAGCACGTCAAAGACTGTAAAGTGCTACCAGGAGAAGACCTAGTCTCACAGCACAGGCTCCTGGTTATGGTGTCAGTAGTCAAGCTCCATAATAAAAAAAGCAAAGAGCGTCCCCCTCCTAAAATAAAATGGCATATGCTTGAGAAGAGTGACTGTGCGAAGAAGTTCAGGGAGCGAGTGGTGGACAGAATGATAGAGATGGGAGACATGAATGATCGAAGTATAAATGAAAGCTGGAATGAGATTGCTGAGTGTATTAGACATGCAGCGAAAGATATTTTGGGAGAGACGAGAGGAAAGGGTACAATAGATAGGGATACATGGTGGTGGTCGATCGATGTACAGAATGTGTTGAAGGAAAAAAAGAGGAAATTTAAGGAATGGCAGCGTATAGATCCGGAAAACACTAGCTTAAAGTCTGCGAAAAAAAGTGATTATGATGCTTTAAAGAAAAAAGCCAAAAAAGCCGTGGCAATAGCGAAAGCAAAAGCACAGGACCAATTATACGATACACTGGATAGTCCGGCAGGCCAGAAAGATCTATACCGGCTTGCTAGAGCAAGAGAGAGAAAGGCGAGAGATGTTTGTCAGATAAGATGTATAAGGGATGAAACTGGAATGATTCTATCAGAAGATGAAAAAATCAAAGAGAGGTGGAAGGACTATTTTGAAAGACTGATGAATGAGGAAAATAACTGGAATGGGATTTTAGAGAGCAAACCAGTGAATTTGGGTCTAGTAAGAATGATTAGTATGGATGAAGTCAGGATAGCTGTAAATGGAATGAAGAATGGTAAGGCAATTGGTCCAGACGGAATACCAGTTGAAGTGTGGAAGTTGCTGCGAGTGGATGGATGGACGTGGTTAGCTTTGTTCTTCAGTAAGTTGTTACGGGAAGAAGCCATACCTGATGAGTGGTGCAACAGTTCCTTGGTGCCCATCTTTAAAAACAAGGGTGATGTGCTTGAATGCAACAATTATAGAGGAATAAAGCTAATGTCACATACTATGAAAGCCTGGGAGAAAGTTATTGAAAGAAGGCTGAGAGAAGAGAGTGAAATTTCACAGAACCAATTTGGTTTTATGCCTGGTCGGGGTACAACGGATGCCATTTGTGGGCCCTTAAGGAGAAAGGTGTGCCTGGGAAGTATGTGCAGTTGATCGGAGCGATGTACAATGGCCAGCAAAAGTGCTTGGATACCTTAACGCCTATTTTCCCTTGCACGTTAAACTTTAAGTTTTCAAAAATTTAACTAGATGGCGTTGGTTTCTTCACAGCTAAGTGGCGTCCAAAAGCAATCTCCTTAAAGTATAAAGTTGACTTTTAGTCTGACAGAAAATAGACACATGCGTCATCATTGTCTAAACAACTGACTGCAGTTCATAATTTCATCAATTAAATTGAAGTCAAGTTGGCCTAGCGGTTTAGCTTGTGCAGATAGATGCGTAAATCAATAAGCCGTGAGTTCGAATCTCACGTAGTACTCACACTTTTTGTAAGTTACGAATAAAAAACAAAAGAAATCGGTAGGAATATTATATTAAAGCTAACAAGTAGTATAATATAATATTCAAGTGGGTAGCTACTCAGCAAAACAAAAAAAAAATGCAGGTAAACAGGCTCATCAAAAAAAAAGGCACTATTAAAAAAAATATATGTTTATTTCTTACAATTTCTTATTCAAATTCAACAATCACCGTTTATTAATCACCGAATAAGATTATAATATTATATATAACTTCTTATTGAGGCCATAGCTTAAGTATTCGTTTCCAAAATTGGAAAGAGGATTGAAGCTTATGTAACCTTAACAAACAAACAAGAGACCAGATAATTTTATCCCAAATGTCATAAGGATTAAATGTAGGCTAAAAACTATAAAATTGCACAACAATATATCAAGTGTTCATAACTTTTTTAAGTTGTTTTAAATACGGGTATTAAGTTAAACACACATTACAAGGTCTCCAGTTAATACAGAGAATAAGTACTGAGTAAATTATATTAATTCAGTATTATAATTATTTATCATCTTGACGCCACAAACATAACCGTCCGTGTTCACTGGACTTAAAAGTTTTTTCATCAGTAAAGATGACACTACTCCAATCAAAGTTTATGATCCATATAGCAAGGATTTCACAAGATGCCTCCGATAATGCATCTTTTCGCTAAGTATGAAGAGCACGACGAACAGTGTCAACGTTTGTGTCAAATAAACCAGCATAGTGGTTCGTCGACAGACGTCCATTTTCTTCGTACTCCCTTATCATGGTTTGACGCTGCAACATGTTTATTAGTTTTAATCTGCCAGCTCTTTTATGGTGTTTCAAAGAACCCTCTTCTTCAAATCTTCCTACCCATAGAACAACTGTTTTTCTCTGCAACAATAAAACAGAAATATATAATACCCAATAATGATTATTATATAGGAGGTTTTTGTTATAAAAAAGAAGAAAAAAAATCTACTTACGTTTACACCGGTCTCTCTGGCTATTCCTGACAAGTTTTTGCCTTGATTATGTATAGCAATTATTTGAGCTCTTTTTACTAAATCCAACAATGCATATCTTCACATTTTGGTAAAATAAGTAGACGATACACCTGGTTAAAAATAAAATTCAACGAAAAGAGCTGGAACGAGATAATCGAAATTAACTTAGCGAATAATCAATTGAGCTATGTCATAACTCTGGTCTAAGTATTATTTATACTACCTACTAGTTATTATTTATAAATCCATATTCAACCTACCCTCTCAAGTTGGAAAACGAACACATAGATAATCAAATATTTATAAATTGATATTCAATTTTAATATCTTCATCTCTTTAAAAGAAACTATAAATTATTTCAGTGTTTGAAGAAACAAAAAGAAAGTACAAAAACAAATATTAATTAAGCATTAATCATTTGAAGCACAGCGACGCCATCTATTAACACTATAATGTAATGTTGTCAATAACAACATTTCAATCTGAGTTTACGCTAGATGGCGTCATTTCTCGCTTCATACGATTTTTTTTCTGCACTACCCAGGCACTTTAACAGGCCATCGTACAGTCGATGCAGTACCCAAGTCCGGTCTACAGTGGGCACCACTGGCAGCTTCAATGTGGCTGTCGGCCTACATCAAGGGTCGGCTCTCAGCCCTTACCTCTTCCTAATAATAATGGACGCTCTGACGTCGGACATTCAGGAAGAGGCTCCCTGGTGTATGCTGTTTGCCGATGACATTGTGTTGGTTACCGAGAGTGGTCTAGAGGTCCAGAACAGATTGGAGGTGTGGTGGCACAGACTGGAGAGTGTTGGCCTGAAATTGAGTAAAACCAAAACGGAATACTTGTTCTGCGATTTCGGTGGTCTCTCCGGTCCTATGCCCTTAGCTCTCGCTGGAACGCCCATACCAATCTGCTCCGACTTTAGGTACCTCGGGTCGCTTATCCAAGGAGATGGCGAGGTAGACCGAGACGTATCACATCGGATCAATACAGGATGGATGAAATGGCGACAGGTCACTGGAACAATTTGTGACCCACGGATGCCCCTCAAGTTGAAGGATAAAATCTACAAGTCCGTGATAAGACCTGTCATACTGTATGGATCAGAATGTTGGGCTGTGAAAAAGACGCATGAAAAAAGATTACATGTAGCGGAGATGAGAATGTTGAGATGGATGTGTGGTGTGACGAGAATGGATAAAGTAAGAAATGAATATATTAGAGGAAGTTTGAAAGTGGCGCCAGTGACTGAAAAGTTGAAGGGGAATCGTTTGTCTTGGTATGGTCATGTAAAGAGGAGAGATGAAACACATGTTACTAAGAGTTATGAGTATACATGTGGATGGGTGGAGAGGGAGAGGAAGGCCAAAGAAAAGATGGATGGATTGTGTGAACAGTGATATGAAAGAAAAGGAAGTTAGTGATAGTATGACTTTTGACAGGATAGAATGGAAGAAAAAAACGTGTTGCGCCGACCCCAAATAAGATGGGACAAGGGCAGGAAGATGATGATGATAATAAAACAGTAAAATAATTTTGCGATGGTATTAATTGGCGCAAAAACTACTGAACCGATCCTGTTCAAATTTTGCATACATGATCCTTATAGGTCAGGGCAACCTATAGGCTGTAAATTATCACGCTATTTGCTATGGAGGGTGAGCAATAATCCAAAATGTCGGTATTGAATGACATTTTCTGCGAGTTCAATCCCAGCTACAGTTAAAAATTTTATCATTATTTTGTCTTATTTTCTTTGTAATAAAATAACTTTTACCATTTTTTCAAAATAAAATTGACCTTTTTAGTCGGTATCTTCTAAATATTTTGTTAAAACTAATCAAAACACATAATAAAATCAAAGCGGCGACTAAAATCACGTACTATAATGTTACATTATTCCATTTAGCTGCAAATGTAATTTCTGAAACGAAAATCATCACGCTATCACCGATAAGGAGCTAACCAGTCAAGTATGTATAACATCTTGAAACTTAAAATTTGGCTAGTAAGTTCCTTATAGAGAGTAGACATCCGCTAAGAGCGGAATTTCCAAAATTCACCCCCTAAGGGTTTTTTTTTTTTTTTTTTTTTATTGGGTGGGAAAATCATCCTAATGACATCCCCGCTCTTGGGCGGAGCGGGAGATAGTGTCAGACTCTTACTGACTAAAAACCCACTCCTGTTCCTTCGTTGCCTTCGTCCCAGGGCCCCGGGTTCCGCTTTCACACTACCCGTGGCCCCAGTAGGCTTCGACCCTGCTGGGCCCCTACGATTTGCTGACATCTCCTTGAGGCGCGCGTGGAACAAAACGCGCCGTCGACGACTTGGGCTTGGTCCGGACGGTTACCGGACGGTCAGACGGCGAGCCACCCATTGCTCGCCGTCTGCAAGCCCGCGCCTACGGTGGCTGGAAATCGGGATCGGAATCCCGGCGGCGGTTGGAGCGTAAGGACCGTTGCCTCACGCGATCGGCCGCCTCCTTAGCTAGCATTACTGCTTCGCAGAAAGAGGCGACCGCCTGCCACTCCTCCTCGCTCCGAAGCATGGCCTGAACCAAGGCCCGGCGCGAGAGATCACCGCCGCCGATTGCCCTCACGAGGTCACGGCGTTGCTCTGCCCAAGCGGGGCACACCTCCACCGTGTGCTCCACCGTGTCCTCCGGGTGGGCCACACAGTGGCGACACCCGGGCGTCGTTTCCGCACGAATCCGGTGCAGGAACCTCCCGAACTTACCGTGTCCGGTGAGGACCTGCGTCATGCGGAATGTGAGGACGCCGTGAGGTCTTTCCAACCACGCCTCAAAGAGGGGACTTACCGCCATAATTGTGGCGTGCCCACACCCCCTAAGGGTATGAAACGGGGGTCCAAAATTGTTATATATATTCGTAGATAATAATAATCTCAGTCTTAATTACATCAATAGTACATTTTATCGGTTTCTTCATAGATGTACCGTCTGTTACTCTGGGCACAGCATTGAAGTCGACGTGTGCTTCGACTGTTGTCTGAAGAACGGAGCTTGTTTGGAACGAGCGTGAGATGTGCAGCTGCTGAAGAGTTTACCATCACCACTACGTACTACTCAGTGGAACTAAATCTGACCTTCACTGATTTATTAATTAGTTGGGGTTAAACTGCTGCAAAACTCATCATCATAAAAATAATATACTTTTAAAACTGTTTACATTTTGTTATCTGCAATGAAAACAAGAGTTTTTCATTTCGTCGGTATAACCAAATGTTATAAGATTAATGTTATGAATGTAGTTTTATAAACCTTGTTATAAATAGCGTATTTATATTTTCTAATGGTTTTTCATTTTGCATTTTCCCATCTGCAATGTCTTTGAAGGAACCGTATAATTATTATTAATTAGTACAGATTGTATTTCAGTTTTACGTAAACTTAGTTCAACAATCAAAAGCAAGCTACTCCTGCCTCCGGCCTACTGATTCACGCAGTTCACGAATTTAAGAATCTGTTACTTTATTTGTGTGTTCGTCTTTTGTTATCTACAGACCTCAATAAATATTTCATCATTATACTGATTCGTTAACATTTATATTTGGCGCAGCTGCAAGCGCCTACAAAAATGTGAATAGCAGCATCACAACCTTTTATTAGTCGCAGCTCAACGATTTCTAACAGAAACAGAATGACGTCTCCTAATTATTTTGAGAACATACCCGAATTTAGAAAATCAATTTTTCGATTCACTTCACGTATCTTTTCAACAAGACAGTAACTATCAAAATTCTTCAATATACACGTAATACCACAGTTTTTGGTTTTATTTACGAGAAAATAGGATCCTTCTTATGTCTGACAAACAAACAATATTCATTAACATTTTATTTAATATTAATCGACGTACATTCACACGAGGATAGTTTCTTGTCTATTGCGTACACTTAAATTTCAAAAGATCTTTATTTGAAGTAACTTATTGTATTTAACAGATTTTTTTATTTTCTATAAGACTAAGTCTATTTACAAGCCCGACCTGTAACTTGAAGGCCAGGTCTCCTCAAGTGGCTGACAGACTAACGAGCAGGTGTCGCCAGGGTGTCATACTCAAGGTTCTCGTTCTGGGGGAGACCCGCGGGCACAGATCGTCATGCCAAGAGCACAGTGAATGTGGACAAGCATCCATACCTACTCGTCACACGGTCAAGTGCTCGTGCGTCTGTCTCGCACTTTATTCATTCTGTCTTCTTCGAGCATCAGTCTTCAGTTCTTACATTAGGTAAGACTTCAATAAATATCATAGACAAGTAATTTGAGCATTTTTTTTCTTATTATTAATTTTTTTTTGGTTAAGACCAATTTACAACACCAGGCGCAGGGTAGTCAACCCTTTGTTTTTTTTTTCAGGATGCATTTTGGAGACTGTGCGCAGGAACTACATGACTTAATTCCGTCATCAATGCTTACCATCAGGTGGAACCATAGTTAAGCCTATCAGAGGAGAGTAACAGGATTGTTTTTAGTTAATTTTAGTTGGTAAAGAATTTGTTTTAGCATATATAAAGTTATAGGCGGTTAATTGTATTGCCTATTTTGTGGTAATGATTATTGTATGGTGATTATTTTATAAGAACTTAAAGTAAGATTATGTCAAAGTGCATGTTGTCAATGATGACATAATATGGCTACGAAACGTAGTCACTTACAATGGGGCTCATAAGAAGACCTAAAGTCACCCAAAGGGTAAAGGGGAAAGGGCTATGCTCGGAGTTCCCTTGTATGATCACATCAGTAATGAAGATATCCGCAGGTGGACCAAGGCTACCGAAATAGCTCAAAGAATCACCACACTTAAGTGGCAATGGTCAGGGCACATTGCACGCGGAACAGATGGTCGATGGAAACGAAAGGTTCTGGAGTGGTGATCCCACAAGATGGATCGTTGACCTAGTGAAGGTTGCGGGAAACCGATGGTTGCGAGGCGCACAGGACCGGCCATTGTGGCGACGCTTGGGGGAGGTCTATGTCCAGCGGTGGACGTCTTTCGGCTGAAATGATGATGATGATAGTGAAGTACTAAGTGGTTTTTTTTAATGTATGATACGGATGTAACAATTATTAAATAAACTTTCCAAAATAGATTATTCATTGATTTGGAGACATGTACAAACTTTAAGATTACATTTACTGTAATGAGATATGTTAGAGTTTTGCAGACTGAAACCCACGTGCGTCCTTGGGTTACCCTTTGTGTTCTAGCACCACGGCCACTCTTTCAAATGTTTCCGCAGAAAATCTCTATGTACATATGTAGTTTGTTTTCTTATATGTACTTATTACTTTGTTGCTTATGTTCGTGGCGATTTATTAGTTAGTAAGCCCATTTATGTCCCACTGCTGAGCGAAAGCCTCCTTCTCACTTTTCCACACACGTCTGTCTTCGGCCATTGCGGGCCAGGCGGAGGTGATAAAAAAGGTGATTAAAACGACATAAATAACTATCGTTCTGTTAGTCTTGTTTCGTATTTATATAAAGCGTTTGTGAAAATTATCGAAAGCTGCATCTCACAACAACTAGACTCCCACCAACCTTCTTGAACAAGCTGGATTCAGACGAGGTCTATCTATCACTGATCACTTGCAAACTTTAAACCAAATTATTGGAAAGTGCAATGAATTTAATATACCCCTGTATCTGGCGTTTGTCGACTATGCAAAGGCTTTCGATAATATCAACCATGATGATATACATCAATATACTAAAGACCGTCTACTCTCATAGTACAGCTTCAATTAAAATTAATGATGCAGGGCCATCCTTTACAATTGTGACAATTAAGTAATAAAAAAAGTTATTTGGTTAGACCATTTTATTCGGGATTCTTTTTACAAATAAAGTCATAGAGTATAACAATGTGTGTATTCTTAATTATGCTTATGTGAAAACGAAGAATGTCTCAGTAACGAAAATAAGTACATTTTGATACAATTGGAGAAAGTTTGCATTGAGACCGAGACGAAATTCGCCCGAGCCACAGGCGAGGGTGTTATGGAGCCGAGTGTTGCAGTGACAAATTTTCATGTGTTACAATATTACGTGTTAAATTACACTCACGAAGAAATAAATAAATAGGAGCTGAAATAAGTATACAGTAAATTATGGAGGGTGCGAGTGAGGGAAGCAGTGAATTTAATGCCTAAAAGTGGTAGGGATCGGAACAGATTTTCGACTAACTGTATTGAAAAAATCTTACTCGGTATTTGATGTTTGTGTTTCTAACGTGATTTTGAAAATAATACAACGGCTTATTTAAATCGTGTTTCGATTTCTTGTGTTGTTGATCATTGTTATAACACTGTCTTTGTTCACACTAATCACTATTAATTTAAATAAATCCATGTTGAAAACGGCCAAAACAATTCTGACAAAAAAAAATATCTCTAAAACATTTGATTTAAGGTTTCATAAAAATGGTTACGTTAGTGTTTACTTTTGTTTATTTATTTTACTATTTATGTACACACAAATATAGAAAAAGACAATACAAAGTAGACAAGAGTACAAAGGTATATATTTAGCTTTTAATTATAAGTAGGTAGGTTGTACCATCGTTTATCAGTAATACCGTTCAGTTTTGTAACCTAACCATTCCTGAACTACCCACTAGTGCATTTATAATGTGACACAGACGAGAAAGAAACTGTAGCTCACGACACAGGGGCCAAGGGCAGGTGTGTCGTGGCGGTGTCTCTGGACATCGCCAACGCCTTCAACTCCCTGCCTTGGAGTAGCATTCCGGTAAGGGCACTCCGGTATCACCGGACGCCCAACTACCTCTGTCGTGTGGTCGAGGCGTACCTGTCAGACAGGTACATCACCTACCCTGGTCACCAGGGGGAGTGGGAACGTCGAGAGATGTCGTGCGGTGTTCCGCAGGGATCGGTACTAGGGCCGCCCTTGTGGAACATCGGTTACGACTACGTACTGCGCGGCGACCTCCCTGACGGGGTCAGCGTGGTCTGCTACGCAGACAACACGCTGGCCTTAGCGCAAGGGGAGTCGTACCAGGCGGCGGTCGAACTAGCGACATGCGGGGTTGCGACAGTCGTTGGCAGGATCCAGGAGCTGGGACTCGAGGTGGCATTGCACAAGTCCGAGGCCATGTGCTTTCACGGCCCTCGGAACGCGCCACCACCGGGTTCCCAGCTAACGGTGGGAGGAGTCCACATCAGCGTCGGGTCAACGATGAAGTACCTGGGACTCGTTCTCGACAGCCGATAGGATTTCGAGGAGCACTTCCGACGTCTGGCTCCCAAACTAAATCGGACTGGGGCTGCCCTCGGGCGGCTCCTGCCCAACCTTGGGGGTCCAGACGCCTCCTGCCGGAGGCTCTACGCGGGGATCGTTCGGTCCATGGCCCTTTATGGCGCACCGGTGTGGGCGCCGGCGCTGAGGAAGCGGCCGGCGGCCCGGCTGAACGCGTGCCAGAGGGTCATGGCCATACGGATGGTGCGAAGATACCGGACGATTTCTCGCGAAGCGGCGAGCCTCCTTGCTGGCCAGCCACCATAGGAGCTGGAGGCAACAGTCCTTGCACGCAAGCACGATCTGCGCATGGAGATGCAACGCCGGGGCGAAACTCCGCTGCCGCGACAAGTCGCAGCATGGCGGACAGAGCTCCGGCGAGTTCTCATGGAGAAATGGCGACATCGACTGTCGCGACCCAGTGCCACTACGCCACAATTATGGCGGTAAGTCCCCTCTTTGAGGCATGGTTGGAAAGACCTCACGGCGTCCCCACCTTCCGCATGACGCAGGTTCTCACCGGACACGGTAAGTTCGGGAGGTTCCTGCACCGGATTCGTGCGGAAACGACGCCCGGGTGTCGCCACTGTGTGGACCGCCCGGAGGACACGGTAGAGCACACGGTGGAGGTGTGCCCCACTTGGGCAGAGCAACGCCGTGTCCTCGTGGGGGCAATCGGCGGTGGTGATCTCTCGCGCCGGGCCCTGGTTCAGGCCATGGTCCGGAGCGAGGAGAAGTGGCAGGCGGTCGCCTCCTTCTGCGAAGCAGTAATGCTAGCAAAGGAGGCGGCCGATCGCGTGAGGCAACGGTCCTTACGCCCTGTCCGCCGCTGGGATTCCGATCCCAATTTCCGGCCACCATAGGCGCGGGCTTGCGGATGGCGAGCAATGGGTAGCCCGCCGTCCGACCGTCCGGTTGCCGTCCGGACCGAGCCCAAGTCGTCGACGGCGCGTATTGTTCCACGCGCGCCTCAGGGAGATGTCAGCAAATCGTAGGGGCCCAGCAGGGTCGAAGCCTACTGGGGCCATGGGTAGTGTGAAAACGAAACCCGGGGCCCTGGGACGAAGGCAACGAAGGAACAGGAGTGGGTTTTTAGTCATTATAAGTCTGACACTATCTCTCGCTCCGCCCAAGAGCGGGTTTTCCTACCCAATAAAAAAAAAAAGCTCACGACACAGGGTATCCTAGCGTAGAATCTAAGGCGACTTTCTTGCACTAAATAATATTGTTGTTTATCTTTAAAAACATTACAAAAAAGATGTATCATATGTGTACTCAAAATGTGTCATAAGAAATAAGTCTTAATATAACGATAATAATTCATAAAATATAGGATTTAATTAATGTTCATCTTTAAAAAAATTATGTAAATTCAATGTTAAATAAAAACATCTTAATTCTAAACATACTTAAACTAACGCCATCTAGTGGTGCAAAATGACTGTCGTCGCATTCACACTAAGAAAACACCTGATCAATTACTTTATACTTTAAAAATTAACAATCTTGTATAAAAACTAAACTCTAACACTTGGCTTCGTCCCCATCTAGTTTATCAGAGATCATTTGCAGGATATGTTTTAGCTCTTCTTTAAAAACTTGCCTCATTTCGCTGCGTGGGTCTCGTAGTACTTGCTGCGTCGTGTTGTCAGCACAATCACCAGCCTGTGTGATAGCAACGTCACATCTTTCACCCACATAATCAGCTGTGCACTCACAGGTCGGTTCATCTTCCTCGTTCAGAGAACAGACGCCGTTGTGAAGGCAATACTGATGGCACGCGTTTACTTCGCACCTCTTCCCCGAGTATCCGGATTTGCAACTGAAATAATGAAGATAAGAAACAGTGTTACTCGATTAGTCTGGAGCATATACATGTAGCATGATCAGGCTTATATTGTTTCCACTGCTGAGACTCAGGCTTCCTCTCCAGGAGAGGAAATGGGTCGTTATCCACCACGCGGGCCCAGTGCGGAGTAGTGGATGTCAAATTATCTTCGATTTTTTGGTTCTAGGACATGTTGGTTTCCTCACGATTTATTTCTTTAACTTTTTGAGAGCAGTGGACATGAAATTAACTACACAAAGTAATGCACCTGGCTATGCCCACGACCTAGAATTCGTAACTCGGGGCCCTCATCACTAGGCCTATCCAAAGTGATTTCATTTCTTAACAACCCTCATTATATTAGTTTAACAATTAATTTCAATTTCAATTTATTGACAATCTTTCAAGACGCAAGACGCAAAGTGAGGCTAAACGAACTTTTTGAATTAGTAATGTAAGTTAGAACCTTTGTATACAAAAATATACTTCTAACATTATAAGAGAATTCGACTAATCCCCACGGCCTCACGGTGCACCTTGCGGCGCCTCGCTGCGCAGCGCCATGCAACTACTCTCTGTCAGCATCTTGAACTGATCTTAAATAGGTATATTCACTAATCTGTAATGAGATGAAGACGTTTTACCTGCATGTAGGTTGTCCTTCAGCATTGACACTACAACCTCCTTCCAAACAATAGTTTTGACAAATTGAAACCGTGGACTCTGGCTTCGAGTTATTCGGAATCAGACTCTGAAGAGCTTCGCAGCTCTTTATTCCCTGAATTTGTTCCTGTATTGTGTAGTTGGCCGCCACAAGTTGATAAGACGTATCAGTTAAGCTTGAAACCGTATTTAGTTTTTTTGCAACATGATCTGATGAATTCTTCGGTAATTGCCAAGTTCCCTGTTCATAATAGTTCTGCCAGTAGATGAAATCTTTTGATACGGCCAATGAACTTGCGTAAGATCCTTTTTGTGCGACATATACTGTTGTTTTGTTCTTTCCATTAAAATTTGAACTTTTAATATACTCTTGACCGCCACTAATTCTCTCAATCCAGTACATTCTTTGCGTGTGTTGATCGATTACCAAGCAGGGTTGATAAGTAACAGTACTGTCTGCAACATAAACCACTTCTCTCTCGGAGCCATCTAACCGAGCCCTCTCTATTTCGTAGTCTGTAATCCAGTAAATATACCTGTAATTTGTAAATGTTTAAAACCAATTTTATTGAGTCATAAACCTACACCCGAAGACAAAATTAACGGGACATAAAAAAAAACAATTGGGCAAGTGCAAGTTGGACTCGCATACTGAGGGTTCCGTACAAACTTACGTATACAGTTCATTTCCCGAATGGAATCTCGACGATTTTTCTGAATCGCAAAAAAGTATTTTTTTGTGACGTAACAACAAATTTACAGTTTTCAGATTTATTCCTATATCTGTGCTATAAGACCTTGCTTTATACCAAATTTCAAGATTCTGGGTCAACGGGAAGCATCCTATGAATTTTGATTCCTTTGAGAGAGTCGAAAAACACGTTTTTTTGCGATATAAACGATCGTATGTTTTTTTTTCGTTTCCTTAGAAGTTTGATTTATTCACAACTTCAAGGGACCGTAGACCTAAGTTCATGGTTTTAATTTCAAATCGATACTTCCACGCGCTCCCGAGATAAAAGGTCTTGACCGACAGACAGAAGGACGGACAAAAAAGTGATCCTATAAGGTACTGTAGTTTCCTTTTAAGGTACGAAACCCTAAAAATTCGAATCTTGTGTAAAAACATCTTTTTTATTTTGAACGAGTTTCTTCGTCTGTGTAAACATCAGGATTGGATGCAGAGAGAAATCAAAAAATGTTATTTTGTGATTGCGATTGTCTTTTTTGTCACCAAGTTGTATCCATGATACGAGTAGCTTGACAGTCCATACAACCATGATAGCTATACAGTTGAAATTTTCACAGATGATGTATTTCTGTTGATGTTGTAGCATAAAATAAATATTTAAGTGAGTCTTCCATATAATAAACGTAATGTTTTTGCCGATTTTGTGGTGCCCTTCGTGCGCGAGTCCAACTCGCATTTGGCCGGCTTTTTTTAAATTACTTCTGAGACCGGGACTGCACAAATTCTACTGAAATCGTCACTTTTAGTTTCATTTTGTAAAATAAAATGATCTTTTTTATGAAACTTATAAAATAAATCTGATTTTTACCCGACTACGGCAAAGCCGGGGGAGGGTTATGATTTTGACAGGCTATGTATGTATGTATGTATGTGAGAATGTTCATCTGTTCCCTCATAGCTCCTAATCTACTTATCGGAACTCAACGTATGAGGTATCGTTAGAACCGTGTTGATTGTCCGCTGAACATGGGCTACGTAGCGTGTCACAAAACTTGATATGGCGCCGTAGTAATAATAAATATTGACATTGTATTTGTAACAAATATTGATATTTTATGAATATCTTTTGACATTATTATAAAATTTGTCAATAACTTTTTTGTTTGCTTATTAACATTCTATAAAATAGTTAACATTGAAATTATTAGTCACTTTTAATTATTTCAGCAAAAAATAACGTGGTCCATAAAGAAACTCACAATATTCATTTAAAACTGCCACTATTATTATTATAAATATGTTTTTTAACTTTTAATTTTACTTAATATTGCGTGAACTACATGAGAATGTTGAGGTGGATGTGTGGTGTGACGAGAATGGATAAAGTGAGAAATAAATATATTAGAGGAAGTTTGAAAGTGGCACCAGTGACTGAAAAGTTGAAGGGGAATCGTTTGACTTGGTATGGTCATGTAAAGAGAAGAGATGAAACACATGTTACTAAAAGAGTAATGAGTATACATGTGGAGAGGGAGATGGAGGCTAAAGAAAAGATGGATGGATTGTGTGAAAATGATATGAAAGAAAAGGAAGTTAGTGATAGTATGACGGTTGACAGGATAGAATGGAAGAAAAAAACGTGTAGCACCGACCCCAAATAATATGGGACAAGGGCAGGAAGATGATGATTGCGTAAACTACAATTATGTGAATTTGCAAATTAGATTATCATTTAATATTTCTACACTGGCAAAGGTAGTATATGTGAGTCCGTTTAATATTAAAACCTTCATATTCCGTATATTCAGGAATAAGCGATTCTATTCTATTCTATAAAGTGAACCCCAGGGCCCTGGAATGAAGGCAAAGAAGGAACAGGAGTGGGTTTTAGTCAGTAAAAGTCTAACACGCCCTGCCACTTCGCCCAAAGGCGGGAGATGTCATTAGATGATTTCCCACCTAAAAAAATAATATAAACTTTTGACAAATATTATAAATTTAATTTTGAAGGTGTTTCAGTTTCTGTGATTTTGTGATTAATCAGTGAGTGTTATTTCGCTTTTATGTATATTATAGAAGACTATTAACGTACCCTCCACAGCTGTCCACAGCGACATCACGGCAAAATTGTTCCACCGTAAGTAAAAGATTACCGTCAACTGATTTATTACAAGATGTGTGATTTAATGAAAACGTGTATATGTAAGAAACGTCCTTCCAGACCAATAACTGTGTGACGGGGTCGTAGACGACTCGCAAGTAGAGACTGTTTTTTCTCGTTAATAAAGATTGTGTTTTTCTGGTTGATATATCAAAGCTAAATATTGACATGTTCGGATAGTTGATGCCGATAAACAGCACCCTGTAGTGCACTGGATCGTATGTTACTGAAGTGATCCGAGTGACCAGCGGAATATCTTCCACATGCGTTATTGTTCCATTGTAATAAAAGAACAATTGTTTCTCTCCGCCCACGACAATGTCTGAAACAAGGATTTTTTTTTATTAATTCCCAAATAGACGTTGACTTTCTTCATCTTTTCATAAAATACGCTGCTCATACAAATAGTTTCCAAACTACTCGCATTGCCGCTCATCTCTTTTCCGATAGAGAAGAACTACCTTCTACAATTTACTATATATCTACTAACAAATTCAAAGTAAGTTCAAATCTTACGTAGTACTTAGACTTTTTCTAAGTCATGAAAAATAAACAAAAGAAATCAGTAGGAATATTATATCCAAGCTAACAAGTGGATATTTATTTGTGATATAATATTCAAGTCAGAAGTTACTCAGCAAAAAGAAAAAGAGCAGGTAAACCGGCTTGTCAAACAAAAAGGCACTGTTAAAAAATATTGATGATTTTTTCTTACAGTTTATTATAATTCATTGCTTCATTTTTCAGACATGATTATAATAACGTAGTTTCCCTACTTACTCGGTAACTTTCGCACATTTTTCAAAGATTTTTTAATTTTAAGTATAGTGCCATACTCTCAACATATCCGCCTCGCGTCGTTTGATGTTTAGCTCATTCCTTTTTTGTGCGCGGTAACTGTCGCATGTGCTCTGCAAGCAACATGCCAAAAAGGAGCACACAGGCAAAAACTGAGCACCATGCTCAAAAAATCCGTGAATTACAAGAAAAAGAAAGACAAAAACGAAAAATATTACAGTTATCACCATCAGATGACGAAGGTAAGCAAAAATTTATTAATAAGTGATGTGATGTGAGTGGATGGAGAAATCGGCATCAGGTTTGACTGCGAGTGAATAATTTTGACATTTTTTCAAAACTAAGACTGCGTACTAAGTAGCAAAAGCAGTAATCATTTTAATTGCATCGGGGTTGACTGAGTGATAACGGCCCCGACTCACGAGTTGTAGGTCCCGGGTTCAAACCCAGCCAGGCGCATTACTTTGTGTAATTTATTTCATCACCACTGCTCTCAAAACGGTGAAGGAAACCATCGTGAGGAAACCGGCATTTTCTAGAACCAAAAATTCGAAGACATGTGACATCCATCAACCCGCGCTGGGCCCGCGTGGTGGATTACGGCCCATTCCCTCTCCTAGAGAGGAGGCCTGAGTCCCAGCAGTGGGAACATTATAAGGCCGACTAAGCTAAGCTAAGCTAATGGGTTGACTGCAAGATTTCAACGATGACAACGACGTACAATCTAAAAAAGATGTAACATTATCGTGCAACTCAGTGCAACTACCTATAGCACCATTATCATACTACCAGAAAAGTTTTTATCTTCACAACCTGAATTGCAAATCGTAATTTCAGGTAAGGAAGATCTTGATGTGACCTTCGACAAGGATAAAGAAAACGTGTAACCAGTATCCCTGCCACCCGATATTTTGCATGAGGTGGAATTGGAATCAGACGATATCCATCGTGAGAAACATGGTCAAGAGGAAACCAGTGGTGACGCAGAATCCAAGCTAGACTTTGGCCTACTGTCAGCCCTCAGTGAATCCACGTCGGATTCGCTTGACTATGGTGATATTATTAACAACAATTTATCACAATTGTGGCTTTCCTTACTAAAGAAGGGAATGTCCAAAGACGCTAAAGACATGCTCATCAAGGTACCAAGGTCACCCTATACCATACAACTGTAGGCTCTTGCAAGCACCAAAATTAAATGCAGAAATTGCAGCAGCGGTACCAGACATGGTACGTAATCGAGAGAAGGCACTTATGGTATCTCAAAGGCAGCTGGGTACAGGTATAACTGCCATCAACAGAGGTATGCATCTCCTATTAGAGGGCGATAACAAGGTTCAAGCAGTAAAATATCTAAGCAATGGTTGTCGTCTATTGCGCGATTCACACTTTTTGGCAACACAGGTCCGAATAAAATTAATTACTTCAAGTTTAGACAAGTCAAAGTATTTTATTTCAAATAAACTATTCACAGGCACTTTTAAAATGTCAAGAAGGCAGACAGTCATAAAAAAAGGATGCTGATTACACATTCCAAAGCGTAGATCTCTTTGGAGGTATGTGGAACAGAGAGTAAAGTCCCGCAAACCTCCGTCTCTATCGAGAAGAATGTACAAGAAACTCCATGAACACTCTTTTCAATCATGTTTTGTAATTACAAATATCTCTGTTCAATGTTTCTTGTCGCTATCACGTGAGAACAATGTAAATAAAGTAAAAAATAAAAACTAAATATAGATATTAAAATAGCAACTGGCAGCTAAGAGATGACCAGTCTCAACTGAGAGCGCCCGTTTACGGACATGACGCGAATAATAACACCACTCAGCTAAACTATTTTGAAGGGAACGGAATGATCCAACACACGTCGCATCATCAGTAAGACATTTGAGTGAGCATGACAAACTCTCAACTGCCATGCTCGTTTATGTGAAACAAGTCCAATAGTAACCTAAAAACTATAAAATTGCTCGATGGTACTCACACTTACAAATTTTGAAAAAATGCTTCTACATTATACAATACTAACGACAATAATATTTTAAAATTTGAAAAAAAGACATTAAAAAATAATAATAATTTCCAAACATATCACTTTGTACACCCCGGTGGTAGTGGAGCTGGACCAGCATTGAGCCAAGCATTTTTATCTTGAATATAATCCTCCAACTTATAATATGCTTGAGTGCCCACCTTATATATGCTTGCTTGCATAGTGTACGTTTAATACAAGGTTTACATTTCATTTCGTTGAGTTTTAATATTTGGGGAGGTATTTTATTATAGCATTTAAAACAGTACCTCATATAAGAAGAGACCACTTTAGCCAGTCTGAACCTGGTTGAACTAATTGATCCCTGTTCCTTGTAACATAATTATGTCTATCGCCTCTTTTGCTAAGAAGATGAAGATTTTTTAGATATACATAGACATCTATCCGTTACGAAAATGAAACAATTACAAGACTGATTTGTTTATAAATATAATTATAATGTTTGCAACCTTATTATTTATTTTTCTCCATCCTAAAACTTTTTGACTCTCAACATCTACGATGTTATAATCATATCTGAAAAGTGAAGCAACGAATTATAATATATTTATTATGATCAAACGAACTTCCAAGTGAAGTCCGATCATTATTATGATAGTTTCCTTCATTTGAAGATATGACCTCCCCCCTTCCTAATACTGAACAATTCCCAGATTATAAACAAAAAGTTTTGTGTCATATCATTAATTTGACTCTAAAAAAAGAGCTAAACGTCAAACGACGCGAGGCGGATATACTGAGGGTTTGGCACGAAAAATTTTTAATATTAAAAAATCTTTGAAATGTGCGAAGGTCCACTCAAAACCCAAGCGAACGCCGGCGTTCGCGTGTGATTTCGCGCCATTTATTTTAAACGCTAGCGTCCGCATTGATTATAAAATATTGAGCGTTTTATTTATAGAGTGTTTATCCAAGTACATAATTAAGAAGTTCTTCATAAATTAGTCTTGTAAATATTGAAAATAATCAAACCTTTCCGTTATTCCTTATATACCTTAGATAACCATAGGTTAAAGCTTATGTAAACTTAACAAGAATAAATAAGAGACCAGATAATTTTATCACAAAGGTCAAAAGGATTAAATGTAGGCTAAAAACTACGAAATTGCAAAACAGCAAATCAAATGGTTGGTAGAGTTAGTTATTTTAAATATGGTTTAAAACCCGTATTTAACCTAATGGTTAAACACACATAACGAGGTCTCCAGTTATAACAGAGAATAAGTACTGAGTAAATAATATTTATTAAGTATTATTACTTAATAATAGCTCGTGTAACAACCATTTTCGTAAATAACAGCTTGCATGCGGGAACGCATTGAATTAATCAAATTTTTAGACAAATTTGAACCACGAATACTCTCCCATATTTGTGAACAATGAGCCTCTAATGTAAATTACGTAGGCTGCGCTGGAGCATAGCATATAGCATAATCAGCCTTTTTAATGTTCCCACTGCTGGGACTTGGGCCTCATCTCTAGGAGGGGAATGGACCGTAATCCACCACGCCGGCCCAGTACGGGTTGGTGGATGTCACATGTCTTCGAATTTTTTGGTTCTAGGACATGCCGGTTTCCTCACGATATTTTCCTTCACCGTTTTGAGAGCAGTAGTGATGAAATAAATTACACAAAGTAACGCGCCTGGCTGGGTTTGAACTCGCGAATTACAACTCGTAAGTCGGGGACGTTACTACTCGTCCAACACAGCTCTCTACTCCCGGAGGACTAAAAAAAAACCGATTTTTTATAAACTAATTTAATTCAATAAAAATTACAATTATATGAAATAGTAAATTGACGTGATCGATGTTGGATCCGAAGTGCGCGGGCGCGGTCACGTAGCCGGTGCCCTCGGGCCTCATGTTCTGTATCAACAGATTCCCTCTTTCGGTAGTAACAGTGACGATGCCCACGCGCTGCCTCGTGCCTAGGTATCAGCGCTTTCCTTTGTAGTGACGCGCATAACAAAGGGGGAATCCCTTCAGATCGACGACTATTTCAGATTTTAAGATGAAATATCGTCGAGACCTTAGATTGATCTTGAGAAAATGATTGGATTTTTCGGGTTTCAGATGATTCAGGCTCGGCGTAAGTGATTTCATCTGGAATTTTCAACTGTTTCTGTCGGCGAATGTGAATTTGATATGACAGCATTGCTCCCAATATTAGCACGGCAAGTATTGTACCACAGAACGGGATTGTCGTATGGTAAATTGAAAAGATGGTTCAATGTGGATTGGCTTCTGTGAATCTATTCTGTCTTGAATACTGTGCAGCTTCTTCAAGTCGATAGCATTAATTTTAAGAGGTGATATGGTTAATTTTTAAATTTCATAATCCGTGCACATATAGAATAAAACAAAAAACAAATTCTAATACAAAACATATTGACAGCTGGCCTAGCAGGACCGAAGCTTACAATATTGGAACATTACGCGCCGTCGATGACTCGGGTTCGATCCGGATGGTTACCGGACGGCCGGACGGTGAGCTATGCACTGCTCGTCGTCCGCAAATAATAAAGCCGGCTTCGGAAAGTAAATATTTAGAAGATAATTAAAAGATTATGTAAATGGAGAGCTGCGCACTATTACACAGATTTTACAATTACCATCAGATGAGATATTGGCCAAACGCAAGCCTATCTATACATACAATAAATCTATAGAAGTGAAAATTCTGTAAATTGAAAATTTCAAAAAATAAATGGCAGGTGGTGTTACTAGACCGACACCAAACCCAAAAATGTGATTAAAAAAACTTTTATCTGTCTGTCTGTTCAGGCATCACGCAAAAACTACCAGTTCGATTACAATGAACCTTGTTATAATTATTCTTGAATATCTTGGGCACCACACTGAGTAATTTTTATCCCGGAAAAGTATATACAATAAAAAACAAACTTAATTCTGCGGTCCGATCCCTAGACCCGATTACTGTACTAACCGCAATTAATAAGTTTGTCGTAGGTTACGTCAACGGCAGTGGAGTTCACAAAGGGACGCTGCACACGGCTCAGATACTATAATATTTTATCTTAAGATACAATATCGCTCGCCATACAATTCAATGGATTATCACACACGACGAACATAATAAATAATATTTCATATTTTCGTATCTCGAAAAACCTAATAAAACCATTTTGGACTTCTACGCGGACGAAGTCTCGGGCAAAAGCTAAATATTTCAAGTTTGTTTTTTTTCTTTTATGTTTATTTTGTTTTTAGGAGGTAATCTCTGAAAGAACTAGTCCGATTGCTAATTTTTTTTCACCGATTGAAAGCTGCTTTATTCCTGAGTGACATAAGCTATATTTCATGTACGTGGAGAAAAGCCACGGGCGAAGGCTAGTCAACAATAATAAAAAATTCAAATGCTTCGCATTCGACTCAGTGCCAAATTTTAAAACTTTATTTAGGAGATGTGATACAAAATAGATTTTTAACTGGTACATAATATTAGAATGATACAAAAAATATTATTTTAGCTTACCCCAAGAAAATGGACTGGCCACCTTCACGAACAGACACAAAAACGTCAGTACACGCGTTCTATACATCTTGAGGTGCGTTAACTTCTAGTGAAATACTAAAGTACAGTGTCTGTAATTCGCAAACATGAATTTATATGCAGCTTTTTAGGCATCCACACTGATAACCTAAAAGGTCCTCTGATAAGAACTCTTAAGAGCGCCCAACCCGACTGACAACTTCCTATACGACCGCTTTTACGTGATTATGACGTTATTTTACATCTTTCTTTAGAAACAAAGATATCTTGTGGTTATAATCTAGGTTACAATTAAAATTGAAATATAAGTTTTCGTAAAATCAATTCAGGAAAGACTTTTTGCAAATTTGCTATTATGCAGAAATCTTACTTAAAATTTAATGTTTTTTTTTTTAAATAATATTTACTTGTCCTTGACTGCGATCTTACCTGATGGTAAGCTGTGATGCAATTGTTGTTGTTTCTTAATGTACTCATAAATTAAAAAGTAAACAAAATATATTTACAAAATCCTTGCACATTTAATCGAAGTTCTGAGTGACGGAAATTTTTTCAAAAGTCTTAAGACTTAAACAAAAACTTGTATCTCATGGAACAAATTTTGAGAAATATACGAATGAGTGACGGAAATTACCGAATGCTAACCGAGAGTTCAGGTGTTATCTCTCTTTTATCCCATTGCCACTTTATTTATCATTGCATACAATGAAACAATAAGCTTAGAAACTATGCTCACGTTGACGATAGACGGATCGGGAAGGGCCCTCTTAATAATACCATACGGAGCAGGGGCGCCGGCTTTAAGAAACCTCATGCTAATTTGTTGACTCGAAAAAGTGACGAAGTGTGAGAAGAAAAATTCATACTCATCGACCGACAAATAAATAAATATCCTACTTACATACTGCGTAATTATAATGCGTAATAATGATAAATTGAGACAACATCACATACATTGTCCTGGTCCCAAACTAAGGTTTTCCCTTGTACTGTGAAAACCGGGAATAACGAAGGTACCACAAACACACAGACCCAACAATAATATCTGTTCTATCAACAAACATTTGTGTTAGTGCGGGAATCGAACCCGCGACCCTTTCGTCTCAACCGGCGCGTGTAATGAAAAAACGCCCATCCCTAAAAGGCGATTACTTATCTGTTTCTTGAAGTCTATTCTCTGGGGTAACGAGCACCCATTGTTTATTTCTCATGGGAGCTCGAGCCCCCGAGCACTCACGGAGTCGGCGCCCCTGATAAGGAGTGATTTTTTCACGAGGTTGTGGCCAAGTCTGAAGCTATAAGAAACAGCAAAACCTGTTATTGTCTTAGCAGGAACCGAACCTCTTGATTTTGAAAAAAAGAAACACACCTCCCTCAGTTTGTGGAGGAGGATATATGATAGACAGGAGGAAGGAGGGAATTCCCTGCCAGAATCTGAGTTTACAATATATTACAGTTCAAACTCTAGGATGGAGCCAGAGGGTATGTCAGACTTTTACCGACAAAAATCCACCTGTCTCTTTCAGTTGCCCTTTGCGTTCTAGGCTCACGGTAAACTCTCCAACATTCCGGACTTACTAGTCCCTTTGGTTTTGCCGGCATCTTTTTAAAGTGCGTGTGGTACACTAGGCACGATCGACTAGGGTCCTTACTGGACAGCTAGACGACGGCCTACTCATTGCTCGCCGTCTGCAAATTGGACATCGCCCTGCAACTCCCAGCATTGAAATAAATTTACCTACGTTTATTTACTACTTACTAACAGTTAGCGTTTTATTAGGATGACTTAATTACAGATATAAAACAAGTTGAACGAAATCTATTCGGTTATCAAAAAACCGTGACCTTTTTGACCCAAAACAATTTCTGGAAATAAAAGATTGTTTTGAAATTTTGTTTATATATAGATAATTTTGATTCTGATGCTATAGTACAGTCACGTGCGTAAGTGCGTGACGACTAGTTGCACCCGCGGCTTCATTCACATCAACTTTATATTCTATAGAAATAAAAATAACGGTAAAGCGAATTTCTCGAAAAGTACCGAAATAACTATAAAGCGAGATCTACACTAGACACGCACACGTGGACCACGCCTGATTTGTACGTCGAGGTGAGTTGCGTGGCGTCACAAAGCGTGGATCTAATGTAGATTTGCAAGTATAGTTGCCATATAAAATGTATGAATACCGACGCGACCAGATCAGCGTACGTGACCCACATGTGCGCAATATAGTTCTTGCTTTATAGTGTTATAAATATTATATAATACACGGATCAAATAAGTTCACTGGTGCACAGACGTATAATTAGATGAAAAAAATCACAAGTATCTCTGTGTTCTGCCACAGTTAGTAGTGGCATACAAATATTAATAAAATTGGTATAATTACGTTTAAATTACTAATGAATCATCGTCTCTCTAGCCTTTTCCCAACTACCTTTTCTTTCATATGGAATTTCGCTTCCCTCTCTCTCGTCATCTTTATGTTTACCCATAACTCTTCTAGTAAACGTAGTAACGTTTCATTCCTCCTCTTCACATGACCACACAAAGGAAAATTTCCCTTCAACTTTTCAGTTACTGGCACCTCTTTCAAACTTCCTCTAACGTACTCATTTCTCGCTTTAACCATTCTCGTCACACCACACGTCCTAATATTCTCATCTCCGCTACATGCAATCTTCTTACATCCTTTTTGTTTGACAGCCTAACATTCTGATCCATAAAGTATGAAAGGTCTTGGAATTGTAAAACCTTCAACTTGAGGGGCATCCGTAGGTCACAAGTAGAGATGCCAACCATACTTTATAATAACGTATTTTACTTTATTTTTGATAAAAATATACCTAACTTATGTAAGCAAAATATAAAAATAAATATTACAAAAACACTCAATATCCATTCTTTACTGTGATGCGTTTAACTAAAATATGAATAATTATGAGTAGAAATACGAATATGTTTTGTTTCGAATAGAAAACAAAAAAAAAAGAATAGAATAGAATAAACTTTATAGTACACCAAAATAGTAACAAAAACTTTTACATTAACTTAAATCTATGGGTACAAAGGCGGTCTTATCGCTGACAGCGATATCTACCAGACAACCTTAGGGTGGAATGTAAGAATTTGAAATAGAAACAATGGGGGGTAGTCTGCGGTGTACCGCAAATTAATAATGTAAATATTAAATTAAAATTATATACTAGACTATACATAGAAATAATATAGCTGTTACATATAAAAGACAATATATAAATATTATATATATATATTATAAGTTACACAATTTCATACAAAGATATGGAAAAAGAAAAGAACAAAACAGTAGAGGCAGGATAGCAATTAGAGTGAAAGGAAATGATTTTTAACCAGATTTTTGAAAGAAGCTAGTGACTGGGCTTGCCTAATTGGCAGCGGCAACGCGTTTCACAATCGCACTGCTTGGACCGTGAACGATTTGTCACTGAACTTAGTACAATGCGAGGGCATTAAAAGTTTCAAATTCTCCGATTGTATTTTTTTTTAAATTGAACTTTAATGTATAAAGATAGCATCTAAAAATATTAAGTCGATGTTATTGTGTGCTAGAAATACATTTAAATATGTTGTCAAGAGAAGAAACAACAAAAAAATAAAATATTATTATAATACTTTTTTTTCTTACTCTACTTAAAAAAATATGATACGTTATTTTTCTTAAAAATCAGTTGCGAACCCAGTTACAAGTTATACCATATTATGACACCATAATAGTATTTCAATAATTATCTACTTAACTTTGACTTTACGTTATCGTACTATTTTATATAATACCTAAATATTACTAAAGAAATACAAAGTTGACGTGAGTGAAACCGCGCGTGGAGCTAATCATTATGCACATAACCATTATATCACAATAAAAATTATGTGTTTATAAATAAATCTTAAAATTACCTACAGTATCTGTTTTGTAACGCGTGTACAATTATTTTGGGTCAAAATGGTGACTAACCTTTGATAACCTGAAAGATTAATGAGTTAAAATCGTGTTGTGCAAAATGTGTGTTATCTATGTACATCGGTAATTAAGTTTGCGCAGGAGAACCAAGGTCACGGAGATAGCACGAAGAATCGCCAAACTTAAGTGGCAATGGGCAGGGCACATTGCTCAAAGAACGGATGGCCCTTGGTGCCGAAAGGTTCTGGAATGGCGACCACGTACCGGAAGACGTAGCGTTGGAAGGCCTCCTACAAGGTGGACCGATGACCTGGTAACGGTTGCGGGAGTACGATGGATGCGAGACGCAAAGGACCGTTCATTGTGGTGGCACTTGGGTGAGGCCTATGTCTAGCAGTGGACGTCTTTCGGCTGAAATGATGATGATGATGAAGTTTGCATCTAAAGTATCAAACGGAATCGTTTGTCTGGCTTTGACCATATAAAAGGATGCGTTGACCGGGAAGGGCATACGTGATGCGTCCACTGCAAGCAACATGGAACAAGGACAGTAAGACGATGACGGATGATGAGAATCAAATGATACTATTAATTTTGGGCATATTACAATCACCGCGGTATATAAACAGTCACCTCTTTGAGGAGTGGCTGGAGAGGTGTCATGGTGTCCGCACCTTCCACATGACGCAGGATCCTCACCAGTTCGATAAATCCGGGAAGTTTCTGTTTCAGATTCAGCATTGTGTGAATCACCCGGGAAACTCTGGAGCATACGGTGGAAATGGCTCGCTTGGGTGAAACATCGTATAGTCCTCGTGGAGGCGATCGGTGGCGGCGACCTCTTACGCGCCCGACTCTGGTCCAGATCATGGTCTGGAGTGACAGAGAACGGGATGCGGTCGCCTCCTTTTGCTAAGCAGTAATGTTAGCGAAGATGGCTGCAACTGTGAGTGTAGTGAACAAACAGCCTCACGCCTCTGACACTGCCACAGGAAACGCCACGGGCATCAGGAGCGGCGGGCGATTGTGATGCAAATGTGGTGTGGTGCTTCGAGGTGCCGCTGTCCCGTTGCAGCTAACCAAGATAGTGTACTTATTCAAAAGGAGTCCTGGGCGTCCCGGCGACATTTTATGGCACTGGCACTGTAAAATGGCGTCAAGTCACTAAAATACTGATGAAATGGGGTATTTTCACTGTTTTAACAGATATCAAAAAAAGGAGGAAGTTATCAATTCAGTTGTTTTTTTTATGGACCGCGATTTGCAATTTTTTTTTCCTTTTAAAGGAAATAAAAATTATAATACTTTCCGGCCATGACAATATATTTTTGTTATTTTGTTAGTTTTATTTTCGGGTTGTATTATCTTATTAAGAGCTCTTATCAGAACACCTCTTGGGTTATCAGTATGCTAAAAACGGGGCAAATGCGAGTCGCACTCGCACAAACTAAGGGTTCCGTATAAACTAACTTATGTAAACAATTCAATTCCCGAATCGAATCTCGAAGATTTTTCCGAATCAAAAAAGTTCTTTTTTTTTTGTGGCGTATCAACAAATTTACTGTTTTCAGATTTATTTCTATTACTGTGCTGTAAGATCTTGCTTTATGCCAAATTTCAGGGTTCTAGGTCAATGGAAAGTAACCAATGAATTTCGATTCCCTTGAGAATGACGAAATGTACTTTTTTTGCGACATAAACGGCCGTATCTTTATTTTCGTTAGCTTAGTAGTTTGTTTTTTTCGCGGCTTCTAAAGACCACATACCTGAATATAGTTTTAAATTTCAACTTGATAGCTCCACGCGTTCTCGAGATAAAGGGTCTTGACAGACAAACAGATAGACGAACAAAAAAGTGATCCTATAAGGGTTCCGTTTTTCCTTTTGAGGTACGGAACTCTAAAAACTGTGCCTTGCAAAAAAAACTACAAATATATATTCATGGCCCCGAACTAGACACATTTAACTTTTGTCTTCTGTCACTAGAAGCGAGCGCAACTCAAAATGTTTAGAGGGAGTGTATTGATATTGTTGTGGCTATCCTTGAAGGTGGTCAGTCCTTTTTCTTGGGGTGAGTAAACTAAAAATAATATTTTTGTACAGTTTATATATTTTCTACCAATGTTGTATCACTTCTCCTATACGAAGTTTGCTGTTTTTTTAATGTATGTGGAGACAAATGTGATACCCTGAGTATCTTTTGCGATTTGTCCAAAGCATTTGACTGCGTTCTTCATTAGGGTGGGTCACTGAAGTATGGAGAAAAGAAAATAGTTTTCTTACAGGCACAGTGACAAAATAATGCGAAACGATGAGTGTAAATAAATTATGAAATTTGGTAGTGATTGGAATCGATCTTCTGTCTCCAGTTACGTGTTGAAATAGTAAATAAAGTGGTTAAAAAGGACTTGACATAATGGCATACTAAGTCAGATTTATCAACATTATTTGTAAATTAAAATGGGGACCGCCCCGGCTTTGCGCGGATGCAACGCCGATACTAAATATACTACAGAATCAGACAGAATGTCTTTATATACAACCCCCATGTCCCTGCATTTTAAATCTGTAATATCTTCGAAAATATTCATTTAAATTATATACTGTAAAGGGCCATATGATTTTTATTAAATGCACAATGTATTTAAGGTACTTAATTGGATAAGAATTAATGCTCTATTGCTTAAAATCGCTTCGTAAATAAGCCATTATTATAAATGGCCATCCCACCCATACGTACAAAGCGTTTTGAGGACACATTTATTATGCGTACAACCAAGGAGTGGAATTCCTTGCCGGAGTCTGTGTTTTCCTGATAGCTACAACTTGGGGGTCTTTAAGTCAAGAGTGAAAAGGTTACTTCTAGGCAAGCGTGCTCCATCGTCGACCACATCATTGCTTACCATCAGGTGAGATGGTGGTCAAAAGCGAGCCTATCATTGATAAAAAAAAGTGGAACTGATGAAAAAGACTAGAAATGGCCAAAGATAGTTAAGCGACTATGACAAAGTAAATAATAAATGTCAAAGTCAAAGTTTCTTATTTCACATAGGCCTACATGGGCACTTATAAAAAGTCAGAAGCTAGTGCAATGGTTCTGAATAGTTATGTTGAAAACGGTATCATCGAAGTGAACTGATGATGATGATGGAGCCGGAAGGTAGGCACTGGAACTCTGTACTTAATCAATGTAACCTAGCCGTATTTAGGCTTATTAGAAATGTCATGAGATGCTCTTTTGCTATAAGGCACTAGCAAACTGATCTGATGATGGAGCTAGATATTAGGTACAGAAACTCCGTAATTAATCAATGTATCCTAACCGTGTTTTGGCTCCGGGGCCCAGGGACGAAGGCAACGAAGGAACAGGAGTGGGTTTTTAGTCAGTAAAAGTCTGACACTAACTCCCGCTCCGCCCAAGAGCGGGGATGTCATAAGATGATTTTCCCACCCAATAAAAAAAAACCGTGTTTGGGCTTCTTAGAATTGTAATGAGATGCACTTTTGCTATAAGGTACTATCGAATTAATCTGATGATGGAAGAAGGTCAGAGGTCAGAAGATGAAAGATAGATACAGGAACTTTATAATAAAACAATGTAACCTAGCAGTGTTTGGGTTAATTCGAATTGTCATGAAAAACGAAGCAGTATTCAATAAAAAAAAAAAACGTTAAAAAGATCAATTTGATCCTTTTAGTGTTTGTTTTTTTTTTGTTTTTTTAGTGAAGACGGTTATATTTTTTCTAAAAAGTTTTTTTTTTCAGAACTTCTTTCACAATCTGGAGGCAATAAAACTTAAACCAAACCATTTTGCACTCTTTTAACGCTGAGTCTGTTAAAATAAAAATAAAAAAAAGGATTGTTCTTCATGAAATTTTATTCAGGATACTACACCAATAAGGGATCCGAAACTCCTCCCTAGATCTTCTTATTTCATATTTGAATGATAGGATTCAGAAACATAACAACCTCGTCAACAGTTATATTTTTGAGCCGTTTGGGGTTGGAACTCTTGGGCCGTGGGGTCCGAGTGCATTGTCAAACTTATTTTAAAGAAATGCCAAATTGTAAAATGAAAATTAAAAAAATAACCATTTGACATTGTTTAAATTATTATATTTTCATTTTACAATCTGACATTTCTTCAAAGTAATGTAAGTAGTATAATAAATAGTTAGTGTTGTAGAATAAAAAAGGAGAAAAAGACCTGAAATATTTTTTTTCATATTTCAGACATCGTCGTGAGCGGAGACAACACATTAGAATTTTATGACAACGGAACACTTACGCACAAAAAGGAGATTCCGGAATCTACTACGATCTTTTCAGTTGCATACGATCCCGTTCACGACAGGGTGCTGTTTTGCGATCATATAGACCCGAACGTAACGATATCCAGCTATGACATATCGACCAAGGAAATACAACATATATTAACGAGAGAAACAGATAGATTCAACATCTCGACCATCGACTACGACCCCGTCACACAATTATTATTCTTGAGGGAAGCTTATAGTATAACATCGTTTTCTTTAAATCCTGCGGCTTCTAAAAAAGCACGTGACGGGAATCGTATAGTTACACTGAAACACTTCTGCGATGATATCGCCGTGGACAGCAAAGAAGGGTACGTTACTAATGATAAAATCATGCACACAATGTCTTAATTAGCGGTCCTCGGCAAAATCTTCTCACCCCCGACGACCCCATTACCCTGCTCCAAGAGAGCCGTAAGAAAACGAGTACAATTCGCAGACAATACAGTCTGCCGTCCTTCCGTCCTCGCCGCCGAGGCCCGCCGCGACAATCCCGTCAACGTCCTCCCCGTTCCTTGCTCGAGCCAGCCCGCGCCGCTGAGCCTGTATAAAAATTCCCCGATAATAATAATAAAATCTTGTTCGATCCAGCCCGTCCCTTGCTGCCCTCCCCCAGCGATGCCCTAAGCCGAGGTCCGTACCTCACAGGGGGTGCCCTTAGCGTGTAGTCGCTTAGTTTTAAGTTAGTTTAAAAAAAAAAAAAAGCCCTGGCTGCAGGCTTTGATTCTATAATCGAGGCCGCCACAGGCAAAACCGGTTAAGCAGTCGACAACCTCCTAAGTTTTTTTTTTATGCTCGATAGGTTCGCGCTTGACCGCCATCTCACCTGATGGAAAGCGATGATGCGGTCGACGATGGAACGCGCTTACCTAGAAGTAACTTATTCACCCTTGACTTAAAGATTACCGGGTTGTAGCTATCAGGAAACACACATTCCGGCAAGAAATTCCACCCCTTAGCTGTACGCACAATGAATGTGTTCCCAAAACGTTTTGTGCGTATAGGTGGAATGTCCACCGTGTACCGGTGGTGCGTTGCCGTACGCCTGGTGGTCCGATGATGGAACGGGCTAGGCGGAATTAGGTTATGCAATTCCGACGCACACTCCCCGAAATGCAACCGGTAGAAAACCGACAGGCTAGCAACTCGGCGCCGATGCTCAAGACTTTGGAGCCTCGACGTAACGAGTGCATCATTGCCAATGATCCTCCTGGCACGCCTCTCAGGTTGACCTGAGAGAGGCCACACAAAAAAAAATCTTAATTAGCGGAACATATAACATTTTGAACCACCACGTCAATGAGCTTTAGTCTGCTCTCGGCACTAACGGCACCGACAGGCAACTCGGTGATTTCATCCTTTTTTTTTATTCATCTCGCTCGCGTTTGACCACCATCTCACCTAGGCATCAAGTCTGCTATTACAATAGTGTCAGAATGGTCTATCATTGATTTCATAATTGCTGATTTTGACAAGTTTGGTAATCTACAATTAAAATGGCGTCATTATGACTTTCCTTTCCAATAGTCAACCACTGACACTCCATGGTATAGAATGGTAATTAAATACATAATGACAAATGAATGTTTGACATACGCGGGAATCTGCTAAAAATTTGATAGTTCCTTTGATCACTGACCTACCATTCATTAGAATGTCATTGTGCAGTCATTGCTTTTAATGATAAATGATATTTATTTTGTAAGTAGGTTTAAAAAAAAAACACTTACACGTCAATTTTTTTTTTCGTCATTTTAAACTAGATGAGGCCGGTGTTTCCTAGCTACCCTGAGAAGAAACATTGAAACAAACTCAGGGTCAAAATGTCTTTTAAAGTCCATACAGTTAATATGTAATGGTCAAATCACAAGAGAACCATGCAGATTTGTCTGAGATGGTCTTTTGAAGAAAGAACCATACATATTTGAGTGAACCTGTCCAGTTAGTGCAAGCATTTGTCAGTATTCGTAAAGCTCAACCCAGGACTGTAATGTCGCTGGCCCCGGGCAATAAAGCGGTAATATCAAAAAACAATTTTTACAGGAGAAATAAAAGAAGCTAATTTGTTTATAGTTCAGCGTACAGTGATCCAAAACAGGCGTGCAAAACGTCAAATGAAAGCTATTTTTTTTACCTATTTAACCTTTTAAAAATAATTGTATTGGTATAAATATTTAATGAAATAATTGAAAAAAATGTATAATACAAATTATAGACGCTATTGTTTCAATTGCAACATCTTTAATGACTTTATAAATACATCAACCACTGAGATTTAGGACTATAAGAATATAATACGACGTATATTCCGCTTTAGATCTCGAGCGTACCAGCCGATTACCACCTTCTTCAGGGAAATTTTATAGCCAAAGCTTAGCTGTATCATCGGTTAAATTTATTGCTGTTACTCTTTGTTTAGAAATGTAGTGTAAAGATGTTCACCGGTTTTTTGTGTTATGGTTCATAGAGTAATGCAATAAAACATTTTTAGTCGTAAGAGAATTTTTCATGCAATAAAGCTGTTATTGTCATTTATTTTAAAGAAATATTAATTTTAAAAAATTGAAAAAAATAAGAGTGATAGACTGATACTCAGAGAAGCCAAAAATCAAATAACATTAAAAAGGGCGTAACCGGCGTTTACCGCTATATTGCCCGGGGCCAGCGATATATACAATTCCTAAGGACTGTATAGATAAATATACCTGTTGGTTCACCGGCAATTTGTAAAATAAGTAGGTTCTTTTCTTTATTTAGTAATAGAATATGTTTAATTTGTTAACTTTGAAACAAATTAGACATATTCTATTACTAAAAATCAATGAACGTAATTTACGGTAATACGTAAACTAGGTACCCCAACATGGACAGGTTTTGGGCACGCCACAATTATGGCGGGAAGTCTTCTCTTTGAGGAGTGGCTAGAAAGGCAACACGGCGTACTTACCTTCTGCATGACGCAGGTCCTCACCGGACATGGTAAGTTCGGGAGGTTCCTGCAACGGATTCGTGCGGAAGAAACGCCCGGGTGTCACCATTGCGTGGACCGCCCGGAGGACACGGTAGGGCACACGGTGGAGGTGTGCCCCGCTTGGGAAGAGCAACGCCATGTCCTCGTGGGGGCGATCGGCGACGGCGATCTCTCGCGCCGAGCCTTGGTACAGGCCATGGTTCGGAGCGAGGAGGAGTGGCAGGCGGTCGCCTCCTTCTGCGAAGCAGTAATGCTAGAAAAGGAGGCGGTCGACAGTCCTCACGCCTCAACCGCCGCCGGAATTCCGATCCCGATTTCCGGCCATAGTAGGCGAGGGCTTGCGGACAGCGAGCATTGGGTAACTCGCCGTCCGACCGTCCGGTAACCGTCCGGACCAAGCCCAAGTCGTCAACGGCGCGTACTGTTTCACGCGCCTCAAGGAGATGTCAGCAACTGTAGGGGCCCAGCAGGGTTGAAGCCTACTAGGGCCAAGGGTCTGATTCTGAAAGGAAGACTCGGCCCCGGTACGAAAGGCGACGAAGGAACAGGAGTGGGTTTTTAGTCAATAAAAGTCTGACACTATCTCGCGCTCCGCCCAAGAGCGGCGGATGTCATAAGATGATTTTCCCACAGAAAAAAAAAAAACATGGACAGGTTTGGTTAGAACGTTAAGGTGGAAGCGGAGCGTAACTCCCACTTTAGCTAGCTGATGGTTATTTATTTTATAACCACCCGGAAATAGGAGCTTTACTTACTTTAAACCCCGCGGGCAGAAATAAAACCTGAAGACTTATACATAATAAAATTAATATGAATATAAAAATTCTTCTGCATAATGTAATTTGCTTACAAGTATACTTACTTCCTTTTTTCGGTGTGATAATCCTCACGGATGTCCTCCTCCCAGGGATGGGTGGAGGGGTCTGTCCAACTCTTACTGATTAAAACCACCCTAGTGTTCCCTCGTACACTTGTGTCGGAGGCTGTGAGTGTAGTTTGACTTCCGCTGCCCAGATTAGTGGTGACCCAAATCTCGTGGGTCTTATTTGAGTGGCTCATCATTGGCATTAGATCTATTTTTTTAGAAGATATATATTTTTCGCAGCTGTATCGTATAAGAAACTGATAGTATTGTAAGAAAATCGCCACGATGGCGAGCGAACGAAGCGATCATGTATGTGGGTTAGGTTAGAACAGTGACCAATAAAGCGCGAAGGTGAGCGATACTTTAATAAAAATTTAGAATGAACCTCATTCTAAATTTTTATTAAAGTGGTTTTGGGTTATCTAGAAATAAAAAATAAATTATTCAACTCACTTGAATAAAAACGGTGTATACTCATTTTTTTTTTAAATATAAACACATGTTGCATGAAATACGCTAGACACTATTTTATAATATTCAACCTAATGGTGATTTTTTTTATAATTATACTCTCTTTTGAGAACGAAAAGGTTTAATAAAAAGGTTTTACTATTTTATCGCACTAGTGCGTAATGGTAATCAAAATGTCCCAGTTTGGTTACAAGTTTCACTAAATAGAGTATAGAGAATAGAGTTACTTTCTGAGCAAGTGTGTTGAAAAATAAATATAACGTTTTTATATTCTGCTATGTTTGCCAACATGTGTAGTTTTATGACTCGGTAAAATTCGTTTTGCACTTTGTGAATATTTATAGTCATTTACAAATTACAGGTATATCTACTGGATCACAACCTATGAGATAGAGAGGATTCGGTTCGATGGCTCCGGGAGAGAAGTTCTTATACGTGATATGGTTCTATTTAGACTAAGCTTGACAATCGACCTAGAGACCCAAAAATTGTACTGGTTTGAGGACAAAGACGTTAGTAGTCCGCAGACTATCGAAAGTGCCAATCTTCGTGGAGAGAACCGAACAACATTTTATACTATACCAGATTTTTCATTCCCAAGTTCGTTGGCGGTCACAAAAGATTTCATCTACTGGCAAGACTATCACCAAGTAGGAACTTGGCAATTACATAAGAATCCATCAGAACTGGTGACAAGAAAACTAGATGAAATTTCTAGCTGGAAATGTTGGCAGTGCCAACGTTTAGCTGCCAAGTACACCATATAAGATGATACTCAATGTCAATAACAGCAATGTCACAAATTAAAATAATATAAAACAAGACACAAACAGAAATAAGAAAAAGCGTCATCTTACATGCAGTTGAACAAGCCTCCACAGCACTGCAGACTCCGGCCTTTCCGATATCATCCTTCGGATTCCGTTAGTGCTCCCCCGAATGCTACGCACCAAAGATGATGCTACTATTTTAAGCATTATGGTTAATTATCGTCGATCCTTCCGTCAGCAAACATCCATGAAGCGCTGCAGAAATGTGGGAGCCACACCAATCCTAAAGGCGTTGTTATATTGAAAGCGAAGAGTATTGTACGCCCGTTGTCAGTTGTTAGTCCATGGAACACTGGTGTAAAAGTTTTGGCAGTAGGCCCTGAACAATGTAAAAAAGAGCTTAGAAACTGCACTGGGTCTGATTTTGAATATTTTCAAAGATCTTATACGTATCCTGTAATATACTCTGATAATCTTGATGAGGACGAAGCCCAGTGTTAGAATTTTCTCCTGCTTACGTTGTATTCCTCAACGCTGAGGATGGTGACGTCCCTGTTCCATTACTTTCATTTTTATGATGTTCCTCCATCTATTTCTTTCTATGACATTGAGAATCTGTACTCGAGCGCCCTTGCGCTTCACAAAAAATTGCTTGCTTCTTCAGAATTTGCCAACCCAAGTAGTAGTGGATGCGATCTTTCAGGATATAGAGCAAGATTTTGCTGGCATGAGAGATGAGGGACAAGGTTCGATAATTGCCGCAATTCTTGGTTGACCCTTTCTTGTGCAGTAGAAGAGTTACGGAGTCCGACTAGTCCTGCGGCAAAACAATAAATAATTTTTAAAATCGGTTCACGCAATCAAAAGTTACCAAAGAAAACCTAGCGTACATAACGCGTCTAGTTTGTATAAATTAGTAACCCAATTTCCCGAGAGATGGCGCTGTACTTTGGGCTACTTCGCGCTGTTAAGATTTTTCCTGAATTGATGGGGTCGGGATGGGTATGAGCTATTTTATAGTCAAATTGATCGGTTTGTCTCTCGTTGGCATTGGTGGTATTTGTTTTTGCTCGTTGTCTGTCATCCATTAACTCTTAAGCACTTATTGTGACGGATGGGAAACTACAGAATCCTACAGTGAGCGTGACCCGACACGCTCTTGGCCGGAATTTTAATGATGGCCTTAATTGAAAATTTAATCTTAAATATTTTTACCTTTTCTATATTTGTTTTATATTTTTATCAATCTTATTTTTTATTGGTAACCTATCTAATTTCTTAATTTCGACGTTTAATGTTCAATTTATTTATAACAAAATTTGATTTTGACATTTCCACTTTACCTATGATATTGACATTTGTATTTTTATTTAATTTGATTTGTACATCCAATTTATTAATATTTTCTTTAACTTTTCATTAATTTGTATCACTACCAACTAACCTCTATGAAATTACTGCGCCAACAGGATCTATATGCCCTTGTTAAGCTATTTTATAAATCACATGTAATATTGTAATAAAGAATTTAATTGGAAAAAATTCTTTTGTTTATTCATTTTTTAACCGAATTGATCAAAAAAAGTTCTTGTCAATCCTATCATTCCAAGAATGTATTGTAGATCGTCCTGTTACGTCTACTTGTTGCAGAACCCAATGCAAGTTGAGTTGTGTCGCATATCAAAGGCCAATGCAAACTATTGACGTATTTTACTTTTTTTCTTTTAAACTTAAAATATCAGACATACAGTACTTTTATTTAAGTCCGGGTCAGATGACCCGGACAACTGAAGAGACGTCTCTGCGACCAGTTATCTCTCAAGATAGCATGGACCGGTCAACCCTTCAGCATCCCTTCGATCACTGTTTAGCTACGCCCTGATCTCATAGCCTCTCAGACTATGTGGAACATTGACCCCTCACAAGCCAGTTTCTTAGATCAGTTACACACTAACACGCTGATCTCATAGCCTCTCAGACTATGTAGAACTTCAGTAAAGATATATTTTAAGCACAAATTCATTCGAGTTCAGATGTCTCCAAACCACGCCGAATGCCCGAAGTTTAACCGGATTCATCCTTGCGAAGAAGAAGTTAACCAACAACCGACGAGAGAACATGTAGACTGCATCCAAGGACTCATCTTCCATCAATCTCTCCAGATGTCATGCCTACCAGCCAAACTTACGCTGACCAAAGAAGCCAAGGAGCAATTGGACGACAGACGCTATACACTCACCTTTCTACAACCAACCCGGACCGAGCTACATTGCGAACGTTAAGAATTCATCTCGCTGCACGGAAGTTATCTCGCCACCATTCCGCAAAACTGCTTACTACGTAATGACCAATTTACTATCATCAACACGGATGATTTTATCAATGGACTTAAACATCGTCAATCAAACTACTATGCCACACCTAAAGCTAGACTCACTACACCTGAATAGTCTACATGAGATCGAAGATAAAATACTAATGCAGCAAACTCTTCAGATCGATCGCGCAAACCTGGAACAGTCAATTTATTACATTTATTTATTTATTTTATAATTTATGTACACACGAATAAAGAAAGAAGATACATTCTGATAAAAATTTTACAAAGGTACTGCTTATTTCCAATAAGAAATTTCTTCCAGCAGACCTGCGAAAGGAGAAATAAAAAGAAAAGTAAACAATAGTGTGTAGAAGTAATTGAAGAAGAGAATGTGAAATCTTAAATTAAAATAAAAAATACTTACATACTATACTATATATACCTTGACTAAAAATAAATACATAATGTATATACATATATAATTAACACACTAGAGAGGAAAGATAGTGCTCTTTTACTTTCGATTTGAAGAGCGAAATTGTCTGCAAATCTCGAGTGCTAGGTGGAAGAGAGTTCCACAACCTTACTGCATGGACAGAGAAAGAGTAGGAGTAGTAGCTGGATTTATGAGGAGGGGATTTGAGCAGGGATCTTAGGTGTGATCTGCACGGAGCTTCGCTAGGGCGAGCGTAAGAGAAACGGTCCCGCAGGTAGGAAGGATAAGATGGGTTATGTAGGATGTTGAAAAGGAGACATAAAATCCGAGTGTTTCTGCGAAGACGGATAGGGAGCCACTTGAGTTCCTTGCGAAGATGAGAGACGTGATCATACTTTCGTAGACCAAAAATATACCGAATGCATAAGTTTTGCAGTCGCTCAAGCTTGTTTAATAGCTCCTCAGTAGCATCCAAGTAGCAGGCGTCGGCATAATCTATAATCGGCTGAATGAGTGATTGGGCCAAAGAGATCTTCGTTTTCAAAGGCAAGAGACCCTGGAGGCGTTTGAGCGAATGAAAAGAAAAGTTTACCTTTCGACTGACCTCATTGACCTGCGCACGCCACAAAAGATTGGAGTCAATAATAACACCCAGAGCTTTTGCATTTTCGGTGCAGTCGATACGGACACCATCGAGAACTAAAGGCTGCAGAGAAGAAACCACAGCTGCATTGCGAACGAACCTACTGCCAGTGATCATTGCCTGGGATTTAGTAGGGTTGATCTGCAGGCCAAATGACTTAGCCCAAGCACTGACACAAGCCAGATCATGATTCATGGCTGCAATAGCAGAATCCGCGTCAGCCACGCTAAAATGTCGATAAAGCTGCAAGTCGTCTGCGTAAAGATGGAAACTAGAAGAGATTACTCTAGTAACAAAGTTAATGAAGATAGAAAAAAGAAGAGGAGAGAGAACGCTACCCTGAGGAACACCCTCAGTGAGACTACACCAGGCAGAGAACAACTCTTCAAGGCGGACACACTGAGAGCGACCCCGAAGATATGAATTGAACCAGGCTGAAACGGAAGAAGAGAAATTGATAGATTTAAGGATGCCGAGTAATATGTTGAAATCCACTGAGTTAAAGGCGCTACTAAAGTCAAGCAATACAAGGACAGTAAGGGACTTGTTTCCCATAGCCCAGCGAATATCGTCAGTTACTTTTAAAAGCGCAGTAACAGTACTGTGTCCCGCGCGAAAACCTGATAGGGAAGAGAAATTATCGAGTTTGACGTTAAGAAAAGAGATAGCTGTTTATGAACGAAATGTTCAAGAACTTTAGAAAAAAATGGGAGAATAGAAATAGGTCTAAAATGGGTTAATGATGTGGGATTGTTAATTTTAGGTAAAGGAATAATATAAGCCTGTTTCCAGACTGACGGAAAGGAGCAAGAGGTAAAAGAGTGATTGAAGATATGCGTGAGAACAGGAAGTAATGAAGGAAGGATGAGAGTAAACATTATAGAGCATAATTTGTCATAGCCAACCGCAGAAGAAGTAATGGCGAGAACAGATTTCTTAACGTCATTCTCAGTAACATTGCTAAAGTCAAACTAGGGATACTGTGGCAAAGGCAAACTGGAAAGATCATTCAGAGTCGTAGCTTTGATACAAGGATCACGAGAAAAGGGAAGGTGAGAGAAATGCTTGTTGAGATCATTGAGGTTCACATCCTTACACTGGTTGGTTGGTGATTTGCCTATGCCAACAGACTTAAGAAATTTCCATATGTCGGAAGAACTACGATTATAGAGTTGTTCGTGGAAATAACGTCTCTTAGCAACTTGACACAGACGCCTGCAGCAGTTACGTAGCAAACCAAATAAGAAAGGTTCAGCTCAGAAGGTCTACGCTTATACCTGCTCTTAGCTCTATCTCTGCGAGCCATTAGCTCTTTAATTTGAAAACTTACCCAAGGTGCTGGATTATGTTTTACCTTAACACGTCGCAATGGGGCATGCTGGTCAAACAACTTGAGGACGGTTGTATTAAAAAAACTCAACTTTTCATTGATGTCATCACTTTCAACCAGAGGGGACCAGTCGACATCGTTGGCATCGCGCTGCAATGCCTCCAGGTCAATGCCTTTGAAGTTACGAAGATTTAAGAACTGGGGCTTACGCTTGGGAACACGGATGCGATATGACAGATATATTAGATCGTGGTAAGAAAAGGAAGCCGTAAGTTGACCGTGGTTAGAAACATTGTCGGGAGAGGAAACAATCATAAGATCTAATAAAGAGGGAGTACAATTCGGAGAAAAGTGACTAGCAGAAAGAGGTAAAACTTGAAGATTGTAAGAAGAAAGTAGTGAAAGGAGCGTATGGGAGCGGTAATCATTTTAGTTAGGCAAGTATTAAAATCGCCCATTACGATATTACACTATACGTCGTGATATTTGGTGCAGCTTGATGCACTTGAGGCAATTGAGAGGCGTTCCAGGAGGATCATTGGCAATGATGCACTCGTTGAGTCGAGGCTTCAAAGTCTTGAGCATCAACGCCGAGTTGCTAGTACGGTTGCGGTACATGATGGACATCCCACCTATACGCACAAAACGTTTTGGGAACACATTCATAGTGCGTACAGCTACGGAGTGGTATTCCTTACCGGAATCTGTGTTTCCAGATGGCTACAACCCGGGAATATTTAAGTCAAGAGTTACTTCTAGGTAAGTGCGTTCTATTGTCGACCGCATCGTCGTTTCCCATCGGGTGAGAGAGCGGTCAAGCGCGAACCTATCAAGAATAATAATAAAAAAATTGTATTGATCGTTACCCTCACTATACGTCTGTACCAAGTTTGCACAAAGCTCAGAAAGCCACAGTCACCAGATGAGAGTGCTGAAAATCATCAATACGTATATGCAGAATCACTTAAAACCAAGAAAGATGCACCAGCAACATTCTTACTGAAATTGCTCAAATAGTTGCTGTTCTGAGGGGGGAGGTGTTACGTGTCCTGCCTACACCAAAACGGCTGAATAGCGAGATGATAGCTATTTACGTCAGCGGATGTCTCCACACAAAATTGCAACACCAAAACTGCTGATCCGACTCCTCGTGTCGCGGCTGATCACCTACTTCAAATCTGCTGAAGCTGTGTGTGTAGCATTTTTCAGCGAGTTCTTTAAACTATCCAGTACATCTATGTAGTTGTCATTTTTAATATCTTGTTTTCCAATAAATATTAAGCAATAATCTTTCATAGTAAATACTTTCAATTTGTGTTCTATATTACTTATGACTTCTTTTGTGGTACAGTTTGATAATAAATAAAGGCTAAAGTCAATGTGTTTAAGTTTCAGAAGTAAAGTACCTTGTACAGTCGCTACTAATAATACACATCTTATTTTTCTGTGTTGGTGTTATTAAAGCGCCTGAAGATTTTTGGGAGCAAAGTTGCATTGTTGTGATTTTTATTGCGCCTTCTAGTTTACTTGTAGCAATGTGTCAATAGTTGGAATGTGTGTCTGTGTTTGTTCACTTCACTTTAGGTTTTAACTGAAAGTCAATCCTTACACTGTCATCTTTATTTATGTCGTGCCGATGTGGGTGTCTTACTTTTCTTTTGTGGTGTAGTGCAGATCTTTTTGCAGGTTTCTAAATTCTTAAGAGATTTCTGTAGATCCGACACATTCTTCTCCATAGAGATCTGCGCTTTGGAATGTGCAATAAACATATTTTTTTCTGACTGACTGGCCTCTTGACATTTCAAAAGTGCCTGTCAGTGGTTTATTTGTAATAAAATGCCTTGCTTTGACTTGACTTGACTTGACTGGACATCTATACGACAAGCAATTCATTGCTCGTCGTCTGAAAATTAAACTCCCAGTATTGAAATAGATGTACCTACATTTATTTACTACTTGCCAACAGTTAGCGTTTTAATAGGATGACTTAATTATAAATATAATCTATATAATCTTCCCACTTTAAAAAAAAAAAAAAAAAATTATAAATATTAGATACATTTTGCGCAAAACAAGTTAAACGCATTATTCTATTCGGTTATCAAAAAACTGTGACCATTTTGACCCAAAACATTATCTAGAAATAAAAGATTGTGTGAAATTTTGTTTATAAATACGTAATTTTGATTCTAATGCAATAACACAGTCACGTGCGTAAGTACGTGACGACTAGTTGCAGCCGCGGCTTCATTCACATCAACTTTATATTGTCAAGAAATAAAAATAACAGTAAAGCGAATTTTTTCGAAAAGTACTGAAATAATTATAAAGTGAGAACTACACTAGACCGACGCACACTTGGACCTCGCCTGATTTGTACGTAGCGGTGAGTTGCGTGGCGTCACGAGGCGTAGATCTAATGTAGCTCTGCAAGTCTAGTAGCCATATAACGTGTACGCAGACCGACGCCAGACCAGCGTTTTTTTTTTGGTGGGAAAATCATCTTATGACGTCCTCGCTCCTGGGCGGAGCACGAAATAGTGTCAGACTTTTACTGACTAAAAACTCACTCCTGTTCCTTCGTTGCCTTTCGTACCTGGGCCTAGTCTTTCTTTCAGAATCAGACCCTTAGCCCCAGGCCCCCCGGTTACCGGACGGTCGGACGACAAGACAACCATTGCTCGCCGTCCGTAAGCCCGCGCCTATGGTGGCCGGAAATTGGGATCGGAATCACGGCGGCGATTGGGGTGTGAGGACCTTTGCCTCACGCGATCGGCCGCCTCCTTTAATAGCATTACTCCTTCGCAGAAGGAGGCGACAGCCTGCCACTCCTCCTTTCTCCGGACCATGGCCTGTACCAAGGCCCGGCGCGAGAGATCGCGTCCGCCATGGGGGTGGCCATGACGGTATGTTTTTGTTATTTTGTTAGTTTTATTTTCTGTTTGTATTATCTTCATAAGAGCTCTTATCAGAACACCTCTTGGGTTATCAGCATGCTAAAAACGGGGCAAATGCGAGTCGCACTCGCACAAACTAAGGGTTCCGTATAAACTAACTTATGTAAACAATTCAATTCCCGAATCGAATCTCGACGATTTTTCCGAATCAAAAAAGTTCTTTTTTTTTGTGGCGTATCAACAAATTTACTGTTTTCAGATTTATTTCTATTACTGTGCTGTAAGACCTTGCTTTATGCCAAATTTCAGGGTTCTAGGCCAATGAATTTCGATTCCCTTGAGAATGACGAAATGTACTTTTTTTGCGACATAAACGGCCGTATATTTTTTTTCGCAGCTTCTAAAGACCACATACCTGAATATAGGTTTAAATTTCAACTTGATACCTACACGCGTTCTCGAGATAAAGGGTCTTGACAGATAGACAGACAGACGGACACCAAAGTAATCCTATAAGGATTCCGTTTTTTCTTTTTGAGGTACGGAACCCTAAAAATTGAGCCATGCATAAAAAACTATGTATATATTCATGGCCCCGAAGTAGACACATTTAACTTTTGTCTTTCACTAGAAGCGAGCGCAACTCAAAATGTTTAGAGGGAGTGTATTGATATTGTTTTGGCTGTCCTTGAAGGTGGTCTGTCCTTTTTCTTGGGGTGAGTAAACTAAAAATAATATTTTTTGTACAGTTTATATATTTTCTACCAATGTTGCACTTCTCCTAAACGAAGTTTGCTGTTTTTTTAATGTATGTGGAGACAAATGTGATACCCTGAGTATCTTTTGCGATTTGTCCAAAGCATTTGACTGCGTTCTTCATTAGGGTGGGTCACTGAAGTATGTAGGAATAAAAAATAGTTTTCTTACAGGCACAGTGACAAAACAATGCGAAGCAATGAGTGTAAATTAATTATGAAGTTAGGTAGCAATTGGAATCGATCTTCTGTCTCCAGTTACGTGTTGAAATTGTAAAAAAAGAGGTTAAAAAGACTTGACATAATGGCATACTAAATTAGATTTATCAACATTATTTGTAAATAAAAATAACAATTTAGTAGTTAACTAGCGACCCGCCCCGGCTTCGCACGGGTGCAATGCCGATACTAAATATACTACAGAATCAGACAGAATGTCTTTATATACAACCCCCATGTCCCTGCATTTTAAATCTGTAATATCTTCGAAAATATTCACTGTAAGGATGATATTGATATTGATATTGATCTATATTAATTGTGCAATGTATTTAAGGTACTTAATTGGATAAGAATTAATGCTCTATTGCTTAAAATCGCTTCGTAAATAAGCCATTATTTTAAGTGGAACTTATGAAGAAGACCAGAAATGGCCAACGGAAATTCATACTCACATAGATATATCACAATGAAGATAGTTAAGCGACTATGACCATACAAATAAATGTATGGTTCTGAATAGTTTCGTTGAAAATGGTATCATCAAAGTGATCTGATGATGATGACGGAGTCCGAAGGTAGGCCTTGGAAATCCGTAATTAATTAATGTAACCTAGCCTTGTTTGGGCTTATTAGAATTGTCATGAGATGCACTTTTGCTGTAAGGTGCTATTGAACTGATCTGATGATGGAGCCGGAAGGTAGGCACAGGAACTCCGTAATTAATCAATGTATCCTAACCGTGTTTGGGCTTATTAAATTGATCTGATGATGGAGCCGGAAGGTGAAAGGTAGATATAGGAATTTCATAATAAAACAATGTAACCTAGCAGTATTTGGGTTAATTCAAATTGTCATGAGAAATAGGCACTCGAGTTTTAAGTGTATCGCAACTAAAAAGTGTGAAATAAAAAACTATTTACAAAAAAAAATATAACCTTCTTCACTAAAAAAATTAGACCCATGCTGTTCTTCATGAAATTTTATTCAGGATACTACACCAATAAGGGATCCGAAACTCCTCCCTAGATCTTCTTATTTCATATTTGAATGATAGGATTCAGAAACATAACAACCTCGTCGACAGTTATATTTTTGAGCCGTTTTGGGTTGAAACTCTTGGGCCGTTGGGTCTGAGTGCTCATACGCTTTTTAAAGAATTATCCAAACGTTTAGTTGACACTAAGCGTGACCCTAAGGCTGGCTTTTACCTCGGTCAGAGATTAAGCATTGCCATACAACGTGACAATGCCGCCAGCCTTGTAGGCACACTTCCAGTCGACAGTGATGCGGAGGAGTTTTATGACGCCATATTTTAGCTAGTAGTTTTTGCCTTTAGTGTATATATGGTTTTAATTAGTTAAGTTTTATTATTGAATTAGATAAAACCATTCAAAGGATTTAGAGAGATGAAGTGACCGAAAAAAAAATATCCCGAAAATAGATTTAAGATATTTTTTTCAGTTCACAATGGGGGTCCCTCAGGGCTTAAATTCTGGCCCATTTTTATTCATACTAATAAGAAAGAAAAAGAAATACGAAATGCCTTACAAACGATTTACCTTACTTCATAAAGGATAAACATGATAATTACAATGATTTTGCAGACGACACTGTACGTTTGATAAAACTTTAACATCAACAGTTAGTTACTGACGATAGAAATATTACTCTCTCAAAAATAGTATACTTGGTTTAAGATATATGAGTAAAATCTGATTTTCAAAGGAAAAAATAAATAAAATGCATAAAGTTAACAATGTCTAACGTTAGGCAAGTAGAATACCGGTCTATTGTGTGAGTTAGGGTACGCTGGTTCCGATACAAATGAAACGCTATGCGACTTCTACCGTATGTATCTGCTCTGTGGTCTTTATAATAAATTTGTCAGTCACATCCCAGAACATTCCTTTGAGAAGCAGAAACTTTGCCAGAAGATTTTTTTTATACTGTAAAAGAGTATCTTGAGGCAAAAAGGCTTGGGATTGATCTGCTCCAGCAGTACACTACGATAATTGTTGTTTTCTAACACCTTTTTATTATTTTTCTTGTTTTATACGTTTTGACATAAAGTACCTAATATTTTTAGTTTAAAATTTGATAAATTAATTTGTATTTATTTCATAAAGCATTACTTTTTCAATGAGTTTTAATTGTGAATGTACTTATAGATTATAATTTTAAAGTTTGTCTGGCAGTTTCACTACTATATGCGACCTAACGATCCACATAGACATCAAATTCAATAAATAATGTAATACTTCACAATATAAACACTCATTTATTTTAAAGAAACCTCAAATAGCAAAATGAACATGTACAAATCATTTTGACATTGTTTTTCTTTTTTCATTTTACTATTTGCATTTCTTCAAAATAAGTGTATAAAATAAACAAGGAAAGATGTAGACCTAAAAATTTTCTTTCCATATTTCAGACATCGTCGTGGCCGGAGACAAAACATTAGAATTTTATGACAACGGAACACTTACGCACAAAAAGGAAATTCCAGAAAGTACCGAGATCTATTCAGTTGCTTACGATCCCGTTCACGACAGGGTGCTGTTTTGCGATCATATAGACCCGAATGTAACAATATCCAGCTATGACATATCAACCAAGGAAATACAACATATATTAACGAGAGAAACAGATGGATTTAACAAATCGACCATCGCCTACGACCCCGTTACACAATTATTATTCTTGAGAGAACCTCGTAATATAACATCGTTTTCTTTGAATCCTGCGGCTTCTCAAGAAGCACGTGACGGGATTCGTGTAGTTGCACTGAAACACTACTGCAATGATATTGACGTGGACAGCAAAGGAGGGTACGTTACTAATGATAAAATCATGCACACAAGGTCTTAATTAGCGGAACATATAACACTTTGAACCACCACGTCAAAGAGCATTAGCCTGCTCTCGGCACTAACGGCACCGACAGGCAACTCGGTGATGTCATCCTTTAAGAACACAAATAAGAAAAAGAATACTTTATTTATATATTTAGGATCACCAACAAGTGTTACAAAATAAAAAAAAACTTAGAAATTAAATTGGTACACGTAACCTAGTCCTATAATGCACACTCAATTATAGGCAACCACATCTTATGCATAAAAACGGGTGAACATGGTTCCAAACAATAATGAAAGTATTAAATAAATGTAAAAATATAAGTATTGAGCATAACATCACACTTGGAAATAAAATTTTAAACAAGTGATGTCAAATTAAATTTTGTTAAGAATGCGCATATCAAAAAAATTATAATAGGTTTAGAATATAAATTACGAATTAATTAAATAAAAATAAAATGTCCTGAATAAGTATATATATATATAAAAAAACATTGAAGTGATAAATTAAAGGTATTCTGAAAGTGTTTATACAATTTTCTTTTAAACGACTTCAGAGTGTCGTGATTTATGTCGATGTCAGCTTAGCGGCATATAGCGTTGTACAGTTTGGTAGCCCGTACAAAAGGAGAGTTGTCACCCAGGTTCGTTTTGCGCGGAACTTGTTTGAATAATTGGTAGGTATGGGACCGTGGTAATCTACTAGGGACATTAATGGTCACTCTAGGCAAAAGGTCAGTATTTAGCTTAGAAGACATCACTTTATGAAGGAAATAAAGATTCTGAACTTTTCTACGATTGGTGAGGCTTTGAAATTTATAGTACACAATACGGTCTTTATAAGCTCTCAGTTGATACGCGGTTTTATCCCGGAAGGATAAATGACACAAAAATCTTCTTTGGACTCGCTCAATTCGCTGCTTATGAACATTGTAATGAGGTGACCATACCTGTGAGCAGTATTCTAAATTGCTACGAACCAACGTCTCATAAAGAATAATTTTAGTCTTTGGGTTGTTAAAAGGCTTGGAGGTTCTTAATACGAAGCGCAGCATTTTGTTAGCGTTTGCTATTATCCTGTCTAAATGGGCATTGTAACTCAATTTACTATCCATCACTACTCCCAGATCCCGGATACTATCAACTTCTCTAAGCGTTTTGCCTGAAATATATTTTGTGTAATGAGCTTACTTATTTCGACAAAATTTTATATATAAACATTTGTCAAAATTTAGATTCATCCTATTATTGTTACACCACTTCACTAGTCTATCCAAGTCGGCCTGTAGCAAATAATAAGATTGTGCATGATGAAAACAATGTATAATGCTATTAATGAAAATATTGAAAAACAAAGGTCCTAGGTGGGAGCCTTGTGGTACCCCAGAGGTCACTCGGAAGTCTTTAGATCTCGATTCATTTAAAACAACGAATGCTACACGATCACTAAGGTATGCGTGAAACCATTTCAGTAGTGAACCGTAGATTCCGTACTTCTCAAGTTTTTTCAATAAAAGTTGGTGGTCTTCTTTATCGAATGCCTTACTGAAATCAGTGTAAACTGCGTCAACTTGAATCCGTTGGTCCACAAACGCAATAACATTTTCCGAAAAATCTACCAAGTTTGAGTCTGTTGATCTACCCCGCATGAAACCATGCTTGCTATGTGATTTTGCAAGTGATTATACAGATAAGGATATACTAAAAGCTCAAACACTTTAAGGATAATTCATACGATCGAAATTGGTCTGTGGTTTTTTATGTCATTCTTACTACCGTTTTTAAAAACAGGGACTATCTAGATTTTTTCCACTCAGATGGGAAGCAACCTGATTTTAGAGAGTGGTTAAATAGAAGAGTTAATGGTTTGGAGAAAGACGCAGAGCACCTAGTAAGTAGAATAGAAGGAAGTCCATCAGGACGTTCTTATAAGATTTGTTAGCGTTAAAGTCTGTCGTATATTCGTGACCGTGTCGTGCATTTTATTTTGCCATGTATATGTTATTAACCGACTTCTAAAAAAGCAGGAGGTTCTCAATTCGGATGTTTGTATTTTTTTTTATGTTTGTTCGCGCATAACTACGTCGCTTGCTAACCGATTTGAAAAATTCTTTGTTTGTTGGAATGGGTATACTTCCCAAATGGTCCCATTGTCACCAAGTTGGGATCTGATAATGGAATCTTGGCGAAATCGAGAGAACTCCTCAAATATTATAGGTATTTTCATCGAGAACTTAAGCATTTACAGTCAAAAAGTAATATTTGGTAAAGTGGAACTGATGAACAAGACCAGAAATAGTCAACGGATTGAAATTATGACAAAATCCGACCGTAGCATGTATACATCAGTTAACCTATTTTATGGTGGCAAACAATTAAGCTGTTTTCTTATGCGCGCGCATCTTACAATGGCGGCCATAAACTAGCTAGACAACACTAATAAACACTTAGAATGAGGTTGCTTATCTAGAATCAAAAAATATTTTTTTCAACACACTTGCATAAAAACAATTTATTTAAGAAAATAGTTTTTTTTTATTTAAACACAAATTGCATGAAATAAGTAAGACACTAATTTATAATATTCAACCGAATGGTGATTTTTTTGTGATTAAACTCTCTTTTGAGAACGAAGAGGTTTAGCAAAAAGGTTTTACTACTTTATCGCACTAGTGCGTAATGGTAATCAAAAGGTCACAGTTTGGTTACAAGTGCTACTAAATAAAGAATAGAGTTACTTTCTGCAGTTCAAGTATGTTGAAAAATAAATATAATGTTTTTATATTCTGCTTCAATAACCATCTTGTGTAGTTTTATGATACAGCAAAATTCGTTTTGAACTTTGTGAATGTTTATAGTTATTTATAAATTACAGGTATATCTACTGGGTCACAGACGAAGAGATAGAGAGGATACGGTTCGATGGCTCCGGGAGAGAAGTTCTTATACCTGATAGGGTTCTGTTTAGACTAAGCTTGGCAATCGACCCAGATACACAAACAATGTACTGGATTGATGACAGAGAAGTTGGTTACCTGAAGACTGTGGAAAGTGCCAATCTTCGTGGAGAGAACCGAACAACATTTTACACAATACCAGGTTTTTCTTTGCCAAGTTCGTTGGGCGTCACAAAAGATTATATCTACTATCAAGACCATCACGAAACAGGGACTTGGCAATTACCGAAGAATCCACCAGGACAGGTGCCAAGAAAACTAGATGAAATTTCTAGCAAGGTATGTTGGTCTTGCCAACGTTTAGCTGCCAAGTACACTATATAAGAAGATATAGCGATGAAGAGCTTCGAAGCAGCACTGGGTCCGCTTTTGAATATTTTCAAAAATCTTAAACGTATTCTGTAATATCCTCTGATAATCTTGATGATGACGAAGTCAAGTGTTAGAATTTAGTTATTTTTAAATAAGACAATTCAACAAAAAATAAACAAAAACAACATAAAAAAAACCCTCAAAATCAATGTTTTGGACATTGATTTTGAGGGTTTTTTTTATCTTGTTTGTAATTTTTTTTATATGTATGTGACGATAGATATTATAACGTTGGAAATGACTGTCGTCTTGTATCACTAGATGGCGTAATTTTATGACCTAGTTGTTTCGTTAAAAACCGAGAAAAGTCATACAATATATTTCATTAAACGCCTCATAAAACTACTAGTTGACAAATACTGTAATACAGTGAATGAATTCTTTAGTGATGACTTAAATTGAAAACTTAATATTAAAATACATTTTCCATATTTATTTTTTATTGGTAACAAATTTATTCATTTCGACATTTAATGTTCAATTTATTTTTAACATTTACAACAAAATTTTATTTTGGCATTTCCACTTTACCTATGTTATTGACATTTGTATTTTTATTTAATTTGATTTGTACATCCACTTTATTTTTTTTTATTTAATATTCTGTTAATTTGTATTACTACCAATTAACATCATAAAATTACTGCGCCAACAGGATCTATATGCACTTGTTAAACTATCTTAGAAAACACATGTAATATTGTAATAAAGAATTTAATTGGAAAAAAAGTTTGTGTTTATTCATTCTTTAATCGAATTGATCAAAAACAGTTCTTGTCCATCCTATCATTCCAAGAATGTATTGTAGATCGTTCAGTTACTGTCTAGCTGTTGCAGAACCCAATGCAAGTTGAGTTGTGTCTCATATCAAAGGCCAATGCAAACTATTGTCCTGTTTTACTTTTTTCTTTTCGCCAGAAATGAATCCTAGGGTATATGTCAGAGGCCAATGAGAGGAATTAGTAGCAAAAAGAACCATGTCTTTAAACCGTAACCGTAAACAAAACATACAGAAGCATTGGGAGTATATTTTTGCAGGCGTTAACTATTTTCGTTACACTATAATGAAATGGAAATATAAATCGTAATATTTATTTATTATTTATTTAAACTTCATGTACAGTAAGTAGTACATAAGCGGACTTAATGCAACAACGCATTTTCTACCAGTCAACCTTTGGGTTAAAAAGACAACACTGTGGTACGCTAATATTATGAGGTTTCCATTGATAAAATAGATTAAATAGGTTATTACTGTTATATTTTTTCCACACTCGCAGTTTTCATCTCTAAAACTAGCATTTCCGAGCTGGCGCTGTACTTGAAATTGATAAGATATCACTGTCTCCACCAGATGATACTCACTCAACTCTTCGATAATGTTCCGCCATTGCGGCTCTTTCTAAGTTATTGGTAAAAGTACTATTTAGCTAGATCTATCTGTCGTAAACACCAGGACCACCCCCACGCCGCGAGCACGCTCACAAACACGCAAACCTACTTACAAAATACCCAAGCCCGGAACAAACATCTGCAGCCCACACAAACGCCCGCTCCTAACATCTGCAGCCCACACAAACGCCCGCTTCTAACATCTGTAGCCCACACAAACGCCCGCTCCCAACATCTGTAGCCCACACAAACGCCAGCTCCTAACATCTGTAGCCCACACAAACGCCCGCTCCCAACATCTGTAGCCCACACAAACGCCCGCTCCCAACATCTGTAGCCCACACAAACGCCCGCTCCTTACGGGAATCAAAACTGCAACACACAGCGCAAAAGCCATCAATCAACCACCGCGCCACCTACAAACTGTGAAGGTTCAACAAAACCCTAGATACATCAAAACTTCTGAACCCTTTCAACTGAGCTAGTAATTCTCACTATTGTTCTTAGTACCACTATTTCATAGTAGTTCAATTAAAAGCAAATTAATTAACCTCAAAATTTTCTCGGGTTCCTTTTAGTATAAACCCATCTTGAATGGTCATTTCGTTGTCATTGTAGTCGTATCTTCTTAATGAAGTACCCTTATTTAAAGTTTCTATTAGCCGACTGTATTCATCATTGCAAAGGGTTTTTTCAGCGATTTTTACACTGTCAACGGCAATCGTGTTCATATGGTTTAATTTAAATGCATAACGTACGTCAATTATATTCTTAGCTACTGTTTCTGTACGGTGTACGTACATGGGTTTTAAATTATATTTTTTACAATAAGTTAGCCAGTAGGCTCACATACTTGCACTTTGGACGCGACCTACATTTGGCAGTGCATTGACACTGACATATTGCATTGTTCTATGCATTTTATGTATCTTACATTTTAGTGTTCAATTAGACGTGGTTTGAGTCGGACAACTTGCATTTTTGTTTAGATTCATCCCGTTGAGCATTCACTGACATTTTCTGCATTTAAATTTAATTTGACATTCTGCATTACATTGACATTTTACATCTGCATTGACATTACTTATGTTAGGGAAGCACCCTACAATTTCTACAGGAAATCTTGAAAGATAATCTGTATTGCTTTGGTTATTCGATGTTCTATATTCAATGGTATAATCAAATCCAGAAACGAAGTGCGCATAATGAAAGAGCCCCATTGTACTCATCGCCAGGAAAGTTTCGTGTGAGTCGAGTATAGTAGTTAGTATTTTATAATCTGTGACAAGTATGAATTCTTCTGTCGTATGTCGTTGCTCTATTTCTGCTTGAAGCATTTCATTAACTGTGTGCGATTCAATGTCGTTTGGAATGTATTTAAATTTCTGTTCATAATTTGTTATTTGTGACAGTCGTGTACTTACTTCGAATTTTATTAGATAATTGAGACAGTGTACGCTAAATTCTTGTTAGTTGTCCAGTTTCTCAGCCATCCTCTTCGCCACTGCTATGTATTTATTGTATACTTAATAAATAGTCGTGTAATTTGCGTACCGTCATTTCATTTACAATCTTCTTCTTCTTCTTTTCGTGTCGATGTACTCTAACAAAATTTTTTCTGACCAGTATTTGGCAACCTCTACGGCTCTGTTATTGGCCTCGTATAGACCCTGAAAACTGCAGGTGGTTATGCAGGATGGACAGCATAGCAAATGACGCATGTCCTGTGCAGCGGCTCCACACTGGCACTGTGTTAGAGATGGGTCGAGGAAGCCCCATTTGGCCAAATTGTTTTTACAGCGGCTAACCTGGGTCCGCAGTCGGTTAAGAGATTTCCAGATTGGCTACTGCAATTCGCATCCAGGGGGGAGATGTTCTGACGGGGTGATGAAATGTGTAGGAGTTGGATGCTTCTGCTTCCATAGCGAGCATCTCTCGTCCTCTGCACTGTTTTTTGAAGAGGTCGTAAGTCGCATAAAGCTTTTACGACTCTTTAAACGTGCAGTTATAAGTTGATGTTTATGCAGGGGGTGACGGCCGTCCCGTTCCTGTTTACTCTTCTCGAATTCCATCTTCTTTTTGTTTATTTACTCTGAGTCTTATGAAAAATGATATATACAAGCAGAAAGGAGCTGAAGTACTTCCCACTTTACATTGCCCTTCACCATTCTCTTTGACCAGCTCCACTTAACCTTACCCTATTGTGACCTATCATGTTTTTAGATCAGAGCAGTGGTGGCCGAGTGGTAACGGCCCCAACTTACAAGTTGTAGGTCGCGGGTTCAAACCCAGCCAGGTGCATTACTTTGTGTAATTTATTTCATCAACACTGCTCTCAAAACGGTGAAGGAAAACATCGTGAGGAAACCGGCATGTCCTAGAACCAAAAATTCGAAGACATGTGCAGAGTTGTAGTGATTCTTTATCCGATGGTGCACACTGATGTAATCTCATGATGCATTTCCATTGCAGGGGCGTCATTGAAAACGGCTACCAGAAGCCAGGAGATCGTAAGCTGGCGTTGCAGTAAATATAGATTGACAAGAAATGCCTACAACCTGTGATGCTAATATCACCAATAACCATAGCAAAACTCGAGTCAATGGTCCTGCAGAAAGTTCGAGCGTTGTCGTGTGAGAATATGAAAGAAGAAATCGTCGCATTGAGGAATGAATTTGCCGTGTTCAAAACAACCATGAAATATCAGTACAGCGAAGTTATGAAAGAGGTTACTGGAAAACTGAATGATATGGAGCTACGTGTCATGAAAGTTGAAAAAGTCTAAGAACGAGCCGAACCGCAAGCCCGTTTAGATAAATTAGAAGAAGACAATAAAAATTAAGATCAGTGTTCGCGTATGTGCAATATTGAAGTTAAGGGAGTGCACCAGACAGGCAACGAGTACGTATTTCAAATAATAGCCAAAATCAATGCTAAAGTCAATGACTTTGTTTCAAAGAATCAAGTTATCTTCATCACTCGAGTACCTAATAGCGTAGAAGACCATATAAAACCTATTATAAGGGGTTACCATGACGTTCAAGTTCAGAGATGGCGCTAGACAACTTGTATAGCTCTGTCTCTTACCCACACTGAAATAAGAATGAAACAATCTTACTTTAAACGTGATAAATGATAAATAAATGATAAATTTTATTTATTTTGTAAGTAGGTTTATAAAAACACTTTTACACGTCAATTTTTTTTGTCATTTTAAACTAGATGAGGCCGGTGTTTTCTAGCTGACTACCCTGAGAAGAAACACCGAAACAAACTCAGGGGTCAAAAGCTCTTTTAAAGTCCATACAGTTAATATGTAATGGTCAAATCACATGAGAACAGTGCAGATTTGTCTGAGATGGTCTTTTGAAGAAAGAACCATGATGATGGTACAGGTCATAGTCTGTTTCTACCAACATTACCTAAAAAAATTCATAGCAGCTGCTAGACAAGAACTAAAGACCTCAACCCTGACCCCAGGTAAAATTGGATTAATTGGCAACCATAAAATCTTTATAAACGATCACCGAAATGATAACAATAAGAAACAAAATGATGCTGTCTAAAACTAAGAAAAGCTCAGCAGAAATGGATTTCAAATACGTTTGGGTCAAACACGCAAAGATACATGCAAGAAAAACGATATGTCACTAACACTGATTATCAAATCGGAGAAAGATCAAAGGTTAAGGGTTTTTATCAGAATGTATCTTCTTTCTTTATTCGTGTGTACATAAATTATAAAATAAATAAATAATAAATAAATAAAGATCTACAAAAAATGGTTTAAATTACTCAAGATTAATACTTGTCAAAACCGCTATCTATCAACCTATTGTGGTCGGGTTTCCGCACTTAGTCCTTGGCGGACCATTGTACGTGAGCCATCGCGGCCTTCACTCCAACCAGCCCACCTCACTGAAGAAACAGATGAGTCTTTTCAGTTTTCTCGGGGCATCTATGAGTGAATTCGGTGCTCCCAAAGTTCGTGGTCTTATTTCGTTAACGGCTGTGCGTGCGCGACAGTTTCCTCTGACTCCATGCAGCCTCTGCACAGAGGACTATCCGTGATATTCATTGCAAAGAAGTGTTTGTTCAGTGAGCAGTGTCCGGTGATAGTCCTAGCCACCAGACGCTAGCTACCTCTGTCCAAATGCAAGAGGTCATCAGATATGTCAAAACCTATCATAAAATTATGTTTTTATAAGTTTGTGTTTTCTAAGTGCGTAACAAAGTTGTTTGAGAATCTTAGTCTTATGTGTGCTAGTTGCGTATTCCTATTAGTTTTGTGTCATTACACGGTGTGCCCAAGTAAGTCAATTCAATATTATTTTTGCAATGTCGCTTTCTGTTATGCTAATTAAAACCGTATTTGTCATGCTATAGAGTACACTTTCCTTCGTAAACCATCTCCAATTATGACATTTTACTCCGAGATGCTCTTATCTTAGTACAGGTCGTCACTTATTGTTTCCTTTTTAAACAGCTGTTTTTATATTTTTATTGATCACTGTGTATTGCTGTGTCTATTACTATATTTGACCGCTACCCATCTTCATTATAATAGTAGCGATAATTACCTAAACTTGATTTTATCTGTAATATTTTATTTATATTTGACAAATTATTATCTATTCATAAGTTATTTAGTTGTAGTGAAAGGTAATTATGGCTACGCATAAAATTTATTACCAGGTACCCAAGTCTGCTATTTTTATAAATTCGTCATTCCAACACGAATTCCATTGTCATTTTGCTAAAAGTTCGTAATCTGTTAATTCATAATGATCGATCATTGATCGGTCAATGGTCTCGTACTAGAGTTGTGGTAGAATGACAATATCAGGCTTATTAAAAGCAATGACGCACTATGACGTTTTAATGGTAGGTCACTGATCAAAGGAACTGTCATAATTTTATCAGATTACCGCATCATCATATTCTTGCCCTTGTCCCATCTTATTTGGGGTCGGCGCAACACGTTTTTTTCTTCCATTCTATCCTGTCAACCGTCATACTATCACTATCTTCCTTTTCTTTCATATCTCTGTTCACACAATCCATCCATCTTTTCTTTGGCCTCCCTCTCCCTCTCCACCCGTCCCCATGTATACTCATAACACTTTTAGTAACATGCGCCACATCACTCCTCTTTACATGACCATACCAAGACAAATTGTATTCGAACACCAAATATCACAAAACAATACAATATTTTTTCTGATTATCATTCCTTTTCATTGTTACGTACCAGAGTTATTGAGTTGGAAAAAACTTGTTATGACAAATATATGACTAACATTGAGACTAGAGAGCAGTGGTGGCCGAGTGGTATCGGCCCCAACTTACAAGTTGTAGGTCGCGGGTTCAAACCCAGCCAGGCGCATTACTTTGTGTAATTTATTTCATCACCAATGCTCTCAAAACGGTGAAAGAAAACATCCTGAGGAAACCGGCATGTTCTAGAACCAAAAATTCGAAGACATGTGACATTCACCAACCCGCACTGGGCCTGCGTGGTGGATTACGGCCCATTCCCTCTACTAGAGAGGAGGCCTGACTCCCAACAGTGGGAACATTATAAGGCCGACTATGCTATGCTATTGAGGCTTCAATTGAAGAAAAATCCAAAATCTTTCTGGACATTTGTAAAACGCAAGCGGAGGGCTCGCTCATTTTTTAATAAGATGTTCTACCGCGAGACCTCGGTGAATGGCAGGGCAAGATATTAGCAACCGTTTCGCTACCTATTTCCAGTCCGCCTTTTTAGACCCTGAATCAACGAACGATTATAAATGTAATTCCAGTGAACGATGTAGTAATACTCCTCTGGAGATGAGGTGTCATATTGGAGACATAAGTATGCTGATAAGCGGCGAAAATATAACAACCTCGTCGGCAGTTATATTTTTGAGCCGTTTAGGGTTGAGACTCTTGGGCCGTGGAGTCCGAGTGCTCATGCGCTGGTTAAAGAATTATCCAAACGGCTAGTAGACACTTCGCGTGACCCAAGAGCTGGCTTTTGCCTCGGTCAGAGATTAAGCATTGCCATACAACGTGGCAATGCCGCCAGTCTTTTGGGCACACTTCCAGTTGACAGGGATGCGGAGGAATTTTTTGACGTCATATTTTAGGTTTTGTTTTTTAGGTGATAAAATCATCCAATGACATCCCCTGCTCTTAGGTGGAGTGGGAGATAGTGTCAGACTTTTACTGACTAAAAACCCACTCCTGTTCCTTTGTTGCCTTTCGTATCGAACCTTCCTTTCAGAAACAGATCCTTGGCCCCACTAGGCTTCAACACTGCTGGTCTCTTACGGTTTGCTGACAACTCCTTGAGGCGCATGTGGAACAGTACGCGCCGTCGACGTCTTGGGCTCGTTCCCAACCAGGTTACCAGACGATCGGACAGCGAGCTACCCATTGCTCGCCGTCCACAAGCTCGCGCCTACGGTGGCTGGAAATCGGTATCGGAATCTCAGCGGCGGCTGTAGAGTGAGGACCGTTGCCTCACGCTTGCGGCCACCTCCTTTACTAGCATTACTGCTTCGCAGACGGAGGCGACAGCCTGCCACTCCTCCTCGCTTCGGACCATGTACCAAGGCCCGGCGCGAGAGATGGCTACCGCCAATCGCCCCCACGAGGACACGGCGTTTCACGAGGACACGGCATTCCATATTGTAGGTAGGAGTTATTGTGTGTGCGTATATGTAATTTTAATTAATGAAGTGTTTTTATTTTTCCAGTATGCTGATGGGCAATGCAAATGGCCACATTTCTAATTTAGCATTACGTACAAACCTTGTGGGATTACGTCAGCGACCAATATTAAGTGTACCTTTCGCATCGACCAATTATATGAAAAAGGTTTTTTCAATAAGAAGTGCACTTGATTTCAATAGACTTCCTGGGGACCTTGATGTCGACTTGTTTTGCACCAGTGTGGCGACCTTACGACGGCAAATGGCACAGAATTTTTTCAATGATTAACTTCTCTCATAGCATAGCATAGTCGGCCTTATAATGTTCCCACTGTTGGGACTCAGGCCTCCTCTCTAGAAGAGGGAATGGGGTGTAATCCACCACGAGGGCCCAGTGCGGGTTGGTGGATGTCACATGTCTTCGAATTTTTTTTGGTTCTAGGACATGCCGGTTTCCTTACGATGTTTTCCTTCACCGTTTTGAGAGCAGTGATGATGATATAAATTACACAAAGTAATGCGCCTGGTTGGGTTTGAACCCGCGACCTACAACTCGTAAGTCGGGGCCCTTACCACTCGGCCACCACTGCTCCAACTTCTCTCGTTAGTAATTAATTGACTTGTGTATGCTTTCTTTTTATCGATAGATTTTTTATCTATTTGTGTTGTGGAGACTTGTATATAGCGGTTTGATAATATTATAATGTTTATATATTTTTTCTATTTGCCTGTAAGTCTTCTCTCAAATAAAATATATATTAGATTTTGAATTATATTAGAATCTTATCATGTTATGCCTTTGGTGTTTCTCGGTGAAACACCGACTTCCGAAATTAAAGTTATTTTGATCCTTTTAGTGTTTTTTTTTTTTTTTAGTGAAGTCAGTTTTTTTTTTTTTGTTCGTCGCGGCCTTTCCATCATCGGACCACCAAACTTACGGCGATGCGCCACCGATACATGGTGAGCATCCCACCCATGCTTAAAAAACGTTATGAGAACACATATATTGCGCGTAGAACTAAGGACTGGAATTTCCTTCCGGAGAATGTGTTGACTGATAGCTATAACCTAGGGGTTTTAAAATCGAGAATGAATATGTTACATCTGGGCAAGCGATGTTTTCGATAACCGACCATCTTGATCTTCTTGGTGTTACGTTGACGTCAACTTTCAACTTTAGGTCATAAGCATAAGCATAGCATAATCAGCCTTTTAATGTTCCCACTGCTGGGACTCAGGCCTCCTCTCTCTAGGAGAGGGAATAGGCCGTAATCCACCACGCGGGCCCAGTGCGAGTTGGTGAATATCACATGTCTTCGAATTTTTGGTTCTACATACCGGTTTCCTCACGATGTTTTCCTTCACTGTTTTGAGAGCAGTTGTGATGAAACAAATTACACAAAGTAATACGCCTGGCTGGGTTTGAACCAGCAACCTACAATTTGTAAGTCGAGGCTATTACCACTCGGCCACCACTGCTCTCAACTTTTGCCATACATCGATGCAAAGGCTCAACTTGCTTCAAAAAAGCTGGAAATCCCTTGTAAAGGTCAGACAATACTTCACGTCTGCTCAAACTTTATCAAGCGCAAATACAAATACAAAAAGTTTATTTGTGTACACAGGTACAATTTAGTTCTTACAAATGTGTTAGTGTCTCTGTGTTCTGCCACAAAGTGGCATACAAATATTATTTAAATAAAATTTACATGCCCACTCATTTTCCTTTTTACATTAGATAGGTACTATTCACATGATTATGTTATTTCTTAAAATATGGATACTTTATTTCATAACAAAACTAAAATTAATTTACTGGTGTAGCTTACCTATATTTATGAGATAAAGTGTAGTTGTCAGTCTCATAATCCGACAGGAATTCATTTACTGAGTAATATGTATTCTTGACCAAAAATAATTTTAGTTCCTTTTTAAATATTTCTGGATCTCTGATTTCTCTTACAAATTTGATCGTGTATGGAGTACTGCTCTCATCTTTGGGACGGATCTACCAGACACCAGGGTCAATCGGCGGCGGCGAACTCTCGCGCCGGGCCTTGGTACAGGCAATGGTCCGGAGCGAGGAGGAGTGGCAGGCGGTCGCCTCCTTCTGCGAAGCAGTAATGCTAGTAAAGGAGGCGGCCGATCGCGTGAGGCAACGGTCCTCACGCCCCTACCGTCGCCGGGACTCCGATCCCGACTTCCGGCCACCGTAGGCGCGGGCTTGCAGACGGCGAGCAATGGGTGGCTCGCCGTCCGACCGTCCGGTAACCGTCCGGACCGAGCCCAAGTTGTCGACGGCGCGTACTATTCTACGCGCGCCTCAAGGAGATGTCAGCAAACGTAGAGGCCCAGCAGGGTCGAAGCCTACTGGGGCCAAGGGTCTGATTCTGAAAGGAAGACTCGGCCCCAGTACGAAAGGCAACGAAGGAACAGGAGTGGGCTTTTTAGTCAGTAAAAGTCTGACACTATCTCCCGCCCCGCCCAAGAGCGGGGGATGTCATAAGATGATTTTCACACCGAAAAAAAAAAAAAAAAAAACTAGACACCAGAGTGATGAACTTGAATCAATTGAAAAGCAAGCGAATGCAATCATTGGTAATATACTCTTCGAGTTGAAGTTTCAAAGTCTTCAGCACCGACGCCGAGTTGCTAGCCTGTCGGTTTTCTACCGGTTGCATTTCGGGGAGTGTGCATCGGATTGCATAACCGTGCGTGGAGCTAATAATCATTAAGTACCATTGCATCACTATTCAAATTTTGTGTTCCTAAGCAAAAAGTAATCTAAAATTGTTTTGGGTCAAAACGTTGACTGACTTTTGATAACCGGAAAGATTAGTGAGTAAAAAAATTGTTTTGCAAAATGTGTCTTATCTATATATAGGGTGACTGGTAATTAATGACCGATACTTAAACACGTGATTGTATTCATGATTACAAACAACTTTCCCAAAGAAACTTTTTTATATTTTGATCTAGTTGTTAACAACTGAAATGTAGGTACATACACTGATTACGTAAACCGCTAGGTTTGCAAGCCGCGTGGGTGTTCTATCACTATTGCAGGTACGACGACATCACGCGGCTAACAGCTGAGCGGTCGCTTGTCACAGGCATGCGCGTATACAGCTTTAGATTCAAACAGCTGTTTTGTTCATCATCATCATCATCATCATTTCAGCCGAAAGACATCCACTGTTGGACATAGGCCTCCCCCAAATGCCGCCACAACGACCGGTAGTAATTTAAACTGAACTATCCAAAATGCATCCAGAATTATAACTATAAATAATATTTTAAAATAAAGAAATTAGTTCTCCTATATAGAGTGATATACGTAACTACTAATCATTCTGCACCGAATTCGTGCGGAAGCGACGCCCGAGTGTCGCCACTGTGTGGACTGCCCGGAGGACAAGGTGGAGCACACGGTGGAGGTGTGCCCCGCTTGGGCAGAGCAACGCCGTGTCCTCGTGGGGGCGATCGGCGGCGGCGATCTCTCGCGCCGGGCCTTGATTCAGGCCATGATCCGGAGCGAGGAGGAGTGGCAGGCGGTCGCCTCCTTCTGTTTAGCATTAATGCTAGCGCAGGAGGCGGCCGATCGCGTGAGGCAACGGTCCTCACGCCCTGACCGTCGCCGGGATTCCGATCCCGATTTCCGGCCACGAGCAATGGGTGGCTCGCCGTCCGACCATCCGGTAACCGTCCGGACCGAGCTCTAGTCGTCGACGGCGCGTACTGTTCCACGCGCGCCTCAAGGAGATGTCAGCAAATCGTAGGGGCCCAACAGGTTCGAAGCCTACTGGGGTCACGGGTAGTGTGAAAGGGAAACCCAGGGCCCTGGGACGAAGGCAAAGAAGGAACAGGAGTGGGTTTTAGTCAGTAAAAGTCTGACACTATCTCGCGCTCCGCCCAAGAGCGAAATTTGTCATAAGATAATTTTCCCACCGAATAATTGTTTTTATTTATATAAAAATAAATAAAAACAAACAGGAGCAAAAAATATAGTTGTGTGCCTCACGGCTGCACCAAAATAGGTCCAGTTCAGCATAAATGCCAGGCAACTAGTGCCTGACGCCGGTTTTCAACTGAACCTGTGGTTGAACGTACTTACCTAAAATTAAATATTAATTTTAAAGCAATAACAGTCGAAATTTTTTTTTTTAATAAAATCATTTAGTGATAAAGAAACCCTAAAAATTACTGTCCGTGTCTCCCCCACTCTCCCCTTCACGTGTTCAGAGACAACGACGTTGCATGTGTTAGTCGCACGACCGGTTGGCCGATAAGTTGGAAGTCTTGTGTCCAGCAGTAAATCTTGTGACGAGGAGTGGCAGGCGATTACATCCTTCTGCGAAGCAGTAATACTAGTGAGGCGGCCCTCACGCCCCAGCCGCCGGGATCCCGACCCCGATTTCCAGCCTCCGTAGGCACCAGTTTGCAGACGGCGAGCAATGGGTAACTTGCCGTCTGGCCGTCTAGGAACCATCCGGACCGAGCCCAAGTCGTCGATGTCACATAGTGTTCCACGCGCGCCTCAAAGAGATATCAGCAAAATCGTAGGGGCCCAGCAGGGTCGAAGCCTACTGGGGTCACGGGTAGTGTGAAAGCGAAACCCGGGGCCCCGGTACGAAACGCAACGAAGGAACAATAGTGGGTTTTTAGTCAGTAAAAAGCTGACACTATCTCCCGCTCCACTCAAGAACGGGGGATGTCATAAGATGATTTTACCAACGAAAAAAAAAACCACGTTGTCGACGCCCCTGGGTCGGGGATCCCGACGCCTGGACAGTTTTGTTCATTTCCATAACTCGCAATATTTTTTTTATGGATTCAAAATCAAAAGGTATGATTCCATTATCAACAACATGTTTTTATTAGTTTTATTTTGACCCTGTATTATCTTATTAAGAGTTCTTATCAAAATACTTCTTAGGTTATCAGTAGGTATAATAAACAAACCGTTCCGAGCGTAAAAACTATATATAAATGCATCCGCAAAATGGTGACATTTAACTTTTCTATTTCACTAGAAGCGAACGTAACTCAAAATGTTTAGAAAGCGTGCACTGACGTTATTATGGCTCTGTTTCGAGATGGCCAGTCCTTTCTCTTGGGGTAAGTAAGCTAAAAATAATAATTGACGTAACCTTTTTTTAATTGGGCTTAAGTTTAGCTTAAGATAAAATATCAAAATGACTATACAAGGTGTAAAAAAATTAACCTTAAGAATTTCGATTGTATGGGTACCGATACCGAATAACATATATATTCTTTATTGTACACTAATAATAAAAATTGCAATAGAAACGAATGGGCAACACGGCGTCCTTACCTTCCGCATGACGCAGGTCCTCACCGGACATGGTAAGTTCGGGAGGTTCCTGCACCGGATCCGTGCGGAAGAAACGCCCGGGTGTCACCATTGCGTAGATCGCCCGGAGGACACGGTGGAGCACACAGTAGAGGTGTGCCCCGCTTGGGCAGAGCAACGCCGTGTCCTCTTGGGGGCAATCGGCGGTGGCGATCTCTCGCGCCGGGCCTTGGTGCAGGCCATGGTCCGGAGCGAGGAGGAGTGGCAGGCGGTCGCCTCCTTCTGCGAAGCAGTAATGCTAGCAAAGGAGGCGGCCGATCGCGTGAGGCAACGGTCCTCACGCCCCAACCGCCGCCGGGACTACGATCCCGATTTTCGACCACCGTAGGCGCGGGCTTGCGGACGGCGAGCAATGGGTGGTTCGTCGTCCGACCGTCCAGTAACCGTCCGGACCAAGCCCAAGTTGTCGACGGCGCGTACAGTTCCACGCGCGCCTCAAGGAGATGTCAGCAAACGTAGAAGCCCAGCAGGGTCGAAGCCTACTGGGGCCAAGGGTCTGATTCTGAAAGGAAGACTCGGCCCCGGTACGAAATGTAACGAAGGAACAGAAGTGGATTTTTAGTCAGTAAAAGTCTGACACTATCTCCCGCACCGCCCAAGAGCGGGGGATGTCATAAGATGATTTTACCACCGGAAAAACAAAAAAACAATATGAACTAAAAGTTTAACTCCACTGTTCGTCCGTCTGTCTATCTGTCTCTTCGTCGGTCACCAGGATGTATCTCATGATCTGGAATATGGTTAAGGATTTAACCTTTCCTCTTGAACGTCGTCATTAAGTACATTATTTCTTTGCTTTCATAATTATATATATTATATTATTTGTATTATATGCAATTTATTAGTTTATGTATTGTATATATGTAAATAGTACACCACGAACTACCTGCGTATCTTTTTTCTCCTTCTCTGTCAAATTCATCCAAAGGTTGTCTGTAAAAAATCGCTTTTAGCGATAAGACCGCCCATTGTGACACCCTATTGATATTAATTTCCTAATGTAAATTGTATTTTTGGTGTACAATAAAGAATATCTATCTATCTATCTATCTGTGATAGTTAAAGCGTGATGTATTTTTGTTACCGCTATAACAACAAATACAACAATAAAATAAATATTTAAGTGGAGCTCCCATGAACGTGATTTTTTGCCGTTTATTGCTACTGGATGGTATAATAATAATATAATATTCCACAACTATCGCACAACGCCGTCTAGTCCCAAGCTAAGCAGAGCTTGTGTTATGAGTACTAGACAACTGATAAACATACTTATATATTTCTAAATACATACATATTATAGGTAAATTACACCCAGACATAGAACAAATGACCGTGCCCATCACACAAACATTTGTCCTGGGTGGGAATCGAACCCACGACCTCCCGGGCCTTGGTTCAGGCCATGGTCCGGAGCGAGGAGGAGTGGCAGGCGGTCGCCTCCTTCTGCGAAGCCGTAATGCTAGCGAAGGAGGCGGCCGATCGCGTGAGGCAACGGTCCTTACGCTCCAACTGCCGCCGACGGGATTCCGATCCCGATTTCTGGCCACCGTAGGCGCGGGCTTGCGGACGGCGAGCAATGGGTGGCTCGCCGTCCGATCGTCCGGTAATCAGACCGAGCCCAAGTCGTCGACGGCGCGTACTGTTCCACGCGCGCCTCAAAGAGATGACAGCAAATCGTAGGGGCCCAGCAGGGTCGAAGCCTACTGGGGCCACGGGTAGTGTGAAAGCGAAATCCGGGGCCCTGGAACGAAGGCAACGAAGGAACAGGTGGGTTTTTAGTCAGTAAAAGTCTGACACTATCTCCCGCTCCGCCCAAGAGCGGGTTTTGTCATAAGATGATTTTCCCACCCAATAAAAAAAAAAACCCACGACCTCCGGCATAGCAGTCAAGGCCACTAACTACTAAACCAACAGGCCTGTCATGGTATTAAACGCTTCGTATGTGAGTCGAACTCGCACTTGCCCGCAATTTATATATTTCGACATTAATTAAGTTTGCTATGCTATGCTAACTTTGACATGAGTATTTACTTTATAAAGTATCACTTTTTAATATATTTATTTTTAGGGTTCCGTACCTCAAAAGGAAAAAATGGAACCCTAATAGGATCACTTTGTTGTCCGTCCGTCTGTCTGTCTGTCAAGACCCTTTATCTCGGGAACGCGTGAAGGTATCGAGTTGAAATTAAAACCATATATGCAGATCTGCGGTTCCTTGAAGCTGTGAAAATATTGAATTTCTGAGTTAACGAAAAAAAAAGATACGGCCGTTTATGTCGCAAAAAAACGTATATTTTGAAACTCTCAAGAAAATCAAAATTCATAGGGTTACTTCCCATTGACCTAGAATCCTGAAATTTTGCATGAAGCAAGGTCTCATAGCATATATATAGGAAAAAATCTGAAAACTGTAAATTTGTAGTTACGTCACAAAAAAAAACTTTTTTTGATATTCGCAAAAATCTTCGTTACTCAATCAGGGAATTGAACTGTTTTCATAGGTAAGTTTGTACGGAACCCACAGTGCGCGAATCCAACTCGCCCTTGCTCGGGTTGTTTATTGTGAATTACCTTAATAGTTAATTTACTAATTACGTTAGCTGCAGTCAGAGGATCGAAAGAAAACCAAATTAACTTAGAAAAATATTTAATTAAAGATTTAATTAGAAAAATTACATTAATTACTTAAATTAAAAGAGATGAAACCTAATCGAAGTAAGATTATGGAATGCCAGCTTATCTAAATATAGTCTACAAGAAAATGTTCATTGACGTCACTTTTCACTGCACTTGCATTTGCACTTCGCCCTATCGAACAAAATGTAGGGCAGCAACTCAGCGATCTTCATATTGTGGCACTATGTAATTTACTACTAAATACGGCCAAATAATCCACACAGTAATCACATTCACAATAATAAAAGAACATGTAAAATAAAATTTCTAAAACTGTAATACATTACAAAGTAAAGCCTCATGAGAAACTTATAGTCGGCCTCATAATGTTCCCACTGTTGGGACTCATGCCTCCTCTCTAGGAGAGGGAATGGGCCATAATCCACCACGCGGGCCCAGTGCGGGTTGGTGGATGTCACATGTCTTCGAATTTTTGGTTCTAGGACATGCCGGTTTCCTCACGATATTTTCCTTCACCGTTTTTTAGAGCAGTGGTGATGAAATAAATTACACAAAGTAATGCGCCTGGCTGGGTTTAAACCCGCGACCTACAACTCGTAAGTCGGGGCCGTTACCCCTCGGCCACCACTGCTGCATATGAGAAAATTATTTATTTATTATTATTTATTATATGCTTTATTGTACACCAATACAAACATAAAAGGAAACTAAAACACATATGTACATACAATGGGCGGCCTTATCGCATTCCGCGATCTCTTCCAGGCAACCTGGAATGGACAGTAAATGCCTGGACAAGAAATAGGGCTGTCATTGGTGTCACAAAACCAGAATTAAACAAATTATGTTATAATAGATACACGGATATATATATATGCTATATAATAGATACATATATAAATACATAATTATTGAAAACTAAAGACAGAAATATGAATCACGACTATCGATACTCACAGCGACAGGTAATGTTCCCTAACGAGTCTTTTAAAAAACAGGCAACAATTGAGCGCGTTTAATAGTGCCTGACTTAAACTTATTTCAAAGAAATGTCAAATTGTATAAAATAAAAAACTTTTTACAAAAAAATATATACGACTTCACAAAAAAAAACTTTTAAGTTGCGATACACTTAAAAACAGAGTGCCCATTTCTCATGATAATTCCAATGAACCCAAACACTGCTAGGTTACATTGTTTTATTATGAAGTTCCTCTGTCTACCTTCCACCTTCCGGCTCCATCATCAGATCACTTCGATAGTACCTTATATCCAAAGTGCATCTCATTACGATTCTGATAAGTCCAAACACAGCCATCCGGCTCCGTCATCATCATCAGATCACTTTGATGATACCATTTTCAACACTATCCAGAGCCATTAATTTATTTGTATTATCATAGTCGCTTAACTATCTACATAGTGATATCTATGTGAGTATGAAGTTCCGTTGACCATTTCTGGTCTTCTTCATCAGTTCCACTTCATCAAATGTTGCTTTTTGACTGTAAATGCTTAAGTTCTCGATAAAAATACCAAAATCACAATACAGTTGGCTATAATATTTGAGGAGTTTCCTCGATTTCACCAAGATTCCATCATCAGATCCCGACTTGGTGACTATGGGACCATTTGGGAAATATACCCTTTCCAATAAAAAAAGAATTTTTCGATTTGGTTGGCAAGCGACGAAGTTATGCGCGAACAAACATTTAAAAAAAAATACAAACATCCGAATTGAGAACCTCCTCCTTTTTTAGAAGTCGGTTAAAAAGGAAAGTTTAATTCACAAATTTACTTTTTTTTTATTTTTCAGACATCGTCGTGGCCGGAGACAAAACATTAGAGTTTTATGACAACGGAACACTTACGCACAAAAAGGAAATTCCAGAGGCTACTGAGATCTATTCAATTGCTTACGATCCAGTTAAAAACAGGGTGCTTATTTGTGATCATATAGACCCGGATGTATCAATATCCAGTTATGACATATCAACCAATGAAATAGAACATTTATTTACGAGGTTAACAGATAGATTCAACATTTCGTCAATCGAGTACGACCCTATCACAGAATTATTATTCTTGAGGGAGGCTCGTATTATAACATCGTTTTCTTTGAATCCTGCAGCTTCTAAAAAAGCACGAGACGGGGAGGTCGTAGTTACATTACGAAACTACTGCTACGATATCGCCGTGGACAGCAATGGAGGGTATGTTCCTAATAATAATTATTATAGCTAGCTCGTATTGTCACACTGCGAGGCAAAGGCCTCCATTCTTTCAACAAAGTCAAAGTCATGTCAAAGTCAAAAGTTTTTTATCGGAGGCGTGGCCTACTCGAGGCGTTCGGCGCGAACGAAACAGTTGTCAAAAATCAAAATCAAAATAGCATTTATTCCAAATAAACCATTTACAGGCACTTTTGAAATGTCAAGAAGTCAGTCAGTCAGAAACATAAAAATAAATGATGCTAATTGCATATTCCAAAGCGTAGATCTCTATGGAGAAGAATGTGCAAGAAACTCCATGGACACTCTTTTCAATCATGTTTTGTAATTACAAATATCTTGTGTTGTAATTACAAATATAATATGTTACATGTTTCTTGTCGCTATCATGTGAGAACAATGTAAATAAAAATAAAAACTAAATATAGATATTAAAATAGCAACTGGCAGCTAAGAGATGACCAGCCTCAACTGACAGCGCCCGTTCACGGACATGACGCTAATATTAGCACCACTCAGCTCAACCATTTTGAAGGGAACCGAATGATCCAACACCCGCGCCACCATCAGTGAGACATTTGAGTGAGCATGACAAACTCTCAACTGCCATGCTCATTTATGTCAAACAAGTCCAGTAGCAACATAAAAACTATAAAAAGCTCCTGGTACTCACATTTATAAACTGTGCAAAAAAAATGCTTCTATACATACAATACAATACTTATATTTTACAATTTCAAAAAAAAAAAAAAACATTGAAAAATAATTTCCATACTAATCAATTTGTACACCCCGGTGGTAGTGGAGCTGGACCAGCATTGAGCCAAGCATTTTTATCCTGAATATAATGCTCCAACTTATAATATGCTTGCCTGCATAGTGTGCGTTTAATACAAGATTTAAATCTCGTTTCATTGAGTTCTAATATATTGTAACTTGGCTAGGGGGGCTGTTCTAAAATTTGGCCACGACGTATCTTTTTTTATGTTCTGCGCTATGTTTGCCAACCTATGTGGGTATATTTTGTGAATATTTATATAGTTATTTGCAAATTACAGGTATCTTTACTGGATCACAGGCACAGAGATTGAGAGGATTCGGTTTGATGGATCTCACAGAGAAGTTTTAATACGTGATAGAATTCTTCTCAGACTAGGCTTGACAATCGACCAAGAGGCACAAAAATTGTACTGGATCGAGTTCCGCGATATTGGAACTCCTATGATTATTGAAAGTACCAATCTTCTTGGACAGAACCGAACAACCGTTTTTTCTTCTACAATTTATATGTCTCTTTCAAATTCGTTGGCCGTGACAAAAGATTTCTTCTATTGGCAAGAGCATAATCGAACAGGAACTTGGCAGTTACCTAGGGATCCATCAGGCCAGGTAGCAAGAAAACTAGAGGCCATTTCTAGCAAGGAATGTTGGGATTGTCATCGTTTGGTAGGAAAGTACACCATAAATAAACAAGACTAAGCGATAAATACCACCGATCTCCAAAGCTGTACCGCAACAGGCCAAGCCAACCAAGTCACAATCGTTTCGTTCGTGCCGAACGCCTCGAGTAGGCCACGCCTCCGATTCCTTTGTTCCGACGTCATCTCAACTCTCGGTTACCTGGTCAGAACAAAAAAATCGGAGGCGTGGCCTACTCGAGGCGTTCGGCGCGAACGAAACGATTGTAAGTTGGCTAGGGGGGCAGGTCACTTACTATGACGTGTTAAATGTCAGTCATTCTAACGAGAAAAAGGGATGGAGCTATACACCCTATATAGCTCCATCCCTCTTACAATTCAGTTTATTTCGTCAAATGAATCGCTATAATAATTCGTGTTAGGGTTCCAGGAAAGTGTTGGAACTCGTTTTGGTTCTTGCTGATGCAGGACCGTCTGCATTTTTATGTTGTAACTTAGGGACCATTCAAATATTACGTAAGCACTACAGGGGGGTGGGGGGGGGGTTTGCTTTGCTTATTTTTGATGACATGGGGGATGGGGGCGTCTAGCTGGTGATCACGTCAGCAGTGCAATTTTGTTTTAGTTTTTTAAGAAAACAATTTCGATGTTTTAAAATCACAAGAAAGTGAGCAGACAGACATCATTTAGCAGCATACATCTAATGTCATTGAAGACTTAACTGAAAACTGTTAACGTAAATTAATAATGTCAAAATTTTAAATTAACTGTTTTTTTTTTTCCTTTATTTCAAGTATTCCTTTTTTCTAGACTTACAACTACTGCTCATAAATTAATATCCTAACTAACACATTGACAAATGCACGTACCAATGTTTACGTAAGCATGGGGGGGGGGTGAGAGTATTGCTTACTTTTGCTGACGAGGGGGAGGGGGGAGTTAATATTTGCAAAAAATCTGCTTACTTAATACTTGAACGGCCCCTTATGTCAAAATTGTAATTCAATTTTATTTGTACGTGTAATGTTTACTATAATATATTAAATTTTGTTTATTTTAAGCATTTTATGTTCAAATATTTGCATGCCAATTTATTATATATATCATCTTTTGTTCTGCATTTATTACCAATAAAATAATAGCTTTTTGACTTTTGTACTCTTTTTTTATCACGAAAGCAAATTCCCTTGAAACGATATCCGTCAAATTCCTTATATATAACAAGTAACACTATATACTACTTGTTATACTCTGTCATGATAATCCTATTGACACATGCACCAACACACCTCACTCACACGCACCCACACAACCACACATGCACACACTCACCAACACCATACAACTTACTTTTTTACACTTTCTGTTAGATGCCATGTACACCTTTTATAAATGTTGAATAAATTTCTTCTTGAGCCATGATGAAGGAGACTGGTCTCCACGACACAGGGAATCCTAGTGTGAAGACCAGTGAAGTATTTGATGTAAAAGTGTATTTTTTCCTGAACAATATATATATATATAACAATAAACCATTATTATTATTATTAAATACAAGAGGCAAACTAACTGGCCGAAGTTAGTCATATAATTAAATTTTGAATATTTCGTGGGGGGTTTGAACAACAAACCCTCCGCCCGTGTTCTTTTGTGTCATACATCCCTCATCTAAAGCAAGTCATTCTGTCCCTAGGGATTTAATGTAGTTTGGGCGTTCCTTAGGGAATCCGTCGACGGCACGTAGTGTTCCACGCACGCTTCAAGTTTTTTTTTTTGTTAAGTAGGAGCAACTAACAGTCACATTATAACATCTTACATAGCATAGCATAGACGGCCTTATAATGTTCCCACTGTTGGGACTCAGGCCTCCTCTCTAAGAGAGGGAATGGGCCGTAATCCACCACGCGGGCCCAGTGCGGGTTGGTGGATTTCACATGTCTTCGAATTTTTGGTCCTAGGACATGCCGGTTTCCTCACGATGTTTTCCTTCACCGTTTTGAGAGCAGTGGTGATGAAATAAATTACACAAAGTAATGCGCCTGGCTGGGTTTGAACCCGCAACCTACAACTCGTAAGTCGGGGCCGTTACCACTCGGCCACCACTGTTCTCGACAACTAACATCTTACAACTAATTAAAAAGACAAATTTTGGCAATAATGCAACCCACAACGTTGCCCATGGGTAGACAAAATGTATAAAAACTTTTATAATCGCTAGAGGTTTTAGTGTTCGATCCAGCTCGTCTCTTGCTGCCCTCCCCCAGTGACGCCCTAAGCCGAGGTCCTTACCCCACAGGGGGTGCCCTTAGCGTGTAGTCGCTTAGTTTTATAGCTAGTTTAAGTAAGCCCTGGCTGGAGGATTTGATTCTATAATCGAGGCCGCCACAGGCAAGACCGGTTAAGCAGCCGACAACCTCCTAGGTTGACCTGCGAGAGGCCACAAAAAAAAAGAGGTTTTAGTAACAGTACATGCAGCTAGTAATATAATAGGGATGGTAAAAGAAGAATTAAGATTAGAGAAAAAATCTCAAGGAGAACACACAAGCACCCCTAGCCAAGTTACGATCGTTTCGTTGAACGCCTCGAGTAAGCCACGCCTCCATTTCCTTTGTTCTGACGTCATCTCAACGCTTAGTCACGTGATCACAACAAAGGAATCGGAGGGGTTCCTTCTATTTGGCAGAATCTTGATACTCCGATTTTTATTTGGCATAACTCACATGGCATAATCTTATTTAATCGAATATTTTTAAGGCATAAAAATTATTTAGTATAACTTTTGTTTGGCAGAATATTTACGTGTCCGAATTGACAATGGCATACTTTTATCTTGGCAGAATTTTGTTTCGCATAATTACCTTTGCCATAATTTTGTTTAGCATAACATTTATTTAGAGATACGATTATTTGGTATGAGTGCATATTTGAACATCAAAAATTAAAATAGATGTATCTTCTTGTAAAAATTAGTGTTCAAAACATCAAAAACTTATAATATATGGAATAAAACTGATAATTTAAATAAAGTAAATTTATGCTGTCGAATGGTTAGATAACCTACGTGCAATGTATTTAAAATCGAATGGTCTGCAAGTGACATAGAATGTTCTAAATATAGCATGTATTTATTGGTAGCATTTTCAATATAAAATTAAATTTGTGTCATAAAAGTCAATACGTTGTGCTGCAAAATTTTGTGACAGAAACGATTCGCTGCAATACCGACTTTACGCAGTCTTGTCTGCCCTACCCCTAGAGTGTAATTTAAACCCGCGTAGGCGCGGAGGGGTAGGGCGGCCCGCGAGCTGAGGAGCAGGTGGTTTTGAAGGCCCGCCACCGCGGCTGAGGCTGGCCGGCGAAGCCGGCCAGCAAGCCGAAGCTGCGGTGGTGAGCGTTAAAACCATCTGTGACGATAAGCTCGCGTGGCGCCGCCCAAACCCCGCAGCGCCGGAGCCGTGACAGAAACAATGCTTGCTGCATGTTGCATGCCTGCTTGCATGCTGCATGCCTGCTGCATGTTGCATGCCTGCTTGCATGCTGCATGCATGCTGCATGTTGCATGCCTGCTTGCATGCTACATGCATGCTGCATGCATGCTGCATGTTGCATGCCTGCTTGCATGTTGTATGCCTGTTTGCATGCTACATGCATCCAAGCCAAGAAAAAAACCAGTTCTGCCTTTTAATGACTATCGATATAAAATGTATGCCAAAAGACGATTCTGACTGTGAATTTTCTGCGATATGATGGTTCTGCTTTTTAATAATTATGGATATAAACATTATGCCTAAAGATGATTCTGACTAACAAAATTATGAGTTTTGAATGTATGACAACTGAGTGTATGCGAAATGATTTTCTGCGAAATGAAGTTTATGCTATCCGTTGTTATGCAAAACAATATTATGACGTAAAAAGTTCTGCTATAAAAGGTAGACCCGAATCGGAGGCGTGGCCTACTCAAGGCATTCGACCCAAACGAAAAGATCGTAAATTGGCTAGGGGCATTGAACATTATTTGAATTTACTCATAGCACAGTTGAAAATATCAATATTATTAAAATCTTTATTGTAAGAATCAACCATACGTCAGACAGGTGACCGCTTGCAAAGTGTACCTGCATGCACCTGTCGCCGGTAGAAGGTTCTGGGTTCAGTGTGACAGATCATGTTGTTTAAATATGTACAGTTAAATTTATTTCTGACTATTTTATATAGGGTAATGGCTTCAAGGTATTTTCTACGGGAGCTAATGGGTAAGAGTTTGTACTTACTGAGGGGCGTACGGTAGGTAGGATCTGTGACATGTGATTGTACGCTTTCGATAGACACTACCGTCGCCCAACATAGGTGCTGAGTGACACCACCCTTTGGATCGCTACATGACTGCGACTGGGTGCTCCTAGCGGAGCTACACATCGGTGTCAATGCGTTGAAGCAGTCGACCGCCTCGGACACCATGGCCTATCCTGCAGTAGAAGCGCTGGTCGGATAGCTAAGCACGCAAGCATTAATGACATCATCCGTCGAGCTCTTGTCACCGCCGCGGAACCAGCTGTTCTAGAACCCAATGGCTTGGCACGCGACGATGGAAAGAGGCCAGACCATAATGCTCTGGAAGTTAAGTAGGCCTTTGGCGTGAGATGCAACATGTGTCGACACCCTTGCGCCATCCCATCTTCAGAGTACGGCAGGTTGTGCTGGGGCGGCTGCTGCAAGTGCAGAAAACCTCAAACGGCGTAAATATAATAAGCTCATCGGAATTTATATGTTTGAGCCGTTTAGGTTTGAAACACTAGGGCCATGGGATCCGAGCGCTCATCGAGTTGTTCGTAATACCAGCAAACAGCTGGTCGACTCTTCGCGTGACCAGAGGGTTGGGCTTTTGTTCGGACAACGAATCAGCATTGCTTTCCAACGTGGCAATGCTGCCAGCGTTCTGTGCGCTTTTCCTATTGATATCGATGTGGATGAAAACGTGTTGCGCCGACCCCAAATAAGATGGGACAAGGCCAGGAAGATGATGATGATGATGATCGATGTGGATGAATTTTTCGTGATGCCCAATAATTTCTTTTTCTACCCGTTTGTGAATATTATTCTTTTTAGTTTGTATATATACCTATTACGTTATTAATATTTATTAGTTTTTATTTTCCTTATAATTAGTATTAGAATGTTAGCAATTGTAATAAATTATAGTCACTTTTTCGACCATTTCGATATATTTTATATAGAAGGGGTTCCATACCGGCAATGCATACTCTAATTGTGAATGAACAAGTGCTTTGTACAAGCATAGGTATGATGAGATTCTTTTGAAGTCCAGAGTTGACCGCATAATGAATCCATACATTTGGTAGGGTTTACTTACAATCTTATTAATATGTGAATCAAGGCAGAGCTTGGAGTCGAGTATAATACCTAAATCCTGTTTGAGCTTAATTTAGCGAGAGGTGCATGACACATCTAATCTTTGTGGTCTAGTTTCCGCACTTTGTCCTTATTGGACCATTGTGCGTGGGCCATGGCGGCCTTTACTCCAACCTCACCTCATTCTAGAAACAGATGAGTCTCTTCGGTTTGCTCAGGGCGTCCATCAGTGAATTCAGTGCTCCCAAGGTCCGTGTTCTTATCTCGCTGACCGCTGTACACTCGAGGAGAACATGCGCGACAGTTTCTTCTGACTCCATGCATCCTCTGCACAGAGGGCTATCTGTGATATTCATTGTGAAAAAGTGTTTGTTCAGGGAGCAGTGTCCGGTGATGGATCCTGCCACTAGATGCAGGCTGCCTCTGTCCAGTCGCAGTACGTGAAGTTAAGTACGTTTTTGTTTTTGGTGAGAGGTAATTACATTTAGGTATGCTCAATTTTAGCTTGTTTTTTATAGCAGTAACCTGTAAGTTAGTCCAGGTCTTGCTGGAAAAGAAGACAGTCCATGATAGTCGTGACGGATTTGTAGATCTTGATATCATCTGCGTGCATTAAAAACTTTGTATTATGAAAGCAACTGCCTATATCGTTAACAAATATGTTAAATAACTGTGGCCCAAGAATCGAGCCTTGGGGAACACCAGATGTTACTTCGGTGGTGTTTGATTTGTACCCGTTGATTACCATCCTTCGACAGCGGTTTGATAAGTATGAAGCATACCAACGGAGTAAGTTACCACGGATCCCGTTGAAAGCAATCTTACCTAGCAAAATTTTATGATCCATCTTGTCAAAAGCTTTGCAGAAATCTGTGTATACTACATCTACTTGTAGACCATTAACGATGCTACCAAACTGGAAGCTAGAGAAAGATATCAGGTTCGTGGTGGTAAAACCCGGGATCCTGGAACGCAAGGAAAAGAAGGAATATAGGGGTGGGTTTTATCAGTCAAAAGTTTGACACGCCAATAAGGAGGAGTGGCAGGCAGTCGCCTCCGTCTGCAAAGCAGTAATGCTAGCAAAGGAGGCGGCTGCAAGCGCGAGGCAATGGCCCTCGCGCCCCAGCCGCTGGGATTCTAATCCCGATTTCCGGGCTCCGTTTTGAGGTTAGGTTTACAAAAAATCGTTTTTCTCGGAAACGGTGACCATTTCGGGACTTAAAACTTCAGTATTTTAAACTTTCGACCAAACAACCTTTCGGCGTTTCAATTTTCGGGTTTTCGTCCATCGGTGTTTTAAAATTCGGTCTTTTACAATTTGGAATTTTGATACGTTACCCTTTATTAGTACTGGACAACTGATAAACATACACATTTCTAAATACATACATATTATAGATAAATTACACCCAGACACAGAACAAATGATCGTGCTCATCACACAAACATTTGTCCTGAGTGGGAATCTGACCTACGACCTCCAACATAGCAGTCAGGGCCACTAACCACAAGACCAACAGGCCAGTCAAAGAAAGATTTGATTACAGACAAGCAAATAAAAGTCAGTCTAAATGTTAGTGTATATTAATATAATATAATAATTGTGTCGCTATAATCTGTGCTTGCACGCGCCCGGATAGTGATCGCTCTGGCTCACGGCTTGAGACGTTTGTAGTTCGCGAGATGACTGTTCAGATGCTGCGCGAGCTGATTTGCTCGGGCAAATGACGCCTGGAAAGAGAAAGGATATTGTGAGGAAGAAAAGACTTTCGATCTGAACTTCTTTCGTTACTTTATATTAATATATATGGTGACTGGTAATTAGTGACCGATACTTAAACACGTGTTACATACGGATCCCTAATGGATATCGCCGACCCAGCAATTCATTCAATTGACGCTAAACACTTGAAAACTGCATCGTCGACACTTGAGCCAGCCACGAGCCGCCGACGCAGCAAAACGGCATATTAGCAATAAGTTATTTTTAATAAGTTGTATGTCATTCCATATTCTAGCATCGAATAGGTTTCACTTAAAATAATTGTAATTCTTTTATTTAAAATAAATTAGTTTAGAAGTACTTTGGTTTTTTTTCGAGCCTCCGCCTGCAGTCTACGTAATTGGCGCAGCCGGTAGGATACTCACAGGCTAGTTCGCGTTTCGCATTAGAGTCATTTATCTTCGATATTTGCAATCGCGGGTCGCCTGGGCGGCTATCAAGTCACGTCACGAGTATCCTGAATCTACGTTGGAGCTGCGGAGCCGGGTGGCGAATCCAGACATCGATTCACGAAGAAGAACCGGAGATGAAACATATGTAAGTGCACTAGAATCTTTCTCGTGTTGCTTCCTTCTACTCCTAAGTTACTTTTATGTCCAAGATTTTTCATCGCGACAGATCTTACCCCCGGGAACCTGCATCACGACAGGCGCGCCGGCATATAGTAGATATTAGTAGAGATATAGATATCGAATTAGATTTTAATTTAAATAACTTATTTGAACCCGATATGTCTTTTAATCCCGACATTATTTTCAAGGCCTTACGCCTCGTGCCCGATTTTGATGGAAACCCTAACGTTTTAACGAGATTCATTAACATTTGCGATAGAATAGTTACTCAGTACGCTAGTGCTGAACCAGGTAGCGAATTAAATAATGTGTGTCTTTTAAACGGTATTTTAAATAAGATTACTGGGCCTGCTGCATCCACTATAAATTCAAATGGTATTCCCGAAACCTGGGCAGGTATTAGATCAGCCCTCATCAACAACTTTTCAGACCAGCGCGACGAAACGGCTCTATACAACGACCTCTCATTGGCTACACAAGGTACGAAAACCCCTCAGGAATTCTATGACCAATGTCAAACCTTGTTCAGTACGATTATGACGTATGTGACATTACACGAGACCATCCCGACGACTATTGAAGCTAAACGAACACTTTACAGGAAGGTTACCATGCAAGCCTTTGTACGAGGACTTAAGGAACCTTTAGGCTCACGTATACGTTGTATGCGTCCAGAAACTATAGAGAAAGCCCTGGAGTTTTTGCAGGAAGAATTAAATATAATGTATTTACAGCAGCGTAATGACGTATCTAAAACTCAAAGTGCCCCAAAGTTAGATGGACCTAACATGCCCGTAATTTACAAGCCCCCTATCATGCATGCTATGCCTTTCAACAGTGCTTCACGACCCCCACTACCTAACTGGCCTGCTCCAGTAGGTCTGCGTGGCCTTCAGCCCCAGCCTCAGCCTTTTAAATTCAATACGCTTAATCAACCATATCATCGCATGCCGACTCAAACGCAACAAATGTTCCGCGCACCACCACCAAATTACCATCCGCAAAGTAATGTTTTCAGGTTACCACCTAGGAACAATCCACCACAAAATATTGGTGCAAATCCCATGAGCGGAGTGCAACATTTCATTCCGAAACCTTTACCCATGACTTCAGGAAATGACTGGCGTAGGAACGGTAACCCACCACCGTCTAATTATTTTAAAACGCGTGAAGTCAACATGAACGAAATCGCTTCTCCTGACAACTCTTATTACCCGGTTGAATATTATCCGGAACCAGAGTTCGGTTACTACATGGACTATGGCGACTATTACATGTTTTATGACTGTGACGACACCTCCACCATGACCAACAATAATGTGATTTATGACAATCAGACAAGTGACATGGAACCACAACCAGGTCCCAGCGACGCTAACCAGATGCAAAATTTTCAGAAGGACAGGACATCAAAAGAGCAAAGATAGACCTTAACTTACAGACACAAAGACAACTACCATACATCGAAATTTCTCACCCTCCTCTAAAATTTTTGATAGGCACTGGCGCTAACCAGTCTTTTATCAGTCCCGAGGCTGTGCAAAAGTTTTTCCCTGATTACCCCCTCAAATATGACCCTTTCGAGGTCACAAATGTACACGGTGTTAGTAAAAATGATTATTCAATAACGTTACCATGTTTTAATGAGTTCAACGAATCCGATACAATTAAACTATTCATTTATCGCTTTCATGACTATTTTGACGGACTTATAGGATTAGATTTACTATCCAAATGGGAAGCAAAAATAGATTTAAAAGATTATAAGTTAATAACACGTACCGCTATAAATCAAATTAAGGTATATAACTCTCGTAACGTCAATCTGTATGAGGACATTATCCCAGCAAATAATTCTAAATTAGTTCGAATACCAATTAACGCCCCGGATGGCGATGTTCTAGTAAACGAACAGGTTTTTTGTAACTGCATTATTCACGAGTGTGTGACCACTGTAGTTAAGAGTCGTGGTTTTGTAGAGCTAGAGAACCCAACGTCCAACGACATCATCTTTTCCTTAGACCAACCAGCTCAAGCAGTACTCTTTAATGTTAACTGTACACCAACTAAGCAATCAAACCGTGCTGACGATGTATTATCACGTCTCCGTACAGACCATCTTAATGAAGAAGAAAAGGCTAACCTTTTGACGCTCTGCTCTCGTTACACTGACGTATTTTACATTGATGGAGAACCGTTGACTTTCACTAATAAAATCAAACACCGCATAAGGACCAGCGACGAAGTTCCCGCATACACAAAAAGTTACCGTTACCCTTTTATCCATCGCGAAGAAGTTAGGAATCAGATATCAAAAATGCTAGACCAAGGCATAATTAGGCCTTCAGATTCAGCCTGGAGTTCACCCATATGGGTTGTCCCCAAAAAGATAGACGCTTCAGGAAAACAGAAATGGCGTATCGTAGTAGATTTCCGAAAGTTGAATGAGAAAACCATCGACGACAAGTACCCCATCCCAAACATCAGTGACGTCCTCGACAAGTTAGGGAAATGTCAATATTTCACGACTTTAGATTTGGCAAGTGGATTCTACCAAGTCGAGATGGACCCCCAAGATATTCCCAAAACCGCTTTCAATGTGGAACATGGCCACTTCGAATTCCTTCGAATGCCTATGGGACTTAAAAACTCACCGTCCACATTTCAGAGAGTAATGGATAATGTTCTAAGAGGCCTCCAAAATAACATTTGCCTAGTTTATTTAGATGACATTATTGTCTATAGTACCTCTCTCCAGGAACATATGGACAACCTGGAAAAGGTTTTCCAAAGACTCAGAGAGTCGAACTTCAAAATTCAGATGGACAAATCAGAGTTTTTGAAGCTCGAGACCGCATACCTAGGTCACATCATTAGTAGAGACGGCATCAAGCCGAACCCTGACAAAATATCTGCTATTCATAAGTATCCGATACCAAAGACCCCCAAGGAAATTAAACAATTTTTAGGCCTTCTCGGTTATTACCGAAAATTCATTCCCGACTTTGCTCGGATAACCAAACCACTAACCCAATGTCTAAAGAAAGGTAGTAAAATAATTCTGAGTCCCGAATACACCAATGCCTTCGAAAATTGCAAGACCCTACTAACCAATGACCCCATACTGCAGTACCCAGACTTTAAACGAGAATTCAACCTTACAACAGACGCTTCGAATGTCGCTATTGGAGCAGTGTTATCTCAGGGACCTATAGGATCTGATAAACCCGTCTGTTATGCTTCGCGCACACTTAACGAAAGTGAGCTAAATTATAGTACCATTGAGAAAGAGTTACTTGCCATAGTCTGGGCCACGAAGTATTTCCGACCTTACTTATTTGGAAGAAAATTTAAAGTATTGACTGACCACAAACCCTTACAATGGATGATGAGTTTAAAAGAACCAAACTCACGACTGACTAGATGGCGACTCAGACTAAGCGAATATGACTTCACAGTAGTGTATAAAAAAGGAAAGTTTAACACCAACGCTGACGCTCTTTCACGTGTGGAAATCCACAATGAAAAAGTAGATGAAATTAACTCATTAATCGAAAGCATTAAAGACCTTAGCTCAATGATTAATAACCCATCAGAAACACCACATCAGCAGACAAACTCATCGACTGACACTGTACATACCAGTAACGAAAATCCCATACTAGAAATCCCCATCACAGATGAGCCACTCAATAAGTTTCATCGACAGATTTACTTTACTGTAGTAGGTGACATAAAACGCCGACCGACAGTGACCAAGCCTTTCGAAAATCATACACGAATGGCAATCCAGCTTTCAGAGTCCAACCTAGAAAATGATGTTATCAACGCTATAAAAGAATATGTGAACCCGAAGGTTAAAACAGCTATCTTGATAAATCCCCCATTGGCAATGTATTCAATAATTCCCATCATACAGGATAAATTCAAAAGTTCCTCTCTCAATTTAGTATTAGCCAAAGTAGAACTGGAAAATATCAAGGAATATCTACGACAACAAGATATCATTCGACACTATCACGACGGTAAAACAAACCATCGTGGTAAAGTGAATGTCACTTGGCCCTTTCACAAAAATACTACTGGCCAAAGATGAAAGAGCATATTACCAAGTACATCAATGAGTGTACCATTTGCCGTCAAGCCAAATACGACCGAAATCCCATTAGACCACAATTTAACATAGTTCCCCCAGCTAGCAAACCACTTGAAATCATTCACATGGACCTCTTTACAGTTCAAAACGAAAAGTACGTTACTTTCATTGACGTTTTCACCAAGTATGGACAAGCCTACCATTTACGAGACGGAACAGCCATTAGCATTCTGCAAGCTTTGCTACGTTACTGTACCCATCATGGATTACCTATGACTATAATCACCGACAACGGCACCGAATTTACTAACCAATTGTTCTCTGAATTTACACGCCTTCATAAGATAATCCATCATAAAGTTTTACCTCATAGCCCAAATGACAATGGTAATATAGAGCGTTTTCACTCAACATTATTGGAGCACATTAGAATCCTCAAACTGCAACATAAAGACGAACCAATTGTTAACCTTATGCCATACGCTATCATAGCATACAATAGCTCTATCCACAGCTTCACCAAATGTAGACCATTTGACTTATTGACTGGACACTTTGACCCCAGAGACCCGATAGACATCGACCTTACGGAGCACATCTTACAGCAATATGCACAGAATCATAAGCAACAGATGAAGCGGGTTTATGACATCATTAATAGATCATCTCTCGCCAATCGGACAGCTTTAATCGAAAGCAGAAATAAAACTCGGGAAACAGAAGTAGAATATGCCCCTCAGCAACAGGTTTTCATTAAAAATCCCTTTGCCAGCCGTCAGAAAACTGCACCACGATATACGCAAGATACTGTACTAGCTGATTTACCGATACATATATATACCTCTAAAAAACGAAGACCCGTAGCCAAAGCAAGGCTCAAATGTGTACCTAAAGGCCGCCAATTGTTACAGGTTTCTGCTGTTACTGACAATCCATGTGACGCACCTTCAAGAGATAAGACTTGAGACCTTAGCTGATGGACCAGGATTACTACCATATAAATTAGGACAAACTAGACTAACCACACATTACCACTCCTTCATACAGTACATACAACTAGATGACATAGAGGAAAAAATAGACTCAGTACAAATGCAACTTCAATCGTTTAAGACCAGACTCAACAATGAGACTTACATGCTTTACGAATACCAAGTCGACTATCTTACTAACAAGCTTGACAGAGTTTTAAAGCAAGTCAGATCTTTGGAACCTGCTAGAGTCAAACGAGGTCTCGTAGATAGCCTTGGGTCAGTAATAAAAAGTGTTACTGGCAACTTAGATTACTTAGATGCCCTGAAATATGACGAAGCAATTAAAACTTTACAAAACAATGAAAATAAAATAGTTTCAGAATTTAATAACCACATCAGTCTTAGTAAAGAATGGATGTCCCAGCATGGTACAATCTTAGACCAGCTAACTAAGAACCAGGAAATAATTAATGCAACATTAGAACTACTTTTAGAGAAAAATGCTTACAGAGATTACAGCTTAATTAAATTTGCAAAGTTTGCCCAAATCTTAGGAATAATTACTAATAATGTAGAAGACTTAATGTTAGAAATAGTTAGAATAGAAAATATAATGGCTTTTATACGCGCGTCTAGCACTCATCATTCCATGATAGACATAGAAGTACTAAGAAATATGATAGATAAGTTAAAATCAATATACCATCAAGATCAGATTTTAAATCTAGAGTTAAGAGAATATTATAATCTTATTAAACCAGGTTCTTACTTTATTGAGAAAAGAATAGTTATAGTTTACAGTTTCCCTATAGTTTCCATAGACTCTTATGACCTATACAGATTATCCATTGTACCCAATAAAAACCAGCTTGCCCTTATACCTCCTTCTCCCTATATAGCAACCAACGAGAAATCATTCGTGTACATAGAGGCTGAATGCCCGAAGTATAGTAACATACATCTCTGCGAAAAGAAGACGAGTCACCAAATCCGAACGAAACCAGATTGTATCCAGAAGCTCATCATCAACCAAGATCTAGAAGACACCTGCCACTTCATCAAGATTTCACTTTCCAAAGAAGCAATGGAGAAACTGGATGACCGGCATTACGTACTGTCACTGCCTCAGCCAACTAAAGTACAATTAGCATGTGGAAGAAAAGACTACAACACTCTACAAGGCTACTACTACTTGCAAACATCAGAATTCACCATCATCAATGACAGCAACGAGATTAAAGGCCAGCCGCTCAAGTTATCAAAGATCCCGTACAACGAGATAAATCAGACCAACGTTTCTAATCACATCATCGGCTTCAATTCAATCAACTTAGACGAACTTCACAGCATCCAGAGAAAGGCAATGATGGAAAGCCCTCTGAAGATTGACAAGACTCAGTCGGTTGTGCTATACCATACAACCATACCCTTCTACATCTTCACAATATGCGTACTCACACTTATCATCTTAGCGACGAGCCGAAGATTTAAATGCTGGAATCTCAGAGCGGATAGCAAAGAAGAGCCACAAACTCTCAAGATACATACGTACGAAGAGGTAACCAGAGACTCCAAGAAACGAGATGAACCTCCAGCAACATTTTCTCTCAACATGATCAAATAGTTGCTGATCTTCGGGGGGAGGTGTTACATACGGATCCCTAATGGATATCGCCGACCCAGCAATTCATTCAATTGACGCTAAACACTTGAAAACTGCATCGTCGACACTTGAGCCAGCCACGAGCCGCCGACGCAGCAAAACGGCATATTAGCAATAAGTTATTTTTAATAAGTTGTATGTCATTCCATATTCTAGCATCGAATAGGTTTCACTTAAAATAATTGTAATTCTTTTATTTAAAATAAATTAGTTTAGAAGTACTTTGGTTTTTTTTCGAGCCTCCGCCTGCAGTCTACGTAATTCGCTTCTATTTTGTGGTTATTATCTTGGTTTCTATAGAAAACTAAACACAAACTTCTGCAAAAATAAAATAATAAAAGTCAAGAAAAAAAAAAGTCAGTTTTTTATTTCACATACGCCTACATGGGCACTTATAAAACGTCAGAAGCTAGTGCACTCCAGAAAAAACCACTGAAAATTTACTATTTTGCACAAATTTTACGTGAAATTTGACCCTTCATAATGAAATCGTGAATCAAAAAAGTAAATTAAATATATTTAGAAGGCATTGCACATCAAATCGGAATTCCGATTAACGAAGTTTTTTCAAAAACTTTTAAAGTTTTTAGATAAAAACGTATTTTTCAAATTTTGCGAAATATTGAAGTGTACGACGGAAGTTATGGAATGCCAACCGAGCGTCAGGCACAATCTTTCTTTTTTTTTTGATTATCTCTTTATCAAACATTACATTGAATGAAACAACAAGATTATTGCCTGAGGTCGTGGGTTCAATTCCCACCCAGGACAAGTTCCTCTTGGGGGCAATCGGCGGTCCTCTTGGGGGCAATCGGCGGCGGCGATCTCTCTCGCCGGGTTGGTACAGGCCATGGTCCAGCGCGAGAAGGAGTGGCAGGCGGTCGCCTCCTTCTTTGAAGCAGTAATGCTAGCAAAGGAGGCTGCCGACCGCGCGAGGCAATGGTCCTCACACCCTAACCGCCGCCAGGACTCCGATCCCGATTTCCGGCCACCGTAGGCACGGGCTTGCGGACAGCGAGCAATGGGTGGCTTGCCGTCTCATCAAAAAAACAGGACAAGTGTTTGTGTGATGGGCACGATTATTGGTTCTGTGTCTGGGCGTAATTTATCTATATATGTATGTATTTAGAAATATATAAGCATGTTTATCAGCTTGTGTTATGGGTACTAACCCATAACACAAGCTTTGCTTAGCTTGGGACTAGACAGCGTTGTGTGATAGTTGTGGAATATTATATATTATTATTACATGATAAACAACCATGTAGCACCCACTCCTATCAAGATTGGAGACTCGTTACTCGAAGTTGTGGACGATTACGTTAACTTTGGACAGACAGTCCAGTTGGGTAATCTAATTTTGAGAAAGAGGTCAACCGTCGAATCCAACTCAGCTGGGCAGCGTTCGGGAAGCTGCGCGGTATCTTCTCATCCAATATACCACAGTGTCTCAAGACGAAAGTCTATGACCAGTGCATGTTGCCAGTGATGACATATGGTTCCGAAACGTGGTCGCTCACAGTGGGCCTCGTCAGAAGGCTCAAAGTCACACAAAGGGCATTGGAAAGGGCAATGTTCGGAGTTTCCTTGCGTGATCGAATCAGAAATATTTATAGATTCTTTTAATGAAGTTAAAAGCTGAAAGAGTAATTTATTCACTCATTTTTTACTTTTTTTTTGTGTCGGGGTTTTTTAAAATTTTTAATTTTATTTTTTAGATTAGTTATTTTTAGAGTTCCTTACCTCAAAAGTAAAAAACGGGACCCTTATAGGATCACTTTGTTGACCGTATGTCTGTCTATTAGTCTATCTGTCTGTCAAGACCCTTTATCTCGGGGACGCGTGGAGGTATCGAGTTGAATTTAAAACCATATATATACTCAGATCTGAGGTTCCTTGAAGCTGTGAAAAAAATCAAACTTTTGAGTTTAAAAAAAAAACATACGGCCGTTTATAAATGTCGCAAAAACTATATTTCGACAACTAATTATTGTCTTTTAGCAACGAGTTAACATGTCTAAAACATAATTTTTTCAGGGCGGGCCCTTTTAAAGTCTCTTCTGGGAAATTGGCAAATTAATATACTGCATGCAATACCAGATAAATTTATTTATTTATTTAATCTTTATGCAACATAAAGTACAAAGGCAGACTTAATGCCTTAGGTATTCTCTACCAGTCAACCTAGGGTAGCGGAGAGACAATATGGCAGGTGCATAAAAAAAGAAAACATTATTTAGTATTACAAAATTATATATAAAACTAAAACTAAACATACATACATATTTAATCAAATATATGAGGTGTTAAAAATTAAATTTAAGAATTTCGAGGGAACTTTGTACTCCTCATTATGAACAACTTTTACTATGGGACCAAACCTGAAATAGGTAAAAAAAAACAGCTGTTCCCTACGTTTATGTTCGCATAACTCGTCAAAATGTATGGAGCAGCTGATTCTTTTTCGCGATTTCAGGTTTGGTCCCATAGTAAAAGTTGTTCATAATGAGGAGTACAAAGTTCCCTCGAAATTCTTAAATTTAATTTTTAACACCTCATATACCTATACATACATACATATAATTATATATTTACACAGTAAAGGAGTTTTGAGATGATTTTGCTATTTGTGTAGAAAGTAATTCCGCAACTTTCGCTTAAATGCATACTTACTCGTGGCCGTCCTGATATCAAGAGGTAGCGAATTCCACAGAAGAATGGACTGTACTATATATAGAAGGAGGAATAAAGAAAATCAGAAGTATGAGAAGGACAAAGCAGTAGGAGATTGTTAGAAGAACGCAGATTCTAAACGCGTGAAGAACAGAGATATTGAAAGTGAGATATAAGAGAAGAAGGAGGGGTAGGAGTGTTGAGCAAGGCGAAAAGGATTGTCAAAGCTCGCAAACTTCTTCTCTGGCGAATAGGCAACCATTTGAGCTCCGATCTGAAGCTTGATACATGATCATATTTCCTCAGGTTAAATATAAACCTGAGGAAGTTGAAAAGTTCCTGAGTTATGAGTTTACATGTGGATGGATGGAGAGGAAGAGGGAGACCAAAGAAAAGATGGATGGATTGTGTGAAGAGTGATATGAAAGAAAAGGAAGTTAGTGATAGCATGACGAGTAACAGGGCAGAGTGGAAGAAAAAAACGTGTTGCGCCGACCCCAAATAATACGGGATACGGGCAGGAAGATGATGATGAAATATAAACCTGATACAGTTGTTGTAAATTTTGTTTTAGTGGTTCTGGTACCTAGTTATTGTATTGTAAGGACTTCTTTATTCTTTATTGTACATAAAAAACAAAACTTAACTTCAATACATGGATTTTATAATGTATGTACAAAGGCGAGCTTAACTCGACAATGAGTTTTCTCCCAGCAAACCTTTGAGTGACAGAGAGAGATCACAATCGAGGGTAGGATCCAGTGTACAACATAAACCTACATAAATAAGTCTGATATATACATATAGATACATACAGATATAATATATATAACAGTATATACTAATATTAAGTCAATTGAGAAAGGAAGTGCTCTTTAATTTTCCTCTTAAAGACGTCCAGAGAAGGGCTGTCGCGAAGGGAATATGGGAGAGCGTTCCAAAGACGCACTGCAGTTACAGTAAAGGAGCCATCATAGCGGCTAGAAGTATGACGCGGAGTACGAAGGAGAAGAGAATTGATAGTGCGACAGGGTTTACCCCTTGGCACAAGGTACTCAAAGCGTTCACTAAGGTATTGAGGAGCATTGGGATTGTGCAGGATAGTGATAGGACTTTATTAAGAAATAGATACTGAATTCTTTGCACATCTGATAGTTAATTACTTGATAAAAAATTCAATTATACGACTAGTCAACGTTTCATGTTATGTAATACTAGCTGCTGGCCGCGGCTTTGCTCGCGTGATAGTATACAGCATAATAAAAGCATAATCAGCCTTTTAATGTTCCCACTGCTGGGACTCAGGCCTCCTCTCTAGGAGTGGGAATGGGCTGTAATCCACCACGCGGGCCCAGTGCGGGTTGGTGAATGTCACATGTCTTCGAATTTGATAGTATACATTTACCTTAAAATATAATATAGCCTATGTTACTCAGTGAAAAAGTAGCTTTTTAATGGTGAAAGATTTTTTAAAATCAGTTAAGCAATTTTTGAGTTACATCGTAACAAACAAACAAAAACTCTAGTCTTTCCTCTTTACAATATAAGTATAGTTACATAAATTAATGTAGCTCTATTCATTTTTAACCGACTTCTAAAAAAAGAGGAGGTTCTCAATTCGGATGTTTGTATTTTTTTTTATGTTTGTTCGCGCATAACATCGTCGCTTGCTAACCGATTTAATAAATATTTTTTTGTTGGAAAGGTTATACTTCCCAAATGATCCCATAGTCACCAGGTCGGGACCTGATGATGGGATCTTCGCGAAATCGAGGGAACTCCCCAAATATTATAGGCAACCATATATTGATTTTGGTATTTTCATCGAGAACTTAAGCATTTACAGTCAAAAAGTAACATTTGATGAAGTGGAACTGATGCAGAAAACCAGAAATGGTCAACGGAACTTCTCACTCGCATATATATCACAATGAAGATAGTTAAGCTACTATGACAATACAAATAATAACCTAGCCGTGTTTGGGCTTATAAGAATTGTCATGAGATGCACTTTGGCTATAAGGTACTATCAAATTGATCGGATGATGGAGCCAGAAGGTAAAAGGTAGACACAGGAAATTCATAATAAAACAATGTAACCTAGCAGTGTCTGGATTGATTGGAATTATCACGAGAAATAGGCACTCTGTTTATAAGTGTATCGCAACTTAGTTAAATAAGATACAAATAATACCGAGAAACACCGACTTCCAAAATTAAAGTTATTTTGATCCTTTTAGTGTATTTTTTAGTTAAGTCGGCTATTTTTTTTTCTTTTTTGTAAATGTTTTTATTTTAAGTTTTTAGTTTTTATTCAGTAATGTATAGAAACCAACCTTAACGCCTGCCACAATGATTCTATTCACGTTGTGTCACTAATTGCGATGTATATTCCATCAGGCGTTTACTATATCATATTTTTTTATTTTTAAAGTCCCAACGCACTTTTAATAATTGTTAATTTCTCTTTTGTACGGAATACGATCACTTTTGAAAAAATATAAAAACAAAGTTCCGTGACAGGCCATATGTGTATCAGGCATAACTGTGTTGCTCTATATGACCATAGACAACACAGTTGTCTAGGACCTGTACCATGACGTTTAAAGTAAGATTGTTTCATTCTTATTTCTAGTGTGGGTAAGAGATGGCGCTAGACAACTTGTATAGCTCTGTCTCTTACCCACACGGAAATAAGAATGAAACAATCTTACTTTGAACGTCATGGTAACCCCGCAGGTTATCTGTTGCATTTTGATCAACACTCAACAGACACAAACATAAACCAAACGTATAAGAAAATAACAGAATTTTAACAATAAAAACTAAGAATCAAAGTTGAGCGTCGTATCTTAGGCTGTATACAGAAAGAAAGCTGGAAACTTATAAGCGCTTACGGGCGCTTGACAGCGCTGGTAACCCGCGCAGGAAAATATATGAACGCGCGCCGATATGCACTGAACGATGCCGACAAGTTCCGACAAGCTTCAACACGCGCTGGTCAACGCTGGGCGCTGCCATTTAAAATTAATAAACAACTGCGACAACACGTGCAATTACGACAGGCATATTTATTTTGATAAATATTAAAATGGATAGTGGCGTGTTGATATCCTTAGTCTTCAGTAAGCAACCTGTGTGCAATTTATTTACAAATAAATGATGGTACTCTCCGAAATGTTTCCTTTATTAATGGGATGTATAGCTTCTTTTCGCATTTTTAAATACACATTTTCTAACAAAACCAAATTATCGTCCGATGAGTCCGACATTTTGCTTGGTCTGCTTCAACCTGCTTCCTTTGTGTAGAACGGACCAGCGCTGTCAAGCGCTATTAAGCGCTTATAAGTTTCCAGCTTTCTTTCTGTATACAGCCTTAGCAAGAATAGGCCGTTGCTCGGCATATACCTTGACGCCAGGCAAGCACTTACTGGTTCAGTATATATTTTTATTTTTCTTGCAAATACAATACAAAATACAGTAGAAAAAGTTTATTTGTATACACAGGTACAATTTAGCTATTACATATACCGTCTAATCTATCTTTTCCAGTTTGGAGGTATGCGGAACAGAGTGTAAAGTCCCGCAGTTTTCCTCCGTTGAAAAGGGAGGATCCTCCGACCAGACGGGTGTTATGTCTAGTGGGCAGCTGCCCGGTAAATGATTTCGGGCTGTTCTATATGTTTTAATCGTGCGGAGAACTTTGATTGCACGATGCAGGATTAGTTCTTATGTGACACCATAGATGTCGCTACATTCCCACTACTGGGACTCAGGCCTCCTCTCCAGGAGAGGGAATGGGCTGTAATCCACCACGCGGGCCCAGTGCCGGTTGGTGGATGTCACATGTCTTTGAGTTTTTGGTTCTAGGACATGCCGGTTTTCTCACGATGTTTTCCTTCACCGTTTTGAGAGCAGTGGTAGTGAAATAAATTACACAAAGTAATGCGCCTAGCTGGCTTTGAACCCGTGACCTACAACTCGTAAGTCGAGGCCGTCACCACTCAGCCACCACTGCTTCGATTTCGACTCCACTGCTCCGAGGCAATACATATTATTTGTCAAATTGCATAGTTCTAGGTCAACGGCAAGTACCCTATGAATTTTGATTCCCTTGAGAGTGTCTAAATTACGTTTTTTGCGACACATACGGCCGTACCTTTATTTTTCGTTTTTTTACAGCTTCGAGGAATCGCAGACCTGAGTATCTTATGAACCGTGATAGTTACACAGTTGTCATTTTCACAGATGATATATTTCTGTTGACGCTATAACAACAAATCATCATCTTCCTGCCCTTGTCCCATCTTATTTGGGGTCGGTGCAACACGTCTTTTTCTTCCATTCTGTGGTATCAACCGTCATACTATCACTTCACACAATCCATCCATCTTTTCTTTGGCCTCCCTCTCCCTCTCCACCCATCTACATGTATACTCATAACTCTTTTAGTAACATGCGTTTCATCTCTCCTCTTTACATAACCATACCAAGACAAACGATTCCCCTTCAACTTTTCAGTCACTGGCGCCACTTTCAAACTTCCTCTAATATATTAATTTCTCACTTTATCCATTCTCGTCACACCACACATCCATCTCAACATTCTCATCTCCACTACATGCAATCTTTTCTCATCCGTCTTTGTCACAGCCCAACATTCTGATCCATACAGTATGACAGTTCTTATCACGGACTTGTAGATTTTACCCTTCAACTTGAGGGGCATCCATGGGTCACAAATTGTTCCAGTGACCTGCCGCCATTTCATCCGCTACGCACACCACGCGCGCTACGCTATAACAACAAATACAAAAAAAAAAAAACATCATCATCATCATTTCAGCCGAAAGACGTCCACTGTTGGTTATAGGTCTCCCCCAAGCGCTCCTTCTGCCACAACGACCGATCCTGTTTCAATGTATCTGACGTATCCAGATCGGTACACTTACGTGGCACACGTGTGCAGAATGTACTTTGACTTAATTCACACTGATATGGTCTGTAGTAGTAACAGTTTCAGCTTCTTTATGTTAACAATATATTGCAATAATATTTGATTGAATTAAGAAATCGGAAATGTACAATCACAAGTTTTATGACTCAATAAAATAGTGTGTTTGTGTTACAATGAGAGTGCACACTAGTTTTCTGCTGCTCGGGATATTTGGTAGATACTTCTGTTTAGTACTTGTAAGATCTGGTCACACGACACTCAATTTACTACTTGGTACTTCAGGGTACGAAATTTTGGTCATCGACGGCGCGTACTATTCCACGCGCCTCAAGGAGATGTCAGCAAATCGTAGGGGCCCAGCAGGGTCGAAACCTACTGGGGCCACGGGTAGTGTGAAAGCGAAACCCGGGGCCCTGGGACGAAGGCAAAGAAGGAACAGGAGTGGGTTTTTAGTCAGTAAAAGTCTGACACTATCTCCCGCTCAGTGTGCCCAAGAGCGGGGGATGTCATAAGATGATTTTCCCACCGAAAAAAAAAAAACACGTTTGGGTTTTTTTTTTATTGGGTAGGAAAATCATCTTATGACAAATCCCGCTCTTGGGCACCCTGCACTACACACTCCTGCTCCTTCGTGGCCTTTCGTACCGGAGCCGTGTCTTCCTTTCAGAATCAGACCCTTGGCTCCAGTAGGCTTCGACCCTGCTGGGCCCCTACAGTTGCTAACATAACCTTGAGGCGCGCGTGGAACATTACACGCCGTCGACGACTTGGGCTCGGTCCGGACGGTTACCGGACTGTCGGACGGCGAGCCACCCATTGCTTTTAAAATTATTTCACTAATGGAAAGCTTATTGTTTTAGAAGTAACATTGGTTATCATTTTTGCCATTGACAACAACAACAAAAAAACCTGAGAACCCGGAGGACTTTTTAATGTTCAAACATGATTTTGACGTAGAATACAAAAATAATAATATTATTTCATATAGAACACATCGAATAGCACCATATTATTAGGGATACACCAGAGAATGGCCAGCAACATTATCTGTGCATTAAAATAACCACACTGCGTTCGCCAACCCGCTAGCCAAACGTGGCGATTATAAAAGCTAGTGATAATGTTCTTGAAATATTTTTCAGCTTACACACACTGCTCTGCATCGAACACACCGACCGATAACAAGAGAAGTGTCAACCTCGCACTGGAAACCGTTCTAGAGTTCAGCGACAAAGACAAGGCAGGCGACATCAAGTTCTTAGACAACGTACAAAACTTCATCACTAAAGTCAGAACTGTTATTGACAAAAACAGCAATGTTAAAACTGACTTCCGACGCGACTTCAAAACGCCGACAGTTGACACCATTACAGACTTCATTCAGCAAACCGTTAAAATACTCAACACTTACGACAATACTGCATTCAAAGATTTTTTTCACATTCTAGACGAAGAAATCAGGAAATATCACTATAGAGGATGCAAGTTTTACGAATTGATGGAAAATTATGAAATCAGAAAGATGATCGCCGCAAAACTAGATTTACTCACGAGTCAACCTGCTGCAGTTGTCAAAGCTGACATTAACACACTTTCAGAAAAGTTAACAAATGCAAACAATGACAAAAATGTTACAGAAGTCGTAGATTATATCAATTCTTTATACAGACAGGACGCTAGAGAACAGCTTCAAAAAGTGTTATCCGACCTATATATTTACGGCAAGACTAAGTCCAACACTAATCTACGCGAGATTATTAAAAATGCAGTCCGTTCCATTGTGTTCGATTACTACACCAACTTGAATACTAATGTCAGACGAGATGTTAAAAAGAAAATAGAACATTTTTGGAAACGATTCACACCTAATTCCGACACTTCTGATAATATTATTAAAGAATCCAAAAAGACCAAACCTGTTTCAAGAAAACATATCTCCAATATTGATGTTAAACAGTCTGATTACAATGAGGTTGGTATAAAGCGAAATGATATGAGACTTGACAAGAAACGGTATAAACAAAATAGGGATGGACCTCTTAAGGGTCAAGAGAAGGTCAAAAAATTACTACCTCCTCAGTATACTGGTCCTCCGGTCCAACAAAAGACCAAAATCAAACATCAAGAAGAGTCAAGCGAATCATTAGAGTTTTATCAGGAACCCAAGGACAACATCCAGCAAAACAAGACAATACAATCGAAAAAAATATCACAGAGAACTTTGATGAAATCAAAAAAGAAATCAGAGAAATTTGAATCTGTGAATTTCACAACGAGAATCCCTGCAGACAACACAATGTCAAATATATGGATAGAAGAATCAACGGGAAGACTGCCAAAAGCTGTACTCGATAAACTGGCAAACAAATCTAGACGACACGAAGCGACGACCAGAGGAACATACAAACATGGTCTTAAGCATAGTAATAAAAATGGCAAAAGTCAAAAAAGTTGGCATGGAAAAATATATGAACCAAAGCATGACAAGACGACTGGAAAAGAATATAATAAGAAATACCAAACTGAACATATAAGAAAGCATCGGATGAAGTACGAGTCGCAGACAACGCATAGCTCGAGGCAGGCATCGAGTGATGATACTAAACACAGGTCTGACAAAAACTCGAATATTTTTAATATAGATTTACATCAGCACAAGTAAAGCATGGGACAATTTCGACGGGTTCAAAGTAAATAAAGTTATCTGCAATTTTGCGATTTTCTGATAGTTTCAGAAACTTACTAAATATTCATATCCTAAGATATGGAAAATCGTCTATTAAGTGTCAAAAATGCAGAAATGATAGTTGTTTTTTCAAAAATACTTTTGATTTTTTTTTCACACTAAATAACTGCTTATTATTCACTTAATTAACTAATTATCACAAAATCGTTAAATTGCAGATAACTTTATTTACTTTGCAAACGTCGATTTAAAGTGGAGTTAAAGTAAGATATTCATTTTACGTAGCTCTTTTTGTGTTAAAACAAAAAAGTTAAAAAGGAACGTTTTTGTCTCTATATCCGTCCCAACTGATTATTTCACGAAAAATAATGCAATCGCTTCGTTTGGAGTTACAATTTAAATTCTTAGATTGTTACATCATCGAGGTTCAATTAAAAATATAATTCAAAATTCTGTATTAGCCCCTTGCAATTTTTTTAGGCTTTGTAATCACCAAAAGTGGTTTAAAAATAAAACTAATACATAACAATGATATTCCTTCATTGATTCCAGTCACGCTGATCGGTCGAGTGCGGCTGCCACAAAAACGCAGAAGTTTTTGGACGTTTTGGATGTACCGATACCGGCAAAATCTGGTAAAACAATCAAACTTCCTCATGGTGCGAGAACTGCTGCAAATAAGAAGCTAGCTGCTCCTTCCAGAACACAAAGAGTGAAGTACGATGAAGCAAGACGTATGAAGTCACTACAAATGAAACACCCTAAAAAAAAAAAAATATTGTCCAGGAAATTTCAATTTATGTCGTCCAACGAGGCTACGACCGTAGAACAATTTGAAATAAAACACGAAAAAAAACCTGAGCACCAATCACAACAAACTGTTAACAGTTTGGAAAAAGATCTTTACGTCATAAAAAAAATAAGGAATCTTGAAAAAGAACTAGAAGAAGTCAAAAGCACTCTTAATAACAAAACTAAAGTCAAAGACAGTGCGCCAAAAGAAAACAAAAAAATACGTAACCTTTATGAAACTAAGACAAGATCAGGTGCCAACAGATCTATCAATTATTCTAAGCATAAGCAGAAAAAAGTTCAGACGTCAGAAACTAGAGATAACAAAACTGTTGTTAACATTATTGAAAATAAACACGTTCAACAAATTACTTCTAAATACAACGACACAAAAGATAAAACAGAAAATGCTAAAAGTAGAATAAATGTAAATGCTGATGAAACGAAAGTAACAGAATTTCCACAGAGCAGTGAACCTTCGATATCGAAACGTAAAACTTCTGAAATGATACCTCCAGGTACCAATAGGTTTGTCGTAATTTCTAAGCCTAAGCAAGGCCAAACAGAGATAACAGGAAAAGCAGATAATAAAACTAAGATTCTAAAAGAAATCACAAATGTTAAAAAATTACTCTCCAAATACCAAAAATTAATGGATGAATTAGAAAATGGTAAAAGGAAAACGAATGGTAATGTTATGATAGCAGAAGAAAATATCAACGAATTTAAGGAGATACGAGACGGATTATTACAGATGATAGAAACTCCTAATAATAAGAAAAAAATTTCGAATGAATCCATCAAAGACAAAAACCCTAAAAACCTAGTTAAAGGTGAACAGTCTAAACAAATTTTCAGATCAGATGTATATATGAACTCCAAAGATTTTAAAAATAAAAAAGAAAAATCAAATTTGGTACTGAGAACATATAACGAAACGAATCTAAACAAAAGGATCAATTATAAAAATAATGTTTTAGATATTAACATAGAAGATATTAAAAATACACTTAAAGATGAGAGTCTTACTAAAGCAATGAAAGATAAAATAAGTTACTATGAGGAGATGCAAAACAAATCATCACAGATGACCAAAACTGCAAATGTTACCGATAATATTTTAAATAAACCCATTAAAGAGAAAGATTTTAAAGGCATAGATAACAATTTTAACTCTAAAACTACAAATGTTACCAAGGATATTTTAAATAAACCCCTTAACGAGAAAGATTTTGAAAGCTTAAATAAATATATAACCTCCGAAACTACAAGTGTTACCAAAAGCATTTCAAATAAACTCATTGAAGAAAAAGATTTTGAAAATTTAAACAATGATACAAAGTCCGAAACAACAAATTTTACCAAGAACATTTTAAATGAGCCCGTTAAAGAGAAAGATTTTAAAACTATAAACAATGATACAAACTCCAAAACTACAAATGTTACCAACAATATTTCAAATAAAACCATTGAAGAAAAAGATTTTGAAAGCGAGCTAGATAAATATATAAACTCTAAATTTATCTTCAGATCACATCCAGACATAATCTCTAATGATTTAAGAAGTGGAACAGAGAAACCTAATATAATAAGGTTAGCAAATAATAGAAAAGATAAAGATCCTAAAAACAACGAAATTAAAGATAACATAAAGGAAGTTAACAACAAAATTAATGTTAATGCTAATGTTGTGAATGAAGCTCAAACAACAAAACTTCCGCAGCGTAAAGATCCAAACAACGGTAAAAGTAACCTTCCTAAAACTAGACCAAGGCGTCCAACTATCAACAAGTTTATCGTGGATCCTGGACAAAATCTATTAGGGCCTATAAAATCTCTAGATAAGAATATTATAGCGTCATTCCAAAACGAGTACTTTAATAAAATGTCTTCCAAGTACCACAAATTAATGGCTGAGTTAGAAGCAAATAAAACGAAGGGAATCATGAAACCGAACAAATTAAAGCATGAATCAAGCAAACTTCGATATTTAAAATCTGTGCCTGAAGACCTAGACACTAAAAGGGTATACGATGAATTTGAGGCGATTAAAAATAGATTAGTTAATATGTCAACAAATCATCCTAGTAAAGTCAAAAAATCTAAAGAAAAACACATAAGAGGTTCGAAAGAGGAGTCTGAAACCATTTTCAGCTCGCGTGCTAATCAAAACCTTAATGAACTTCAAGATGCTACAGAGAAAACAAAGGGGAAAGAAGTAGTGGGCGACAGAACGGATAGCAATGACAAAAATAGATTTAAAAACGGCAATGAACATCAAACCAATGCAATTAATAAACAGCAGAAAATTATAATAGACAATATGAAACCAGAAGGAAGTTCCAACATCGATGACGTCACGCTTTTACATCGTGCAGGTTTAGAAGCAGTGGAAGGCACAGGAACTAAGGACAGAAATACAGAATCAAATAGTGTAGTAACAGAAGCCACCGAGGCGACCAGTAAAGCTACAATGACTATCGTAGTAACGACTCCTACCACTTTAGAATTATCCACGATAGAGGATTTTGTACCTGAAGCTACACCTTTGCAGTCATTGCATGTTTGAAGAACACAAAAATTCTATAAATGTCAGAAAGAAAAGTACTAAAGTGTAAATAAAACGTGATGATTATTCAAAGTAAATAAATAAATAAATTTATTTGATCCAAAAACATCCAATTAACACACAAGAGTTTAGCTCAATCTCGGGTTATAGATTTTTTTTTTTTTATTGGGTGGGAAAATCATCTTATGACATCCCCGCTCTTGAGCGGAACGGGAGATAGTGTCAGACTTTTACTGACTAAAAACCCACTCCTGTTCCTTCGTTGCCTTCGTCCCAGGGCCCCGGGTTTCGCTTTCACACTACCCGTGGCCCCAGTAGGCTTGCAGACGGCGAGCAATGGGTGGCTCGCCGTCTGCAAACCCGCGCCTATGGTGGCCGGAACGCGGGATCGGAATCCCGGCGGCAGTTGGAGCGTAAGGACCGTTGCCTCACGCGATCGGCCGCCTCCTTTGCTAGCATTACTGCTTCGCAGAAGGAGGCGACCGCCTGCCACTCCTCCTCGCTCCGGACCATGGCTTGAACCAAGGCCCGGCGCGAGAGATCGCCGCCGCCGATTGCCCCCACGAGGACATAGCGTTGCTCTGCCCAAGCGGGGCACGCCTCCACCGTGTGCTCTACCGTGTCCTGCGGGCGGTCCACACAGTGGCGACACCCGGGCGTCGTTTCCGCACGAATCCGGTGCAGGAACCTCCCGAACTTACCGTGTCCGGTGAGAACCTGCGCCATGTGGAAGGTGAGGACGCCGTGAGGTCTTTCCAACGACGCCTCAAAGAGGGGACTTACTGCTATAATTGCTCGGGTTATAGGTAAGGTATAAATATAAACTGTGGACAGAATCTAGTGTACAAAATTGTTGTATCTTTTAGTTTAGTCAGTACATGTATTTAGTTGAGACCCTTTAGACCCCAAACTAGGCAAGAAATGCCTGTATTTTGGAAGTCCATTAATTCCTCCTAAATCACAATGTGTTACTTATTCCAATTTATAACATAACTAAATATTTTCACATGATGGCTCTTATACTTTGAACTATCTATCGTTATAGTAGGTTTGGAAGCGGAAAACAACTATGAAGCTAATTTACAACAGCGAGAAGATCTTCATTCGCTTCATATTGTTAAGTCCTGTAACCACTTACTAATCCTGGATTTTAGATGATATTTAAACAGCCGCTAAATGCATAGTAAATGTAACTGTCACTGTATTGACGGTGCGGCGGTGGCTCGAGTCCGGTTAAATTTTAATCGTATTATAGTTAGAAGTTGGCGATATTTATTCATATTATATACCTACACATTTAACACTAAACATCTATTTATGATTTTAAACCCAGTCAGGCGCATTACTTTGTGTAATTTATTTCATCACCACTGCTCTCAAAACGGTGAAGGAAAACATCGTGAGGAAACCGGCATGTCCTAGAACCAAAAATTCGAAGACATGTGACATCCACCAACCCGCACTGGGCCCGCGTGGTGTATTACGGCCCATTCCCTCTCCTAGAGAGGAGGCCTGAGTCCCAACAGTGGGAACATTATAAGGCCGACTATGCTATGCTATGCTATCTATTTATGATTTATGACTTTCTATATATTCATCATCATCATCATCTTCCTGCCCTTGTCCCATCTTATTTGGGGTCGGCGCAATACGTTTTTTTCTTCCATTCTATCATAATATATGCATATATATATATATATACTTGTATATTTATTTATTTAATTCCCATATAAGAAACTGATTTTCATCCGTACCTGCACTCTAAGGTTCAGTTGAAAACCAGCGTCAGGCAACTGCTGCGTAGTTGTCTGGCATTATGCTGAACGGGACCTATTTGGCGTAGCCGTGAGACATATTTTTTTTTCTTTTTATTGTTAATTTTATTTCTCCTTATTTTTATTTTATTTTTTTAGTTGTAAATCAATTATATTGCCAAATAAACATATTTTCTTTCTTTTTTTCTTTCTATTTAGTAAAGGTGTAAATATTTAATTTTGTGTTTATTCTATTAAGTGAATATTCACTGCATCAAAACCATTTGTAAAATGATGCACAGAATTATTGGTGGTTTTGTTCATCCCATCTAGCTAGCCCTACTAATGCTCCTCAATCAATCTAGCTAGCTATTTTGACCGTCCTCTTCAGATTAAGCTAGCCTTGTTATTCTCCAGATTTGATCGGTCCAGTTTTGTCAGCCTCCTACCCTCTCCATTGGATATAGCTAATTATTATTACCCTTCCTTTTAAATCTAGCTGTTTCCTTTCACACTTAGCACCCCTTTATGTCTTTTCGCAATTTTCTATCGTATTATATTGTAAGGTAATCATCATCTTCCTGCCCTTGTCCCATCTTATTTGGGGTCGGCGTAACACGTTTTTTTCTTCCATTCTATCCTGTCAACCGTCATGCTATCACTAACTTCCTTTTCTTTCATATCACTCTTCACACAATCCATCCATCTTTTCTTTGCCCTCCCTCTCCCTCTCCACCCATCCACATGTAAACTCATAATTCTTTTAGTAACATGCGTTTCATCTCTCCTCTTTTCATGACTATACCAAGACAAACGATTCCCTTTCAACTTTTCAGTCACTGGTGCCACTTTCAAACTTCCTCTAATATACTCAATTCTCACTTTATCCTTTCTCGTCACACAACACATCCATCTCAACATCCTCATCTCCGCAACATGCAATCTATTTTCATCCGTCTTTTTCACAGCCCAACATTCTGATCCATACAGTATGACAGGTCTTATCACGGACTTGTAGATTTTACCCTTCAACTTGGGGGGCTCCCGTGGGTCACAAATTGTTCCAGTGACCTGTCGCCATTTCATCCATCCTGAATTGATCCGATGTGACACGTCTCGATCTATCTCGCTATCTCCCAGGATAAGCGATCCGAGGTACCGAAATTCGGAGCAGATTAGTATGGGCTTTCCAGCGAGAGCTAAGGGCATAGGACCGGAGAGACCACCAAAATTGCAGAACAAGTATTCGGTTTTCGTTCTGCTTAATTTCAAGCCAACACTCTTCAGTCTATGCCACCACGCCTCCAATTTGCTCTGGATCTCTAGGCCACTCTCGGCAACCAGCATACAGGGCATTATGTTGTAAGGTAATAAAAAAGATAAATTCGCGTCCCTAACTGAGCACGACGTTAGGTCGCGGTGGAGTAAAATGAACGGTGAGTGGACTGTATAACAAATATAATGAAATAAAGAAAGTCCAAGTCATCGACGGTGCGTATTGTTCCACGCGCGCCTCAAGGAGATGTCAGCAAATCGTAGGAGCCCAGCAAAGTCGAAGCCTACTGGGGCTACGGGTAGTGTTAAAGTGAAACCCAAGGCTCTTCTTCTTCTTCTTCTTTTCGATTCGATGGTAAACTCGTCAAACTTTTTGGGCCCAACACACAGCCAAACATTAATAGCAGCATCGGTAGCACTCATCAAATCCTCCAAAGTGTAGGTATACGGACACTTGGGGCACCCAAGGCCCTAAAACGAAGGCAAAGAAGGAACAGGAGTAGGTCTTTAGTCAGTAAAAGTCTGACACTATCTCCCGCTCCCCCAAGAGCGAGATTTGTCATAAGATGATTTACACACCAATAAAAAAAAGTATAGTTTGGAACCTGGACGCGTGGGTACACGTTACAAAATATACAAGACCAGCGTGCATAATTCGTGTATACATTGTAATTGCAGATTTAAAAATAGCAATACAAAGTATACGCGAGCAGTTTCCCATGGCTGCGTTCTGGCCTTCTATACTATGGAAATACGCGACCCTGAAGCCAAAGCGGATCGGTAGCAATAAATATCATTCAAACGTATCTCAGCCTGCAATAAATGAAACAGCTTTTTTTTTATTCGGAGGGAAAATCATCTTATGACAAATCACGCTTTTGAGCGACCCGACCCACTTCTTTTCCTTCTTTGCCTTTGTTGCCTCACGCGATCAGCCGCCTCCTTTGCTAGCATTACTGCTTCGCAGAAGGAGGCGACCGCACGCCACTCCTCCTCGCTCCGGACCATGGCCTGTACCAAGGTCTGGCGCGAGAGATCGCCGCCACCGATCGCCCCCACGAGGACTCAGCGTTGCTCTGCCCAAGCGAGGCACACCTCCACCGTGTGCTCCACCGTGTGCTCCACCGTGTCCTCCGGGTGGTCCACCCAGTGGCGACACTCGGGCGAATTTTACGCACGAATCCAGTGCAAGAACTTCCCGAAGTTACCATTTTCAGTGAGAACCTGCGTCATGAGGAAGGTGAGGACGCCGTGAGGTCTTTCCAACCCCGCCTCAAAGAGGGGACTTACCGCCATAATTTTGGCGTGCCCAATAAATGAAACAGCTGCAGATATCATCAACATTTATTATTGGATTCCGAAAAGTTTACACTAAAATATATGACTATTTCAAATTTTATACATAACAATATCTTTGGTTTTCGACTAGACGACACTGTGGCCACTTTGGAGGCACATTCAATTTTACATACTACTTAAAGCTAACAACGAGATACATATTATGTTTATAACATACGTGAAGGGGTTGGTTTCGTCAGGTTGCTAACAAAGAATGGAGGTGATGCGGCGGCAGTTTCTAGAGGTAGAACTAACAACAATTTTCACACAAATTAAGCTTGTTACTTTGGGATTTATTGCTGTGGTTCGGTAGTTTTGGTACACTATGTCGCGACTATAATATTATATAATGTTGTGTTGAACAAGTTTTTGTAACTGTATCGTCTGCAGGCGTTCACAGGTAACATTTAGCAGCGACGGCATCGCGACTTTACCACGGTCTTCTTGTAATATCTTCACTCGCTGTAACAACCGCGGTGCTTCCGTAATCTGTATTGCTGTTTGACACTCAGAGCTCACATTCAATTTCAAACACACTGTTAATCTAACCTTCTTTTTTGATCTCATCTTTAACTTCTGGTTTCACTTCGCTCTCACTCTTTGCTTCAGCCCTCACTTCACTCTTTTCCTTATTCTCAATCTTATCCACATCGATGGAGCTTCTAGACAACTGTCGCAAAATATTTTCAAAGATTCGTGGAGCACTTTTTGTGTTTGGTAGAGAGATGTCTGTTTGTGTGGTGGCGGTCTCGCATTTCTTTTCTTCTTTGACTTCAAGAGGTATGCTTGTCTCTTTCAGGGGGAGGGTCATGGTTTTCTTTTTAGTGCTGAGCTCAGGGTCATCAGTGCTGGCACGGCGGTCGATGGCGCGTGTTAGGACAGACCCGAGGAGATGTGCGCATTTGATGATGTTCTGAGTTTCTCGTGGCGTGAGGTGCAGTCCTTGGGTTCGAATGATGTTGTTAATAGCTTCCATGTTGTCCGGGGAGCGCTTGCGAGAGCCATCAGAGAATTCTGGAATAAGATATCGAACATTTATTTATTTTGCTTGCTGATTGGATTATTGGTGACTAGCTTTTGCCCGCAACTTCGTTCGCGTACAAGTCGAAAATGGTTTTATTAGGTTTTTTGAGATACGAAAATATGAAATATTACTTATTATCTTCGTCGTGTATGTCCATTGAATTATATGGCGAGCGATATTGTATCTTAAGATAAAATATTATAGTATCTTAGTCATGTGCAGCGCCCCTTAGTGAACTCCACTGCAGGTGACGTAACCTACGATAAACTTATTATTTGCGGTTGGTACAGTAATTGGGTCTAGGGATCGAACCGCAAAATTAAGTTGGTTTTTTATTTTAAATACTTTTCCGGGATAAAAAGAACCCAGTGTGGTGCCCAGATTATTAAAGAATAATTATACCAATTTTCATCCTAATCGAACTGGTAGTTTTAGCGAGATACCTGAACAAACAGACAGACAAAAAAATTTTAATCACGTTTTTGGGTTCGGTGTCGGTTTAGTAACCCTTGTCATTTATTTTTATGATATTTTCAATGTACAGAATTTTCACTTCTACAGATTTATTATAAATACAGATTTCACAAATATTCTTCATCTTTTCGATAACTCATTGGCACTAATTGATTTAATTTAGTTTCAATTCACAGGGGGAACGTACGTACCCCAGTCAGCCAATTTCAAACTGGAGATACGGTAAAGGTGATGTGCGTAACCCAAAAGCTAGTATTCTCACTGGTAGTGTCAAAATGGTGTACCTAAAGCAATAGTCGGTATGCTAACCGTCAGTGCGGTAGGGATGACGTAGGTAGCCCAGTCAGCCGGATCCATGCTGGTGGTGCGGCAGAAGTGTCGTATATATCCCAGTAGCCGGCATGCTCGCTGTCATTGCGGGGGGTGACGTAAGTACCCCAGTCAGCCATACCTGAACTGGTACAGGCCATGGTCCGGAGCGAGGAGGAGTGGCAGGCCGTCGCCTCCTTCTGCGAAGCAGTAATGCTAGCAAAGGAGGCGGCCGATCGCGTGAGACAGCGGTCCTCACCAACTCCGATCCCGATTACCGGCCACCTTAGGCGCGGGCTTGCGGACGGCGAGCAATGAGTGGCTCGCCGTCCGACCGTCCAGTAACCGTCCGGACCGAGCCCAAGTTACTGACGGCGCGTATTGTTCCACGCGCGCCTCAAGGAGGTGTCAGCAACTGTAGGGGAGCAGGGTCGAATCCTACTGGGGCCGAGGGTCTGATTCTGAAAGGAAGACTCGGCCCTGGTACGAAAGGCAATGAAGGAACAGGAGTGGGTTTTTAGTCAGTAAAAGTCTGACACTATCTCGCGCTCCGCCCAAGAGCGCGGATGTCATAAGACGATTTTCCCCCCGGAAGAAAAAAAGCCATACCTGAACTAGTGGTGCAGTAGAGGTGATGTACTTACCCCAGTCAGCAGGGTCCACGCCATCAGTACGGTAGGGCGTGGGGCACCGGTCGTAGAATCTCTTGATGGGCACGGAGGGTAGAGAGTTGTTGTAGTTTGCCCAGAAGGCGCACCACTCACCGTCCAGCGCGTCTGTTGCACCGGCAGCACGAGGAGCACCGGACTCGCTGCACTCTGCCCAGGTGCTCACGCAGCAGCTGTGGGAGAAGGTGAAACTGAATTAGAACAAAGATTTAAAAAAAAACAAAATTCTAATATTCTTATTTCACATAGGGCTACATGGGCACTTATAAAACGTCAGAAGCTAGTGCACGGTTCCACATTGGTCTTTTCCTATGGAGATGATAAATGATATTTTTTTTGTAAGTAGGTTTAAAAAAATACTTTTACTCGACAATTTTTTTTTTGTCATTTTAAACTAGATGAGGCCGGTGTTTCCTAGCTGACTACCCTGAGAAGAAACACCGAAACAAACTCAGGGGTCAAAGTCAATTTTAAAGTCCATACAGTTAATATATAATGGTCAAATCACATGAGAACAGTGCAGATTTGTCTGAGATGGTCTTTTGAAGAAAGAACCATACAGATTTGAGTGGACCTGTTGCACTGACTGGAGTGCAAGCATTTGTCAGTATTCGCAAAACTCAACCCAGGACTACTAAGGAGCTCAACGACTTGACGAACAATACCAAGGAAAGGACATTTGGGTAGGCCGCAGAATATACTCAAATTGCCAGACATACGTTAAAATTACTGAAAAGGAAAAAAAAAGGCAATCAACATTGTTCTCACGTTCACAATAATAAAAGTAAATATATAATTTACAAAATGTAATTTACTTAATAAAGTAAATATTGATGTCAAAATAAAAATAAATAAAGTCAAATTGCAAAATAAAAATAATCTACAATATCAAATTGTAAAATAATAATAATAAAGAGCACAAAGAAAAAGAAAAATAAGACAACAGTTGTAGTGCGTACTGGAGCAGGTCAATCCCAAGCCTTTTCCTCCTCAACATAGTCCTTTATAGAGTAAAAAGCCTTTTGACAAAGTTTTCGCTTTACAAATGTTTTGAATTTATCAAGGCTTAGTTGTTGAATGTGACTAGGAAGTTTATTATAGAAGTGTATACATTGGCATCTAAATGACCCCCCTATTTTTTTTAGCCTGGTTGTAGGAACCACAAATTTGTGTTTGTTCCTAGTATTAAAATTAAGGATATATATCACTGTATTTTTTTAAACTGTTTATATTATTATGTGCATACAAAATATTCTCGTAAATATACTGTGAAAGTACATTCATAATATTGATCTCTTTAAATTTATCTCTGAGGGAGTATCTGGGACTTAATCTATAAATCGAACGAATAGCCCTTTTTTGCAATACAAAAATTGTCTGGGTATCGGTGGCATTTCCCCACAGTAGAATACCGTACGACATAACACTATGGAAATAGCTAAAGTAAACTAAACGGGCTGTCTCTACATCAGTTAAATTTCGAATTTGTCTAACAGCGTATGCTGCAGAGCTAAGTTTTTTCGATAATTTGTCTATATGTGGGCCCCACTGAAGCTTAGCATCCAGAGTTATGCCCAGAACACTATATTATCTTCAGGACTCAACTCTTTACCTTTTATTAGCACACTAGTTTCTACTTGCCTAACATGAGGCATGGTAAACTTAATACATTTAGTTTTTTTTACATTAAGATGTAGGTTATTTACATCAAACCAGTGTACTATTTTTAAAGTACTATATTTATATCGTCAGTAACCGGCTGCTGACGTTTAAGTTTAAACAAAAGTGAAGTGTCGTCTGCAAACAACACTATATTATGGTTATTCCATATGAGGTAAAGTAAGTCGTTTATATATATAAGAAACAAAAATGGGCCAAGAATTAAGCCCTGGGGGACACCCATTTGGACTACAGATCCGGGAGATCTTTTTGCGTTTACATCAACTCTCTAAATCCTTTCACACCGATAAGATGTAAGAAAATCCAGGGAAGAGTCCCGGATTCCGTAATGGTGTAGTTTCCTGATTAATGTTTCATGGAGAACGCAATCGAAGGCTTTTTACAAATCTCAAAAAATGCCCAAGGCATCGCATTTGTCTTTCCATGCATTATAAATATGTCCTAAAAGTTCAACACCAGCATCGGTTGTTGAACGACCCCTTGTAAAACCAAATTGTTTGGTGTGCAATAATTTAAGTCTGTTAAAAAATCTTTGTAGTTGCTCTAAAATTAGTTTCTCAAATACTTTACTAAAAGTGTATATTTTAGTAATTTCGCACATATGAACTAAATTCAGCAGTATTAACAAGAACCCTTTCATCATACAGTTCGTAAAGCCGAGTTCTACTTTTATGAATACCGGAGAAGAACCGGCAAAAAACTCCATGATTACTCTTTTTAAAAAAGTGGTTGATGTTACAATATTTCCATATTACAGTATAGATATTATGTAAAAACAGTGTAGATATTGTGCAAACATATTAATTTTATGATATCATTTAACTTAATTGATTTTAATTTCACAAACTGTGATTTTAATTGTGACTGTTTTGATTTTTTTTTTATATTTGTATATGAGTCAATGTTACTTGTAATAAATAAATGATTATTAAGATGATTATTAGCTAAAGTTAATGTTGAACATGCGTGATGTGGCAGTAAGAACTGCACCAAGCAACCAAGGCCAAGAGCAGAAAGAAGACAAATTAAAAAAAAATATAATTGAAAGAAAAATTACAATAATTTATGAAAAACTTGATGAAAACGATCAAGAATCAGGACATCGTCAAGCTTACCTGGATAGTTGTAAGGGTGACAGTGCTTGCTGCGAGGCTCGCGTGGGGAGCGTGTGCGGGGAGAGGTCTGCGGAGGACTGCCCGGAGTACTCTGGTGATACCGATGAGTAGTCCAGCTCAGCGGTCCCTCTGGGAGACAGAGGATTTACAGACAACGGAAGGAAAAATAAATAAGTAAAGTAAAGTAAAAATCAGACGCCCTACCAGTCGGCGATATCTCGCGCCGGACCTTGGTTCAGGCTGTAGCGACATTTATGGCGTCACATAAGAACTAATCCTGCAGCGCGCAATCAAAGTTCTCCACGCGATTAGAACATATAGAACAGCCCGAAATCATCTATCGGGCGGCTGCCCACCAGATATAACACCCGTCGGATCGTCCCTTTTCAACGGAGGTTTGCGGGACTTTACTCTCTGTTCCGCATACCCCCAAACTGGTGACCCCGACGTGAGGCCATGGTCCAGAGCGAGAAGGAGTTGCAGGTGGTCGCTAGTTAGTTATGCTAGCAAAGGAGGCGGCCGCACGCGTGAGGCAACAGTCCTCACGCCCCAACCGCTGCCGGGATTCCGATCCCGCAATTTCCGGCTACCGTAAACGCAAGGTTCCGGTAATTAATTAGTTTTGAAAAAAAAATGGTTTTGGTACGATTTTCGATATTGAATATTTTGTATAGATGTAGCATAGCATAGTCGGCCTTATAATGTTCCCTCTGTTGGGACTCAGGCTTCCTCTCTAGGAGAGGGAATGGGCCGTAATCCACCACGCGGGCCCAGTGCGGGTTGGTAGATGTTACATGTCTTCGAATTTTTGGTTCTAGGCCATGGCGGTTTCCTCACGATGTTTTACTTCACCGTTTTGAGAGCAGTGGTGATGAAATAAATGACACAAAGTAATGCGCCTGGCTGGGTTTGAACCCGCGACCTACAACTTGTAAGTCGGGGCCGTTACCACTCGGCCACCACTGCTCCTGCTACTGCTGTATCGATGTATCGGATCAAAATATCGGCTAAAAATATCGATATATCAAAGTACCTATTGTCGGTCTTCTTTCAGAAAAGCAGTCCCTCAATATTTTCACTAGCCTATAAAGAGTTCCAAAGCTGGGCAAAAGCCATCCCTTCTCCTTCCATACCTCTTTGTCTTGGGCGATCTTTGGCCAAGTCTGCCTGCGAACGTGATCAGATAGTCACACGTCCTTCACCACGGTCGACCTCGATGACGTCATCCTCCCACAGGCATCCCGTCAATAACCATTCTCGCCCATATGTCTGGATGCATTCGTTCCTCCGTATAAAGCACAGATATGAGTAATAAAGAAGAGAAAAAGAAAAATATAATAGAAATAAAGAAACAAAAGAGAAATAAAAAACGAGACAAGGAAGAATGACAGTTTCGCGTCCAGGTGGAGTAAGAAGTAAAAAGAGATAAGAGAATAAGATGAGTTCATATCATTGCAGCGCTCACCTGTAAGGGCTGCTAGTACTGGTGGAAGTGTTGAAGACTGAGCTGTCCCGGCTACTCGTGAAGCTCTGCTTGGAGTGGTCGAGCGAGTGCTGCGCGCGCCTGGTCTCCACGCGCTGCGCGTGGATCTGGCTCTGCAGCGAGGCGGAGCGCGGCTTGCCCCGCACGCGGCCCGTGGAGGGTGTGGGTACGGCGGGGGTAGCGGGGGTCGCAGGAGTCGCGGGTGTCGGCAGTGGCGTGGACGTCGCGAACTTGTTGATGCCGTACTTGGAGATTGTGTCCTCGAAGTCTGATACCTGGTTTGAACAGGCATATTGGATTATCTGCAGGTCTGCCTTGTAAAACTCTCAGCATGAACATTAGATACCTACGATGAAACGACCTTGAAGTGTGTGATAAATCCATCTTGATTTGTATAGATTGAGAGTTCACTTCATGACCCTACACCTAAAATTTCACTATGACATTTTTTTTAAATCTCATAGTGAATAAACTAAATTAACAGAATAGTTAGCAAGAACCACTAGCATATTAGCAGAATTGCAGCAGCAGATTCGTGTCCAAAATGGTTTTTTGAGGAAAGAACCACACAGATGGGATAGTGGACATGTCCAATCAGTGCAAGTTTTTGTCAGTGTTCCTGAAGCTCAACTTAGGCCGTATAACGTAAACGAACATTTGACTAGGCTGTATAACGTACTCGAACATTTGGCTAGGCCGCATAACGTACTCGAACATTTTGCTAGGCCGCATAACGTACTCGAACATTTGTCTAGGCCGCATAACGTACTCGAACATTTGGCTAGGCCGCATAACGTACTCAAACATTTGGCTAGGCCGCATAACGTACTCAAACATTTGGCTAGGCCGCATAACGTACTCGAAAATTTTGCTAGGCTGCATAACGTACTCGAACATTTTGCTAGGCCGCATAACGTACTCGGACATTTTGCTAGGCCGGATAACCTACTCAAACATTTTGCTAGGCCGCATAACGTACTCGAAAATTTTGCTAGGCTGCTTAACGTACTTGAACATTTTGCTAGGCCGCATAACGTACTCGAACTGCCAGAGAGGTTAGAGGCTGATTATACTCCCTAACCTTTTCCCTACTAGCTTGCGGTTAGCTTTCAGCCTAACCGGATGGGGCTGAATACCTTTTTAGTGTTTTACATGGAACTCCACAATCCAGTTATGGGCAATGTTCTGTGTACTAACTTGCGATAAATCGAGCGACATGTCCTCTTCGAGTGTGGTCTCGTGGTGTGGGCTCCTGGGGGAATGTGGTGCGGCGGCGGGGGCGGGGGGGCCTCGCTTGGGCACTTCGGAGAGTTTGCGGCTCCGCGGCGCCACGTCCACAGACTGCCGCCGGTGGTACGACCCCGGCAGTGAGTTCGCTCGGTCAGTCCTGCAAACGAAAACTGATCATGTACAACTATTTTCTACGTTAAAAATTATTAATGAATTTGATTTAATTTAGAATGGAAGTTGAATGAAAAGGAAATGGATAAATTATTGAAAGAGTGACAGATAGATAGATAGATAGATATTCTTTATTGTACACCAAAAATACATTTTACATTAGGAAATCAACATTAATAGGGTGTCACAATGGGCGGTCTTATCGCTAAAAGCGATTTTTTAAAGACAACCTTTGGATGGATTTGACAGAGGAGAAAAAAAGATATACCTGCGTATCTTTTTTTCTCCTCTGTCAAATCCATCCAAAGGTTGTCTACGTCAACGTTCGTGGTGTACTATTTACATATATACAATACATAAACTAATAAATTGATATAATACAAATAATATATATACATATAATTATGAAAGCAAAGAAATGATGAACTTAATGACGACGTTCAAGAGGAAAGAAAGTGATCTTTAACCATATTTTTAAAAGTTGTGAGTGTTTGAGCCTGCCTTACCGACACGGGCAAAGCATTCCACAGCCGCACTGCTTGAACTACACAACACAGACAGATAGAATGAAGGAATAAGATTTAATTTTATAAAGTGTATGATTAATAGAAAAACCTGGGCAAGTGCAAGTAGGACTTGCGCACTGAGGGTTCCGCACAAACTTACCCATGAAAACTGGTCACTAATAAAAAAACACTACTAAAAAACTTAATACAAAAAAAAATAACCGACTTCATTAAAAAAAACACTAATAGGATCAAAATAACTTTAATTTCGGAAGTCGGTGTTTCTCGGTATTGTTTGTTTCTTAAACCAACACCAACTTCCGACATTAAAGTTACTATATTTTAATCCTTTTAGTGTTTTTTTTTTTAGTGAAGGCGGTTATTATTTTTTTGTATAAAGTTTTTTATTTCACTACGCGCCGTCGACGACTCAGGCTCAGTCCCGACGGTTACCAGACGGCCGGATGACAAGCTACCTATTGCTCGCCGTCCGCAAGCCCACGCCTTCAGAGCCTACAGTGATAGTCAAGACTGATATTGTTAGTTTTTTTGAATTTAGAACCACCTACCGCTTAACGATCTGCTTTCCAGTCACAAGAAACTCCAAGTTCTGCGGCTTGACCGTCTTCTTAGGCGTCGAGGTGGCTGTGGCAGGCGCGCTGTTCAGTGGGGACTTCTTAGCTTCCTTCTCCTTCTTGAGGCTGCTGCGGCGGGAGAGAGACGCCGAGCTCCTTCTAGAGGATGAACGCGACCGTGGTGGCGGAGGCGGAGGTGGGTCTTGGTCTTCCTCCGGCCAGCGCTCCGTGCGGTACATAATGCTGGAAAAAATCAACTTTTATACAATTGTTTCATTAAATCTTATATAGATCATCATCTTCATCACTTAACCGGCCTGTTAGTCTAGTAGTTAGTGACCCTGACTGCCATGCCAGAGGTCGTGGGTTCAATTCCCACCCAGGACAAATGTTTGTGTGATGAGCACGATCATTTGTTCCGTGTCTGGGTGTGATTTATGTATGATATGTATGTATTTAGAAATGTTTAAGTATGTTTATCAGTTGTCTAGTACTCATAACACAAGCTCTGCTTAGCTTGGGACTAGACGGCGTTGTGTGATAGTTATGCGAATATTATTATTATTAAGACTTCGTTTATTTATTAGTATATACATTTAAATTATATTTTTTAATATTTCAATAAAAAATAAACAACATTTTAAAATTATTATTTCAGCCGAAAGACGTCTACAGTTGGTCATGGGCCTCCCCCAAGCGTCGCCAGAACGACCGGTCCTGTGCGTCTTGCATCCACCGGATTCCCGCGACCCTCACCAGGTCATCGGTCCACCTTGTGCCTTCCAACGCTACGTCTTCTGGTACGTGGTCGCCACTAAAGAACCTTTCGTCCCCATCGACCATCAGTTCAGCGAGTAAATATTTATTTAAAACTTTATGCACTAATGTAACATTATACAAAGGCGGACTTAATGCCTTAGGCATTTTCTACCAGTCGACCTTAGGGTGGTGCAGAGATGTAACATGGCAGGTGCAGCTTCAAAGAAGACTGACAGAGAGGAAATAAGAACAATAATAAATATATACTTAGATACATACATACAAATAAAGAATGATGTTGAGAGAAAAACGAATACAACAAATCAAGAGTGTGATGAATCTACCAACTTCTTGCACTACTAGTAAGTAAGTACAATGCGTTCCAAATAAGAATAGGGTCAATTTTTACGCCATGTTGTGACGTCATAGCTATCAAATCGAAAATTTGGGTAGGGTGAACAAAACAATAAAGTTTTAAATAATATTTATTTACGAATCATGAACGAAAAAAGCTTAATAGAAAGAAAGAAAGAAAACACGTTTATTTGGCACACAGGTACACACAATGAAATAACAATTACAATATAGAAACTTAAATACTAAAAGTTAAAAAGTACATCAACATTGTGTGTCTCGCGGCTGCGACAAATAGGTCCAGTTCAGCATAATGCCAGGCCACTATGTAGCAGTTGCCTGACGCTGGTTTTCAACTGAACCTTGGCATGAGTCTACGGATGCTAATCAGTTTGTTTGATATAATGTAAATAAATATATGTATATTATTATAGGTAGGTAGGTATAAATTATTGTGTAGTAAATAATAAATAGGTGTTTAGTGATAAATATATATTATGCAAAAAGAAAAAAACACATATTAAGAATACAAAAGTCATCATCAAAACTAATTAACCAGATTAACTAATTAGATTGATTAATTAGATTTAAGTTAATGTAAAAGTTTTTGTTACTATTTTGGTGTACAATAAAGTTTATTCTATTCTATTCTATTCTATTAATCAGATTCCAGTTCTTCAGTTTTGCTAATCGTCGGCGCCCCTGCCCTTAGGTATTCCATTCAAAAGATAAATAAGGTAAGAATAAAGTTAGAAACTACATTAGACCGACGCACACGTGTTACACGCCTGATTCGTACGTAGAACGACGTCGCGTGGCGTGGATGTAGTGTAGCTCTACAAGTCTAGTTTCCATATAAAATGTATGGAGACCGACGCGCCCAGATACGTCCTCCCCGTTCCTTGCTCGAGCCAGCCCGCGTCGCTGTAGCCTGTAGTTTAAAAAATCCCCGTTTAAAAAAATAATTAAATCTTTTTCGAGCTCGTCTCTTGCTGCAAGCGACGCCCTAAGCCGAGATTCGTACCCCACAGGGGGTGCCCTTAGCGTGTAGTCGCTTAGTTTTAAGTTAGTTTAAGTAAGCCCTGGCTGGAGGCTTTAATTCTCTAATCGAGGCTGCCACAGGCAAGTCCGCTTAAGCAGCCGACAATCTCCTAGGTTGAGTCTCCTGCGCGAGGCCATACACGAAAAAAAAAAAAAAGACGCGCCCAGATCGGCGTACGTGACTCACGTGTGCGCAGTGTAGTTCTACCTTAAGAATCATGAAACGTTTTGTTTACTTAGCAGTCTAAAACATGCCCATGAACGTGCTCTGAGGCCCAAACACCAGCTCTCAAAGCGATCCATTTCACGACCTGAACTGAACTGTTAATGTAATGGAGCTATAATTATAGAGGATTTTAACACGTCATGGTAGGGCCTTGGACGGCGAGTATTGGGTAGCTCACCGTCCGACCGTCCGGTAACCGTCCGGACCGAGCCCAAGTCGTCGACGGTGAGTACTGTCACGCGCGTCTCAAGATGTCAGCAACTGTAGGAGCTCAGCAGGGTCGAAGCCTACTGGGGCCAAGGGTCTGATTCTGAAAGGAAGACTCGGCCCCGGTACGAAAGGCAACGAAGGAACAGGAGTGGGCTTTTTAGTCATTAAAAGTCTAACACTATCTCCCGCTCCACCCAAAAGAGGGGGATGTCATAAGAGGATTTTCCCACCGAAAAAAAGAAAAAAGCTTCGTAAGGCCTTAAAGTCTATTAAAACCACAAATAAAATAACAATGTTGATATAGTAATATATACAGCATGGACATACATATATGGATATAATAAAAACTGTAAATTTGTAGAAACGTCACAAAAAAAAACTTTTTTTACGATTCTGAAAAATCTTCGCAACTCAATTCGGGAATTGAACTGTTTTCATAGTTATGTTTGTATAGAACCCTCAGTGCGTGAATCAGACTCGCACTTACCCAGTTTTTTTAATCTTATATTTAAAATCTAATAAAAATAGCGCCTATACAAAAAATAAAACACATCACTTCGTTATAGATCAATTAATCGTAGCTAATGAATTTCGGTCAGGCGTTAACGTGTAACCAGGTCAATCAGATCTGCTTGTGGCCTTTGAGTGCGTCCACCTACCTGCCTAACGTGGTTATTGGCAAACCGAGTGTGTTCTGTTTTGTGTTATACCGTCGTATATCGCTTATGTACGTATCACTCAAACTAACGAAATTATCTCTGAGCTAGCAGGTAAATTAGTTCAAAGGATAGTGTAGCTGTGTTGGGATCTCTCAGGGTTGTGTTTTCGGACCATTATTGTTATTTTTAGAAATGTAGACGAAATCAACATCTATACTTATAATAAATCTGTAGAAGTGAAAATTCTGTACATTGAAAATATCAAAAAAAGTAAATGGCCCATTTACTTTTTTTGTTAGTAAATCGACACCGAAACCAAAAAAAAATTATGTGTGTCTGTCTGTTTGTTCAAGCATCACGCAAAAACTACCGGTACGATTACAATGAAACTTGGTATAACTATTCTTTAATATCCTGGGCACCACGATGGGTACTTTTTATCCCAGAAAAGTATATAAAATAAAAAATAAACTTAATTTTGCGGTTCGATCCCTAGACCCGATTACTGTACCAAACGTAAATAATAAGTTTGTTGTAGGTTACGTCACCCGCAGTGGAGTTCACTAAGAGGCGCTGCACACAGCTAAGATACTACAATATTTTATCTTAAGATACAATATCGCTCGCCATACAATTCAATGGACTATCACACACGTCGAAGATAATAAATAATATTTCATATTTTCGTATCTCAAAAAACCTAATAAAACCATTTTCGACTTCTACGCGGACGAAGTCGCGGGCAAAAGGTAGTAATATAATATAGTACATAGGAACTATACACCACTTATTTTAAATTAGTACAAATACTTAAAGGGCTTATTAGAAAATGTCTCGTTATAATTTAAGTAGTCTCAATAAAATACTCATAAACAACAAAGTTTGTTTTTTGCATTTGTTTTTATCCCAAAATGTCACTCAATTTATGTAAATATTGTACAGGCTATTGATTATGAATGAAAAACAATGGAAAAACACTGCGCGTAGTATTTTCTAGTAGCATATTAGCATAGCATAGAATAGTCGGCCTTATAATGTTCCCACTGTTGGGACTCAGGCCTTATCTCTTGGAGGGAATGGGCCGTAATCCACCACGCGGGCCCAGTGCGGGTTGGTGAATGTCACATGTTTTCGAATTTTTCGTTCAAGAACATGTCGGTTTCCTCACGATGTTTTCCTTCACCGTTTTGAGAGCAATGGTGATGAAATAATTTGCACAAAGTAATGCGCCTGCCTGGGTTTGAACCCACGACCTACAATTAGTAAGTCAGGGCCGTTACCACTGTGCCACCACTGCTATTAGCCTATCATTAATAAAAAAAATGATGAAATGAGAGCAGTGGTGGCCGAGTGGTAACGGCTCCGACTTACAAGTTGTAGGTTGCGGGTTCAAACCCAGCCAGGCACATTACTTTGTGTAATTTATTTCATCACCACTGCTCTCAAAACGGTGAAGGAAAACATCGTGAGGAAACCGGCATGTCGTAGAACCAAAAATTCGAAGACATGTGACATCCGCCAATCCGCACTGGGCCCGCGTGGTGGATTACGGCCCATTCCCTCTCCTAGAGAGGAGGCCTGAGTCCCAACAGTGGGAACATTATAAGGCCGACTATGCTATGCTAATAAAAAAAATATAAAAAAATTGATAATTACAACATAATATAAAAGAGTGTTCTTTTTAACATTGTAGTGAGTTCTTCTGTAGTGAGTTCTTTTTAACATTGTAATATTGACAAATTATTGATTATATAACTGTTTCATGATAATTATTCTACGAAAAAAAAAAAAAAAACTATTTTTGCATGCCTGACGGTAGAATGTACTGGATCCTTCTTTTACTTAACACCATATTTTTGTACCTACATTCTTGAAAATAAATCATCATTTCATCATCATTTCATCAGTGTCATTCATTTCAATAGAGTTTACATATTTTTCTGACTGACTTCTTGACAAAAGAGCCTTTAAATGATTTACCTAAAACTAGCATAAAATCAGGTTTCTCTATACAAACTTTGGACACCCGTTTCATCCCCGTAGGGGGTAATCAGCAAATCGTAGGGGCCCAGCAGGGTCGAAGCCTACTGGGGCCACGAGTAGTGTGACAGCAAAACCCGCGGCCCCGGGATGAAGGCAAAAAAGAACCAGGGCTTGCGGTCGGCGAGCAATGGGTGACTCGCCGTCCGACCATCCGGTAACCATCCGGACCGAGCCCAAGTCGTCGACGGCGTGTACTGTTCCACGTGCGCCTCAGGGACATGTCAGCAAATCGTAAGGGCCCAGCAGGGTGGAAGCCTACTGGGGCCAAGGGTACTGTGAGAGTGAAACCCGGGGCCCTGAAACGAAGCCAAAGAAGGAACAGGAGTTGGTTTTCAGTCAGTAAAAGTCTGACACTATCTCTCGCTCCGCCTAAGAGCGGGATTTGTCATTTGATGATTTTCCCACAGAAAAAAAAAATCCTCTTAGGTGGTGAATTTTGATAAATCCTTTGTTAGTGCTCGCCTACAACATAAAAGGAAACCTTGTGCAAAATTTCACGCTCCTTAATCCTTGTAATTTCAACTGTACGTTGATATGTCAATCAGTCAGTTTCTCCTGTTTTATATTTAGGTAAATGCTTTGATTCTAGACTCTAGAAACGATTTTTTACTTCGTTTCTATGCAATATTTCGTTATCCACACTAAAATATAATATATCTATCTTCTATATGTAATCTAAATTATTATAATGAGATAAAGTTTGTTTTTTTTTGTTAGTAAGAGGTAATCTCTGAAAGTACAGAGGAACGGCGTCATTATGACTTTCCAATGGTCAACCACTGACACTCCATTGAAAGAAGTGGCATAGAATGGTCATCTCGTACATATTGATAAATTAATGTCTCAAGTATGCGGTAATCTGCTAAAATTTTGACAGTTCCTTTGATCTGTAACCTACCATTAGAACGTCATTGTAAAGTCATTGCTTGTAATAAGCTCGATATTGTCATTCTACCACAACTCTATTACGAGACCATTGACCGATCAATGATCGATCATTATGAATTAGCCGATTACGAACTTTTAGCAAAATGACAATAGGATCGTGTTGGAATGACGAATTTATAAAAATAGCAGACTTAGGCCCCTGGTCCGAATCGATTACAATTTTTTTTTTACCATCAGAAAGCTCCTTTATTCCATAGTGACATAGGCTTTTATGAACGTGGGCGAAGCTGCGGTCAAATGCTAATAATAAATATTGAGTACTTACAGTTCTGATCACCTACACGCTTCGTCCTGCCGCCATGCCACAGTGTGTTCACCGTGACCTACAAGATGTTCACTGAGTAGGCTCTCGCTCTGGGCGCACAAACCTCGGCAGCCTGTGGCGTAGTCACACTGAGCCACGTTTATTTTCGTAATATCTTGTGATACGCATGGATAGATCGGGGGTGAGACCACGACACAAGCGGAGCGGGGAGCGAGTAAATGTCTAGCGAGCGAGCATTATACAAAAAAATCAAAACCATATTTTTATTTCAAATAATCATTTCTAGGTCATCTCGACACCGCTTCCCCCAAAATAATAACACACCACACTACCTAAATACAATAGAATAGTACACCATGAAATACCTGCGTATCTTTTTTCTCCTTCTCTGTCAAATCCATCCAAAGGTTGTCTGTAAAAAATCGCTTTTAGTGATAAGACCGCCCATTGTGACACCCTATTAATTTAAAGTTCCTATTGCAATTTGTATTTTTAACCGACTTCTAAAAAAGGAGGAGGTTCTCAATTCGGATGTTTGTATTTTTTTTAATGTTTGTTCACGCATAACTTCGTCGCTTGCTAACCGATTTGAAAAATTATTTGTTTGTTGGAAAGGGTATACTTCCCAAATGGTCCCATAGTCACCAAGTCGGAATCTGATGATGGAATCTTGGCGAAATCGAGGGAACTCTTCAAATATTATAGGCAACTATATAGTGATTTTGGTATTTTCATCGAGAACTTAAGCATTTACAGTCAAAAAGTAACATTTGATGTCTGTTTATAAGTGAATCGCAACTAAAAATGTGAAATAAAAAACTTTTTACTAAAAAAAAAATATAACCGACTTCACTAAAAAAACACTAAAAGGATCAAAATAACTTTAATTTCGGAAGTCGGTGTTAAATAAGATACAAATAATACCCAGAAACACCGAGTTATTTTGCTGCAGCAGATCTGCGACAGGAGAGTTGGATGAGAGATGTAGTAGTAGTAGTACACATGTATACAAAAAAGTTAGAAAATTATAAATATACTATATTATCTAAATTAAATTTTATAATACATAATTATATATATCAATAAAAGTGTATAAAACACATAAATAGGTACAATACATAAACTAAATTATAAAAATATATATCTATAAAATATAACTTTACGAGATGGTAGAGAGGTAATGTTCTTTGACTAGCTTCTTGAAGACAGATACACTTGGCGTCACGGATCTTAGCTGGAAGTGAGTTCCAGAGTCGTACCACATGAATAGAAGATTTGGAATAGAAATGGGTATTATGGGATGGGAAATTAAGATGGTATTTAAGGTGGGATCTGCATAGGGCATCGGCAGGGCGAGTGAACGAAAAACGTTCACGGAAGTAGCCAGGGTATGCAGGGTTGAAAAGGATGTTGTAAAGGAGACTTAATACCCGGGTGTTCCTACGAAGATGGATAGGGAGCCACTTGAGATCCTTGCGGAATTTAGAGACATGGTCGTATTTTCTTAGGCCAAAAACAAAACGAATGCATAGCTTATTTAGTAGCTCCTCAGTGACATCCTGGGCCTCAAGTCTGCTATTACAATAGTGTCAGAATGGTCTATCATTGATTTCATATTTGTTGATTTTGACAAGTTTGGTAATCTACTAATTAATATAATGGCTTCAATATGACTTTCCAATGGTCAACCACTGACACTCCATTGAAAGAAGCGGCATAGAATGGTAATCTCGTACATATTGACAAACGAATATCTAATGTATGTGGTAATCTGCTAAAATTTTGACAGTTCCTTTGATCAGTGAGCTACCATTAGAGCGTCATTGTGCAGTATTGTTGTTATGTATTCCTTTTAATAAGCTCGATATTGTCATTCTATCACAACTCTAGTACGACACTCCATTGAAAGAAGTGGCATAGAATGGTAATCTCGTTCATATTGACAAATGAATGTCTGATGTATGCGGTAACCTGCAAAAATTTTGCAGATTACCGCATACATCAGGGCTCAGGTAGGAGGCGTGTTTAGTCGCTGTCACTAGTGTCACTTATCTGTATTTTTCTTTTGTTGTATTTTTATAAGTGACACTAGTGACAGCGGCTAAACGTGATTATGCGAGCCAAACGTTAAAACGCGATTAGTTTTATTGGTGAATTCCGCTCTAAGCGTTTGGAGCCAGGTCTGTAATTTTGTTACATTTAAATTTTGTAAAAGGGTATAAGTTTAATATTTTATTTATTTTATTATATGTGAAGCAAATAATGACTTTGCAATGCCTTTTGGCCACCGTGGTTCCGTGCGAAGTCCCTGGGCATACTGTATCCGTCCGGCGTTTCCCTCAGAAAATACAATGGTTGAAGGTCAATGTCATGTGTTTCTTTAGAGTTGAACTGTTACACACTGATACTGATTTTAGCATATATATATGTATATTATTATTATAAATAACTTATTTTTATTTTATTTTTTATTTTTGATTTATCTGTTATTTGTTTATTGTGCACACCTACCACAGTGTTGTCTTTTTAACCCAAAGGTTGACTGGTAGAGAATGCCTTGTTGCATTAAGTCCGCCTATGTACCACTACTGTATATGAAGGCTAGAGTGAATAGGCTCTTAATAAACTAGTGCGCCTGACCATCAATGATTGCATCTCCGCTTACCATCAGGTGGGATCGCAGTCAAGCACTGGTTTATATCAATTAAAAAAAAAAATACACAAAGAGCTGTATGACGGTCAAGACAGAGGTATCAGCATACAGTAGTGAAGTTGGGTATCAAAAGTTCTTTCTAGTCTACACACAGCCACATGAACAGCCCTCTGTGGTCTCTCTAAGGACAGGAAAATAGTCAAGTTAATTATACTCTATTCAGCTTTGATTCTAGGATAACAATCCCCGCTCCCCGCTCGCTCGCACAGCGCGCGCTACCCCCGGGGTGTAGGGTGGCACCACCCCACGCCTGTCCCTTGGGACGGGGTGGGGGTGGTCACTGGCGCATGCAACAGGTTTACAGGTGACACGGTCCTCATGGTTCGTGGTGTACGGTTTATTAGCCGGCTTCGAAAAAGAGGGATTCTCCTTCAAAATATTAAAGCATATTCTATACTTATAATAAATCTGTAGAAGTGAAAATTCTGTACATTGAAAATATCAAAAAAATAAATGTCTGTGTTGCTAGAACGACACCGAACCTAAAAATGTGATTAAAAAAATTTTTGTCTGTCTGTCTGTTTGATTAGGTATCACGCAAAAACTACCGGTTCGATTACGATGAAACTCGGTATAATTATTCTTTTATATCCTATGCACCACACTGGGTACTTTTTTTTCCGGAAAAGTATATGCAATAAAAAACAAACTTAATTTTTTGGTTCGATCCCTAGACCCGATTACTGTACCAACCGCAAATAATAAGTTTGTCGTAGGTTACGTCACCCGCAGTGGAGTTCACTGAGGGGCTCTGGACACGGCTAAGATACTACAATATTTTATCTTAAGATACAATATCGCTCGCCATACATTCAATGGACTATCACACACGACGAAGATAATAAATAATATTTCATATTTTCGTATCTCAAAAAACCTAATAAAACCATTTTCGACTTCTACGCGGACGAAGTCGCGGGCAAAAGCTAGTTGAATAATAAAAATTGAGTATTTTTTTATCAAGTTCAATAAAATACTGTAATATTTTTTATTGATAATAAAACTGAAATATGTTAGGTTGGTGAACCAAGGCTCTTTGAAGACAGTTTGATTTATTTAAAAAAATAAAATAATGTTAATAATATAGAATACAGCTATGAACTGGTGTAAATAAAATAATAATAATTAATAATAATTGTGTGTAATAATTAATAGTAATTGGTGTAATAATAATTGTGTAACTTATAATATATTTATATATATAATATTTATATATTGCTGTTACATATAAAATGTAACAGCTATATTATTTCTATGTATAGTCTAGTATATAATTTAAATTTAATATTTACATTATTAATTTGCTGTACACCGCAGACTACCCCCCTTTTGTTTCTATTTCAAATTCTTACATTCCACCCTAAGGTTGTCTGGTAGATTTCGCTGTCAGTGATAAGACCGCCTTTGTACCAATAGATTTAAGTTAATGTAAAAGTTTTTGTTACTATTTTGGTGTACAATAAAGTTTATTCTATTCTATTCTATTCTAAATAATTTTATTATGAATAAAAAAAAAACTGTACTAACAGAAGTTATAGCTATATAATATATATAGATGGTGATTAGGATGGCAAAAAATCGATTAACATTCAAAACCAAAGTTCGCGAACTAATTCGTAAGAAGTTGGCAGAAGTGTCATCACAGCGTTAATGTTTTTAAATTGTCGATTTGAACCAATTGTTTGACTTTATTGGTGTAGATATATATGTAGATAGTTTATTAATTTGTGTATGTATTGTATATAAAGAGCAGTGGTGGCCGAGTGGTAACGGCCCCGACTTACGAGTTGTAGGTTGCGGGTTCAAACCCAGCCAGGCGCATTACTTTGTATAATTTATTTCATCACCACTGCTCTCAAAACGGTGAAGGAAAACATCGTGAGGAAACCGGCATGTCCTAGAACCAAAAATTCGAAGACATGTGACATCCACCAACCCGCACTGGGCCCGCGTGGTGGATTACGGCCCATACCCTCTCCTAGAGAGGAGGCCTGAGTCCCAGCAGTGGGAACATTAAAAGGCCGACTATGCTATGCTATGCTATTGAATAATTGTATGATATTTATGGTGTATTAATATATCTATTCTTGTACCTATTCGCCTTTTCTCTCTCTTTTATTGCACCTACCACTATTTATCTCTGCATCACCCTAAGGTTGACTGGTAGAAAATGCCTAAGGCATTAAGTCCGCCGCTGTACGTTTGTGCATAAAGTATTAAATAAAAAATAAATATATGTCGTGGCCAGATTTTAGAATTGATCACTTCATGATATGGCCAACTAAAACTGGCCAGATCGTTTAAACGCTAACATTTGATGATATGTCAATCCTCGTTTGGCCATATCATTGATGTAGGATTTCTATGATAATAAAAGGTCTAAAGAAAGTAGGCCAAACGAGGATTGACATATGATCAAACTTTAACGTTTAAAACGATCTGGCCAGTTTTACTTGGCCATATCATGAAGTGATCAATTTCTAAGATCTGGCCACGATATATACGTTTATAGGCCAAACATCATAATTACAAAATTATATAAAAATAATTGTACCTAATACAATCAGTGCTGTTGTTATTTTTTAAATCTTACATTTCTCAGATAGTTTCAATTATACATATTATAGGTTTAATGTTGACTGGCTTATAGTTCTAGTGGTTAGTGGCCCTTACTGCTATGCCGGAGGTCGTGTGTTCGATTCCCACTCAGGACAAATGTTTGTGTGATGAGCACGATCATTTGTTCTGGGTCGAGGTGTAATTTATCTATATATGTATGTAATTTGCAATATATAGGTATGTTTATCAGTTGTCTAGTACCCATAACACAAGCTCTGCTTAGCTTGGGACTAGACGGCGTTGTGTGTGTTTTAGTTGTAGAAAAAATAAAAAATAAATGTCATGGCCAAAGTCAAACAGCTATTTGTAAATTGATACAAATTTTCGTATACCTAATTATTTTTATGGTTACGAAGGCATAAACAAATGGGGACATTTTTAAAATTACTTAAAGTATACAAGATGTATATGTATGACAGTGAATATGTCAATAATATTATTTAAAAAATATTAGAAGTGATATTAATTATGCTTGTTTTGTTATTAAATTTATTTTCAAATTATGGATTACTTCGTTGTTATCGAACAGAACCAGGTTAGTGTATCCATTTTGTTTTTAATACTTAAATTATTATTTTTTATTTCGTCGTTTATACCGCGTACATCGAAGGACTGGAACAATTTGCCTGCTGCGGTCTTCCCGTCCAACTATAATTTAGGTGTCTTCAAGGCTAGAGTGAATAGGCTGTTAATAAACTAGTGCGCCTCACCATCAATGATTGCATTTCGGTTTACCATCAGGTGGGATCGCAGTCAAGCACTGGTTTATATTAATAAAAAAAAAGTACCAAGCTACAATTTGTTTTTGCTTTTTTTTGTGAGGAGGTATAAAATCATCTAGTCTTCTCTCGCACTTGAGTGGAGCGCAAGGACGTGTCAGAACTTTTACTGAATAGAACCACACCTGTTTCCTTCAGCTGCCCTTTGCGCTCTAGGACCACGGGTTTCCTTTCCAAAAATTATCTGTGTAGACCCCTACGCTTTTCCTAAAATCTCTTTTAGGCGTGCGTTGAACATTATGCCCACGCCCCATCGACTCAGGCTGGTGACAGAATTTTAAGCTTCTGACTACACGTAAACTCCGTCCTCTTAGTAGAAAATTAACGGTCACCCATCCACGAACCGGCCTTGTCTAGTGTTGCTTAACCTTAAAGACCAACATGTTTTTTAAAGTATTTTTTTAGTTGGAATATCATCCATTGACTTTTTACGTTTTTTTCGGGTGGGGCGCGAGGGCGTGTCAGATCTTCACGTGTGGTTATCATGATTCATCATCATCATCATTTCAGCCGAAAGACGTCCACTGTTGGATATAGGCCTCCCCCAAGTGTCGCTACAATGACCGGCCCTGAGCGTCTCGTATACATCAGATTCCTGCAACCCTAACCAGTATTCGGTCCACCTTGTAGGAGGCCTTCTAACGCAGCGTCTTCCGGTACGTAGTCGCCACTCCAGAATCTTTCGTCTCCATCGACCATCTGTTCTGCGAGCAAAGTGCCCTACCCACTGCCACTTGAGTTTGGCGATTCTTTGGGCTATGTCGGTAACCTTGGTTCTCCTGCGAATATCTTCATTTCTGACGTGATCACGTAAGGAAACTCCGAGCATAACCCTTTCCATTGCCCTTTGAGTGACTTTTAGACTTCTGATGAGGCCTATTGTAAGCGAGCACGTTTCGGAGCCATATGTCATCCCTGGCAACACGGACTTTTCATAGACTTTCGTCTTGAGACACTGTGGTATATTGGAAGAGAAGATACCGCGTAGCTTCCCGAACGCTGCCTGTCCAGCCGAGTCGGATTTACGATTGACCTCTATCTCAAAGGTAGACCTACCCAACTGGACCGTCTATCCCAGGTAAACGTAGTCATTCACAACTTCGAGTGTAGAGTCTCCGATCTTGATAGAAGTGGGTGCTACATAGACTTTCACCATGATTTTGGTTTTGTCCATGTTAATTTTAAGTCCCACTCTTTCGGAAGCTCTACTAAGGTCACGAGCATTTTACTGAGTTCTTTCGTAGACTCAGCCATGACTACTATGTCGTCGACTAACCGAAGGTGAGTGATGTACTCGCCATTGACATTAATGCCTAGCCCTCTCCATTCCAGAACCTTGTACTTATTGTAAACTTGCACTTTATTCTTTGGCCAGCAATCTGATCTACACAGTATGACAGGTCTTATCACGGACTAGTAGATTTCCCCTTTCAACTTGAGGGGCACCCGTAATATACGAATTCACTACTAATCTTAAACTTTCAGCCGACTACAGCGAGACGCCACTCGCAGAACGGATACACAAGTCTGTCCATGAGATTGACTCTCTTCTCAAAGACTTCCAACTAGAAATACGGAAAGAAAAGTCCGTGCTGCGGTCCGTAGACCAGGAGATTAAGGACATCGGAATTCTCGACTACAGCATGACTTCAGTCTGGTGGAACGGATCTTCAGGGACTCTCCAGACAGGAATTAACATGACCACAACATTGTTCCCGACCCCTGAAGGACATTCCACTAATGCGACAAAAGACCCATGGGAGAAATTTAATTTACCTGGACTTCAGCCCGATATTTCTCCCTTTGATGTTATTGAAGGCATTCCTAATCACGGGCATGTTCCTGATAACGGTTACCAATTTCATCATACACCTTTCAACCCGTATCTAACGTATAGGCCAGCTGAAACTGTCTACGCTCCTCTCTATGATCCAAAATTTGTTCCACCCACTCGCCCGTCCTATCCGTTCATTGTATCGACTCCAGCTACTCCTTCAGTACCAGACCATTATTTTAACTACATAAGTCTCGACACTTATTCGGCGGGGTCCCCAACATATCGGTTACCGACAAAGACACTGTTACCACGTCCTGCCTTCAGAGGATCGGCGAGCACATTGATAAGAGAAGTCACAATGTCGGAGCTGTACAAAAAGTTTATGAGAGATCGATCCGGTTTCAAGCCAGCAAGGAATCGACCGACGAAGGCAAATCATCTGACAATGTTACGTGAGTATGAAGCTTCACCTGTAACACGACTGAAGAGATCACGTGTCAAACAGCCTGGTGCAGTTAATTGCCTGTTGATTGGCCTATTGATCTAATGGTTAGTGGTCCTGTGGTTATGCCAGAGGTCGTGGGTTTTTTTTTTTTATTGGGTGGGAAAATCATCCTAATGACATCCCCGCTCTTAGGCGGAGCGGGAGATAGTGTCAGACTCTTACTGACTAAAAACCCACTCCTGTTCCTTCGTTGCCTTCGTCCCAGGGCCCGGGTTCCGCGGAACAATACGCGCCGTCGACGACTTGGGCTCGGTCCGGACGGTTACCGGACGTTCAGACGGCGAGCCACCCATTGCTCGCCGTCTATAAGCCCGCGCCTACGGTTTCCGGAAATCGGGATCGGAATCCCGGCGGCGGTTGGAGCGTAAGGACCGTTGCCTCACGCGATCGGCCGCCTCCTTAGCTAGCATTACTGCTTCGCAGAAGGAGGCGACCGCCTGCCACTCCTCCTCGCTCCGGAGCATGGCCTGAACCAAGGCCCGGCGCGAGAGATCAGAGGTCGTGGTTCGATTCCCACCCAAGACAAATGTTTATGTGATGAACACGATCATTTGTTCTGTAGGATTATCAGACTTTTAATGTTCTCTCACTCCTGGAATACTTGCTTCATTTCTAGGATAGTTTGGATTGATTTGATCGGTATCTGAGTGTTATTTATTTACAATATGTATTGTATTTAGAAATATATGTATAATAATTTATTAATTAATAATAATAATCAATTAATTAATAATATTCCACAACTATCACACAACGCTGTCTAGTCTCAAGCTAAGCAGAGAGCTTGTTTTATGAGTACTAGACAACTGATAAACATACTTATATATTTCTAAATACATACATATTATAGATAAATTACACCCAGACTCAGAACAAATGATCGTGCTCATCACACAAACATTTGTCCTGGGTGGGAATCGAACCCACAGCCTCCGGCATAGCAGTCAGGGCCACTAAACACTAGACCAACAGGCCAGTCTAAAGTATGTTTATCAGTTGTCTAGTACTCATAGCACAAGCTCTGTTTAGTTTGGAATTAGATGGCGCTGTGTGAAAGTTGTGGAATCTTCTTCTATAAAAATCAATGCCACTTTTCGTTGTAATTTTATAACTCAAGAACGGGCTCACCAAAACCAAACCAAATGTTTAGGCTTTGTTCGGACTATTTAGTAGATGGTTTGCCCAAAATCGGTCGAGCGGTTCTTCATTTATCACATTATTAGGCGGTACGAAGTTTGCCGAGTCAGCTAGTATTATTATAATTTTTTTTATAAATTTTCTTTACATATTTTATATATTTTTAAATGTAACACAGATAAAAAAGACTTAAAAATGTAAAAATAAAGTTATTATTATTCTTGGAACTGGGATAATTTCTAACTATCATAAAACTAGTGTCAAATAAGCGTCATTTTTCTTCATACAACCATACAATACAACAGAGGCTACTCCTCTGAACCTACTAACCAGAATGTTTTTCCCTGCAGCCCATCGACATCGTATAATTGGACGCACACTCTCTAAAGCCCAAGCCTGGGTCCAGAACAGACAGTGGCTGAAAACCAAGAAGGCAGGAAAAACTCCGTTAGGACATATCAGACAAGGATCGGGTGACCCGGTTGACAAACCTCCGATTAAGGAAAAGCCACCTGAAGTCGAAAATTCTCCGGTTGAGACGAAACCAGCTGAAGTTGAGAATTCTCCGGTTGAGAAAAAACCGGCTGAGGTTGAGAATACTCCGGTTGAGAAAGCACCAGATATTGCTGGGAATTCTCAGATAGAGAAACCACCAGATAATGCTAAGGATTCTCCAATTGAAAAAGGACCAGATGTTATTAAAAATCCTCCAGTTGGAGAAACAACGGATAGGAATGCAATAGCTTACTCACCTGATTCGTTTGGCGCTTTCTCAATGCCGGCTTTGATTGATATAATACCGTCTCTGTCGATTCCTGGCTTAGATGAGGTTTCTCTGACTACTGCACTGGCGTCGGGTCCGACTTCTCCGACTACACCGGACCCTCTAACAGTCCACACCACAACGATTCAGACAGCGTTCACAGCAGAACTGTTTCAGCAGGACGACCAAGGGTTTCTGTTCGTGTCGTCACCGGCAACCATCTACGAGACCACTGAGAGCACTACCAACACTCTTGGGCAACTGCTGCTTCATGGTATGTATTTCAGTTTACGAAAGTGTTCTTTCATCATTTCAGACACGTGTATGCGAGACGCATACAACGTGCTTTTTCTTGTGGTGACACTTAGGGAAGGCCAAAAGGCGTCCACTTCAAGACTTCAGGCTGAAATGATGATTATATTTCAAAAGGGTCATGCGTAAAACTTTTACGCTAACAGTTTATATTGTGATGAATTTTACTCATTTTTGAGCAAATAAATGAATGAGATAAGAGCATCTCACCTCCTCTCACCTCCTCTCACCTCCTGTCACCTCCTCTCACCTCCTCTCACCTCCTCTCACCTCCTGTCACCTCCTCTCACCTTCTCTCACCTCCTCTCACCTCCTCTCACCTCATCTTACCTCACTTCATCTCATCTTATGTAAAATATCAAACATTGTCTACCTGCTAAGCATCAACTTGTCCGCAGCCGAGAACTTCACGGCGAGTACTCAAGTCCCGATCTTAGACTTGTACCATCAGCTCATGGAGACACGTGACGAGGGCTACATGATGGTCTTCTTCCTGGAGCTGTCCCGGATGATCGCGTACAAGAGACCGAAGGACGTGGCATCTGTGCTGGCGCATGCTGAGAGCCTCTATAATGAGTAATTAGCTGTTTTTATTTAACCACACTCATAGTCATATAGCATATTAAATGACTATGAGTGCGTACTTGATTAAGAAGAACCAGGTGTCACATGAAATTATATCTATACTTATAATAAATCTGTAGAAGTGAAAATTCTGTACATTGAAAATATAAAAAAAAATAAATGGCAGGGGGTGTTACCAGACCGACACCGAACCCAAAAATGTGATTAAAAAAATTTTTGTCTGTCTGTCTCTTTGTTAAGGCATCACGCAAAAATAACCGGTTCGATTACGATGAAACTTGGCATAATTATTCTTTAATATCCTGGGCACCACAAACCGACTTTCAGGCGGGCGAAGCCGCGCTGCAGAAGGTAGTATCAAATAAAATAAAAGTTGTAGGTTAGTACGTTCTTTTTTAGGTAGTTCCTCCAATGACTTTTCCCGTTAAGGGTGGAGCGGAAAGGCGTGACAGACTTTTACTGACCAAAACCCACTACTATGTTTCTTCTTTGCCTAACGATCCAGCCCCCCCTAGCCAAGTTACAACCGTTTCGGAGGCGTGGCCTACTCGAGGCGATCGATGAAAAGAGAATCGAAACGAAACGGTTGTAAATTGGCTAGGGGGGCCAAGATATTCCTAAGTTTCCCTTTCAAAAGTCAACCCATGGTCCCAGTAGGTGGGTGTTGTCAATCGAGGCCGATTTAATTATTTTTTTTTATTTAATTGGTATAAACCAATGCTTGACTGCGATCCCACCTGATGGTAAGCACAGATGCAGTCATTGATGGTGAGGCGCACTAGTTTATTAAGAGCACATATTCACACTAGCTTTGAAGACACCTAAATTATAGTTGGACGGGAAGACCGCAGCAGGCAAATTGTTCCGGTCCTTCGATGTACGCGGTATTTAGTAGATTTGGAGGTATGCGGAACAGAGAGTAAAGTCCCGCAAACCTCTGTTGAAAAGGGACGATCCTCCGACCCTGCCCGAAATCATTTATCGGGATCAGATGATCAGATGATTTCGGGCTGTTCTATATGTTCTAATCGCGTGGAGAACTCTGATTGCGTGGTGCAGGATTAGTTCTTATGTGACGCCATAGATGTCGCTACAGTCTATATCAATTAAAATAATCGTCTTTAACTTGTAATGAACGGTGACTGCGTCTGGTGCGTTGACTAATTAATTCTTCCACAATTCATGTCTTGGCTGCAGGATGTACGAGCGAGGCGGGCTGTCATTCTTAGGTGAAGAGATCCTCGAGCTAGGCACGAAGGTTAGCCGCATGTTCTCGGGGAGTAACATCGGTATCTTACAGAGTGAGTTGCACTTGCACTTCATACCGCGTATTAACCATCATCGTCATATAATATTAAATATATATAATGTGCTTTGGAGGGTATGCGGAACAGAGAGTAAAGTCCCGCAAACCTCCGTTGAAAAGGGAGGATCCTCCGACCAGACGGGTGTTATGTCTGGTGGGCAGCTGCCCGATAGATGATTTCGGGCTGTTCTATATGTTCTAATCGCGCGGAGAACTTTGATTGCGCGATGCAGGATTAGTTCTTATGTGACGCCATAGATGTCGCTACAGTGCACTTTAATCATATGTATACTTTTTTTTTTACTCTTGTTTTTCGGTTAAATTTTCTTTTTATGTACCTACCATATTGTCTCTTCACCACCCTAGGTTGACTGGTAGAGAATGCCTAAGGCATTAAGTCCGCCTTTGTACTTTATGTTGCATGAAGTTTAATAAATAAATAATAATCATCATCATCATTTCAGCCGATAGACGTCCACTGCTGGACATAGGCCTCCCCCAAAGGTCGCCACAAAGAAAGGTCCTGTGCATCTCGCATCCATCGGATTCCCGCAACCTTCACCAGGTCATCGGTCCACCTTGTAGGGGGCCTTCCAACACTGCGTCTTCCGGTACGCGGTCGCCACTAAAGAACCTTTCGGCGCCAACGGCCATCTGTTCTGCGAGCAATGTGCCCTGCCTATTGCCACTTAAGTTTGGCGATTCTTCGTGCTATGTCGGCAACCTTGGTTCTCCTGCGGATATCTTCATTTCTGATTCGATCACGCAAGGAAACTCCGAGCATAGCCCTTTCCATTGCCCTTTGGGTGACTTTGAGCCTTCTTATGAGGCCCATTGTGAGCGACAACGTTTCGGAACCATATGTCATCACTGGCCACACGCACTGGTCATAGACTTTCGTCTTGAGACACTGTGGTATATTGGATGAGAAGATACCGCGCAGCTTCAAATAAATAATAAATAAATAAATCGTCCTATCATCATCATAATCATCATCATCCTGCCCTTGTCCCGTTTTATTTGGGGTCGGCGCAACACGTTTTTTTCTTCCATTCTGTCCTGTCATTCGTCACGCTATCACGAACATTATCGTCCTATCCTGAGCGAATTTATTTACGGTATTCAACTTTTTATATATAGTTCTTCTGAAATTGTGTTTGTCACCTAACTTCTCCGAAACGGCTTGACCGATTTATATGAAGTTTTGAGTGTATCCCTGGTTCGTTCAAAAATACAATTAAACCCAGTAGGTGGCGCTGCAATTGGGTTTTCATTTTTTATGTTGTTTATTTATTACATGGAGGACTTACAGCTAATAAAAACAAACAAAAAAAAAGAAACCATATTCATTAGAAAGCTAATTACAAATCTTCACCTAAAGACATAATATAATACACAAAAATTATAGGGTGAGCACAAAAACAAAAATGCATCGTTGTTTAACCGACTTCAAAAAGGAGGAGGCGCGGGCTTGCGAACAGCGAGCAATGGGTAGCCCGCCATCTGACTGTTCGATAGCCGTTCGGACCGAGCCCAAGTCGTCGACGGCGCGTATTGTTCCACGCGCGCCTCAGGGAGATGTCAGCAAATCGTAGGGGCCCAGCATGGTCGAAGCCTACTGGGGCCAAGGGTAGTGTGAAAACGAAACCCGGGGCCCTGGGACGAAGGCAACGAAGGAGCAGGAGTGGGTTTTTAGTCACTAAAAGTCTGACACTATCTCCCGCTCCGCCCAAGAGCGAGATTTTCTTTTTTTTATGCTTGATAGGTTCGCGCTTGACCGCCATCTCACCTGATGGAAAGCGACGATGCGGTCGACGATGGAACGCGCTTACCTAGAAGTAACCTATTCAATCTTGACTTAAAGATTTCCGGGTTGTAGCTATCAGGAAACACACATTCCGGCAAGGAATTCCACTCCTTAGCTGTACGCACAATGAATGTGTTCCCAAAACGTTTTGTGCGTATAGGTGGAATGTTCACCATGTACCGGTGGCGCGTTGCCGTACGCCTGGATTTGTCATAAGATGATTTTCCCACCTAAAAAAAACCCCGATTTTTTTATAACCATCCAGAAATCCCGTTGTATCCGCGCATACTCGTATATAAAAATTAATAAATGAAAAATACATAATAAGAATCTATCTCCACGACCTTACTTCGAACGGGTTCTGTCCCCTGCAGGCCACGCCAACATGATGAACCAGATGCTGAGCGGACGCACGGAGTTCCTCTCGGTGGAGGTGAACTCCATTATCGACTATGCAGATATGCTGTATGAAGATGACGAGGGGGAGTCACTGTTTGAGTCGCTCAAGATGTTTGAAGCCTTTCCTGTTGGTGAGTAGGACCGGGGTTTTTTTAGCTGGGACATCATCCAATGACATCTCCTGCTCTAGGACGGAGCAAGAGGGCGGGTCAATCTACATAGCCTGAAGCACAGGCGTAGGATAGCCAGCCTTTTGGTATTTTACAGGATGCATTTTGGAGAGTGTGCACGGGAATTGCATGACTTGATTCCGCCATCTCAATTCTACCAACGGACCGCGACCACACGAGACCGACGAGGCAAAACAACCCTTACGTTGTTTTGCCTCGTTGTTGTTGAAATGACGTCAGAACAAAGGAATCGGAGGCGTGGCTGACTAGAGGCGATCGACGAAAAGAGAATCGAAACGGTTGTAACTTGGCTAGGCGAGCTGTGACTCACCTTATTTCAAATGCACGCTTGTGCGACACACTGAAGCTCGACATTACGTTGTGACAAACGATAATGCGACAGTAGTTCGACACTATGGTAATGCGACAAACAATAGTGTGACTACTAATTAAGGCCTGCGCAGACGACGGACTTCGCTGCGCTCCGCAAATAAAAAGTCCGCCGTGGATTTGTCGCGAACTCAACGCACAAGGTGTGCATGTTTATCGTCGTGCATACGTACGTCACTCTCAAGCGCACAACGTGGACTAAAGTTCGCCATGTGCGTTGCTTCGCCTAGTCACACGAGTTCTATTTTTTTTGGGTATTCCGTCTGGTCCGCTCTCTGCATGTCCTCGGTTATTCGGGAGACTTTATGTACGCAGTACTTTTAATCCCTCGTTTGCGTTACTCAATACAGTTGTAAGCAATCTATTTTAGCGGAAAAAAAGTCCGCGGACAAAAATCCGTCGTCTGCGCAGACTTTTAATGTGCGAGAACTGTAATTCCACAGTACGTTGGTACTGTATTACTGTTGTTTGACTTTACCCTACCTTCCACGATAGCTCGACGGAGCCCCGCACTGTGGGGCTACTACTTCATCATCATCATCATCATCATCTTCCTGCCCTTGTCCCTTCTTATTCGGAGTCGGCGCAACACGTTTTTTTCTTCCATTTTATCCTGTCAACCGTCATGCTATCACTAACTTCCTTTTCTTTCATATCACTGTTCACACAATATATTCATCTTTTCTTTGGCCTCCCTCTCCCTCTCCACCCATCCACATGTATACTCATAACTCTGGGGCTACTACTTCTGGGTGGTTATAAAAAAAATATCACGAAAGCTAAGGCGGGAGCTCCGCTGCACTTTGCTCCCGCCTTAGCCTTCTAAACTAACCTGTTTCAATAACATATGTTAATTCTTCATGTCACACAAGCGTGCATTCGAACTATGGTGAGTCGCAAGACAGATTTGTCACACAAGCGTTAATCTTTTACTGTTCCACGCGCGCCTCAAAGAGATGTCAGCAACCGTAGGGGCCCAGCAGGGTCAAAGCCTACTGGGGAGAGAAGGCAGAGAAGGAACAGGAGTGGGTTTTTAGTCAGTAAAAGTCTGACACTATCCCCCGCTCCGCCCAAGAGCGGGGATGTCATTAGATGATTATCCAACTGATATTGATATTGATGATTTACCCGAAAAAAACAAAAAAAAAAGTTTATCTTTGGAATCTTGTGGAATATTGTACTACAGGGGCTCCAACTCCGTGGGTGCTAGGGGGCAAATAATAAGTTTGTCGTAGGTTACGTCACCCGCAGTGGAGTTCACTAAGGGGCGCTGCAAACGGCTAAGATACTATAATATTTTATCTTAAGATACAGTATCGCTCGCCATACAATTCAATGGACTATCACACACGACGAAGACAATAAATAATATTTCATATTTTCGTATCTCAAAAAACCCAATAAAACCATTATTGACTTTTACGCGGACGAAGTCGCGAGCAAAATGTAGTGAGAAATAAACAGTGGGTGCTGAGCACCCCTGAGAATAGACATCAAGAAACAGATCAGTAATCGCCTTTTAGGGATGGGCGTTTTTTCATTACCCGACGACCCGTTTAGCGCAGTGGTTTGAAGCGCCGGTTAAGACGCTCGATTCCCACACCAACACAAATGTTTGTTGATGAAACAGATATTTGTGTTGGGTCTGGGTGTTTGTGGTACCTTCGTTGTTCCTGGTTTCCATAGTACAAGAGAAAACCTTAGTTTGGGACCAGGACAATGTACGTAATTTTTTCTCAATTTATTAAATTTATTTGTCGATCGATCTGTGTACATTTCTCTTCTCACACTTCGCCATTTTTTCAAGTCACCAAATGAGCATGAGCACCCATGAGGTTTTCTAAACCAGATCTTGACTGTGATCCCACCTGATGGTAAGCGGAGATGCAATCATTGATGGTGAGGCGCACTAGTTTATTAAGAGCCTAATCACTCTAGCCTTAAAGACACCTAAATTATAGTTGGACGGGAAGACCGCAGCAGGCAAATTGTTCCAGTCCTTCAATGTACGCGGTATAAAAGACGAAGCGAAACGCTAAGTCCGGACCGTTGAAGTTTTAACAACGTAAGGGTGGATACTCGCCGTACATCCGGGTCGTCCGATGGTAGAAAGGAGATGGCGGAATCAAGTCATGCATTCCCGCGCACACTCTCCAAAATGTAACTTGTAAAATACCGATAGGCTGGCTGCCCTGCGCCTGTGCTCGAGGCTTTGTTATTATACTATTTTTATTAATTTATTTCTCCAAATCTAAATGTTAAGGCAAGGCGAGGCAGATTGGAGCTGATTCGATGTTAGAAAGAAAGAAAAACAGTTTATTCGCGCGAAATGACGCAATCTTAAAACTAGGTAACAAACAATCAATTGATAGGTAAGATGTGCGTCACATCCGCGCAAAACGGCCGAACGCTCAGCATAAAGCTGCGGCCTCACGCATAATGCGATGAGCTCACAGCGCTGGTTTTCAGCGTGGGCCGGTGGCGGTGTCGACATAAAGACGAAAGGACGGTGCAGTGTAAAAAATAAATAAATAAAAAACAAAAAGATTTGTATAGTAAAAGGAAAACGAATGTGAATGTTCACGTTTGTATTCCAGAGGGTATGAGCAGTCGAGAACTGTGTCGCAACCTCATAGAGAACTTCATCAAGCCGTACCGTCGGCTGCGCAGCACCCAGCGCCTGCGCAAGCTCACCGACTCCATCACCAGGGTGGTCGCCAAGAAGTTCGGAAGGAGGAGAAGTGGTGGAGCGGGGATCATTCCTGGAGGTTATTTTTTGTTTGTTTATATTTATGACCTGGTCTAGGACTAGGTCCTGAACTAGGTCCTTAGGGCCGGAACTGCGTAAAGCATACGCCCGCGTGGTCCCATACACAAGTGCTCCGTTACGGCTCGCCGCGAGGGTAACCGTCGCCGCTCGCGGGCCCCCGCGCCCGTTCGCTACGTAGTAATATATTAAAGTCTCCATTGATACGACTACATGCACACCGTTAAAGTTGAACTAGTGACACTGCGAGTTTAATAATCCGGTTTCCGCGACGGGAAGCGTTCGCGTGAACACACGCGCTTTATCACGCGATGGGTGCCCGTCGCCGGCGTAGGTTTTACGCAGTTTCAGCCCTTAAAGCCACAACTTCATATAAATAGTAAATTTTTAGGGTCCCAAAAGGAAAAAATGGAACCCTTGTAGGATCACTTTGTTGCCCGTCTGTCTGTCTGTCTGTCAAGACCCTTTATCTCAGGAACGCGTGGAGGTATCGAGTTGAAATTAAAACCAAATCTGCGGTCCTTTGAGACTGTGCAAAAATCAAACTTCTAAGTTAACGAAAAACAAAGATACGGCCGTTTATATCGCAAAAAAACGTATATTTCGACACCCTCAAGGGAATCAAAATTCATAGGGTACTTCCCGTTGACCTAGAATCCTGAAATTTGGCGTGAAGCAAGGTCTCATAGCACAAGTATAGGAATAAATCTGAAAGCTGTAAATTTATAGATAAGCCCCAAAAAAAAAAATTCAATTCGGAAAATAATTCGTAACTCAATTCGGGAATAGAACTGTTTTCATAGGTAAGGTTGTACGGAACCCTCAGTGCGCGAGCCCGACTCGCACTTGCCCGTTTTTTTTAGGTACCATTAGAATATAAATGTGCTCGTTCTAATGTTTGTTAGCATTTGGCAGCAAATTATTAATTTTAATCATTTATCTATAATATGTAGGTATGTATTTAGAAATATATAAGTATGTTTATCAGTTGTCTAGTACTCATAACACAAGCTCTGCTTAACTTGAAACTAGACGGCGTTGTGTGATAGGTGTGGAATATTATTATTATAAATGTATCGAGTCAACCTTCTCGGCAAACTTCGCTGAGGTAGTCAACACTACATTTAAATTCTCAGCTCCATTTTACCGAGATCGCGCCTGTTTGAATTATTCCACATATTGTCCAGTTGTACAGACACTTGAGATACAAAACTACACCAATTTTACATCACAATAAAATATGAGATCATTGGTGATAAGCTGTGTTGCGCCACGTTGGCACACTGGGTGCATGTACCCGCTGTGTCAGGTGTACGCAAAAGATATTTAAATTAAGTTTAAATCTCTATGTTATGTTATTTTTTACTTATATAGTTTTTAAGGTTTATAATTACTAACATAATATGGAACACGGTCTGAAATATAGTATTTTTATTTATTGAATTATCATTATCATAATAGTTAGTGATAGCATGACGAGTAACAGGGCAGAGTGGAAGAAAAAAACGTGTTGCGCCGACCCCAAATAACACGGGATAAGGGCAGGAAGATGATGATGATGATGATGATGATGATGAATTATCATTATCATCATCATTTCAGCCGAAAGACGTTCACTGCTGGACATAGGCTACACCCAAGCGACGCCACAACGATCGATCCTGTGCATCTTGCACCCACCATATTCATTAAATATCCACTATGAATCAATTTGCGAATAAGTAAAACAGACAATAAACTTCACTTGAAGAAATCTCGCCAAAAAAAAAGGAGGAGGTTCTATGTTCGGCTGAATATATTTTTTTTTAGGGTTCCATACCTCAAAAGGAAACAACGGAATAGGAGGCGTGGCCGACTCGAGGCGATCAACGAAAAGAGAATCGAAACGAAACTTTTGTAACTTGGCTAGGGAGGCAGTAGGCTGCAGCCCTACTGGGCCGCTACGGGTTTGATGAGGCGCATGTGGAACACTACGCTACTACGGGAAGCCTGGGACGGCGAGCTACCTATTACTCATCGTCCGCAAGGCCACGCCTACTACATATTAAAAAAGTCTAAGAGACATTAACTGAAAAATCTCATTTTACAGTAACCACAGAACGCCACCAATCAAGAAAAAAACAACACCAGCTCCAACCACTACGACGAAAACTACAAATGAAAAGACATCAGAAGTTCTACCAGAGGGAACAGCCAGACAATCTATTCACACGCCGAAGACAGGTCTACACAACAGTAGCGATGCTGAGGAGCTTGCTACCGATCACGAAGCATCAGAGGCGGTTCCACATCATGACACCACGGCAGCTGAGGTCGAATGTCTACCTGAACGTCGTGAGGCCGACAGTGCAGTACCTCAAGAGAAGGCTGGGCAGACCCGTGCATCCGCCGAATGTGATGCTGCAGCTTTTCCCTCATGCAAAGAATTTGGAATTTATGAGACGAGCACAGATAGCTGGCGAAGGTAAACGATAATTCACTAATACAGGAGGGCCTCTTAAAGAGCTATCAGCTAAGATGACTCTAATACTTAGTTGGCAAAAATGTAACCTTTCTTGGATCACTTTGTTGTCCGTCTGTCAGTCTGTCAGTCTGTCAGTCTGTCAGTCTGTCAGTCTGTCAGTCTGTCAGTCTGTCAGTCTGTCAGTCTGTCAGTCTGTCAGTCTATCAGTCTGTCAGTCTGTCAGTCTGTCAGTCTGTCAGTCTGTCAGTCTGTCAGTCTGTCAGTCTGTCAGTCTGTCAGTCTGTCAGTCTGTCAGTCTGTCAGTCTGTCAGTCTGTCAGTCTGTCAGTCTGTCAGTCTGTCAGTCTGTCAGTCTGTCAGTCTGTCAGTCTGTCAGACTAACAGACTGACAGACTGACAGACTGACAGACGGACAACAAAGTGATCCAAGAAAGGTTGAAAAAAAAAAAAAAGTCTGTCAGTCCGTCAGTCCGTCAGTCCGTCAGTCCGTCAGACTGTCAGTCCGTCAGTCCGTCAGTCCGTCAGTCCGTCAGTCTGACAGTCTGTCTGTCCGTCAGTCCGACAGTCCGTCAGTCCGTCAGTCCGTCAGTCCGTCAGTCCGTCAGTCTGTCAGTCGGTCAGTCTGTCAGTCTGTCAGTCTGTCAGTCTGTCAGTCTGTCAGTCTGTCAGTCTGTCAGTCTGTCAGTCTGTCAGTCTGTCAGTCTGTCAGTCTGTCAGTCTGTCAGCCTGTCAATCTGTCAGTCTGTCAGTCTGTCAGTCTGTCAATCTGTCGATCTGTCAGTCTGTCAGTCTGTCAGTCTGTCAGTCTGTCCACCTTTTAAGACCCTCTTTCTCAAGAATGCGTAGAGGGTTTCGTAAGACTTTCGGAACCCTAATAAAACCACTTTGTATTTATGTTACCAGAGCAACATGATCCTGAAGATTCTGCCAAACAGCAAACACTTGGCACGATGGGAGATGAAGCCAGAAGGATTGTCGCAGAATCAAGCTACACTGACGAAGAAGCGTCGCTGAAGATGAATTTGCGACACGCGCTGCGAGTCAATTGGCATAAGACGTCAACTCCTATTCCAAGCCAATAATTACCTCACCGTAGGCGCGGGCTTGCCGACGGCGAGCAATGGGTAGCTCGCCGTCTGACTGTCTGGTTGCCTGACGGTCCGGACCGAGCCCAAGTCGTCGATGGCGCGAAGTGTTCCTCGCGCGCCTCAAAGAGATGTCAGCATCTGTTGGGGGCCAGCAGGGTCGAAGTCTACTGGGGCCATGGATGATGCGAAAGAAAACCCCGGGGCCCTGGAAAGAGGGTAAAGAAGGAGTGACTATTAGTCAGTAAAAGTCTGACTCGAAAGGGCTGGAGATGTCATTGGACGATTACTCAACTTAAAAATGAAACTGGGCAAGTGCGAGTCGGACTCAAGCCCTGAGGGTTCCGAACAAACTTACCTATGTAAACAGTTCAATTCCCAAATGGAGTCTCGAAGATTTTTCCGAAACGCAAAAATTTTGTTTGTTGTGACTTGGCAACAAATTTACATTTTTCAGATTTATTCCTATACCTGTGCTATAAGATATTCCTTTATGACAAATTTCAGGATTCTAGATCAACGGGAAGTACCCTATAAATTTTGATTCCCTTGAGAGTGTCGAAATAAACGTTTTTTGAAACATAAACAGCCGTATCTTTTTCTTTCGTTAACTTAATTAGTTTTAATTTCAACTCGATACACGCATTCCCGAGATAAAGGGTCTTGGCAAACAGACAGACGCCTCCGATTTCTTTGTTCTGACGTCATCTCAACGCTCAGTCACGTGGTCAGAACAATGGAATCGGAGGCGTGGCCTACTAGAGGCGTTCGACACAAACGAAACGATCGTAACTTGACTAGGGGGGCAGCAACTGTTAGTCGATGGTCAATCTAGAAGATAAAGCTAGTTCAAGAATTAAAGCATTTATTAAAAAAAAAAAAACAATTTTAGGCACATTTGAATGGTCAGGAAGTCGGTCAGTCAGCACAATGATGCTAATTGCACATTCCAAAGCGTAGATCTCTTTGAAGAAGACATTTTTAAGTCATGTTATGACAAATATTTCGGTTAAATATTTCTTGCCGCCTTTATTATACTTCACAGCATCTACCTTAACACGAACGAAGCCGTTGCCAGAAGCCAGTTTATTCTATTTTTAAATATTTTATACGAAATAACCAGTTAGGCCTCTCCAATCACACACTATAAGATTACTGCTATGAAAACTAAAACCAATCGCTTAAAAACAATAACGAGCATGTAAACGCTACAATTATGATGTTTTTAATAATAAATCAATATATTTACGAGCGTCACGACCGCTGTGGAATGCAGTCAGCAAGTTGTGTGCGATGCACGTACAGGGTGCTTCACTGGGCTTAGGCGCTAAGCGTCCCTTTTGCAAACTGCCTACTGGATGTAAAATTACTTTTTCTAATTATCTACCTATCTTTTTCATAATTCGCTTTCGCAGACTATTTCGCAGACTGACTCTTTCGCAGAGTGACTCTTTCGCAGAGTGACTATTTTGCAGACTGGCTCTTTCGCAGCGCAGCGGCAGGGATCTCTCGCGCTGAGCCGCGCATACATGCCATGGTCGGGAGCAAGGAGGAGTGGCAGGCAGTCGCCAAAGCGCAAAGGAGGAGGCCGCACGTGCACGCGCAAGGCAATGGCCCTCGCACCCCAGCCACCGGGACTCCGATCCCTATTTCCGGTCACCGTAGCTCGCCGTCCGATCGTCCGGTAACCATTCGGACTGAGCACAAGTCGTCGACGGAACGTAGTGTTCCACGCGCAACACAAAATGTCAGCAACCGTAGGGTCCCAGCAAGGTCGAAGCTTACTGATGCCATGGGTGATGCGGAAGACATCCCCGGGGCTCTAGAAAAATGGCAAAGAAGAAACAGGAGTGGCTTTTTAGTCAGTAAAAGTCTCACACTATCTCACGCTCCACCCAAGAGAGGGGGATGTCATTAAATGACTCTCCCACCCAAAATAAAAACATGATCTTAACATGATCCATTTTATGACCTCTAAGCCTTACTAAGACTTGTTAAAATATCAAGCGTGCGAGCTAGAAAGAGGAGAGGAGATATACCCTGTATAGCTCCATCTCTTTAACAGTTCAGTTTAGGTTCGCAAATGGATCGCGTAAGACAGGGGCGCCTGTTTTTAGAAAACCTCAGTGAATAGGTTACTTCTAGGCAAGCGTGCTCCATCGTCGACCACATCATCGCTTACCATCAGGTCAGATGGTGGTCAAACGCGAGCCTATCATTAATAAAACTAAAAAAAAAACCTCATGGGTGCTCATGCTCATTTGATGACTCGAAAAAGTGGCGAAGTGTGAGAAGAGAAATGCACACTGATCGACCGACAAATAAATAAATGTCCTACTTACATAATGCGTGCTTAATTACTAATTATGTTTGATAGAATATAATATCATCATCATCATCATCATCATTTCAGCCGAAAGACGTCCACTGTTGGACATAAGCCTCCCCCAAATGTCGCCACAATGACCGGTCCTGTGCGTCTCGCATCCATCGGATTTCCGCGACCCTCACCAGGTCATCGGTCCACCTTGTGGGAGGCCTTCCAACGCTGCGTCTTCCGGTACGTGGTCGCTATTCCAGAACCTTTCGTCCCCATCGACCATCTGTTCTGCGAGCAATGTGCCCTGCCCACTGCCACTTAAGTTTGTTCTTCGGGCTATGTTTAAGCGTTTCGCTTCGTCGTTTATACCGCGTACATCGAAGGAGTGGAACAATTTGCCTGCTGCGGTCTTTCCGTCAAACTATAATATAGGTGTCTTCAAGGCTAGAGTGAATAGGCTCTTAATAAACTAGTGCGCCTGACCATCAATGATTGCATCTCCGCTTACCATCAGGTGGGATCGCAGTCAAGCACTGGTTTATATCAATGTAAAAAAAAAAAAAAAAATGTCTGAAACGAGTGTAATATGAAACTGTTATATAAAAATGAAACTAGTTTGTATTATCTAGAAATATTATAATTTATACGTAACCTAAAAGGCGATTACTGGTCTGTTTCTTGATGTCTATTCTCAGGGGTGCTCGGCACCCACTGTTTACTTCTCATGTGTGCCTGAGCCCCCGAGCACCCACGGAGTCGGCGCCCCTGGCGTAAGGCCTCAAAACTGAGCTGATAAAGATATATAGGTAGGGTATACATCGCCATCCCGCTTACATTAACTCACATTAACTGCCATTTTTATTTATTTATTTATTTATTTAAACTTCATGTACAGTGGTGGTACATAGGCGGGTACCAGTCAACCATTGGGTTAAAAAGACAACACTGTGGTAGGTGTGCACAATAAATAAATAACAGATATTTTGACACGTCTTCGTATGTCCCCGGCAGTCCTGCACCCCTAGCCAAGTTGATAATCTGCAATCGTTAACGCTAGTCGAAAATTAATCAAATGTATGGGAATGACATCATCTCAACGTTAAGTCACGTAATCAGAACAAATGAATTGAAAATTCGTAGCCAAGTTCACATCGTTCAAAATGATAGAATGAATTGTTATCATTTTTACAATGTTCAACGCTACATCCTTTTTTATAACCTGTTTGACGTTTGTAGGAACGCTCGCCATAGACTAAAGAATAGGTCGTTTTTTTATCATTTTCTACAATAGGGTAATTTACTCTAAATGAGAAAAAATCTAGAAATATATTATTAAGATAGCTTAGGTAAAATGCAGTCGGTAGGTAGGTTAAAGTTCATAAAATAACAAAATAAATTTTAAAATTCAATTCAAAGTTTTCTATTTTTATTATCTGTTCTCTATCACCTTGAGATTAACCACCATGTTATTACGTCATTCAGCTGTGATAAACAAAGTGACAGCTATCAACTGTCAACTGACCGTCATACTGAGCGCATTTGTTTACACAGCCAACTGACGTCACGACCTCAGAGTAAATATGGCGTCCACTGCTTTCTACATTTTCGTCAAATACGTGCGAAATTTGAAAATGAAAATTTTAAATGCATTTTTAGGGTACGCCTACGCGTGCGACTGAATAAAAATTTTGTGTTTTTTTTAGTGTTTTTTTAGCAGTATAGAATCTAATTTAAACACTTTTCAAAAATGATTGTAATACCCTATTGCTGACATCGAAGCGTTACCGATTGGAGAACAGAATTCGACACGAAACGGTTGTATCTTCGCTGGGGGGCTGATAGGTACGTAAAAAAGATTTGCAGTACACGTTTTTTTTTTCTTTTTTTTTAAATATAAGATTTAATTTCTCCAACGCTGAATCCCCCGGTATAATACAAGTTATGAAACAACCGGTAACCAATATTTAGGAAATAACCGGTATTGGGTAACACCGTGTGGAGTAGGGTGACCATGATGTCGGAGTGGACCGAGAGATTTCATATTACTGTGGGAAAGTCGGTGAGCAGTCAAATTAATGCGGAGGTTCAGTCAATACTATTAATTGCGTTTGTTGTAATAATCGGACACAGGACTACAATATGTATATAACTGCGAAAGTTGCGGCTTTATTAATCGACTTCTAAAATAGGAGGAGGTTCTCAATTCGGATGTTTGTATTTTTTTTTTTATGTTTGTTCGCTCATAACTTCGTCGCTTGCCAACCAATTTGAAAAATTCTTTTTTTGATTGAAAGGATATATTACCCAAATGGTCCCATAGTCACCAAGTCGGGATCTGATGATGGAATCTTGGTGAAATCGAGGGAAATAAGATACAAATAATACCGAGAAACACCGACTTCCGAAATTAAAGTTATTTTGATCCTTTTAGAGGTTTTTTTTTAGTGAAGTCGGTTATATTTTTTTGTAAAATGTTTTTTATTTCACACTTTTTAGTTGCGATACACTTATAAACAGAGTGCCCATTTCTCATGATAATTAACGGAGTAGTCTCAAAAATCCTTTCATTTTTCCTTATATAAATAATATATATATATTTAAATTGATATAAAGCAGTGCTTGACTGCGATCCCACCTGATGGTAAGCGGAGATGCAATCATTGATGGTCAGGCGCACTAGTTTATTAAGAGCCTATTCACTCTAGCCTTGAAGACACCTAAATTATAGTTGGACGAGAAGACCTCAGCAGGCAAATTGTTCCAGTTCTTCGATATAAGCGGTATAAACGACGAAGCGAAACGCTTAGTCTGGACCATTGAAGTTTCAACAACGTAAGGGTGGAAACTCGCCGTTCGTCGGGTTGTCCGATGCTAGAAAGGAACCGAACTAATAACGAATCGAACACCGAACCGGATATCGAACTGATCTGATGATAAAGCCAAAAGGTAAATTTATATAATCTAACCGTGTTTGGGGTTGTTGTCATGAGATGAACTCTGACTATATTAAGGTATTTAAGTTTTGCTTTGGTTGAGAGCAGTGGTGGCCAGTGGTAACGGCCCCGACTTACGAGTTGTAGGTCGCGGGTTCAAGCCCAGCCAGGCGCATTACTTTGTGTAATCTATTTCATCACCACTGCTCTCAAAACGGTGAAGGAAAACATCGTGAGGAAACCGGCATGTCCTAGAACCAAAAAATTCGAAGACATGTGACATTCACCAACCCGCACTGGGCCCGCGTGGTGGATTATGGCCCATTCCCTCTCCTAGAGAGGAAGCCTGAGTCCCAGCAGTGGGAACATTAAAAGGCTGATTATGCTATGCTATAAGTTTGGCTGAGGAGTACTTTTTAGTGGTGGAACCATAAATAAAAAAGTGTAAGATGCAGTCAGACATTATAGAACCAACCGAAACATACGACAGGTGTCTTCTCTATATCCAGCAGTGTACGTCAGCAGACTGAAATGACAGCGATAATGATGATGACGACGAGAGCAAAATTTTATTTATCTAATAAATGACTACGATAGTGCAACGCAAGGTAGTGAGCCACGGGCGCTCACTACCTTGTTTTCATTTCTCAATTTTCCCAATTACATTTTCAATATATTTGCGCCAACTACAATAAAAATCTACGCTCATCTCATAACCGTCTTCTACTATGTCCTACTCATCGCACTGACTTTCTTCACTGTTCTATCTTTGTTCAGGCTATTTCTCTATAGAATGCGCTCCCCCAAGAGGTGAAGATGGTTACAAACCTATTAAGATTCAAGATTGAGGTTCGCGAGCATATTCGTAAGAAGTTGGCAGTAGTATCATCACAACGTTAATGTTTCTCTGTTTGTCGATTTGGACCCATTTTTGTTTTTTTTTTTTTGTTTATATATATTTAGTTCATTAAATTATGTATATATAATGTTTACCTATATTGTATTTTATCTGTGATTCATTTGTATATCTTTTTTATATTAACCTTTTTTTCCTCTCTCTTTTATTGAACCTACCACTATTCTTCTCTGCATCACCCAAAGGTTGACTGGTAGACAATGCTTAAGGCATTAAGTCCACCTCTGTACCTTTATGTGCATGAAGTATGTAATAAATTAATAAATAGATAGTGCATACAAACATAATGTATTTTGTGCGGTTACGTTGAGCTGTCATTCTTGTAACTGTTTGCGGTTGTGAGTAAACAATAATACAAGTTGCGGTTAGACTGTGAGCTGCCGACGATAGTTACAACATTACTCATTATTTTGTTTAACTTTCACTTGTCGATTACATTTTATATGTATCCCTTCGTAAAATACTTTTGTTTTCATTGGAATCGTATGATGTTTGATAAGCTCTCAAAACTCAAGTGAAAACTCTATTATAATATGTATAACGATCTTAAAACTGTCAACTTGTAGGCTTGCGGACGGCGAGCAGCTTAGCTGAATAGCTTGCCATCCGGCCGTCAGGTAGCCGTCCAAACCAAGCCGGAAGGAGATGTCAGCAAAAACGTAGGTCGAAGCCTAATGGGACCATAGGATGTGCGAAAGAGAACACTAGAGCCCTGGAACGAAGGCAAAGAAGGAATATAGATTTCGTCCCTTAGCTTTCAACACCGCTCAAGTCGAAAATTGGTGGTTTTCATATTTTAATGCCTTTAGATGGAGCTGCTCATTGTGCGTCTAAGCATTGATCACATGATATAGATTTCAGCCAATAAGAAGCCATAATTCGAAAAATAATTATAGCGTGCAAGTCGGCTGGAATCTCAACACCGCACAGTTTTTTTTCGTTTTCTATAAAGTTGGTAAAAATGACTTATGCGGTGTTGTTAGCTAAGGGACGATTTAGATTTTAGTCAGTAAAAGTCTGATACGCTCTCCCGCTCCGCCCTAGGGCAGGAAAAGTCATTGGATGATTTTCCACCTAAAAAAGGCTATTGACTAAAAAAACAACTAAATACTCTCAAATAAAAAAGGAATATTCAATTGTCGCACTAGTTTTACGTATCTAGTCATAATTATTTCTTCTTTTTTTAGGGTTCCGTACATCAAAAGGCAAAAATGGAACCCTTATAGGATCACTTTGTTGTCCATCTGTCTGTCTGTCTCTCTGCCAAGACTCTTTATCTCGAGAACGCGAAGAGTTATCAAGTTGAAATTAAAACTCAACTCTCTCTCTCTCTCCCTTTAACTCAAGTCTGCGGTCCCTTGAAGTTGTGAAAAAATTAAACTTCCAAGTTAACGAAAAAAAAGATAGGGCCGTTTATGTCACAAAAAACGTCATTTTGACACTCCTAAGGAAATCGAAATTCATAAGTTACTTGCTGTTGACCCAGAATCCTCCGTCTTACAGCACAAGTACAGGAAAAAAATCTAAAAACTGTAAAGTGTAGTTACGTCACAAAAAAAACGTTTTTATCGATTTTTTTTAAGTTTTAGCTAACATTTCGATAATTGTGTAATTTACTGTTGTACAAATCTAAGTATTTTAAAGTATCTAACGGTTTTTTCCCCTAAAGAAATAAATAAGCAATAAAAAACTCAATCCTCATAATACCGGCTCCACACATATCGGGACAGTCCTCCACGCCGCGACCTCATGGCCCCCCCACTAGTGAAAGTCGTCGCGCCCTTCGGCCTTCGCGAGAAAGTTCACGGCGAGCGCATTGAATGACTTGTGGACCATGTTATGTATGTGTAGTCGATGACGTACAGCATCCGCCATGCGAGCAAGCCAGAAGCTTGTGACCGGGGACCTCTGTAAGACAGTCCCTATACATCTGGTGGCAACATGTATACAATACTAAAATTTGACTGGCCTGTTGGTCTAGTGGTTAGTGGCCCTGACTGCTATGCCGGAGGTCGTGGGTTTTATTTCCACCCAGGACAAATGTTTGTGTGATGAGCACGATCATTTGTTCTGTGTCTGGGTGTGCGTACAGCTAAGGAATGGAATTCCTTGCCGGAATCTGTGTTTCCTGATAGCTACAACCCGGAAATCTTTAAGTCAAGAGTGAATAGGTTACTTCTAGCTAAGCGCGTTCCATCGTCGACCGCATCGTCGCTTTCTATCAGGTGAGATGGCGGTCAAGCGCGAACCTATCGAGAATAAAAAAAAAATAAAAAAATATATAAGTATGTTTATCAGTTGTTTAGTACTCATAACACAAGCTCTGCTTAGCTTGGGACTAGACGGCGTAGTGTGATAATTGTGGAGAAAAAAAACTATACATATAATAAATCCGTTGAAGTTTTGAGTTGTGCGCGCATCACGTAAAATGTACGAAATCGATGTAGATAACTTTTATACATTAAAACTGTAACTTGATATATTACTTAGGCTTTGTATGACTGAACTGTTGGTCTAGTGGTCAGTGGCCCTGACTGCTATGCCGGAGGTCGTGGGTTCGATGTGTCCACCATATTCAACGTACTGCCAGCGATCGCTAAGGTAGTTCACGAAGAATTTCAGAAGGTACGGTGTAAAACCGAATGCCGCAAATTTGGCCAGCAAAACATCGTTATCAACGGTGGCGAACGCCTTCCGAAAGTCGAAGTACGCAGCGTCCACTTGCCCACCTGCGTTAACCACCGGCGCTAGGTAACTCATAAATGACAACAAGTTACTCGCCGTACTTCGACCAGCCTGGAAACCGTGTTGAACGTCGGTCAGTCGAGAAGCAACCTGCACCCCTAGCCAAGTTGCAATGGGTAGCCCGCCGTCCGACCGTCCAGTAACCGTCCGGACCGAGCCCAAGTCGTCGACGGCGCGTACTGTTCCACGCGCGCCTCAAGATGTCAGCAAATCGTAGGGGCCCAGCAGGGTCGAAGCCTACTGGAGCCATGGGTAGTGTGAAAACGAAACCCGGTGCCATGAGCCTAGGCAACGAAGGAACAGGTTTTTAGTCAGTAAAAGTCTGACACTATCTCTCGCTCTGCCCAAGAGTTTGTCATAAGATGATTTTCCAACCCAAAACAAAAGCCTCAAGCTAAATACTAACAAACGTAACATATGGTTTAAAAAATTAGTTTTCAAGCATAATTGTAAGTAAAGTATCAAAATCTTTCATGAAAACTAAAGTGCCTTTCACAAAAAAACTATGCGTGCCAAATTTTTTCTTTATCTATTTCCTACCAAAGAGAATCAAAATAAAGCCATATATGGTAAAAAAATCTAGTGACAAAAAAAAAAGTTAATTTTTGTTGACCAGTGATATCGTAAGCTATTGGCTGCAGGCAATCGAGTCGGAACTTGTAATATCTGGTGAGGAATGCATGGGAAAGTTCAAACGTCCGCAGTATGAACTCATAAACGATCTCAACTGACGGATGTCCGCCGACGGCACACGCGTCACGCCTCGGGGCAGGTAGTACGTCGCCGATAGTCACCGCAGGCTTGGAACGCGAAGGGCAACTGATGGAACACTGGTAGGTTTTAGTCAGATACTCCGCAAATTCGAGCCATCTTACTGCCCTTGTCCCATGTTATTTGGGGTCGGTGCAACACGTTTTTTTTCTTCTACTCTGCCCTGTCACTCGTCATGCTATCACTAACTTCTTTTTCTTTCATATCACTCTTCACACAATCCATCCATCTTTTCTTTGGTCTCCCTCTCCCTCTCCATCCATCCACATGTAAACTCATAACTCTTTTAGTAACATGCGCACATTCGACCCATTTCCTTAAAAATCAAAAATATTTTATTTCACATAGGCCTACATTGGCACTTATAAAACGTCAGAAGCTAGTGCACGGTTCCAAATTGGTCGTTTCCTGTGGAGAAAAACCGGCAAGAAACTTCATGGTTACTCTTTTAAAGAAACTGAGCAAATGCAAGTCGGACTCGCACACTGAGGGTTCCGTACAAACTTGAAAAGAAAATTGCAGTTTACGATTTATGATGTATTAAAAAAAACTACTGATTTACGCGGTATAAACGACGAAGCGAAACGCTTAGTCCGGACCGTTGAAGTTTCAACAACGTAAGGGTGAATACTCGCCGTACGTAGGGTTGTCTGATGGTAGAAAGGAGATGGTGGAATCAAGTCATGCAATTCCCGTGCACACACTCCAAAATGCAATTTGGGCTGGCTACCCTGCGCCTGTGCTCGAGGCTTTGTAGATTGGACTTAACCAAATCTGGATCCCCAATTAGCCTCTTCGCACGCCTTTCCAATGATGATAAATTTACAATTAATTTATACTCGTAGTTAGACTTAATTACTCTTAATCTAGAATTAGAATAGGTTAAGCAAACTAACTATTAAGCAGTGATGCAATCGTTGATGGTGAGGCGCACTAGAGCTATTCACTCTAGCCTTGAAAACACTTAAATTATAATAACCAACAATTCTTTCATCAATCAATTTCAAAACCTATTCTAAATAACTCACGTATACAATAATCATAATACACGATCTATGGCTGCTGGTAGATTCAATGTACCCAAAGTCACCAATTACTTTGGTGACAGAACACTAAAAAAGAGAATACCATACCTATTGAACAGTCTGCCGGCAGACATAAGGAGTGAAACAAACACAAAGAGACCCAAATTAAAATTATATTATTTAGAAATGTTTTGTTTTAAGTACATTTAAGTATGTCTAGAGACTCACTGACCCCACAGTCAAACCATTGCAACGGTTTTGTGGGGCTTATCTTATAAGTTACTTACCTTTTTGGAATAAAGATAAATAAATAATCACTACCTTTCCTCTTGAAAGTCGTCATTAAGTTCATCATTTCTTTGCTTTCATAATTATATATATATATATTATATTATTTGTATTATATGCAATTTATTAGTTTATGTATTGTATATAATGTAAATAGTACACCACGAACTACCTGCGTATCTTTTTTTCTCCTTCTCTGTCAAATCCATCCAAAGGTTGTCTGTAAGAGATCGCTTTTAGCGATAAGACCGCCCATTGTGACACCCTATTAATGTTAATTTCCTAATGTAAATTGTATTTTTGGTGTACAATAAAGAATATCTATCTATAATCAAAATCAAAATAGCATTTATTCCAAATAAACCATTTACAGGCACTTTTGAAATGTCAAGTCATAATAATCGTCCCTTTGCTAACAACACCGCATAAGTCATTTTTACTAACTTTACAGAAAACTATGCGGTGTAGAGAGGCCAGCTGACTTGCGCGTTGTCATTACTTTTCTTGCCTTATTCTATTCTATATTATGAAATACTTATACTAAACTAAATTGGTTGCGAACCCAGGTAGGCTACTGCAAACACAACTTGGCAAAATGGGGTTTTATAGACCCATCGGATACTCAATTTAGACTGGCCTGTTGGTCTAGTAGTTAGTGGCCCTGACTGCTATGCCGGAGGTCGTGGGTTCGATTCCCACCCAGGACAAATGTTTGTGTGATGAGCACGATCATTTGTTCTGTGTCTGGGTGTAATTTATCTATAATATGTATGTATTTAGATATATTTAAGTATGTTTATTAGTTGTCTAGTACCCATAACACAAGCTTTGCTTAGCTTGGGACTAGACGGAGTTGTGTGATAGTTGTGGAATATTATATTATTATATTATTTGGTAAAAGTTGATTCGTCTACCCTCCAGAGCTTCAAATTAAGCCACGTACATTGAATCCGCGACACTCACCGCCAAACTGCGAGTTGATTAAAATTTATTGAGTAGAAAATTCAATAAATCTTCGCGAACACGCCTTGTGATTATATCCTAGTAAAGTGGAGCTCTCGTTGTGTAACCACTAGTAATATTGAGACGGAAGATGGGATTACTTTCACTACAGGCTGCGAGTGTCACCGGCCACTGGCAACACCTGTGCGGCGTGGTCTCGAGTTACAGACAGCAAGGAGCGTTCTTTTTCACCAGAGATACAATATGTTACTATATACTATGTTGCTAGGAATGCGTTCGATATCTGCTGATCATAGTCATCTTCATCTAAATATAGAATTCTTTTTCGATTCGATGGTAAACTCGTCAAACTGTTTGGGCCCAATAGGTGGCTACATTAATAGCAGCATCGGTAGCACTAATCAAATCCTCCAAAGTGCAGGTGTATGGGCACTTGGGGCATTCCAACATGTGGCTCATGTTTTGAACAGGAGCACCGCACTCACATTAATAATAATATAATATTATATTATATTCCACAACTATCACACAACGCCGTCTAGTCCCAAACTAAGCAGAGCTTGTGTTATGAGTACTAGACAACTGATAAACATACTTATATATTTCTAAATACATACACATATAGATAAATTACACCCAGACACAGAACAAATAATCGTCACGCAAACATTTGTCCTAGGTGGGAATCGAACCCACGACCTCCGGCATAGCAGACAGGGCCTCTAACCACTAGACCAACAGGCCAGTCAAATATATTCTACTTCCAACTTATCTGTATACAGGTATCGGCACGGATCTTGAGCGCTCGGTGAAAAAGTGGGGATCGCTTTGCGCATCGTACATCGTACACTTATGGCAAAAAAATATACACCTATTTTATTTTATTTTTTTCTTTTAGGTACCTGCTATATTTTTAATTCTAGTTGAAAGTAAAAGTTAAAATAAAAAACATAAATAGTTTAAAGCAGAGTCGCTGTGTTCGTCTGTCTGTTTTTCCGTTTACTTATTAACCATGACACATGCAACGTTTTTTGTTTAAGTATGGAAATCATCTAATGAATTCTCGCGCTCTGGCCGGAGCGAGAGGGCGTGTCAGACTTTTACAGACTAAAACTACACCTGTGTCCTTCAGTTGCCCTTTTACGTTCTAGGACTACGGGTTTCCTTTTCAGAAATCTCCGCGGTCCTAGCTAGCGGGCATGGGCCTGGTCCTGCTGGGCCCTACGGTTTGCTGATATCTCCTTGAGGAGCGCGTAGATTACTACGCGCTGTTGACGCCTGGGCTCGGTCCGATCAATTACCGGACGCCCGGACGGCAAGCTACCCATTGCTCGACGTCCGCATGGTCGATGTGGGTAGGCAGGTTTCTTTTTTTTTTCGGTGGGAAAATCATCTTATGACATCCCCCGCTCTTGGGCGGGGCGAGAGATAGTGTCAGACTTTTACTGACTAAAAACCCACTCCTGTTCCCTCGTTGCCTTTTGTACCGTGGCCGAGTCTTCCTTTCAGAATCAGACCCTTGGCCCAAGTAGGCTTCGACCCTGCTGGGCCCCTACAGTTGCTGACATCTCCTTTAGGTGCGCGTGAAACAGTACGCACCGTCGACGATTTGGACTCGGTCCGGACGGTTACCGGACGGTCGGACGGCGAACCACCCATTGCTCGCCGTTCGCAAGCCCGCGCCTACGGTGGCCGGAAATCGGGATCGGAGTCCCGGCAGAGGTTGGAGCGTGAGGACCGTTGCCTCACGCGATCGGCCGCCTCCTTTGCTAGCATTACTGCTTCGCAGAAGGAGGCGACCGCCTGCCACTCCTCCTCGCACACAGACTCCGGCAGATAATTTACTTCTTAGCTGTACGCACAAAGCATTTGTTCCCCTTCATTTTAAGCGTATAGGTGGAATGTCCAACATGTTCCATCGTATGTCTCAGGTATACAGACTGAAATTAACATGGACTTATGGATTTTAATATCTTTATATTATGATTTTGACGTGCCGAATTGTTACTGGTTGCCTTAAACCGACTCCGGTACGAATGTTGTATCCACTAATCGGCATTGCACCCCCGGAAATTCGGAGGACTGTGGCTAGCCGCATAGAAAGGGCGAAACAACAAAACGACCCTCGTCATCCAATGCACAACTACAGTTCAGTGCCCCTGAGACTTAAAAGTCGTAAAAGTTTTGTTGCAAGCGTGAGCCCATCTCAATGTAACAGCACCTCAGAGAGATGCGTCCTCTGGCGAGAGAATTTTAAACCTCCTGATGATTTTGTCGAGCCGTCGGAGAGCCTCTCTCCTGGACTCGAGTTGCCATGGCCCACCTGAAAAACTCTAAACAGACTCCGCACCCAAGTTGGGCGCAGCAAAGACAATCTCCACAGATGGGGGTTCTCGGACGGTTCCGATCTTCAGTGCTTGTGCGGCGTCTCTCCGCAGACCATGTCCCACCTTCGATCCTGCATCACGTGCCCTGTTACCTGTTCACGTAGGGACCTAATGACAGCATCAGCGGACGGCACTGCCGTGGCCGAATACTGGGCCTTACAAGGAATTTAACTAGTTTTGCCATCGATACGCTAAGAAGAAGATTATGATTTTTTTGATTGAATGGCCTTGAAAAAACGCTTAATTGTCGTTTTGTACACACATTTATACGTAATTTTTTTAGCTGAAAATGTTGTTTTCTATATCTTTGTTTTTCCTTTCTTGCACATTCTTCTCCATAGAGATCTACGCTTTGGAATGTGCAATTAACATCATCTTTCTGACTGACTGACTTCTTGATGTTTCAAAAGTGCCAGTAATATTTTTTTTTTTTTCAATCGTTTGGTTTTCGGACGTAATTAATGGCACCGTCCCATCTCTTCCCGTGGGTGTCGTAAGCCGTAAGAGGCGACTAAGGGACACACAAGAGAATGGGCAGCAGCATCCTCTGTACATTACAACAACCACACTGCGGTCGCCAACCAGGCGGGCCAAGCCTGGTGATTACCGCAACCGGCGGGCGGGGGAGGGGCAAAAAATGGTTTAATTGAATCTTGAATATTTACAATAGCCCTTTTCAACAAAAAAAGAAAACACACTTTTTTTAAAGAAAAAAAAAAACATCATAGACAATAAATATTTCTCATAAAGAAATTTTTAACTCTACACTACAATCCATAATGACCGCCTCCCAAACCTTCCGATTGTTAAAAAAACAAGCAATTATACCTTTCTTTGTCGCAAAATTATTCACAATAGGTCGCTTTTCATTCAATTTCAAAGTGTGTCACATTCCAACAAACATATTGGTAAATGTCCGCCATGCTTGGCTCAATACGGATGTCTTCGCTTTCTCTTATATCTGTCAATATTTTGGCGCGAATGAGCAGTGTGACGCCATCTTGCTTATTTTTCTTATAGGCTTTTGTTTGTCAATGCCCACTATTATTATGTCTTACTGAGAGGGAGGCCAAAGAAAAGATGGATGGATTGTGAAAAGAGTGATATGAAAGAAAATGGAGGTAGTGATAGTGTGACGGGTGACAGGAGCCCGCAAGACACGGTGGAGGTACACTCCACCGTGTCCTGCGGGCTCCTGACTACAGGCCATGGTTCGGAGCGAGGAGGAGGGGCAGGCAGTCGCCTCCTTTTGCGAAGCAGTAATGCTAGCAAAGCAGGAAGCCGCACGTGCAACCGCGAGGCAATGGTCCACGCTCCCCAGCCGCCGGAATTCCGATCCCGATTTCCGACCACCATAGGCGTGGGTTAGCGGACGACGAGCAATGGGTAGCTCGCCGTCCGAACGTTGGGTAACCGTCCGGACCGAGCCCAAGTCGTCGACGGCGCGTACTGTTCCCCGCGCGCCTCAAGGAGATGTCAGCAAACCGTCGCAACAGGGTCGAAGCCTACTGGGGCCAAGGTTCTGCTTCTAAAAGGAAGACTCGGCCCTGGTACGAAAGGCAACGAAGAAACAGGAGTGCGGTTTTAGTCAGTAAAAGTATGACACTATCTCCCGCCCTGCCCAAGAGCGGGGGATGTCACTGGATGATTTCCCTAAAGAAAAAAAAACCATTATAGTAGGAAAAGTCATTTTTCACTAACTCAAAAAGAAGTCATACAACATGCGTAGGTAGGTACATAACATACTTACTCATCATCATCTTCCTGCCCTTGTCCCGTCTTATTTGGGGTCGGCACAACACGTTTTTTTCTTCCACTCTGCCCTGTCACTCGTCATGCTATCACTAACTTCCTTTTCTTTCATATCACTCTTCACACAATCCATCCATCTTTTCTTTGGTCTCCCTCTCCGTCTCCGTCCATCCACATGTAAACTCATAACTCTTTTAGTAACATGCGTCTCATACCTCCTCTTCACATGACCATACCAAGACAAACGATACCCTTTCAACTTTTCAGGCACTGGCGCCACTTTCAAACATACTTACTATTGTTTTCAAAACCTTAACAAATGATTTCGAAATCGATTTTCCACACCGATTCTGATGCCAAAGTATGAGCTAACCGTCAAATCACGCACGACCTCACAAATATAGCGTGACACTCGAGACTGGCAAACCAATTATTATTATTTTTTAATTGATATAAACCAGTGCTTGACTGCGATCCCACCTTGATGGTAAGCGGAGATGCAATCATTGATGGTCAGGCGCACTAGTTTATTAAGAGCCTATTCACTCTAGCCTTGAAGACACCTATATTATAGTTGGACGGCAAGACCGCAGCAGGCAAATTGTTCCAGTCCTTCGATGTACGCGGTATAAACGACGAAGCGAAACGCTTAGTCCGGAACGTTGAAGTTTCAACAACGTAAGGGTGGATACTCGCCGTTCGTCGGTTTGTCCGATGGTAGAAAGGATATATATATCAAAATCGTCGTCGGATGGCGAGCTACCCATTGCTCGCCGTCCACAAGCCTGCGCTTACGGTGGCCGGAAATCGGGATCGGTATCCCGGCAATGGTTAGCGCGTTGCCTCACGCCATCGGCCGCCTCCTTTGCTAACATTACTGCTTCGCAGAACAAGGCAACCGCCTGCCACTCCTCCTCGCTCCGGACCGTGGTCTGTATGCGTGGCCCGGCGCGAGAAATCGCCGCCGCCGATCTCTCCCACGAGGACACGGCGTTGCTCTGCTCAAGAGGGGCACATCTCCACCGTGTGCTCCTCCGCGTCCTCCGAGCGGTCCACTCAATGGTGACACCCAGGCGTTTCTTCCTTTGGCTTTACTGGGCTCCTTCAGTTTTGCTGATATCTCTTTCAGGCGCGCGTGGAATCCTACGCGCCGCGCCGTTCACTCTGTCTTGTTCCTTACGGGATGGGCGCATGACGGGCTGCTCATTGCTTGACCCTTGACCGCAAGCCCACGGCTTCGGGGCCAGGCCCTTACGCGTATTAAACAGTCACTTACTAGCCATACAAAAAAAAATTGGGCAAGTGCGAGCCGGCTCGCGCCCTGAGTGTTCCGTACAAACTTACCTATAGTTCAATTCCGGAATGGAATCTCGGAAGATTTTTCCGAATAGATTTTTTTTTTGTGGCATTACTACAAATTTAGAGTTTATAAATTTAATTCTATACTTGTGCTATAAGACCTTGCTTCATGCCAAATTTCTGGATTCTAGGTCAACAGGAAGTACCCTATGAATTTTTATTTCCTCGAGAGTGTCGAAATGTACGCTTTTTTGTTCCATGTAAACCGAAGTATCTTTTTTTTTCGTTAACACTTTCCGGAACACACCGCCTCTTGACATTATCTCGATATATCGTTACGGGACAGTACGGCTAAGGGCGGCGAACATTATTTCATGTAATATGGCTAACCGGCGATAGCCGTTGCTTGCCCATAGTATTCCAAGGAAGCACATTATCTAGTGTCATATCACGCGACTTTATTCGTTCGTGGGTGTCATGGCAAACTCTTTTCGAGTCATTTTTCAACACACACATACGCAGCGCTTAAGCACCTAAACAACTCATTCACACCGCCTATAGGCGTAGACTGATCCATACAAGTACAGTGGTATCCACGTCTGTAGCCGTATTTGTCATATCAAAAAATTAAAAATATAATGTACGGCTGTAGATGGTATGACAAAATGTATGGGATTTTGAAGTGTCATATCATAACATTTGAAAATAGTCAAGTGTCCCGGAACGTGTTAACTTATAAGTTTGATCTTTTTAAAGCTTCAAGAGTCAGCAGACTTGAGTATATGGTTTTAATTTCAACTCGATACCTGCACGCGTTCCCGAGATAAAGGCTCTTGACAGACAGACAGACGAACAAAAAAGTGATCCTATAAGGGTTCCGATTTTTCCTTTTGAGGTCCGAAACCCTAAAAACCAGGGCCTACGTACTGTTCTTTGACAATGTTACATACGTTCATGAATAATTAATAACCGAATTTTCTGTAGTGTCATGGCGTCTCACTAAATCTTGCGTCATAAGCCCCGATATAGTACTCTTACCTAGCATATGTCAATATGACGAGCTGGAGAGAAACCTGTCAAACATCACGAGGAAGGCATTTCCGGTTGCATCACGTTATGTACAATACACAGTTCAAAGAATTTTATGTTGTCTTGTCCCCATTGACGTAATGTGGAAAATATTGCGGAGACCAAAAGACTATATAAATTTCGCTGACCATTACGAAATTGCGGACCTGACCACACCCAAGTATTAAATACTGGGTGTCATATAAAAAAACCGGGCAAGTGAGAGTCAGACTCGCGCTCTGAGGGTTCCGTACAAATTGACCTATCAAAACAGTTCATTCCCCAAATTGGGCTACAAAGATTTTTCCGTATCTTTTTTTTTTTTTAATTGATATAAACCAGTGCTTGACTGCGATCCCACCTGATGGTAAGCGGAGATGCAATCATTGATGGTCAGGCGCACTAGTTTATTAAGAGCCTATTCACTCTAGCCTTGAAGACACCTAAATTATAGTTGGGAATTAGAATTATTAGAATCGCTCATAAAGTTCTTTTTTTTATGATGTAACTACAGATTTACAGTTTTCCGATTTTTTCCTATACTTGTGCTATGAGATCTTGCTTCATGCCAAGTTTCAGGATTCTAGGTTAACGGGAAGTACCCTATGAATTTTGATTCCGTTGAGAATGTCGGAATACACGTTTTTTGTGACATAAACGGCCGTATCTTTTTTTTTCGTTGACTCAGAAGGTTATTTTAACTCGATACCTCGTTCGATACGCGTTTCTTTGATAAAAGGTTTTGACAGACAGAAAGACGACCAACAAAGTGATCCTACAAGGGTACCATTTTTTTCTTTTGAGGTACGGAACCCTAAAAAATCAGTATATTTTCGTACTCGCAGTTCTAAACATAATAAAACCACTACCGAGTAGCTGAATAAATATTATGAATACTTTATTAGGCTGCAGGGCAAAAGAGCTAGAGACTAGAGAGGCAGGCTAGAGAGGAGGCCTGCATCCCAACAGTGGGAACATTATAAGGCCGACTATGCTAGAACCACATAAAAAAGCTTGGCACTCCACAGTTTGGTAACAGCTGGTGTAGTGCATACAAAGCTAGCATCTACTAAGCGAGTATCCACCCTTACGTTGTTGAAACTTCTACGGTCCGGACTAAGCGTTTTGACTCGTCGTTTATACCGCGTACATCGAAAGACTGGAACAAATTGCCTGCTGCGGTCTTCCCGTCCAATACTAATTGATTGACTGGCCTGTTGGTCTAGTGGTTAGTTGCCCTGACGGCTATGCCAGAGGTCGTAGGTTCGATTCCCACCCAGGACAAATGTTTATGTGATGAGCACGATCATTTGTTCTGTCTCTGGGTGTAATTAATCTATAATATGTACGTATTTAGAAATATATAAGTATGTTTATCAGTTGTTTAGTACTCATAACACGAGCTCTGCTTAGCTTGGAACTAGACGGCGTTGTGTGATAGTTGTGGAATATTATTATTATTCTCTTTATTTGACCTTATTGTTATTATTATTGTCTTTAAGTCATTACTTTAAACATATAAATTATATTTTTAAATATTTCAATAGAAATAAAAACATTTAAAAATATAAAAAATAGTGTCCCACCGGTATCGGGAACAGGGTCCAAGCTACCGGCGCTCAGGGCTCCGGAGAAAGGAACCTCCTAACAATACGAGCCGTGTCCAGGAGTACCGCTTTCTGGATCAAGCCCTTGATCCAGCCACCTAACGCGAGCCTCCTAAGGCGTCTTAATTATTATTATTATTATTACTTAGGTGTCTTCAACGCTAGAGTGAATAGGCTCTTAATAAACTATTTGCGCTTCACCATCAACGATTGCATTACTTGCTTACCATCAAGTGGGATCGCAGTTGCTCCAGTACGCACTACAACTGTTGTCTTATTTTTCTCTTTTATTTTTATTTTCAATTGTGCTCTTTATTATTATTATTATTTTACAATTTGATATTGTAGATTATTTTTATTTTGCAATTTGACTTTATTTATTTTTATTTTTGACATCAATATTTACTTTATTAAGTAAATTACATTTTGTAAATTATATATTTACTTTTATTATTGTGAACGTGAGAACAATGTTGATTGCCTTTTTTTTTTTCCTTTTCAGTAATTTTAACGTATGTCTGGCAATTTGAGTATATTCTGCGGCCTACCCAAATGTCCTTTCCTTGGTATTGTTCGTCAAGTCGTTGAGTTCCTTAGTAGTCCTAGGTTGAGCTTTGCGAATACTGACAAATGCTTGCACTGACTGGACAGGTCCACTCAAATTTGTATGGTTCTTTCTTCAAAAGACCATCTCAGACAAATCTGCACTGTTCTCATGTGATTTGACCATTACATATTAACTGTATGGACTTTAAAACAGACTTTGACCCCTGAGTTTGTTTCGGTGTTTTTTCTCAGGGTAGTCAGACAAAAAAAAAATGACGTGTAAAAGTGTTTTTTTAAACCTACTTACAAAATAAATATCATTTATCATTTATCGTGTAGACTGATACGGCCTACTCAGGCATCAATCCGGGGGAGTCGTCTTGCGTCAGGAGGGCGCGTATGCCATGGCGCCAGGTGCTTGACGTGAGGCCAAGCTGAGGCGTCGATACGCGCGAACATCCCCTTCGCAAGGCGTCGCATATATTCATCCAGGCTTTCAATCCCGAGGTCACGTTCAATGATGTCGTTCCTCACATAGCAAGGGGCGACGACGACTTTACGCAACGCAAGGTGTTGTTGCGCGCGGAGTCTTTCTCAGATGGTTGTTTTATGTTTGACCTTTTGTTTTTAGTTGGCAACGCGCTGGGTTGAGTTTGTTTCGGTGTTTCTTCTCAGGGTAGTCAGCTAGGAAACACCGGCCTCATCTAGTTTAAAATGACAAAAAAAATTGACGTGTAAAAGTGTTTTTTTAAACCTACTTACAAAATAAATATCATTTATCATTTATCAGTTAAGCACTAGTTTATATGATTTAAAAAATACCTCCACTCCTTCACAAACAGCCGAAATGCCAAGTTATTTTTGCCAGCACGTCCTCACGGATGCTTTCGTTTTTGGGCAGCGTGTGCCCGAGGCAACGCAACCTGTCTCTCACGCGAGGCGCGGCAACAACTTAGCGTAGTGCATTACGTAAGCACCAGTTGGAAAGTCAATCGCACTCGAGAGGAACCTGTTTGCTATATTTTGAGATAGTGTGACGTCACGGCATTGACTCGTTCATCCTCCATTCATATAAGGGCTCAATTTCAATTCAATATCTCGATATTTCAAAAGACTTACTTACTTATTTATTTATTTATTAAAACTTTTTGCACAAATAATAAACAGTGTACAAGCATAGCATATAGCATAGTCAGCCTCTTTAAGAGAGGGAATGGGCCGTAATCCACCACGCAGGCCCAGTGCGGGTTGGTGGATGTCACATGTCTTCGAATTTTTGGTTCTAGGACATGCCGGTTTCCTCACGATGTTTTCCTTCACCGTTTTGAGAGCAGTGGTGATGAAATAAATTACACAAAGTAATGCGCCTGGCTGGGTTTGAACCCGCAACCTACAACTCGTACGTCGGGGCCGCTACCACTCGGCCACCACTGCTCTCGTACAACACTGTACAAAGGCGGACTTAATGCCTTAGGCATTTTCTACCAGTCGATCTTAGGGTGGTGCAGAAACAAAACAAGGTAGGTGCAGCTTAATGGCAAAGAAATAGAAAAGAAATACAATAATAAATATATACTTAGATACATACATACAAATTAAAAAATCTATTTATGAAAAACGAATCCAACAAATCAACGCTGTGATGATTACACCAATTTCCTGCGAATGTGCTCACGTGCCATCACCTTAAAAGTGAACCGACTGGACGCCATCCTGATGTTCAGCGGGAGCGCATTCCACAGAGAAATCGCCTGGACAAAGAAGGAGGACTGGATAAACCCAGAGCGGTGTGTGGGACATCGTAGAAGACGATTATTGGTAAATCGGAGATTTTTATTGTGACCAGAGCAAAAAAAATGGATTTAAGAAGTCAAATAACATTTTTTTTTTGTAGGTGGTAAAATCATCCAATGACATCACTCGCTCTTGGACGGAGCGGAAGATAGTGTCAGACTTTTACTGACTAAAAACCTACTCCTGTTCCATTGTTGGACATATCCAGTTAAGATTAAAACCATATACTTAGGTCTGCGGTACCTTCAAGCTGTGAAGAAATCAAACTTCTAAACTGACGCAAAAAAAAAGATATGGCTTTTTATGCCGCAAAAAACCTATATTTCGACCCTCAAGAGAACCAAAATTCTAGAGCACTTCCCGTTGACCCAGAATCCTGAAATTTTGCATAAAAGAAGGTCTTATAACACAAGTATAGGAATAAATCTGAAAACAGAAAAAGAGTTGTTAGTCAATCAATCAGGAATTGAACTCTTTACATAATCAAGTTTGTACGGAACACTCTGGGCGCGAGTCCGATTCGCACTTGCCCAGTTTTTTTTTTTTTAAACTACAAGTTACAACGAGGTACATTTATTACTTTTTATTGCACCTGCACCCCTACTGGTTAAAGAAACTTTCACTAAATATAATAACAAATAATTTATCGAACTATAACATTTAAATCTCGACTATTTCACCTGATGGTAAGCAGTGATGCAATCGTTGATGGTGACGCGCACTAGATTATTCAGAGCCTATTTATTCACTCTAGCCTTGAAGACACCTAAATTATAATTGGACGAGAAGACCACAGCAGGCAAGTTATTCCAGTCCCTCGATGTGCGCGGTATAAACGACGAAGCGAAACGCTTGGTCTGGACCGTAGAGCTTTCAACAACGTAAGGGAAGGGAAGGTGTTCAAACCTAAGCGAATTGCTAGCTCTATTTGTGGCAAAATTTCCTTATTTTTCAAAGGTGGGCAACCTTCCAATGAATTTTTCCGCTTTAGGGTGGAGCTAGAGGGCGTGCCAGACTTTTAATCACTAAAACCACAGCTATGATCTTTCTTTGCCCTTGCGATCCATGACCACGAGTTTCCCCTTTTGGAGTCAACCCATGGCCCCAGTAGGCTTTGGCCCAGCTGGGCCCCTACGGTTTTGTTGACATCTCTTTAAGCCGCGATGAGAACACCACGCGCCGTCAATGAGTAGGGCTCGGTCCAAACGGTTACCGGACGGCCGGGCTGCGACCCTTCCATTCCTCATCGTCCTCAAGCCCACGCCTACGATGGCTGGAAGTCGGAGTCGGGATCCCAGCGGCTGGGGCGTGAGGACGTCCGTTCTCTCAATACTGACACTATTTTAATAGCACAGTTGAGACCCAGTTTGTTTACAAGTCGAACAAAATGCTATTATCGCGCTGGATGAACGACAGTCGAGCGATTATCATAAAAATTTTTAGTCGTCATTCTAAATTAATATTACCGAAGAACCGATTCCTAAAGTAGCAGTAATGCTAGCGAGCTACACAGTAGGAGACGACCGCAGCCCATACCCCCTTGCTCCGGACCATGGCTCATACGTACCAGGGCTGGCACGAGAGGTCGCCACCAACCCCACGAAGACACGGTGGTGCGCCTCCAAAGCGAGGTACATCTCCAGTCTATGCTTCACCGTATCCTCCGGAAAGTCCGCATAATGGTGACTCTTGGGCGTTTCTTCCGCCCAAATCAGGTGCAGACACTTAACATGTCCGGTGAGGACCTGCGTCATGCGGAAGGTGAGGATGCTGTGATGTCTCTCCAGTCTTACTGCCATGAATATGGCGTGCCCAAGCGAAATTTACTTCCAATACTATTTTTGCTCGCTCGTCCAGTCACTACTATCTTCAATAAACATCCACGTATCGGTCTCTATAATCGTTCATGACCATTGAAAAGAATTTTATTTTAGTTCTAAAGAGGAAACATGATTTTTAATAACCTTATTGAAACTCGCCAATTAAGAAACAGGAACCAGGACCCAGAGTGGGTAAGAGATGGCGCTAGACAACCTGTATAGCTCTGTATCTTACCCACACTGAAATAAGAATGAAACAATCTTACTTTGAACGTCATGGTAAGCCCGCATGACATAAATAGTGAACACGTAATTTATGAAATATTAAATACACCTTAACCGTTGAATTTAGGAATCGGTTCTTCGGTAATATTAATTCAGAATGACGACTAAAAATTTTGATGATAATCGCTAGACTGTCGTTCATCCAGCGCGATAATAGCATTATTTTCGACTTGTAAACCAACCGGGTCTCAAGTCTGCTATTACAATAGTGTCAGAATGGTCTATCATTGACTTCATAATTGTTGATTTTAAAAAGTTTGGTAATCTACTAAAGTAATGGCATCATCGTATGACTTTCCAATGGTCAACCACTGACACTCCATTGAAAGAAGTGGCATAGAATGGTAATCTCGTATATATTGACAAGTGAATGTCTGCCTTATGCGGTAATCTGCAAAAATTTTGACAGTTCCTTTGATCAGTGACCTGCCATTAGAACGTCATTGTGCAGTCATTAATTTCTATAAGTTCGATATTGTCATTCTACCACAACTCTATTACGAGACTATTGACCGATCAATGATAGATCATTATGAATTAGCAGATTACGAAGTTTTAGCAAAATGACAATGGGATCGTGTTGGAATGACGAATTTATAAAAATAGCAGACTTGAGCCCCCTGGTCGTTCGCCACTAGATTTCCGTGCACACGCTTGCAATTTCGCATTATCTCTTTAACCAGTAGTCCAATTAATAAAAAAAAATTAAGAAAAAATATTTTATTTCAGACAAAACAGTTTTCAGACAAAACAATTTCAGACACAACAAGAAATTAACTTATAACTAATGTTAGTAATATTCCAGTAACTAAAAATTTTAGAGACACTATTTACCTCTGCACAGTAGGCTCACCGGTCTCGCAACACATGGAGTTCAGTGAACCTACTGAGCAGAACAGTGTCAGTTCTCTCACCAATCATCCTCAAGATGCTGTACGGGCTCCCCCGTACTCGTCGCACCACTGACGCCACTTTTTTGCGCATAATTGTATAAAAGTCATCTACGTTGGCGTCAGCAAACATGCACTGCAATATCGAGGAAGCCTAAACAGCATAGCATAGCATAATTAGCCTTTTAATGTTCCCACTGCTGGGACTCAGGCCTCCTCTCTAGGAGAGGGAATGGGCTTTAATCCACCACGTCGGCCCAGTGCGGATTGGTGAATGTCGCATGTTTTCGAATTTTTGGTTCTAGGACATGCCGGTTTCTTCACCATGTTTTCCTTCAGCGTTTTGAGAGCAGTGGTGATGAAATAAATTACACAAAGTAATGCGCCTGGCTGGGTTTGAACCCGCGACCTACAACTCGTAAGTCGGGGCCGTTACCACTCAGCTACCACTGCTCTTTCTGCCTAAACAGAGCCCTGATAATATGCAGTAAAAAGCAAAAACATTATGTGTTTAGATAAGCCTATTAAATTTTTATAAGAATTAATAAATTACTTATATATTACAACTCCAGCAGGGAAGTCCACTCCTAAGCTATACGCACAATTTATAAAATTTAGTTAGGTAAAACAAGTGACGCAGCCTCAGCGCCCACAAAGTTATAATCATGACACTTTTACTTTTTTCTTGTCGTAAGTAGCACAAACAACGCTAAATGTTCGAACTCGGCATGTGGCCTGCGATTGGTCACGCGTCTCCCCGCGTACAGTCTAGGCGATACCGTCATCAGTTTGAAAATTCTTTACTTCGTCATTTCAAAATGAATCATCAAAATTCAAAATGTTTTTATTTCACATAGGCCTATATAACGTCAGAGATTTTTAAATAACAGCAAAAGTGCGTTACAGCATTTAACTCGATGAGCCTCTGGAAAAAGAGGTGCTTTGATAGCCTTCGCCATTTTAAAAAGACTACATCATCATCTTCCTGCCCTTGTCCCATCTTTTTTGGGGTCGGCGCAATACGTTTTTTTCGTCCATTCTATCCTGTCACCCGTCACACTATCACTAACTTCCTTTTCTTTCATATCACTGTTCACACAATCCATCCATCTTTTCTTTGGCCTCCCTCTCCCTCTCCACCTATCCATATGCATACTCATAACTCTTTTAGAAACATGTGTTTCATCTCTCCTCTTTACATGACCATACCAAGACAAACGATTCCCCTTCAACTTTTCAGTCACTGGCGCCACTTTCAAACTTCCTCTAATATATTAATTTCTCACTTTATCCATTCTCGTCACACCACACATCCATCTCAACATTCTCATCTCCGCTACATGCAATCTTTTTTCATCCGTCTTTTTCACAGCCCAACATTCTGATCCATACAGTATGACAGTTTAAAATAAACGTATAGTACGTATAGTATTTTAAAATTCCCCGATAATAATAATAAAATCTTGTTAGATCCAACTCGTCTCTTGCTGCCCTCCCCCAGCGACGCCCTAAGCCGAGGTCCGTACCCCACAGGGGGTGCCCTTAGCATGTAATCGCTTAGTTTTGATTTAGTCTAAGTAAGCCCTGGCTGGACGCTTTGATTCTATAATCGAGGCCGCCACAGGCAAGACCGGTTAAGCAGCCGACAACCTCCTAGGTTGACCTGCGAGAGGCCACACACAAAAAAAAAAGCTTAACCTTCAACCTTTTTTGGAAAAAAAAAAGAAAAACCGGGGCCCCGCGATGAAGGCAAAGAAGGAACAGGAGTTGGTTTTTAGTCAGTAAAAGTTTGACACTATCTCCCGCTTCGCCCAAGAGCGCGATTTGTCATTAGATTTTTAATAATACTCCATAATACTCCACAAATATCACACAACGCGGTCTAGTCTCAAGCTAAGCAGAGCTTGTCTTATGAGTACTAGACAACTGATAAACAAACTTATATATTTCTAAATACATACATATTATAGATAAATTACACCCAGACACAGAACAAATGATCATGCTCATCACACAAACATTTGTCCTGGGTGGGAATCGAACCCACGACCTCCGGCATAGCAGTCAGGGCCACTGACCACTAGACCAACAGGCCAGTCGATGATTTCCCACCTAAAAAAAAACCTTTTTTGGAAGTCGGTTAAAAACAGGAATAAATTTAGGAACAAATTAAACAAACAATTAAATTTTACCCAATAAAAAACTATGTCACCTTCCTTACTCTACACTAAGGCATAATACCGGAAAACCGGGACCTAGTCCCGCGGGAAGAGACTGCAATTGCCAATTAGCACAACCCAGCCAAAATTCGTTGCAATAATGTGATAACATATTATCCACAACCGCGAGCATTCAGCCTCTTATGTAAAACGCAGTAAGGTTGACCTGTGAGAGGCCACACACAAAAAAAAGCTTAACCTCCGACCTTATTTGGAAGTCGGTAAAAAACAGAAACAATTAAATTTTACCCAATAAAAAAAATAGGTCACCTCCCTTACTCTATACTAAGTCATAGTACTAAAAAACCGGGACCTAGTCCCGGCCCCTCCCGCGGGAAGAGACTGCAATTGTCAATTAGAGCAACCCAGCCAAAATTCGTTGCAATAATGTGATAACATATTACCCACAACTGCGAGCATTCAGCCTCTTATGTAAAACGCAGTAAGGTTGACCTGTGAGAGGCCACACACAAAAAAAAAGCTTAACCTCCGACCTTATTTAGAAGTCGGTATAAAACAGGAATAAATTAAAGAAACAATTAAATATTACCCAATAAAAAAATAGAGCACCTCCCTTACTCTACTCAAAAAAACATAGTACCGGAAAACCGGGACCTAGGCCCGGCCGCTCCCGCGGGAAGAGACTGCAATTGTCAATCAAACCCAGCAATCACAACCCAGCCAAAATCCGTTGCAATAATGTGATAACATGTTATCTACATTCGCGAGCATTCAGCCTCTTACGTAAAGCGCAATAAAAATATCTCCTAAGTCTATTTGACTATTAATTTTAAAATTATGCGTCTATTTAAAGTATTTTCTAAACTAATATTAGAATTTTTACAAGCTTTTAGCCCCTCTTCTTGTCTACAACGACAATCAATTTTAAACCTTATCAATTCGAATTAAGGTTACATTTCTCTTGTGGTTGTCTTACGAGGTCTGAGATACAAGCATATGTTGCATAGGAAGTGGCACCCCACTTTCTTTAGAAGAACTCTCTTGGAGTCGCGAACTCAGTACAAGTCCTTCATTCATTATCATCACTCGCGTCCAAAAAGAATTCATTAAAAAAAGCCTTAGGCTGAATGACCGTATAACCTGTGCGACGCGTACTATGAATTAAAAATAAAAGTAATTTTGGCGCGGAATGCAGTGACAGTTGTGTTTTTTTTTTTATAATTGTATTTTGAGTTGCGGGAGTGGAATTAAAGACTGTTTTTTAGTGTTTTTGGATAATATTGGAAGAAAATGGTAAGTGGAATGTTAATTACGATTATTAAATATATTATTATGTTAAGAATAAATGTATCTGGTTTGGACTTTGAAATAAAATAATATTTGAAAATTTCGGATTGAATATTTGTAAAAAGAACGCGGAGAACCTTTTTTGGCATTTCTTTTTTTTATTTTTGATTTGAGAACGGAGTTTTGAACAAAACCAAATACTCGGAATTAATTGAAGTTTAAAATTAGAAGGTGCCGCGATGTTTAGATCATTTTTTTATAAAACTTTCCGAGAATGCTTAACCGCCGAAAGAATTTCATTACTTTTTCATCATTGACTCTCTACTTTTCATAAATATTTATAAGACTGACAAGACCATTATTTAGTATTTAATTATATATTTGAAAGCAACACTAAACTAAAATGCTATAACTTTGTAATTGCCTTGGTTATTCTGCATTATAATCTTTTATTATTATACTTTTTGTAGGTAATTTATTTCATTATGAAGTGTACATTCTAGACATACTTATTCATTACTATATTAAAGTTAGCCTAAAACAAAACTATGTTAGTAAAAAAAAAAAACAAAATGAACAAACAACTATGTATATATAAAGTTAAGCAACGGTTTCCGCGGTCTGTCTGTAGATGGGTGTCAGTCAAAAAATCTGACAAAACAGTTTTACTAAGAGTATCGTATTTAATTCTATATACATACTTCTGCCAGCAGATTAAAAGTCGAAAATGATCCCAAGAGGATATAATCTTGGAATAAAAAGTACTCAATACTCAATTATTTATTGCATTCCACAATGTACATGATTACGTGATAGGTGAAAACATTGGACACAATCGTGGACCCTGTTGAGCACAGCAAATATTTAAGTTATTTTTTAAGTAGAATAATAACTTATTCTACTTAAAAATTAACTAATTCTAAGAACAATTTTATTAAAAAAAATTTACATTATAAATTATTATTTATTACATTACCAATTATTATTTATTACATTACAAAATATTATTTATTACATCATAAATTATTAATTATTACATTACAAATTATTATTTATTACATTATAAATTAGTATTTATTATTATTATTATTTTATATTATTTTACGAGCTGTATGGATTTGTCATTTAAATATTCATTTACGCTATAATAACATTTACATAATAAGTAATAGTTTTTTTTTTATATTTATAAACACAGCGATCTTGTTTTCGACTTTATTAATTATAATGGGTCGGGAAATTTATTATAAATTTTTATCTACATTACAAGTGGAAGTATCTATATACAAAGTACACAGGTCTATCCATGAGTCAAATTTCACCGAAATCTGTACAGCCATTTACACGTGAAGGAGGAACAAACATGCATACACACGTATGTGTCACCCTTAAACGTAAATTTTTGCTGTGATTACACATAATGTAATCAATATCTAAATTACTTAATACATTGCGTAATCTCCAGTGAAATGTGAGTGTAATGTGAGTGTACTATTCGCCTTCAGCCTACAACAACGGCTTGCTTTTTTAGGGTTCCGTACCTCGAAAGGTAAAAACGGGACCCTTATAGGACCACTTAAAAAAAAAAAAGTATTTATTTCAGGCAACTAATAGCACCCATACAACAATCACAAAACAGAACACACACACATAAGCAAATACATTTACACTATCGGACATAGACTTTGTTGTCTTTCTGTCTGACAAGACTCTTTATCTCGGGAACGCGTGGATGTATCGGGTTGAAATTAAAACCATATACTTAGATCTGCAGTCTCTTGAGGATGTGAAAAAATCAAACTTCTTAGTTAACGAAAAAAAAAAAGATACGGCCGTTTATGTCGCAAAAAACGTATGTTTTGACACTCGCAAGGAAATCAAAATTCATAGGGTACTTCCCGTTGTCCTAGAACCTTGAAATTTAGCATAAAGCAAGGTCTTGTAGAATATGTATAGAAATACATCTAAAAACAGTACATTTTTAGTTAATCTTGATTTAGAAAAATCTTCGAGACTCCATTCGCAACTTCAACGGACCGCCGACCTGAGTATATGGTTTTAATTTCAACTTGACAGACAGACGGACAACAAAGTGATCCTATAAGGGTAACGTTTTTTCTTTTGAGATACGATACCCTAAAAAACCTATTCTGATCTCTAGTGATGATAAAGGTGAAGGGTACCGTACCTCTTAGCAAAACTGTTTTGTCAGACTTTTGGACTGACACCCATCTACAAACTGACCTCGGAAACCGTTGCTTAACTTAGCTATAAATTGTTTGTTCATGTTTTTTGTTTTTTTTTTTTGTCATAGATACTTTTGTTTTAGGCTAACTGTACGGTATGGTACCCTAAAAATCACAAACTATTCTGATCTCTAGTGATGATGAAGGTGATATGAAGGCGTGCGAAGAGGCTAATCGGGGATCCAGATTTGGTTAAGTCCAATCTACAAAGCCTCGAGCACAGGCGCAGGGTAGCCAGCCTATCGGTATTTTACAGGTTACATTCTGGAGAGAGTGCGCGGGAATTGCATGACTTGATTCCGCCATCTCCTTTCTATCATCGGACAACCCGACGAACGGCGAGTATCCACCCTTACGTTGTTGAAACTTCAACAGTCCGGACTAAGCGTTTCGCTTCGTCGTTTATACCGCGTACATCGAAGGACTGGAACAATTTGCCTGCTGCGGTCTTCCCGTCCAACTATAATTTAGGTGTCTTCAAGGCTAGAGTGAATAGGCTCTTAATAAACTAGTGCGCCTGACCATCAATGATTGCATCTCCGCTTCCATCAGGTGGGATCGCAGTCAAGCACTGGTTTATAAAAATTAAAAAAAAAAAACAAGATATTGGGCAAGCTGCACACGGCGCTTGCCTCTCGCTAACCAAATCGTATCTCACGCGCACCTGTGTTCACATTTGACACTTTCTCTCAACTTTGCATCCATTATCGTCAGCGTTGTACTGACACCGCGCTCGTTTGAGTGGCCTGTTGGTCTAGTGGTTAGTGGCCCTGACTGCTATGCCGGAGGTCGTGGGTTCGATTCCCACCCAGGACAAATGTTTGTGTGATGAGCACGATTATTTGTTCTGTGTCTGGGTGTAATTTATCTATAATATGTATGTATTTAGAAATATATAAGTATGTATATCAGTTGTCTAGTACTCATAGCACAAGCTCTGCTTAGCTTGAGACTAGACGACGTTGTGTGGTAGTTGTGTGAATATTATTATATTATTATTATTTCGTCTCGCTGTGAATGCTGAGAGCTTGAGATATCAGTGGTCTTGTAGCTGTGAGAGCTAACTGTTCAGTGTGAAGGGTTGAGTTCGATCCTGGCACAGGCTGGGTGATTTTTAGGGTTACGTACCTCAATAGGAAAAAACGGAACGCTTATAGGATCACTTTGTTGTGAGTCTATCTGTCTGTCAAGTTGAAATTAAAACCATATACTCAGGTCAGCGGTCCGTTGAAGCTGTGAAAAAAATCTTGCTTGTAAGTTAACGAAAACAAAAGTTACGGCCTTTTATGTCGCAAAAAAACAATTCAAATATCTGTTATTTATTTATTGTGCACACCTACCACAGTGTTGTTTTTTTTTTAACCCACTGGTTGACTGGTAGAAAATGCCTTGTGGCATTAAGCCCGCCATACCACCACTGTACATGAAGTTTAAATAAATAAATAATAAAAAACGTATATTTCGGCACTCTCAAGGGAAATAAAATTCTTTGGGTATTTCCCGTTGACCCAGAATCCTGGAATTTGGCATAAAGCAAGATCTTATTGCACAGTTACAGGAATAAATCTGGAAACAGTAAATTTATGGTTACGTCACAAAAATAATATTTTCTTTGCGGTTCGGAAAAATCTTTGGAATGCCAAAGATTTGATTCGGGAATTAACTATTCACATAGGTAAGTTTCCTCACGATATTTTCCTTCACCCTGTTAACAATGATGAAATGTAGATAACATTACACAATGATACAAGCTTGCCAGGAATCAATTAGACGCTTTCAGGTCATTAACGTTGTTCATTAAGTCTGGCGATGTACACAAGATGACAACACCTTTTTAACCGACTTTAAAAAAAGGAGGAGGTTATCAATTTGGTTGTATTTTTTTTTTATGTGTGTTACCTCAGAACTCCGTCGTTTATGGACCGATTTGCAATTTTTTCTTTCCTCTTAGAGGATATAATAATAATATAATATAATAATGTCGTTTAGCCAAAATCAAGTTTCCTAATTCTGATGGAACTATTCGACCAAAGCCTGCTGTACCAGCCTGGCAGTGCAGGATCGAGAAGCGTATCGATGGGGCCAGGGTACTCATCGGCAAACTACACTGCTTCAGGGAGGGTAATACACGACCACGAGTGATGCGCTTTGTGAGGCGTGCGTTTTTGGGGACTGGTATCAGCCCTCAAGAATACATGTCTCGTGCCACAGAGCGCATCGACTTCCTGAAGCAGAAGGTTTGTGCATGGGCGAGCCGCATTCGCCGGTATAAGCGGCGGGTTGATCGCTACTCGCAGAATCGCATGTTTCAGAGCGATGAGAGGTGGGTGTATAGAGCTTGGGAGCGACCTGATCATAGTGTGATTGACGTGCTCCGCCCGGATGATGCCACCACGAATGCATTCTGGCGCAGCATTTGGTCGGTGCCCGTCTGTCACACTGAGGGTGACTGGATGCGTGATGTCGAGCGCGTGTGCGTAGCTGTACCAGAAATGGAAAAAATTATGATTACCCCATTAGACGTAGCCAGTGCAGTTCGTCCGTTACCTAATTGGAAGTCTCCAGGTACGGACGGACTGCACAACTTTTGGTTAAAATGGTACAGTAGCTCACACGCACATCTAGCGTCGCAATTCCAGTCATCTTTAGAATCTGGGTCGCTACCTCAGTTTCTAACAACTGGTATTACCCACCTGCTCCATAAGACAGGTAGTCCCACGGAACCCAAGAATTATAGGCCGATTACATGTTTGTCGACGGTCTATAAACTTCTTACATCCATTCTGAGAGCAAAAATTAACGTACATATAGAGAAAAACTTGATTATGTCTGCCTCTCAGAACGGATGTAGGAATGGGTCCCGTGGTACTAAGGAGCTACTCCTCATTGACATGGCCATAAGCCAACAGGTTCGTCGATCCCACAAGGATCTGTCGACATGCTGGATAGATTATAAGAAGGCCTATGACTCTGTTCCCCATACATGGCTCATGAGGGTGTTGGAGTTGTATAAAATAGATGCAACTCTACGCACCTTCCTTGAGTCATGTATGAGGCAATGGAAAACAGTCCTTCGCTATCCAGGATGTCGACCGATCCAAGAGAATGATGAACCAATATGGATTAAACGGGGAATATTCCAGGGCGACAGTTTGAGTCCACTTTGGTTTTGCTTAGCCCTGAATCCTCTAAGCACGTTGCTGGAGAATTCAGGTCTAGGCTATCGGTTGAGAAGAGGTGGTCAGGTTCTATCTCACCTTCTTTACATGGATGATTTGAAACTATTTGCCCACAACAATTTGCAACTGATGGAACTACTGAAGGTAACTGAAACTTTCAGTAGTGCCATCAGGATGGAATTTGGTGTGGATAAATGTGCAGTCATGCATGTAAAGCGAGGGAAGATTATGGAATCTGAGGGGATTCAACTCTCAGATTCCATACACCTTAGATCCCTCTCCTCGACCGAGACCTATAAGTATTTGGGTATGTCGGAAGCGTTAGGCATTAACGTTGCTGACATGAAGCAAACGTTGAAGGAGCGTTTCTTTGGCCGCCTGAAGAAGGTTCTAAACAGCCTTCTGTCAGGTGGAAATAAGGTGCGCGCCTTCAACGGTTGGGTCATGCCGGTTTTAATGTACTCTTTCGGCATACTCAAATGGACTCAGACCGAGCTAGAAGCTCTGGATAGACGGGTCCGTACATTGCTGACCGCAAATCGGATGCATCACCCACGATCGTCGGTGATGAGACTGTACATCCCGCGGAAGTGTGGAGGTCGAGGTTTTTTGAACGCAAAGACTCTACACAACCGCGAGGTGTGCAGCCTCAGAGAATACTTTCTCAAAACCGACGTGGGTATACACCGCGATGTGGTCGCAATGGACAAGGGACTCACCCCGTTATCCATGGCTAAAGAGAACTGGCGCAAACCTGTGGTACTTACTACTGATGACCGCAAGGAAGTGTGGAAAGGCAAGGAGCTCCACGGGTGCTTCTATCGGGCTCTTCATGAGCCTGATGTAGATTTCTCAGCATCCGTGGCCTGGTTACGTTTCAGCGACCTCTTCGGAGAAACTGAAGGTTTTGTCTGTGCAATTATGGACGAAGTTATCTTAACGAACAACTACCGGAGACATATTATGAGGGACGGGACGGTTGACGTGTGTCGGGCATGCCATCGTCCTGGTGAGTCCATCAGACATATTATCTCTGGTTGTTCTCGTCTGGCTAACGGCGAGTACTTGCACAGACATAATCAAGTAGCCAGGATTATTCACCAGCAACTTGCTTTGAAATACAACCTTGTGGATTCGGAGGTACCATACTACAGGTATGTGCCCGACCCAGTTCTCGAAAATGACCATGTCACGTTGTACTGGGATCGGTCTATCATTACTGACCGGACTATTGTAGCCAATAAGCCGGATATGGTGGTGATAGACCGATTAGCGCGCCGCGCAATGATAGTCGACGTCACCATTCCACATGACGAGAATCTCGTGAAAGCTGAGAAAGAGAAACAAATCAAATATCTCGACTTAGCACACGAGGTTGTCGACATGTGGAATGTGGACTCGGCTATCATCGTGCCGATTGTCGTGACCGCCAATGGCCTTATAGCCAAAAGCTTCGACGACCATCTGTCGAAGCTGTCGTTGCACGGTTGGATCAAGGGCCTGATACAGAAGGCAGTACTCCTAGATACGGCCCGCATTGTGAGGAGGTTCCTGTCTCTGGAGCCCTAACCACCGGTAGCTTGGACCCTGTTCCCGACACCGGCGGACAACTATTTTTTATATTTTTAAATGTTTTTCTTATTTATATGTTTTTTAAAGAAATATTTAAAAATGTAATAAATATGTAAAAGAAAATAAATGAATGGAATAATATAATAATAATATATTCACACAACTATCACACAACGCCGTCTAGTCCCAAGCTAAGCAGAGCTTGTGTTATGAGTACTAGACAACTGATAAACATACTTATATATTTCTAAATAAATACATATTATATTTAAATTACAACCCAGACACAGAACAAATAATCGTACTCATCAAACAAACATTTGTCCTGGATGAGAATCGAACCCACGACCTCTGGCATAGTAGTCAGGGCCACTAACCACTAGACCAACAGGCCAGTCGAAAATAAATAATAATAAATATTTTTTTTTCTTTTTCTTCTTTTTTCTTTCACCTCGATGACTGCAAGTCAAGCCACAGACACAGGAAGGAGAGTCACGAAGCGACAGATAATTACAAGATGTTAATTAACGGCACATTAAAGTAATTAGTAATCTTAACTTCGTTATACAGGTTCCTACTTCCGTCAGCCGGATCACCTTTCTCTGTACTCATATAATTGTTGAGGTTTTGCCGCGCAGCGCCCTCTCTTTATCCGGGAACATGTACCTTTGAGTAATCTGATTTGATGATTAATTGTAAATGTGAATGTCTTGTTGAAGCCGTGGTTAGAAGCGTGACTGGTGAACGTTAAGTTCCGGATTCGATGTTCAGGTTGAGAAAGTTTAGGCAACGGCTTGCGGGAATGTTTGAAAGAGTTACTTATTAATGCACGAGAGCAGTGATGGCCGAATGTTAACAGCTCTGACTTACGAGTTGCAGATCGCGGGTTTAAACCCAGCCAGGCGCATTACTTTGTGTAATTTATTTCATCACCACTGCTCTCAAAACGGTGAAGGAAAACATCGTGAGGAAACCGGCATATCCTAGAACCAAAATTTCGAAGACATGTGACATTCACCAGCCCCCACTGGGCCCGTGTGGCGGATTACGGCCTATTCCCTCTCCTAGAGAGGAAGCCTAAGTCCCAGCAGTAGGAAAATTGAAAAGCTGATAATGCTATATGCTATCCTTTATGCACAAACGTACAGCGGCGGATTTAATGCCTTAGGCATTTTCTGCCAGTCAACCTTAGGGTGATGCAGAGATAAATAGAGGTAGGTGCATATAGCATAGCATAATCAGCCTTTTTTTAATGTTCCCACTGCTGGGACTCAGGCCTCCTCTATAGAAGAGGGAATGGGCTTTAATCCGCCACGCGGGCCAAGTGCGGGTTGGTGGATATCACATGTCTTCGAATTTTTGGTTCTAGCACATGCTAGTTTTCTCACGATGTTTTCCTTCACCGTTTTGAGAGCAGTGGTGATGAAATAAATTACACAAAGTAATGCGCCCCGATTTTCGAGTTGTACGTCGCGGGTTCAAACTCAGCCAGGCGCATTTCTTTGTGTGGTAGGTGCAATGAAGACTAATAAACGATATATATCATACAATTATATAATACAAACACGATTTAATAAACTATCTACATATATATCTACACCATTAAAGTCAAACAATTGGTTCAAATCGACATTTTGAAAACATTAACGCTGTGATGACACTACTGCCAACTTCTTACGAATTAGCTCGCGAACTTTGGTTTTGAATGTTAATCGGTTACCACGGCTCTTAAACGCAAAGGGCAACTGAACAACAAGTAGGATTTAGTCTGTAATAGTCTGACATTCCTCGCTATATCTTCACCCCAAAAAAGAGGAACGTAGTCAGGCGCCATTTTTTTTTTCGGTTGGTAAATCATCCAATGACATTGCTCTTGGGCGATGCGGGAGGGTGTGTCAGACTTTCACTGACTAAAAACCCACTCATGTCTTTGTCCATCGTTGCCTTTCATATTAGAGCCGAGTCTTCCTTTCAGAAGCAGACCCATGGCCCCAGTAGGCTTCGACCCTGCTGGGCCCCTACGGTTTGCTGACATCGTTTCATGTTTTTTTTTTTTTAAATCCATTTCATTTATTTATTTATTTAAACTTCATGTACAGTAGTGGTACATAGGCGGACTTAATGCAACAAGACATTCTCTACCAGTCAACCTTTGGGTTAAAAAGACAACACTGTGGTAGGCTTGCACAATAAACAAATAACAGATAATTCAAAAAGAAAAAATAAAATGAAAATAAATTATTATAATAATAAAATATATAATTAATTATTTATATATTTCAAATATGTATTCAATAATAAAATTTATCTAAGTAGGTAACGTTAAAATTTTATATTGAAACCATTATTAATTAAAATTGTTTGAATTATTCTCGAAAAATAAATGTTGTGCACACCTGCAACAGGGGTTCATAGAAGAACCCCTTTTGTCTGTTTGTGTGTAATGCAGAAGGGAATGAAGTACAGGAAAATGATGATTCCTAAAATTCGATACGCCATATTATAAACGTCCGACTTTTCATAAACTGACAGCCCTTAACCGCGCCATAGAAATTGAAACTGAGTTCGATCACGAACAGTGTGGAGTTTCTCCCGGCGCGTGTGATCGTGAACCATTGACACCAATCACGACGATCTCAACACATGTGAGATACCGGATGCATATTATAAACTAGTTGAAACCATTTAAATTTAACTTTATCAAGCGCAAGAGTGGAAGAAAAAAACGTGTTGCGCCGACCCCAAATAACACGGGATAAGGGCAGGAAGATGATGATGATGAAGCGCAAGTTCGATCGTGTATGTAGTACTTTTTTTTTCGGGTGGAAAAATCATCTAATGACATCACCGCTCTTGGGCGGAGCGGGGGATAGTGTCAGACTTTTACTGACTAAAAACCCACTCCTGTTCCTTCTCTGCCATTTTATTTCCAGGGCCCCGGGAATCTCTTTCGCATCACCCATGGCCCCAGCAGACTTTGACCCTGCTGGGCCCCTACGGTTGCTGACATCTCTTTGAGGCACGCGTGGAACAGTACGCGCCGTCGACGTCTTGGGCCCGGTCCCGACGGTTACCGGACGATCGGACGGCAAGCCACCCATTGCTCGTCGTCCGCAAGCCCGCGCCTACGGTGGCCGGAAATCGGAACCGGAATCCCGGCGGCGATTGGGGCGTGAGGACCGTTGCATCACGCGATCGGCCGCCTTCTTTGCTAGCATTACTGCTTCGCAGAAGGAGGCAACCGCCTGCCACTCCTCGTGTATGGAGTACTGAGACATCTTTGGGATGGATCTGCCCGATACCCGCTTGATGCACTTGAGGCAATTGAGAGGCGAGCCAGGAGGATCATTGGCAATGATGCACTCGTTGAGTCGAGGCTCCAAAGTCATCGACGCCGAGTTGCTAGCCTGTCGGTTTTCTACCGGTTGCATTTCGGGGAGTGTGCGTCGGAATTGCATAACCTAATTCCGTCTAGCCCGTTCCATCATCGGACCACCAGTACAGCAACGCGCCACCGGTACATGGTGGACATTCCACCTATACGCACAAAACGTTTTGGGAACACATACATTGTGCGTACAGCTAAGGAGTGGAATTCCTTGCCGGAATCTGTGTTTCCTGATAGCTACAACCCGGGAATCTTTAAGTCAAGAGTGAATAGGTTACTTCTAGGTAAGCGCGTTCCATCGTAGACCGTATTGTCGCTTTCCATCAGGTGAAATGGCGATCAAGCGCGAACTATCAACTATCAAGAATAATGGGCACGCCACAATTATGGCGGTAAGTCCCCTCTCTGAGGCGTGGTTGGAAAGACCTCACGGCGTCCTCACATTCCGCATGACGCAGGTTCTCACCGGACACGGTAAGTTCGGGAGGTTCCTGCACCGGATTCGTGCGGAAACGACGCCCGGGTGTCGCCACTGTGTGGCTCACCCGGAGGACACGGTAGAGCAACGGTGGAGGTGTGCCCCGCTTGGGCAGAGCAACGCCGTGTCCTCGTAGGGGCAATCGGCGGCGGCGATCTCTCGCGCCGGGCCTTGGTTCAGGCCATGCTCCGGAGCGAGGAGGAGTGGCAGGCGGTCGCCTCCTTCTGCGAAGCAGTAATGCTAGCTAAGGAGGCGGCCGATCGCGTGAGGCGGAACCCGGGGCCCTGGGACGAAGGCAACGAAGGAACAGGAGTGGGTTTTTAGTCAGTAAGAGTCTGACACTATCTCCCGCTCCGCCCAAGAGCGGGGATGTCATTAGGATGATTTTCCCACCCAATAAAAAAAAAAAAACTATCAAGAATAAAAAAAAGAATCTGTGATTTTGTGCGTGTCAAACTAGTAGGACAGTACAATTTATTGCCATTTAGTCACATTTTCATGAAGGTTTTTTTGTGCGGAACCCTAGAACTTGTTCTAAAATAAAAGTAGCCATAGTTACTCCTTATAACATTTACTATCTAACAATCAAAGTCATGTAAAAATCGGCCTAGCTCTTTCGGAAATTAGCTGACCAAACAGACAGATTTACAAAAATGTTTGAATTTGCATTTTTGTTTTACCTAATATAATAATCACACAACGTCGTCTAGTCTCAAGCTAAGCAGGGCTTGTGTTATGAGTACTAGACAACTGATAGACATACTTAAATATTTTTAAATACATACATATTATAGATGAATTACACCCAGACACAGAACAAATGATTGTGTTCATTACACAAACATTTGTTGAACCCACGACCTCCGGCATAGCAATCAGGCCCACTAACCACTAGACCAACAGATCAGTCAACCTGACCTGGACCTGTATCGAATCTACATTCGCATTTAGTAAAAAATTAATATATATAGTACAAAAGGAAACTTCAATTTTAGTTTATGATTGACCTGTATCGTCCGGTAACCGTCCGGACCGAGCTCAAGTCGTCGACAGCGCGTACTGTTCCACGCGCGCCTCAAGGAGATTTCAGCAAACCGTAGGGGCCCAGCAGGGTCGAAGCCTACTAAGGCCAAGGGTCTGCTTCCGAAAGACAGACTCGGCCCTAGTATGAAAGGCAACGAAGGAACAGGACTGGGTTTTTAGTCTTCTCGCTCCGTCCAAGTACGGGGTGGGGCGGTATGTCAGTAGATGATTTTCCCACCTACAAAAAAAATTACCAAGACAACCGCTGCCCAGCTGAGTCAGATTCTCTCAGATCTCTTTAACGAACCTTCTCAACTAAACCGTTTGTCCCAGGTGAACGTAGTCACCCACAACTCCTCTTCACTTTGGGTGACTTTAAGCCTTCTGATGAAGCTCTGAATAGGCTAGCCATGAGTATTTTTCGTTAGAGAAATTGAAGCTACGACTCTTACCATTGAACTAGCCTGTTGGTCTGGTCCAGTGGTTAAAGGCCCTGACCACTAAGCCGGAGGTCGTGGGTTCGATTCCCACCCAGGACAAATGTTTGTGTGATGAGCACGATCATTTGTTCTGTGTCTGGGTGTAATTTATCTATAATATGTATGTAAGCATAAGCATAATCAGACTTTTAATATTCCCACTGCTGAGACTCAAGCCTCCTCTCTAGAAGAGGGAATGGGCCGTAATCTACCACGAGGGCCCAGTGCGGATTGGTGGATGTCACATGTCTTCGAATGTTTGGTTCTAGGACATGCCGGTCTCCTCACGATGTTTTCCATCACCGTTTTGAAAGCAGTGGTGTAATTTATTTATAATATGTAGGTATGTATTTAGGAATATAAGTATGTTTATCAGTTGTCTAGTACTCATAGCACAAGCTCTGCTTAGCTTGGGACTAGACGGCGTTGTGTGATAAAAAAAAAAACTCCAATCACCTTACCACTGCAACATTCGTGCTATACGGAACTATAAAAGTGAATCTAATGACTAATATCGCGAAAGAAAATAACAACAAAGCTCGTCGTATAGCGTGCGGTGTGCGGCGGCGCGTGCGCACGGAGTTAGTCAAAAATAATAATTAGTTGCGCTCCACTTTGGATATTAAGAGGGATCTACTCCGTCTCGTTTGTCTCGTTTGTCAAAATTATTTAAAAAAATTTGTTCTGTAGCAAAATCGCGTTATTTGAGTTCCAAAATTAAAAACAGTAATAATATAATTAAAACTACTTGGAATGTTATAAATAGTGAAACTGGAAGGTCTAAAAGACCAACTAGTGACTATAAACTTGTAATTAATGACAATGTGATCACATCAGACTCACAGGTTGCCGCGGCTTTTGAGAAATTCTTTTCAGAGATTCCTATATCAACAACAAAATCTCTGAACTCGTCACCCACTGCTGCAGAGTCTCTGCTTAAAGAAAATGTTAATGTTTGCGATTCTGTTTTTAATTTCGAACATGTGACTTACGTAGATATAATTAAGACGTTTAACTCCTTGAATGTAAAAAAGACTGCAGATTTATGGGGTAATTCTGTGGACGTTGTTAAGTCTATAATCCACATAGTAGCTCCTTCTTTAGCTTTTATTTTTAATAATTGTATTGATCGCGGTGAGTTTCCTGATCTAATGAAGAATAGTAAAATAATTCCATTGTTTAAAACGGGTAGTACATCTGACCCCACGAATTATAGACCCATTTCAGTACTACCCACTTTTAGTAAAGTATTTGAAAAACTTATTTTAGAGCAACTACAAAGATTTTTTAACAGACTTAAATTATTGCACACCAAACAATTTGGTTTTACAAGGGGTCGTTCAACAACCGATGCTGGTGTTGAACTTTTAGGACATATTTATAATGCATGGGAAGACAAATGCGATGCCCTGGGCATTTTTTGCGATTTGTCAAAAGCCTTCGATTGCGTTCTCCACGAAACATTGATCAGGAAACTACACCATTACGGAATCCGGGACTCCTCCCTGGATCTTCTTACATCTTATCTGAGTAAAAGGATTCAGAGAGTTGATGTAAACGGAAAAAGATCTCCCGGATCTGTAGTAAAAATGGGTGTCCCCCAGGGCTCAATTCTTGGCCCATTTTTGTTTCTTATATATATAAACGACTTACCTTACCTCATAGAGAATAACCATAATATAGTGTTGTTTGCAGACGACACTTCACTTTTGTTTAAACTTAAACGTCAGCAGCCGGTTACTGACGATATAAATATAGCACTTTCAAAAATAGTACACTGGTTTGATGTAAATAACCTACATCTTAATGAAAAAAAAACGAAATGTATTAAGTTTACCATGCCTCATGTTAGGCAAGTAGAAACTAGTGTGCTAATAAAAGGTAAAGAGTTGAGTCCTGAAGATAATACAGTGTTCTTGGGCATAACTCTGGATGCTAAACTTCAGTGGGGCCCACATATAGACAAATTATCAAAAAAACTTAGCTCTGCAGCATACGCTGTAAGACAAATTCGAAATTTAACTGATGTAGAGACAGCCCGTTTAGTTTACTTTAGCTATTTCCATAGTGTTATGTCGTACGGTATTCTACTGTGGGGAAATGCCGCCGATATCCAGACAATTTTTGTATTGCAAAAAAGGGCTATTCGTTCGATTTATGGATTAAGTCCCAGATACTCCCTCAGAGATAAATTTAAAGATATCAATATTATGACTGTACCTTCACAGTATATTTACGAGAATATATTGTATGCACATAAAAATATAAAAATGTTTAAAAAATACAGTGATATCCATAATTTTAATACTAGGAACAAACACAAATTTGTGGTTCCTACAACCAGGCTAAAAAAAATAGGGGGCTCATTTAGATGCCAATGTATACACTTCTATAATGAACTTCCTATTCACATTCAACAACTAAGCCTTAATAAATTCAAAACATTTGTAAAGCGAAAACTTTGTCAAAAGGCTTTTTACTCTATAAAGGACTATGTTGAGGACGAAAAGGCTTGGGATTGACCTGCTCCAGTACGCACTACAACTGTTGTCTTATTTTTCTCTTTTATTTTTATTTTCAATTGTGCACTTTATTATTATTATTATTTTACAATTTGATATTGTAAATTATTTTTATTTTACAATTTGACTTTATTTATTTTTATTTTTGACATCAATATTTACTTTATTAAGTAAATTACATTTTGTAAATTATATATTTACTTTTATTATTGTGAACGTGAGAACAATGTTGATTGCCTTTTTTTTTTCCTTTTCAGTAATTTTAACGTATGTCTGGCAATTTGAGTATATTCTGCGGCCTACCCAAATGTCCTTTCCTTGGTATTGTTCGTCAAGTCGTTGAGCTCCTTAGTAGTCCTGGGTTGAGCTTTGCGAATACTGACAAATGCTTGCACTGACTGGACAGGTCCACTCAAATTTGTATGGTTCTTTCTTCAAAAGACCATCTCAGACAAATCTGCACTGTTCTCATGTGATTTGACCATTACATATTAACTGTATGGACTTTAAAACAGACTTTGACCCCTGAGTTTGTTTCGGTGTTTCTTCTCAGGGTAGTCAGCTAGGAAACACCGGCTTCATCTAGTTTAAAATGACAAAAAAAAACTGACGTGTAAAAGTGTTTTTTTAAACCTACTTACAAAATAAATATCATTTATCATTTATATCATTTATCATTTATCATTATCATTTGTCTAACCTGAGCATCGTTAAAAAAACATTTTACAAAAAAAAAACCGACTTCAAAAAAAAATCCATCATCAGATCCCGACTTGGTGACTATGGGACCATTTGAAAAGTATACCCATTCCAACAAAAAAATTTCAAATCGGTTGGCAAGCGACGAAGTTATGCACGAACAAACATAAAAAAAAATACAAACATCCGAATTGAGAACCTCCTCCTTTTTTTAGAAGTCGGTTAAAAAGCTTATTGGGGCATGCAACGCAATTCAACAACTCACCTTCAACGATTGCATCACTGCTTACCATCAGGTGCGATCGCAGTCAAGCATTATTTTATAACAATTAAAACAAAATCTACACTAATATATAGAGGTAAGGTTTGTTTTTTAGGGTTCCGTACCTCAAAAGGATAAAAACGGAACCCTTATAGGAAATACTTTGTTGTCCGTCCGTCTGTCTGTCTGTCAAAACCCTTTATCGCGAGAACGCGTGGAGGTATCGAGTTGAAATTAAAACCATATACTCAGGTCTACGGTCCCTTGAAGCTGTGAAGAAATCAAACATCTGAGTTTACGTGAAACCTAGATAATATCCACAAGATATACGTGTGTCCAAAATATCTAAAGAAAAATAAGTAATAACGTCATAATCGCGTAAGGTTGTATGGAAATGTATCTCGTGTTGGACACTCTTAACGCTGAATGAGCCATGCGTGGCTGTAACATCGTGTAGGAGATACTATCTCATGTGTAACCACTTACCATTTCAAATCTCAAACCTTATTTTTATAATGTATAGGCTCGCGTTTGACCACTATCCCACCGATAGGCGATAATGTGGTCAACGCTAGAGCACGCTTGCCTAGAATTAACCTATTCACTCTTGACTTAAAGACCCCCAGACTGTAGCTACCAGGAAACACAGATTACGGCAGAGAGTTCCACTCCTTAGCTGTACGCATAATGAATGTATTCCCATATATAATAATATAGTGATTTCCCAAATCCAAATCTAGTAAGCCCCCCTAGCCAAGTTACGATCGCTTCGTTTGCGTCGAACGACTCAAGTAGGCTACGCCTCCGATTCCTTTGTTCTGACGTCATCTCAACGCTCAGTCACGTGGTCAGAACAAAGGAATCGGAGGCGTGGCCTACTCGAGGCGTTCGACGCAAACGAAACGATCGTAACTTGGCTAGGGAGACAGGTTTTTCTTTCTATCCTTTTTTATTCACTTCAGCTATAGTCACTTTATAGCTAGTGACCGGCCTCAGCGTCCTCGTGTATTGCTCTGTATGTTAGTGAATACCGCATCAAAAATGGTTGCGTGGTTTAGGAGGAGTTAGCGGAAAAACAGATAGACTCGAAAGCGATTATGTTTACTACGTAGCGAAGATAAAGATTATTTTATCCTTATCTCAATTGATTAGGGGTCATCGCAACTTGTCTTCTCATTCTATTCTCATCTGTCAGTCTCAGAAATTCGAAATCAGAAACGTTTATTTCAAATAAACCAATTGCAGGCACTTTTGAATTATCAAAATGTCGGTCAGTCAAAAAAAAGAGAAGCTAAATTCAAATTGCACGTTCCAAAGCGTAGATCTCTATGGAGAAGAACGTGCAAGAAACTCCATGGCCACTCTTTTAAATCATATTATGAGTTACATAAATCTTGGTTACATATTTCTTGTCGCTTCTAATATGTGAGCACAATGTGATAAGTAATAATAATAATAAAAAATAGAAATTGAATTAAGCCACTGGCAGCTAAGAGATGACTAGTCTCAACTGACGGCACCCGTTCACGAGCATGACGTATCTCAATTTCAGTAGTCACCCTCCTTTCTTAATACAGACAGATAGGCGCGGTCAAGTGCCCCCACAGTTTGTTTTATAAATGGTAGAGAATGCCTTGTTGCATTAAGTCCGCCTATGTACCACTACTGTACATGAAGGTTAAATAAATAAATTCTTCCATTCTATCCTGTCAACCGTCATACTATCACTAACTTCCTTTTCTTTCATATCACTGTTCACACAATTCATCCATCTTTTCTTTGGCCTCCCTCTCCCTCTCCACCCATCCACATGAATACTCATAACTCTTTTAGTAACATGCGTTTCATCTCTCCTCTTTACATGTCCATATACAATATATATATATATATATATATATATATCTTAAATAATATGCAAGGAATAGCTCATCTATCTGCCTACCTGTGGGGCAGCAGGTTGCGCGACAGGTCGGTACCACAGGTTCCCACGTGGTGCGGCGCGCGTTGAGTTCAGATCGACTCGATTAACGTCCTATTGTTAGTCGAACATCGCTTGAGTCGCGTGGGACGCAATATGCTAATGCGGCAAAGAGTAACGCGCAGATGTTCTGGTCAATTCGTTGGATGTCGGTCTAGTTTTCAAACTCACAACTCGAATTGTTACAAAGATTTACTGTGGCCTTGGAATGCAAAGCGCTGTTCCGAAACATTTTAGTGTTCCGAAAGATTGGAACATCAGTATTGTTTTAAATGCATCATTTGGAACACTAAAACACACTTTACTTAAGGTGACCAGCAGTCTTTTTAAAATTCAAATTATAACATAAATAGCGTACATATAATTAATGACCTGAACTAAAAACATCTGCTTTAAATTATTCTCAAATCAAAATTCAATTAAATAAAACTTTTATTGTATATGATGCAACATAACTGATCACGATTCATAACAGTCAGCGTCTGTATCTTTTGAGACGTTGTTCCAAATGTTCCGTTTGTATCTTATGAGCCGATGTTCCAAATATTCCGTTTGTGTCTTATGAGCCGATGTTCCAAATGATACATATCACTGTATCGGAACATTTCAGTAATTCAGATGCAAATATTCCAATCGCAAAGATGACACACTTGTCCCACGCCTACAAAGTGCACGCGCGTCAAGGAGATGTCATCAAGAATTTTATGGCTGGATTTTTTCGAGAAAAATTCTAGTAGTCTGACACTTCCTCGAGCTCAAGTTAGAGTGGAAAGAAGTATTTGATGACTTTGCACTTCAAAAAAAAAACTTATTTATTTAAAACTTTTTTTATATTTATTTATTTATTTAACAATTTATGTTCACACAATAACAAAAGAAAAGAAGAAGGAAACAGAAGAATAGTACAAAGGTGATGCTTATTTCTAAAGAAATCTCTTCCAGCATACCTGCTTTTAATTTATAACCGACTTTCAAAAATGGCGGAGATTCGTCTGATTCTTTTTAAATATTATTTTGAATATTGTAGGGCTTTTATTAATATATTTTTTACAAAATTTTCTAAGTGTGCAAAAATGGAAATTTGGCGAGAGCAGGACGCGTGCGCGAGAGAGCGTTGTTTGTTTTTCGTTTTCGCTACCATTAGGTTGGTGATACTGACAACGTGTCGCCAACCACATTAGTTATAACGACATAAATTAACAACAACGTTAATTATTGGCCGTACTACAATATTTATTTTTTTGTGTCAAAATGTAAACCGTTTTTGGGTGATTCTTTCAAACCGAGGGAATACGACTCATTCATATATTATGGCCCATTTTTTTTATGATTTGTTATTTTTTTTGCATATTAGTTTTTCCCGATTACCAAATGAATAGCATTATATCATAGGAACTCATTTGCGCCCAGTGGCTTACGACACAAATAGAAAGATACGAAAAATAGGCCGTATGAATGACATTACAAAAAAAAACTTTTTACAAAAAAAAAACCCAACTTCACTAAAAAATGCATCATCAGATCCCAACTTGGTGGCTATGGGACCATTTGGGAAGTATAGCCTGTACAACAAAAAAAGAATTTTTCAAATCGGTTGGTAAGCGACGAAGCGGATAAGCGCATAAGCGAACAAACATAAAAAAATACCAACATCCAAATTGAGAACCTTCTTTTTTAGAAGTCGGTTAAAAAAAAATACCAACATCCGAATTGAGAACCTTCTTTTTTAGAAGTTGGTTAAAAAAAAATACAAACATTCGAATTGAGAACGCACCTCGTGTCCCCTCTGCGCTACATCGTTGCTCGTTGCTCTGCGTCTACACTGCCGGCCGAGGTCACTGCCCCGCGTCATACTCTTAGTGTTCCACCTGTCATTCCCTCACTTTCCAAACTTCTCATCTATTCTGTTTCGTTCAACACGACTACATATATTATGGTTTCTATTAATACCTGGTTGTAATGCTTTTAATATTGTCATTTCATTTCCTATTTTAGTTTTTTTTTTACTTTATTTACATTGTATAAAGTCAAGTAAGTCATTTTATTGTTCATTGTCATTGTCATAGGCCTGTTGGTCTAGTGGTTAGTGGCTCTTGACTGCTATGCCCGAGGTCGAGAGTTCAATTCCCATCAAAGACAAATTTGGTGTGATGAGCACGATCATTGGTTCTGTGTCTGCGTATGTATTGGTTAGTGACCCTGACTGCTATGCCGGAGGTCCAGAGTTCGACTCCCATCAAACACAAATTTTGTGTGATGAGCACGGTCATTTGTTCTGTGTCTGCGTGTAATTTATCTATAATCTATGTATATAATAATCAATGCCATTTTTCGTTGTAATTTTATAACTCAAGAACGGGCTCACCTATCCAAACCAAATGTGTTCGGACTATTTATTAGATGGTTTATGTGAAGTTTGCACAAAATCGGTCGAGCGGTTCTTCATTTATCACATTATTAGGCGGTATGAAGTTCGTCGAGTCTCGAGTAATGTATGTATTTAGAAATATGTAAGAATGTTTATCAGTTGTCTAGGTACTTATAACACAAGCTCTGCTTAGTATAAGAATAAATGGCGTTTTATAAAAATTGTGGAATATATATTGTTCTCTAATAATAGTAGCTACATGAAACGTATTATAACCCAAAATATTTGTAATACATGAAGTGATTGAAAAAAGTCTCCATGGAGCTTCTTGCATATTCAAAGTCAATTTTTTTTTATTTCACATTGGCCTACATGGGCACTTATAAAACGTCAGAAGCTAGTGCACGACTCCAAATTGGTCGTTTCCTATGGAGAAGAACCGGCAAGAAACTCCATGGTTACTCTTATCTATAAACATCTACGCTTTGGAATGTGCAATGGGCAATTAACACCATTTTTAGGGTTCTGTACGCAGAGTGAAACGGAACCTTTTTACAAAGACTCCAGCGCTGTCCGTCTGTCACCAGGTTGTATCTTATGAACCGTGATAGAAAGACAGCTATACAAAAAAATACTAAAGACAATAAAATAAATTGTGAAAAAAAAATTGTTTGGATATTGGTATGGAACCCTTCGTGAGCAAATCAGACTCGCACTTGGCCGGTTTTTAATAAAAATGTACCGTAATGTTAGTCATTCATAAAGAGTTATTGAACAATTTTGTGAATCACCGTAAAAAATTATTTTCTCTTCTACACATATAAATAAAATTGAAGTGTATGTTTGTAATATCAAAATAACAGTTTTTTACTAAATGCATTTGAAAGTATTATTGAATATACTTCAAACCCCCTATTTTTTTTTTATGTTTGTATGTCTGTTTGTTCCGGCTAATCTCCGAAACGGCAGGACTGATTTTGACGGGACTTTCACTGGTAGATAGCTGATGTTACAGGAATAAAGGTTACTTTTATTATAAAAAATTGTCATTTGCTTTTTTCATTTTATTGTTTGTTTCTGTGTAAGTACTTGGTTCTGTATAATTCAATGTTTCTTTTGTGTGCGTTTTGTGTAGCAACAATTTTTTTTTTTATCTATCTATCTATCCATTCTTACCCTTTACGTACGGAACCCTAAAAAGCTTTAGAGAGCCGCAAAAAAAAACTTCTTGAAATCGTGATCAAATTGCAATGTGCGGACGAATTCACGGGTTCCAGCTAGTTAATAATATCTACGTACACTAGATTCTGAATTTACAATTTCAACCGTTGAAAAGTGAGAGTGGATACACGAGGAAGGCGAGACACTTTTTGTTTTAGTAGTAGGCAGAGAAAATACGTTTGTTGAGAGTTTCACACAACTATGTTATGGCGTTATTAGCATATTAGCGAGATGAACTTGTTTGTACCGGGTGATGGCGACGGTCACGCAGCTCGCAGCGACCTTTAAAAAGACATGAGCACGGGCCGCCAAGAGCATTCATCCGTTAAAACCACGCAGAAGCCAACATCAATGATTTCCGACGGACGTGTTGGCGCTGACGCGATTCCCCGTCTATTATATTTTATTTAATTTTTAATTTTTATCATTAATACAAAAGAATAGAATTTTCTAGGTTAAATAGCAAACAAAAACCACTAAGGTTTAAACCCGTGCTATCCATGAATCCATTCTCAACATCGAAATTGTACAAAAGGATTTTTTATATGTTTACGTTATTACGTTATTGTGTTTATATAAGGTGTTAAAAAATTAACTTTAAGAATTTCGAGGGGACATTGTACTCCTCATTATGAACAACTTTTACTATGGGACCAAACCTGAAATCGCGAAAAAAAAATCAGCTGTTCCCTACGTTTATGTTTGCATAACTCGTTAAAATGTATGGAACAGCTGATTTTTTTTTACGCGATTACACGTCACATTTAGTAAAAATGACACGATGGAGTTTCTTGCACATTCTTCTCCATAGAGATCTACGCTTTGGAATGTGCAATTAACATCTTATTTTTTTTCTGACTGACAGACTTCTTGACATTTCAAAAGTGCCTGTAAATGGTTTATTTGAAATTAAATGCTTTTGATTTTAATTTGATTTTTTGACCTTAGACCAAAATAATGGATGATGCAACAGGCAAAATCATAATTGACGAACGGAACTTCAATTCAATTGTGTATGGCGTCCATCCTTGACAGTCGACGTCACACATTGTGTTTCTCGCCTTCACGCGGAGACTTCTTCCGTTGCTTGATGCCGGTAAGCGTTGCTTCCGCTTGTTAGGTGGCACTGTGGGAATATGGCGCAGGTATTTAGAGAATGGCGCTGCTGACTTACTGACTCGATTCAATACTTTAGTTTCGTAAATTATTGACTTGGTATATTTCCTGTGCTAGAGCTCCAAGGTTCTTCAAAAGTCACTGCAAGACTATTTCTTTTTTTTTGGTTGGGAAAATCATGTTATGACAAATCCTGCTATTGGGCGGGGTGGGAGATAGTGTCAGACTTTTACTGACTAAAACCACTCCTGTTCCTTCTTTGCCTTCGTCCTAGGGCCCCGAGTTTTGCTTTAATACTACCCGTGGCCCCAGCAGGCCCTGCTGTGGACCCCTACGAATTGCTGACATCTCCCTGAGGCGCGCGTGTGACAGTACGCGCCGTCGACGACTTAGGCTTGGTCCGGACGGTTACCGGACGGTCGGACGACAAGCCACCCATTGCTCACCTTGCAAATCTGGATCGGAATCCCAGCGGCGATTGGGGCGTGAGGACCGTTGCCTCACGAGATCGGCCGCCTCCTTTGCTAGCATTACTGCTTCGCAGAAGGAAGCGACCGCCTGCCACTCCTCCTCGCTCCGGACCATAGCCTGTACCAAGGCCAAGAGAACTGCAAGCCTAGTACGCAAAATTTAACAAGTTTTCCATGGAAACCATTTTTTTACCGACTTTTATTACCGACGTTTATTACTGATATAAAAAGAAAAGAAAAAGAAAGAAAGAAAGAAAACATGTTTATCAAATGTAAAAACTGCCTAATGTTGTATATGTAGATGGAAACACGGAACCTTTCGTACGCGAGTCCGAGTCACACTTGCCCAGTTTTTTGACTAACTTGTGCTTAGAGAGACTTTAATGCAGCAGAGTGTCATCCTGCAGCTACATTAATTAATTTATTTATTTATTTATCCATTGCTTGCTATACTAACAGTATGCACCAAAGCGTATAGCAAGCCAACAAACCAACAATCTATGAACTAAAATAATTTTATACAAACATTTATCATTTCTTTACTGCTATAAAAAAATATGTCAAATTTAGGTTCTTGAGCAATCAGGGTGTTCAGCAGATTGAACGCCTGGGCTGTAGGGGCATATCGAGCCGTTAGGGTACGTGATGGAGGGACAACGAACAGGCTCCGTATGGCACAGGTGCGCGACGCTCGCAGTCGGTCCAGAACGTAAAGTGAGCAGCGAGCTAGCGTGGTCGCGTCATCGATTTTATTACTCATAAGATGGTAGTAATGCATCAAAAGCTCGCATTTACGTCGCAGTTCTAACGTGTTGAAACCCACCATTCCCACGACAAACATAGATGGATATAAATAAGGATCTTCTTCAATTACTTCTACACACTATTGTCTACTTTTCTTTTTATTTCTCCTTTCGCAGGTCTGCCGGAAGAAATTTCTTATTGGAAATAAGCAGTACCTTTGTACAATTTTTATCAGAATATATCTTCTTTCTTTATTCGTGTGTACATAAATTATAAAATAAATAAATAAATAAGGATAGTACCCATATAACTTTTTGTATAGTTAGCGAGCTTTGCGTTGAACCCGTTCTATCATCAACATTAATGCAGCAGAGGGTCATCCTGCGGCTAAATAATGATGACTAAAGTACCGGCTCAGCTTTCAACGGCGTGGTCCGAAAGTTGTTGCGTTAAACCGCGCTGAGGACCGGTCACGTGTTTGGTTGGGAGTGCCGCCTCTTATGTCATCAGCACGAGCTTTCTAAACTTATATATGTACTCTCAAGAGAGTCAGTAAACACACCAAAAGGTTGAACCAGCGGAAAAAAAACATGATTTGTGAATATAATACTACCTTTGACTAGCCTGTTGGTCTAGTGGTTAGTGGCCCTGACTGCTATGCCGGAGGTCGTGGGTTCGATTCCCACCCAGGACAAAATGTTTGTGTGATGAGCACGATCATTTGTTCTGTGTCTGGGTGTTATTTATCTATTATATGGATGTATTTAGAAATATATAAGTATGTTTATCAGTTGTCTAGTACTCATAACACAAGCTCTGCTTAGCTTGGGACTAGACGGCGTTGTGTGATAGTTGTGGAATATTATACTATTATTATTTTAATATTATATAATAATGTTTTACAAGTTGAACTTTCATTGTGCTTTAGAGGGATAGGCAGAGTGTAAAGTCCCGCAAACCTCTGTTAAAAAAGGAGGGTCCTCCGACCCGAAGGGTGTTGTATCGAAACTAGAGAATCCAATCCCGCATAAAGATCATGATCCCACAAGCCTGTGGGATTGAAGTCAGCAAACCCGTGAATCCCACGGGATTTACGGGATTGGGATATTATCAGAACAGCGTTTCGTCTAAACTCATTTTTCTTACAAAAAGAAAACCGGGCAAGTGCGAGTTGGACTCGTGCACTAAGGGTGTCGGGAATCTTTAAGTCAAGAGTGAATAGGTAACTTCTAGGTAAGCGCGTTCCATCGTCGACCGCATCGTCGCTTTCCATCAGGTAGGATAGCGGGTAAGCGCGAACCTATCAAGAATAATAAAAAAATAAAAAAACAGTTCAATTTGGGTGGTAAAATGGATCGGGTTAACTCATTAAACCCTCCTTCTTTCTGTTGTGCCTCTAATTACGGTATTCGAAAGGTTAAGAGGGCATTGCAGGGCCTCAGTTCTATGTTACTTCCTCCTAGCGATATAGGAAATCCCTTCAAACATATACTTCGAACTATCTATACTTATAATAAATCTGTAGAAGTGAAAATTCTGTACATTGAAAATATCAAAAAAATAAATGACAGGGGGTGTTACTAGACCGACACCGAACCCAACAATGTGATTAAAAAACATTTTTGTCTGTCTGTTTTCTCTTTGTTCAGGCATCACGCAAAAACTACCAGTTCGATTACGATGAAACTTAGTATAATTAATCTTTAATATCCTGGGCACCACACTGGGTACTTTTTATCCCGGAAAAGTATATACAATAAAAAACAAACTTAATTTTGCAGTTCGATCCTAGACCCAATTACTGTACCTACCGCAAATAATAAGTTTGTCGTAGGTTACGACACCCGCAGCGGAGTTAACTAAGGGGCGCTTCACACGGCTAAGATACTATAATATTTTATCTTAAGATAGAATATCGCTCGCCATACAATTCAATGGACTATCACACACGACGAAGATAATAAATAATATTTCATATTTTCGTATCTCAAAAAACCTAATAAAACCATTTTCAACTTCTACGCGGACGAAGTCGCGGGCAAAAGCTAGTCGTTGAATAATAATGTATGGCAGTAGTAAGTCCCACTCGGCTAATTCACAAGGAATTTTTTAAACTGCTACTTAAACTCATTGCACGTACACTACTGCGCATACGCACGCACAGACAATGAATACCAAATTCTTATTAGATAATGTTACCTAACGCGCGTCCTTGACCGAGTGCGTGAGGTGAAGCGTCGTGTGGCGAGGATTGGAATGTGATGGGACGCGTTTGATGATGGCAGTGATTTGTCTTGGTTATTATACAGTTAATACGTGTCTTGTGTGTGTGAGCTTACTTGTTTGTGAACGCACCTACGTATAAAAAATGGTGCGTGTGATTGAATTTTTTTTTAATTTGATATCAGTAATTTTTGACTGGCCTGTTGGTCTAGTAGTTAGTGGCCCTAACTGCTATGCTGGAGGTCGTGGTCAATTCCCACCCAGGACAAATGTTTGTGTGATGAGCACGATCATTTGTTCTGTGTCTGGGTGTAATTTATCTATAATATGTATGTATTTAGATATATCTAAGTATGTTTATCAGTTGTCTAGTACTCATAACACAAGCTCTGCTTAGCTTGGGACTGGACGGCATTGTGTGATAGTTGTGGAAAAAATAAATAAAAATTATCATAAATTTGTGCTGAACTGTGATCCCACCTGGTAAACAGTGATGCAATCGTTGATGGTGAGGCGCACTAGTTTATTAAGAGGCTATTCACTCTAGGCTTGAAGAGACATAAATTATAAGACGGAGGGGAAGACTGCAGCAGGCAATTTGTTCCAGTCCATCGATGTACGCGGTATAAACGACGAGGCGAAACGCTTAGTCCGGACCGTTGAAGTTTCAACAACGTAAGGGTGGATACTCGCCGTTCGTCGGATAATCCGATGGTAGAAAGGAGATGGCGGAATCAAGTCATGCAATTCCCGCGTACACTCTCCAAAATGTAACTTGTAAAATACCGATAGGCTGGCTACCCTGCGCCTGTGCTCGAGGCTTTGTAGATTGGACTTAACCAAATCTGGATCCCCAATTAGCCTCTTCGCGCGCCTTTCTACTGAGTCCAAAGCTGCTAGATGGCATTTTGCAGCCCCAGCCCATATGTGACTGCAGTACTCCACACACGATCGGACCTGTGCTTTGATTTGATATTATTTTTTTAAATTGTTATAAATTAGTGCTTAACTGCGATCCTACCTCATTGATGGTGAGGCGCACTAGTTTATTAAGAGCCTATTCACTCTAGCCTTGAAGACACCTAAATTATAGTTGGACGGGAAGACCGCAGCGGGCAAATTGTTCCAGTCCTTCGATGTACGAGGTATAAACGACGAAGCGAAACGCTTAGTCTAGTCCTTAGAGGCGTTAACAATGTAAGGGTGGATACTCGCCGTACGTCAAGTTGTCCGATCATCATCATCATCATCATCATCATTTCAGCTGAAAGACGTCCGCTGTTGGACATAGGCCTCCCTGAAATGTCGCCACAATGACCGGTCCTATGCGTCTCGCATCCATCGGATTCCCGCGACCCTCACCAGGTCATCGATCCACCTTGTGGGAGGCCTTCCAACGCTGCGTCTTCCGGTACGTGGTCGCCATTCCAGAACCTTTCGTCCCCATCGACCATCTGTTCTGCAAGCAATGTGCCCTGCCCACTGCCACTTAAGTTTGGCGATTCTTCGGGCTATGTCAGCGACCTTGGTTCTCCTGCGGATATCCTCATTTCTGACGCGATCACGCAAGGAAACTCCGAGCATAGCCCTTTCCATTGCCCTTTAAGTAACTTTAAGCCTTCTGATCAGGCCCATAGTAAGCGACCACGTTTCGGAGTCATATGTCATCACTGGCAACATGCACTGGTCATAGACTTTTGTCTTGAGACACTGTGTCCGATAGTAGAAAGGGATGGCGGAATGATGATGATCTGTTGTGAACGATGTCTACAAATTGGCGTTTCGTTTTGACGACCGCTTGCTCGTGTAATAGCAATCGCGGCTTCTGATCGTGAGAACACGCGCTCAATTTCATTTCCCAGCAGTCTTGGTAATTTTCTCCATCAGGATTTACTTTGTAGCAGCTCTGAGACTCTCTTTACCTAGCCCTATCCTATTTCATTTGGGGTCGGTCCTCCTCGTCATTTTTCGCCAGACATTTCGGTTCTGGGTCGTTGAGTCATTCACTTAGACTTTCTTTAGGTCATTAGCAATTACAGACATCCAAGTTAGAAGGGGTATCCATCCCCTCGCGCAGTTCGGGCGCAGAGATACCCGCCGCTAGAAACTCTCGGGTCATAGCTCACACTACGACATTCCTCGCGTACATACATTCAGTCAGAGCAGCCGGCAGCGCGACCTCGCTAACTTTCACATGAAAGTAAAACTTGTTGGTCACAGAACAAGGCGCAGACGCGATCAATTCATGAGTTTGAACTTGTACGCAGTTTTTGACTAAATACCTAGCTGGTTTATACGAAATAGCGGTTATGCTACATCATTAGGAAACATTTGAGAGGCAACTGAGGGGAAATACGCGCTGGAAAGATTTAAAAACAAAAGTAACTTTTTTTTTAATGGTGTGAAGACTTCTCCCGGGCTTGAAAGTGCTTGAAAGTGGCGCCATTGACTGAAAAGTTGAAGCGGAATCGTTTGTCTTGGTATGGTCATGTAAAGAGGAGTGATGAAACGCATGTTACTAGAAGAAGAGTTATAAGTATACATGTGGATGGGTGGAGAGAGAGAGGGAGGCCAAAGAAAAGATGGATGATATGTGTGAACAGTGATATGAAAGAAAAGGAAGTTAGTGATAGTATGACGGTTGACAGGATGGAATGGAAGAAAACAACGTGTTGCGCCGACCCCAAATAAGATGAGACAAGGACAGGAAGATGATGACTTCTCCCGGGCTTTGACTTGACTGACAAAAACCTGTGTCCTTTAGTTTCCCTTTGCATTCTAAGACTACGGGTTTCCTTTCCAGAAAATCCCCGCGGTCCTAGCGGGCGACGACCTTACTGGGCCCTTACGGTTTGCTGACATCTCTTTGACAATTGCGTGGATCACTATTCACTATCGACATCTGGGGCTGGTTCCGGTCGATTACCGACTGCCGGACAGCGAGATACCTATTGCTTGACGTCCACAAGCCCGCGTCTACCGTGGCTGGAAATCGAGGTCGGGATTTCGGCGGCTGTCCGTTCCCTAGAAGCCCTGTACCAGGGCCCGGCGCTCGGTTCTCTGCCCAGGCGGGGCACAACTCTACCGTATGCTCCACCGTGTCCTCCGGGTAGTCCACACAATGGTGGCACCCGGAGGAATCGAGATCTTAATGATATTGAAGACTGGCAATCAAAACCAAACCAAAATGGTAACCCATCCGTCAGCGTAGAGCGCTAAGAGCCTTGACAACGCTGTATTCTTTTCTGGAAAAACCTTCTCCTTCCTATTTGACTTCTCAAGTTCAATTTCTTTGCTCTGGTCATAATAAAAATCTCTGATCTACCAATAATCGCCTACTACGATGTCCCACACATCGCTCTGGGTTTATCAAGTCCTCTTTCTTTGTCCAGGCGATCTCTCTTTGGAATGCGCTCCCTCTGAACAGCAGGACGGCTTCCAGTCGGTTCGCTTTTAAGGTGATGGCACGTCAATACATTCGTAAGAAGTTGGTGTAATCATCACAGCGTTGATTTGTTAATTTGTATGTATATATCTAAGTATATATTTATTATTGTTTTTCTAATCTAGTTTACCATTATGTTGCACCTACCATGTTATATTTCTGCACCACCCTAAGGTCGACTGGTAGAAAATGCCTAAGGCATTAAGGCCGCCTTTGTACAGTGATTCTTTCTACTGCATAAAGTTTAACTAAATAAATAAATAAAACGTAAGACTTGTACCTAGAAAACTGCCATTTTTTGCCACATGTCATGAATAAAGTTAACGATGTTTGCTAGATTTTAAACATGACAGGTGAAAACCAGTAACAAATTGGTAGGTATTAATAATGTAGTAGAAGGATTATGTAAACGATATTCCAAAAGACTTCTTGTGATCGTGAGCCACGGCTCAGCTCGGCCTTGTCTCGCACAATCTATACTTATAATAAATCTGTAGAAGTGAAAATTTTGTACATCGAAAATATCAAAAAAATAAATGGCAGGGGCTGTTACTAGACCGACACCAAACCCAAAAATGTGATTAAAAAAATTTTTGTCTGTCTGTCTGTCTGTTTGTTCAGATATCACGCAAAAACTGCCGGTTCAATTACGATGAAACTTGGTATAATTATTCTTTAATATCCTGGGCATCACACTGAGTACTTTTTATCCCGAAAAAGTATATACAATAAAAAACGAACTTAATATTGCGGTTCGATCCCTAGACCCGATTACTGTACCAACCGCAAATAATAAGTTTGTCGTAGGTTACGTCACCCGCAGTGGAGTTCACGTTCTCGTTTTGGACGCTCTTTAAAAAAAATATGATTGCACAAGTGATAATACGGCCAAGTTCGAAGTGTCAAGCTGTAATGTCACCGGCTCCCGACCAAGAATGCACGGCGGCTGTAGACGCCATTGTTCTGGAAGATATTTAGATGGTTAAACTAAATAGTTGGGCTGACATCTCTGAGAAGAAATGCCGGAAAAAACACAAAGATCATAGTTGCATTTACTATACTTTGTATTATGTGAGACAATGAAGGCGTAAAAACAGGGCATGTACGAGGCGAACTCGCTCATGTAGAGTTCCATACCGTCCATAGCAATTAAAAAGACGGCAAAAAATCACGTGTATGGGAGCCCCAGTTAAATATTTATTTTATTTTGTAATAGGTACATCATCTGTGAAAATTTTAACTGTTTATCACTGTTCATGAGATACAGCCAAAGTTCTAGGACATGCCGGTTTCCTCACGATATTTTCTTTCACCGTTTTGAGAGCAGTGGTGATTAAATAAATTACACAAAGTAATGCTCCTGGCAATGTATGACTCCTGCTAGGAGCAGTGGTAGCCGAGTGGTAACGGCCCCGACTTACGAGTTGTAGGACGCGGGGTCAAACCCAACCAGGCGCATTACTTTGTGTAATTTATTTCATCACCACTGCTCTCAAAACGGTGAAGGAAAACATCGTGAGGAAACCGGCATGTCCTAGAACCAAAAATTCTAAGACATGTGACATGCACCAACCCGCACTGGGCCCGCGAGGTGGATTACAGCTCATACCCTCTCCTTGAGAGGAGGCCTGAGTCCCAGCAGTGGGAACATTATAAGGCCGACTATGCTATGCTAATACAGTCCTTACGGACAATTATTGACTTTCGTCTTGAGACACTGTGGTGTATTTGACGCGAAGATAACGCGCAGCTTCCCGAACACTGCCCAACCGAAAAATAACTGTTATGCAATAATATACAATTACTATTTCAAGCATATAAAACCTGAGTTGCAGACGTAAATTATTTGCGGTCGCTGTAGCAAATTATTATGTTTATAAGCGACTAGCTTCTGCCAGCGGCTTCGCCCGCGTGAAAGTAGGTTTCTTCTAACACACTTTGGTAGATATTTATAAGATCTACAATTAATTAGAACATTTTATGGTTCTATCTTTTATAGTTTAGGCAGCGTACGCAAAATAAGTAACTTTTCTGGTTGACTTTTTACACCTTGTGTCCGAAAAACTCAAATATCTTACAGAACCCTATTTTTTTCCAAAATAAAATATAGCCTATGTTACTCGTGGATAATGTAGCTTTCGAATGGTGAAAGAATTTTTTAAATCGGTCCAGTAGTTTTTGAGCCTATTCACTACAAACAAACAAACAAAGTTTACCTCTTTATAATATTAGTATAGATTACGTAATCTTTGCGAATGCCTCGCGGATATGATTTGCGAGTCTAAAGGCTCTCTCAACTGAGTACAAATTATTTCGACTTTCATTCATATTTTCGCTTCGTAATCACATATTTTTGTCATCTTTCTTTAAATGTAAATGATTGTACAAAGTCTTTAATTTGACTTTGAGAAGTAACAAGTGTGAGTCGGACTCGCGTCCTGAGGGTTCTGTACAAACTTACCTATGTAAAATTCCGGAATGGAGTCTGAAAATTTTTTATTTTTTTATTTTTGATAGGTTCGCCCTTGACCGCTATCTCACCTGATGAAAAGCGACGATGCGGTCGACGATGGAACGCGCTTACCTAGAAGTAACCTATTCACTCTTGACTTAAAGATTCCGAATCGCAAAAAAAAAATTGTGACGTAACAACAAATTTACAGTTTTTAATTTATTCCTATACTTGTGCTATAAGACCTTGCTTTATGCCAAATTTCAGGATTCTGGGTCAACGGGAAGTACCCTATGAATTTTAATTTCCTCGAGAGTGTCGAAATGTACCTTTTTTGCCACATAAACCAAAGTATCTTTTTTTCTCGTTGACTTACAAGTTAATTTTTTTACAGCTTCAAGAGTCCGTAAACTTGAGTATATATAATATAATAATAATTATATAATATTCCACAACTATCACACAACGTCGTCTAGTCCCAAGCTAAGCAGAGCTTGTGTTATGAGTACTAGACAACTGATAAACATACTTATAAATTTCTAAATACATACATATATAGATAAATTACACCCAGACACAGAACAAATTATCGTGCTCATCGCACAAACATTTGTCCTGATTGGGAATCGAACCCACGACCTCCGGCTTAGCAGTCAGGGCCACTAACCACTAGACCAACAGGACAGTCAAATATGGTTTTAATTTCAACTCGAAACCTCCACGCGTTCCCGAGATAAAGTGTCTTGACAGACAGACAGGCAGACAGGCAGACGGACTGACAACAAAGTGATCCTATAAAGGTTCCGTTTTTCCTTTTAAGGTACGGAACCCTAAAAATCGAGAAAGACTTATTAAAAACACAGTATGAAATGCTATTTGAATCGTTATTTTTGAGTATATTTAATAACACGGTGTATTAATGTGTGTTGTCTGCTGAACCATCACTTTCAATGAGTGTACATAAAGTGACAACTGCTTGTCATTGGACCGATGTCAATCCTGTGGAGACTTATCATGACGTGTCTTTTTTTTTGGTGGGAAAATCATCTAATGACAAATCGCGCTCTTGGGCGGAGCGGGAGATAGTGTCAGACTTTTACTGACTAAAAACCCACTCCTGTTCCTTCGTTGCCTTCTTCCCAGGGTCCCGGGTTCCGCTTTCACACTACCCGTGGCCCCAGTAGGCTTCGACCCTGCTGGGCCCCTACGATTTGCTGACATCTCCCTGAGGTGCGCGCGGAACAATACGCGCCGTCGACGACTTGGGCTTGGTCCGGACGGTAACCGGACGGTCGGACGGCGGGCTACCCATTGCTCGCCGTCCGCAAGCCCGCGCCTACGGTGGCCGGAAATCGGGATCGGACCGTTGCCTCACGCGATCGGCCGCCTCCTTTGCTAGCATTACTGCTTCGCAGAAGGAGGCGACCGCCTGCCACTCCTCCTCGCTCCGGACCATGGCCTGCACCAAGGCCCGGCGTGAGAGATCACCGCCGCCGATCGCCCCTAATCATGACGTGTGTGACAAGCGTCAAGCAACTTACCACTGCCTACCATGTATTTGTCTGGCATTTATGCTGAACTGGACCTATTTGGCGCAGCCGTGAGACACAAATTGTGTCAGTGTTTTGTTTTTTCTTTGTTGTCTTAAATTTTGTTTTTACTGTGTGTGTACCCATGCGTGCCAAATAAAATATTTTTCCTTCTTCTCTTTCTTTACGTGTTAAAATGTCAGGAAAAAGAAATAATGATGGCGCTACAAACCCTTTGTAGCTCCAGGTCACAACGAAGCGCACCCTTTGAGCGGAGAAAAAGCGGACCAAACTGGAAGCCCGCAACATGTGGCTGGGGACTCTGAACGGAGACCTGTGAGGACGCTCCTACAAGGTGGTGTGGGATAAACTCCACCCCTGGGCTCCCCCGTTCTCCGGCCCCAGCTTATGGAGGGTGTGGTGAGCACTCTGTTCCTTACGCGAGGGGAGCACTCTCCCCTGTCTATGGCTCTGCCACCAGCGGTGTCTGACGCGGACCACGATGGCGATGACGACGACAATGCTCCAGAGGGGACCGCGGTAGAGATGCCGGAGGCCCTATGCATGTTTCGTTCGGTCCATGGCCCTTTATGGAGCGTCAGTATGGGCGATAGCGACGCCAATAATAATATTGAAGAAGAAAGAAAAGAGAAGATAGTGTGATAATAAAACACTATCTTCTACCAGCGGCTTCTTCATATAAAGTTTGGACCCCTGTTTCACCCCCTAAGGGGGTTATTTTCGGATATTCTTAGCTAATGTCTACACTCTATAAGGAACCTACCTGCCAAATTTTAAGTTTGTAGGTGTTATAGTTTCTGAGATTTCATGATTAATCAGTGAGTGGTATTTCGCTTTTATATATAGATACATTTTCTCAATAAAAACCATTAAAAAGTTTGATTTTTATCATTGTTAATTTACTAACTATCGTACATAAACCCATAAATGATGATGATGATGATGATGTACATAAACCCAGTCACGTTTTCAGTTCAAAAATAAATTACCAATTTACATTTGTACCCGATAAAACCAACGAAAAAACTACACCGAATTGATAACCTCCTCCTTTTTTTAGAAGTCAATTTAAAACAGCTAGGATCAGCAAACAGCTGGTCGACTCTTGGCGTGACCAGAGGGCTGGGCTTTTCTTCTGTCAACGAATTAGCATTGCACTCCAGCGTGACAATGCTGCCAGCGTTCTGGGCACTTTTCCCACTGACATCGATGTGGACGAATTTTTTGATGCCCTATGAGTTCTTTTTCTACCAGTTTGTACATAATATTATCTTCAATTTGTTTAAATACTTATTATGTTATAATATTTATTAGCTATGGTGTATATATAATATATTATAATCTACACTAATATTATAAAGAGGAAAACTTTGTTTGTTTGTAATGAATAGGCTCAAAAACTACTGGACTGATTTTAAAAATTCTTTCACCATTCGAAAGCTACATTATCCACGAGTAACATAGGCTATATTTTATTTTGGAAAAAAATAGGGTTCCGTAAGATATTTGAGTTTTTCGGACACAAGGTGTAAAAAGTCAACAAGAAAAGTTACTTATTTTGCGTACGCTGCCTAAACTATAAAAGATAGAACCATAAAATGTTCTAATTAATTGTAGATCTTATAAATATCTACCAAAGTTTGTTAGGAGAAACCTACTTTAACGCGAGCGAAGCCGCTGGCAGAAGCTAGTATATTATAATAAAGTAAAAAAGAGATTTAAAACTAGTTCTGTATGTTATTTACTTACAGAAGTCTTTGCTCCTTTCTTGGAAATTATTCGTAAAGTTAAATGTCAAACAAATGGTAAATGGGCGCGGCTGATGTCCCAGCAGCGCGTACAGGCGAGAGAGTTATACCTTACGCAACGTACAGATATGCGGCCGATGGACCCAAGAGTAAAAGTTGTCCGCCCAGTCAATATCATACTCTTCATTATATTGTTAGCTCTGTTACGTAATATATCGAGAACTATTTGTTAGATACACATTTTAGTTGATACAGCGTGGCATATATCGATAATTTGTTGATTATTTACGGTAATCTTCTGACGATGATATTATATTTAAGTAATAATAATAAAAATAATAAATTGATTGATTGATTCAGAAAGCGGTACTCCTGGACACGGCTCTTATTGTTAGGAGGTTCCTTTCTCTGGAGCCTTGACCGCCGGTAGCTTGGACCCTGTTCCCGATACCGGTGGGGTACTATTTTTTATATTTTTAAATGTTTTTTTTTGTATCATTTTGTTTAAGAAAAATATTTAAAAATGTAATTAATATGTGTTTACAGTGAATAAAGAAAAAAAAAATAGTTGAAAAATTAAAATAACTCGAATTAAAAATGTAAACAAATTAAATTATTTAAATTTCAATAAATTATATTACAAATGTCCCAGAAAAAACAAACAAAACTAAAAAATACAAAATGTCAAAAACTAAAAGAAACAAAATGTCAAAAACTACAAAAATACCAAATGTCAAAAATTAAAAAATACAAAATGTCAAAAACTAACACATACAAAATGTCAAAACTAAAAATGTACAAATTGTCACAACCTGTCTGGGTTTGAACTTTGAACCCGCGACCTACAACTCGTAAGTCGGGGCAGTTACCACTCGGCCACCACTGCTCCTATTTCAATAAATTTATTGAAAGTATTTAGAACAGTTAGATCAGATAAAAGTCTTAAAATATAATTACTGTTTAGTCTTAATTTATCAGCCTGGCTGGGTTTGCACCCGCAACCGCAGTTAATGTGTAGGTATGTGATAATATATATGTATGTGACCGAGTTACACACACGTAACGTAATGGTCAGTTTAATCATACACCGCGGAACATTTGAAGATTACTTCTCATATAATTGTGATTATTTCCGCTAATAAACTTTCTAACTATTCTTACATCATATTATATTATGACTAAGTATCTTTCGATCAATTAACATATTAATAGTCTGCGTGAATTGAGCCGTTTATTTTTTATATATAAAAATAGACATAATGAATATTTATAAATCTTTATGCGTGGGAATCATCATTTGAACCAATTGTTTGACTTTAGTAGATATATATGTAGATAGTTTATTAATTTGTGTATGTATTGTATAATTGTATGATATTTATGGTTTATTAGTATATCTATTCTTGTACCTATCCGCCTTTTCTCTCTCTTTTATTGCACCTACCACTATTTACTCTGCATCACTCTAAGGTTGACTGGTAGAAAATGTTTAAGGCATTAAGTCCGCCGCTGTACGTTTGTGCATAAAGTATTAAATAAATAAATAAATCATCGAACCATTTTATGTTTTATTTAAGTGTTTTGTTATTATATATTTTAATTGTTGTGTATGAATCATTGGCAATGATGTCTTGAGCATCGACGCCGAGTTGCAAGCTTGTCGGTTTTCTACCGGTTGCATTTCGGGGAGTGTGCGTCGGAATTGCATAACCTAATTCCGCCTAGCCCGTTCCATCATCGGTTACAAACCGATTAAGATTCAAGATTGAGGTCCGCGGGCATATTCGTAAGAAGTTGGCAGTAGTATCATCACAACGTTAATGTTTCTCTGTTTGTCGGTTTGGAACAATTTTTGTTTTTTTTTTTTATTATATCTATTTAGTTCATTAAATTATGTATAATATATTATATTTACCTATATTGTATTGTATGTGTGTATCATTTGTATATCTTTTTTATATTAACCGTTTTTTTTCTCTCTATTCTATTGCACCTACCACTATATATTCTTCTCTGCATCACCCAAAGGTTGACTGGTAGAAAATGCCTAAGGCATTAAGTCCGCCTCTGTACCTTTATGTGCATGATAAATAAATAAATAAAAAATCGATTTTTACAAAGCAGTACCTAAGTTAGCATCGAATCTCCAGTCAAACTCCAATGCGTTCTCAATATACAAACAAACTGTGCGACAAAAAATGTAGATCGGCTTTAGTGAAAAAGAGTTTTTTTGGCATGGCTCCGAAAATTTATAATAAAATACCTGATGACATTAAAAATTTGCCCTTAATTAAATTTAAGAAGCTTCTCTACTCACTATTAATGGAAAAATGTTATTATACTGTAGAAGATTTTATGAATGATAATAATTTTTAATATTTTTTAAACGATAAACACTTATAATGTACTTATCTAATTTTAAAGACTGTTTTGAGATTTTGAGACTGTTTCTTATTAAGTTCCTTTTAATTATAAATTTTATAAAGTTATTTTAAAATTGTTCCTTTTTTCATGTTGGAGTTTAATTTTTGTTTTCTTTTATGTTAGTTGTTTAATTATTATTTTTGTTTTTTATTTCAATATTTGTACGCCTTCACGGCAAAACATGGCGCACATATATAATAACCTAAGATCTTTATGTAAATACCTATGTTTCACAAATAAACATTCTGATTCTGATTCTGAATCGTTCGTTAGCATGGGTTGCGCAACCTGGTGTCAAGTTTGATTGCTCGCCGCGTTATGTACAGAAAGTCAGTGAAAGCCGTTAAGAGATGACCCGCCATAGACTAGCGGCCGCGTGTGTGAGGCGGGGATTGTGCCTACGACGGAGGAGCCTCACTGAGGAATCGACAAAACACAACATATACACCCCTAGTTTTTAATTAGTACAAAAAAATAGAGCTCTATCAATACCCGTTACTGATCATAGTTGTGTAGTCAAAAGTAAAAAAATAAAATTCTAAAATTGTCCACGAAGTCTTTTCATAACTGGTAAATTCATAATAGAATCAAAATTCATCAAGAAAAGATGGATGGATTGTGTGAAATGTGATATGAAAGAAAAGGAAGTTAGTGGTAGTATGACGGTTGACAGGATAGAATGGAAGAAAAAAACGTGTTGCGCCGACTCTAAATAAGATGGGACAAGGGCAGGAAGATGATGATGATTCATAACAATTGCTACTAGAAAATACTACGCGCAGAGTTTTTCCATTGTAATCGTCATATATTCATTCATAAACCAATATCCTGTACAATATTTTCAGAAGTTGAGTGACATTTTGGGATATAAAAAACGCTAATAACTTTGCTGTTTATAAATATTATTTATTGAGACTTTTCTTAAATAATAAGAAGACCTTTTCTAATAAGCTCTTAAAGTATTTGTACTAATTAAAAACTAGGGGTGTATATGTCGTGGTCAGATTTTAGAATTGATGACTTTTTTTTTTTTTTTTTTTATTGGGTGGGAAAATCATCCTAATGACATCCCCGCTCTTGGGCGGAGCGGGAGATAGTGTCAGACTCTTACTGACTAAAAACCCACTCCTGTTCCTTCGTTGCCTTCGTCCCAGGGCCCCGGGTTTCGCTTTCACACTACCCGTGGCCCCAGTAGGCTTCGACCCTGCTGGGCCCCTACGATTTGCTGACATCTCCCTGAGGCGCGCGTGGAACAATACGCGCCGTCGACGACTTGGGCTCGGTCCGGACGGTTACCGGACGGTCAGACGGCGAGCCACCCATTGCTCGCCGTCTACAAGCCCGCGCCTACGGTGGCCGGAAATCGGGATCGGAATCCCGGCGGCGGTTGGAGCGTAAGGACCGTTGCCTCACGCGATCGGCCGCCTCCTTAGCTAGCATTACTGCTTCGCAGAAAGAGGCGACCGCCTGCCACTCCTCCTCGCTCCGGAGCATGGCCTGAACCAAGGCCCGGCGCGAGAGATCGCCGCCGCCGATTGCCCCCACGAGGACACGGCGTTGCTCTGCCCAAGCGGGGCACACCTCCACCGTGTGCTCTACCGTGTCCTCCGGGTGGGCCACACAGTGGCGACACCCGGGCGTCGTTTCCGCACGAATTCGGTGCAGGAACCTCCCGAACTTACCGTGTCCGGTGAGAACCTGCGTCATGCGGAATGTGAGGACGCCGTGAGGTCTTTCCAACCACGCCTCAAAGAGGGGACTTACCGCCATAATTGTGGCGTGCCCAGCACGGGGTCGCGACAGTCGCTGTCGCCATTTCTCCATGAGAACTCGCCGGAGCTCTGTCCGCCATGCTGCGACTTGTCGCGGCAGCGGAGTTTCGCCCCGGCGTTGCATCTCCATGCGCCGTTCGTGCATGAGTGCAAGGACTGTTGCCTCCAGATCCCATGGTCGCTGGCCAGCAAGGAGGCTCGCCGCTTCGCGGGAAATCGTCCGGTATCCTCGTACCATCCGTATGGCCATGACCCTTCGGCACGCGTTCAGCCGGGCCGCCGGCTGCTTCCGCAGCCCCGGCGCCCACACCGGTGCGCCATAAAGGGCCATGGACCGAACGATCCCCGCGTAGAGCCTCCGGCAGGAGGCGTCTGGACCCCCAAGGTTGGGCAGGAGCCGCGAGAGGGCAGCCCCAGTCCGATTTAGTTTGGGAGCCAGACGTCGGAAGTGCTCGTCGAAATCCCATCGGCTGTCGAGAACGAGTCCCAGGTACTTCATCGTTGACCCGACGCCGATGTGGACTCCTCCCACCGTTAGCTGGGAACCCGGTGGTGGCGCGTTCCGAGGGCCGTGAAAGCACATGGCCTCGGACTTGTGCAATGCCACCTCGAGTCCCAGCTCCTGGATCCTGCCAACGACTGTCGCGACCCCGCGTGTCGCTAGTTCGACCGCCGCCTGGTACGACTCTCCCTGCGCCAGGACCAGCGTGTCGTCTGCGTAGCAGACCACGCTGACCCCGCCAGGGAGGTCGCCGCGCAGCACGTAGTCGTAGCCGATGTTCCACAAGGGCGGCCCTAGTACCGATCCCTGCGGAACACCGCACGACATCTCTCGACGTTCCCACTCCCCCTGGTGACCAGGGTAGGTGATGTACCTGTCTGACAGGTACGCCTCGACCACACGACAGAGGTAGTCGGGCATCCGGTGATACCGGAGTGCCCTCCCAATGCTACTCCAAGGCAGGGAGTTGAAGGCGTTGGCGATGTCCAAAGACACCGCCACGACACACCTGCCCTGGGCCACTGCATCCCCCGTCGTGAGAGCTCGCACGCACATGATGGCGTCCACCGTGGAGCGCCTCCTGCGAAAGCCGAACTGGCCGTCCGCCAGATCCGGCCCCACCCGTGTTAGGTGTGCGACGAGGCGGTCTGCAATTACTCTTTCAAAGAGCTTGCCCACCTCGTCGAGCAGCACAATGGGCCGGTACGCGGACGGAGAGTCCGCAGGGCGCCCCGGCTTCGCGATGAGGACCAGCTTCCCCGTCTTCCAGCGAAGTGGAAACTGGCCCCTCTCCAAGCATGCGCTGAAGAGCCCTCTTAGTCGAGGCCCGAGAGCCTCCATGGCCAGGACCCATGCCTTCCCAGGCAAGCCGTCGGGTCCTGGGGCGGTATTCTTGGCACTCAGCCTTCGTACCGCCACTCTCAACTCTACCTCGGTCACCTCTGGAGCGTTGTCGTCGTCGTCGCCATCGTGGTCCGCGTCGGACACCGCTGGTGGCGGAGCCATGGGCGGGGGAGAGTGTTCCCCTCGCGTGGGGAACAGAGTGCTCACCACACCCTCCACGAGCTGGGGCCGGAGACTCTGCGTCAGCGGGGGAGCCCAGGGGCGGAGTTTGTCCCGTACCAATTTGTACGGGCGTCCCCATGGGTCCCCATTCAGAGTCCCCAGCCACACGCTGCGGGCCTCAAGTTTGGCCCGCCTTATCTCCGCTCGGAGGGTGCGCTTTGCCGCTCTGTATCCCTCGTACAGCTCCGCCTCTCTGGCCTCCGCATCCGGTGGACGGATGCGGCGCCTGCGGTATCTGGCATACCGGCGTCGCGCGGCATTGCACGCGTTGCGCAGTGCCGCAATCTCCGGCGACCACCAGTATACCTGGCGCTGAGCACGTCCTGGAGGGACTCGGGGCATTGCCGCGTCGCAAATTTGCGACATGGCCTCCCGGAACCACTCTGCCTCGACGTCTATGTCGACAGGCCTGTCCGGTGCTTGCACCCAGGCCTGTACCGTCGCGGCTTCCAGGAGGAGCTCCCGGTCCATCTGCCTCAGCGCCCACCGCGGACCACAAGGGTTCTGTCGGACCGGCGCAGTCGAGGTTTGGGCGGAGACGTCAAACCGGATGTACCGGTGGTCTGAGAACGTCTCCACCCCCTCCATAACGCGCCAGTCGAAGACACGCGGCGACAGAGCGGGGTTGGCAAACGAGATGTCCACCACTGAGTCGCCCCGCATCCGCACACACGTGGGGACAGAACCCCGGTTTAGGACGACCAGGCCTGTCTCCAGAGCCCAGTCCTCCACCATCCGACCCCGCTGGTTCGTGAACCGGGAACCCCAAGCCAAGTTCTTGGCATTGAAGTCCCCGCAAACGACCACGGGGAGGGAACCAAACCCAGCGACGACGGCTTTCAGCTCCATTAGGGAGATGTGAAGATCGCCGAGAGATCTGCTCGGGGACAGGTAGACGCCTACCACTGCAATGTCCCCGAACCGTGCTGCCACGCAACCCCGTCCCCTCGTGACGGCCTCGAGGGTCGGGGTACCGGCGGCGGCCGACGAAATTAGGGTCACCGAGCCGTCCAGGTCTCGCACCCAGTCTCCCCTGGGCAGGACATTGTACGGCTCGGAGACCACGGCGATATTGATCGACCACTGCGCCATGCTCTGGAGCAACAGATCCTGAGCGGGGGCGCAGTGGTTGATGTTCGCCTGGAGGAGACGTAATGGAGCCGTTATTGGCAGTCCATCACAGTCTCCTCTCGAGCCCCCCGTGAGGGCCCTGCCGCGATGGTTGCGGCGGCGACAGCAGCAGCTGCCAAAGAGGAGGCAGCGGTGGTGAGGACATCGGCGGGGATGGGCCTCCTGGCCTTGCCCTTGGCCTTGGTGGGGGGGTCGCAGGACCTGCTCCCAGCCCGGTGGTCGGCCGGCTTGCCTGCCGCCGCACATGCGTAGCAGTGCGGCGTTGCTCTGCATTCAACCGCCCTGTGACCAGGCTGACCGCACTGGAAGCAGCGGTCGCTGCGGTCCACCTCCGCGGCACAACTGGCCCCCACGTGGTGCCCCACGTGGCAGCGATAGCACCGCAGAGGTCTGGGCTCCAACAGTTTCACTTGGGCGGAGACCCAGCCCACCAAAAGCCGTCGGCCCTCCCCGGTGATGGTCTTGGCCGCCGACACGGGGCAGCTTACCGTCATGGCTCGCATGCCCGTGCTGTCAGCTCGGATAGTGCCCGCCCGAACCTGCTCGGTAGTGCACCCACCCGCCCTGACGATGGCGGCCACCACCTCGTCCACCTTGACGGAGTCGTCCAAGCCCATGATGCGCATATCAATACACTTGGTGGGCCTGGACACTCGGGCCTCTTCCGCATCCAGGGACGCCCTGATCCTTGCGGCCAGGGCATCCGCGGCGGGGCCACTGGCCGCACCAGGGACCTCCAGTATTCGGGCCCCGGTTACGGTGCGCCTCATACGGAAGCCCCCAGAGGCTCCGAGCTCGTCAAGGTGGGGCAACACCGCCTGCTTTGCCTTCTCCATGACGGCGTCGTATGTCACGCCCTTTTTTACCGCATCTGGCTGTAGCGTTATGACTACAGCCTCGGATTTCGGGGCGCGAAGTCTGGCCGCCATGGCCCGCTTTTTGCGCTGCTGTCGCCGCGCGCGCTTTTTGGCCGCCCTAGCGGCCTTGCCCGCCTTCTTGCTGGCGCCGACAACCGTCCATTCGGCGCCAGCCGAGGGTTCTTCGGGCAGGGGAGGCGGCAGGCGCGGCCTAGTCGCTGCCGCCGCAGGAGGTCCCGCCGGTTTACTGGCAGGCGCCGCCCTGCCCTTCTGCCGCTGTTGTTGTTTGGCGGCCGGGGCCGGCCTCGCAGGCTCCGATGCCACGGCCCCGCGCCCAGCTTGCCCCGATGGGCCCGCCTTGGGCGCAGCTGCCGTGGCCGCGGCAGCAGCGTAAGACGCCGCCTTTCGCTGGCCGGAGCCCGCTAATGGGGGGCGCAGCACTATGCCCTCCAGCAGGGACAGCTGCTGCTGGATCCGCAGCTGAAACTGTTGCTGCTGCTGTTGCAGCTGCTGCTGAAGAGCAGCCAGCTCCCGCTGCACCAGCGTCAGCAACTGGCCCTCCGGCTCTGGGTGTGGCTGGGGCTGACTTTGCCCCTGCCCTTGCTTGCGTCCCTCTCCAGCCGGCTCCGGGCAGCCGCTAACTTTCTGGGCTCCCGCGAGCTCGGCCTGAAGCTCGGCCCGGAGCTCATCCCGGAGTTTTGCCACCCTCTTTTCGAGAGAGGCTTCGATAGCCTCCTCGATAGAGGCGGCATGCCGGTGGACCGTCTTCTCCTTAGAGGTCCTCTCCCTCTTCCGGCCCATGTCCCGTAGCGCGGCGACGACCAGCTTCCCCAGGGATCTACGGGACTCCTCGGCGGAGTCCTCCCTGGCATCCCGCTCGCTGCCAGACGGTCCCGAGAGGTCCACCTGGGCGCTGGCCACACCGGGGTGACGCCCCTCCGCGGCGAGTCGGTTGGCTCGCTTAGCCGACTCGTGGGCAGTGAGGCCCCTCCCTCTTCCGCTTGCTCGACCCGCACCCCGCCCGCTGGTGGGGATTTTTCGGGCCGAGCCCATCTCTCCATCGGAGGACGATTTGTCCCCCGATCTAGAGCGCTTCCGGTAGGCACTCACGTTCCTACCGGAGACGCCCGCCACCTCCTCAACCTCCGAGCCCTCCGAGCTCCTTTCGGATGCCGCGTCGGACTCCGACCGCGCATCGCTCTCCTTTGGGTTTTTATTTTTTAAGAAAAATTTTGAATTCATTTGGTTCCCACGAGTATTAACTTCGGGTACTGGCTCAAGATAGTGGTTCGCACTAGAGACTAATTTAGCTACCCATTAGTCAAGCTAACAACCTCCCTCACGGTGCGCCGCCGCTTGGAGGTTTGGGGTAATTTTTTATAGAGGTTGTCTTCCTCGCGGCCCAGGCGGTTAAGCCTAGACCCTCGACCCCCATCAAAAGTCAGAAACATGACCTTGGACAATCTCTGGGGCTACGAGACTAACGGTGGCAGAGGAGGAGCAAGTCTTCCTCCTGCCTGCTCGGTGGCAGGGTGAGTGCGCACCGAGCCCGCTCTTACTTCGCCACTGTGCCCTCTGCTATAGCAGAGGGACACGCGTTGAAGTGATCCTTCAGACAGAACATTCGCAGGCGGACATCAATACCCCTTAGGCAGAAGTACCCAAGGGGAGTCGTTGGCCGCCTCCCAGGGTGCACCGTCCCGCAGACTGGCCTTCACCTCGGACGTATCCGCAAGGGAACTACAGCCTGCGGGCACTCGTGGAGGTTTTCTGTCGTAGCACCCCAGAATTGATGACTTCATGATATGGCCAACTAAAATTGGCCAGATCGTTTAAACGTTAACATTTGATGATATGTCAATACTCGTTTGGCCTTATTATTGATGTAGGATTTCTATGATAATAAAAGGTCTAAAGAAAGTAGGCCATAGGTAGGCCGTAGGCAGTAGGTAAAAATTATAACACTAGAAGCCTTGCAAATTTAATCAAGATACTGAATGACGACAATTTTTTTCAAAAATTTTAAGGGTTTTAAAAAAAAACACGTATTTCCTGGAACAAGTTTTGTAAAATATTCGAGTAAATCACGAAATTACCGAATGCTAACAGAGTTTTCAGGCGTTATATCTCTTTTTTCGCATTGCGTTTTCGTCAAACATCGCGTTGGATTGCGTTAGATGAAGTAACAAGCGTTTAAACCATGCTCGATGTTGACGATAGGCGAGTGAAAATGAACCCTGTTAAACAAAGTAATCTTCACTTGTTCGGAGCAGCAGGAAAATCTGCGAAGGAGCATGTTACCTAGACTTTTGACGCTCTGTCTGATAACGAAAAAGTTACATTCCGAACAATTTACCTGCTGCGGTCTTCCCATCCGATTATAATTTAGATCTCTCCAAGGCTAGAGTGAATAGGCTCTTAATAAACTAGTGCGCTTCACGATTAACGATTGCATCACTGTTTACCACCAGCCCCCCTAGCCAAGTTACAACCGTTTCGTTTCGATTCTCTTTTCGTCGATCGCCTCGAGTAGGCCACTACTCTGATTTCTTTATTCTGACGTCAGTCACGTGGTCAGAACAAAGGAATAGGAGGCGTGGCCGACTCGAGGTGATCAACGAAAAAGAGAAACGAAACGGTTGTAACTTGGCTAGGGGGCTGATGGGATCGCAGTTTATATCAATTAAAATTAATAAGATCCGTTCTTTCTCACAGACAGTGTCACGAGCTAACTCGCCGCTCGTTCTTGCGCTTTCTGTGCTTAATGCTCTTCTGACTCTAACATCGGCGTGTGACTTGTTTGCTGCGAGATGGATAGATGCGTGTCGTGAATGTCTAAGGTTTTGTGAGAAGATGGATAAAAAATAAGTTAACATTGATCATTTGTTTGAGGGATAAAGTATATGTATTTTCTTTTGATTTTTGATTTCTAAATTATATGTTCGTTAGTTTTTTTTTCTTCTTCAATATGTATGCATTTGTTAATAGGGTATTATTGTTTTTATTAAATGTATTTTTTTTAGTTTGTAAGTTTCCACTGTACAACGCCTTGGACATCCTCTGTAACGTTGTACAAGTGCTTGGAAATAAATAAATAAGTAACTTTTGAGAGGGTTTTTTTATCATTAAGTACCCAGCCGCAGCCTTGAAGTAATCCTTCCACATTTTATACTTTTTAGTTTAGATATCCCACAGCTTAACCTAAGTAAATAGTGTACAAGTTCTGGCCGAGACTTAGTGAAGGTCTCCGTCCAGTATCAGCAGGAGTATCAGTATGAGCATGGCAGTTGAGAGTTTGTCATGCTCACTCAAATGTCTCACTGATGGTGGCGCGGGTGTTGGATCATTCGGTTCCCTTCAAAATGGTTGAGCTGAATGGTGCTAATATTAGCGTCATGTCCGTGAACGGGCGCTGTCAGTTGAAACTGGTCATCTCTTAGCTGCCAGTTGCTATTTTAATATCTATATTTAATTTTTATTTTTATTTGCATTGTTGCTTAAGATATTTTTAATTACAAAACATGATTGAAAAGAGTGTCCATGAAGTTTCTTGCACATTAATCTCCATAGAGATCTACGCTTTGGAATGTACAATTAGCATCATTTTTTTTTCTGACTGACTGACTTCTTGACATTTCAAAAGTGCCTGTAAATGGTTTATTTGAAATAAAATGCTTTTCATTTTGATTTTTTTATTTTATCAGTGGACTTCTCTGGGCTGAAATGATGATAATGACAGATGATGGTAAGCTAAATAGTTAAAGCTTTCCGTGGTAGGTGTCACTAGCTCGTGTAGCATCTGGTACTAATGGTGGGTACGTCCGGCATTTTTGTCTAGCCTACCTAAGTGAGGCTGTCAACTTATTCCGGGTCCTAAGTGAGTTCTGTTGTCAAGGAAATGTTTTGTTTAACTATTTGACTGATAAGTGTCTATAATAATAATAATAAGCCTTGTGTACAGGTATGTGCCCGACCCAGTTCTCGATAATGGCGATATCACATTGTATTGGGATCGGTCCATCATCACTGACAGGACTATTGTGGCCAATAAGCCTGATATAGTGGTGGTGGACCGAAGTGAGAGGCGTGCAATGATTGTTGACATATCCGTTCCGCATGACGAGAACCTCGTGAAAGCCGAGAAAGATAAACAAATCAAGTATATTGACTTGGCTCGCGAGGTTGTCGACATGTGGGATGTGGACTCAGCGATCATTGTACCGATAGTCGTGTCAGCCAATAATGGCTTAATAGCCAAGAGCCTCGACCAACATCTCAGGAGGCTCACGTTAGGCGGCTGGATCAAGGGCTTGATTCAGAAAGTGGTACTCCTGGACACGGCTCGTATAGTTAGGAGGTTCCTCTCTCTGGAGCCCTGACCGCCGGTAGCTTGGACTCTGTTCCCGATACCGGTGGGCTACTATTTTTTATATTTTTAAATGTTTTTAATTTTATAGTGGAATATTTAAAAATATAATTTATATGTTTTGTTAAAGGAATAAACGAAATAATAATATTCTACGACTATCACACAACGTCGTCTAGTCTCAAGCTAAGCAGAGCTTGTGTTATGAGTACTAGACAACTGATAAACATACATACTTAAATATTTCTAAATACATACATACTATAGATAAATTACACCCAGACACAGAACAAATGATTGTGCTCATCACGCAAACATTTGTCCTGGGTGGGAATCGAACCCACGACCTCTGGCATAGCAGTCAGGGCCACTAACCACTAGACCAACAGGTCAGTCAGGTTTATGAAAGCTTGTTATAAAAAACATGATTTTCATTAAAATCTTGTTGAAGTGAATATTGTACACCCAAAAAATTTACACGAAATAAGAAAGTATGTTTAAAAAAAATTGCGTAATGTTAAAACGTGATAAATTGTGTAAAAGTATGAAATGGCAGTTGTCCTGCTGATTTTTTGAGGTTAATGACTAAGGTCAAGCAGTGTAAGCGTACTTGAGAAAATGTTGCACAACAGTTAAGAACGCCCAACCCAAGATACATTTCCATTCAATTGCTTCTACGTCATCTACCCCATAGACTGGGGCGCCGACTGCGTGGGTGCTCGAGGGCTCGAGCACCCATGAGAAATAAACAGTGGGTCATAGTCATAGTCTATTCTATTCTATTTTTTATTGATGGCAAATAGAGCCGATGTCGACTATTCTGCCAATGTCGAAAGTAAATTGGATAAGCAAGAATGTATATCATTAACACAAGGAATTGGTATGCTAGAAATGTAGTAACTATCGATGTATAAATCTTCGAGTGATACGATTACACTTCATGTGTTAGTACTGGACTGAAACAAACAAAAAAAAAAGTACATAAATATTAAAATTGTTAGAACATTAAATAAGTTGAAAGGGAATCGTTTGTCTTGGTATGGTCATGTGAAGAGGAGGGATGAAACGCATGTTACTAAAAGAGTTATGAGTATACATGTGGATGGGTGGAGAGGAAGAGGGAGACCAAAGAAAAGATGGATGGATTGTGTGAAGAGTGATATGAAAGAAAAGGAAGTTAGTGATAGCATGACGAGTAACAGGGCAGAATGGAAGAAAAAAACGTGTTGCGCCGACCCCAAATAATACGGGATAAGGGCAGGAAGATGATGATGTTAGAACATTAAATAGGAATATACACGTAACCACAATTACATAGAGATCAAGGCTCATAATTTGATGTTATTGTGACGGATGAAGCTCATCAGCGCCACAAGTAGTTCTGGAGAGGAATATGTAAGGAGGGCGGGGACATTAATTGGGAGAGGAATTTTGAATTTCGGGAGACGGCATAGTCATTGTCATAGTAATTTATTGGTAAGGGATTCTTACAAGTCATAAAAGTGACAGCTGTCAACTGTCAACTAATCGGCCATACTGAGCGCATTTGTTTACACAGCCAACTGACGTCACGACCGCAGAGTAAATATGGCGTCCACTGCTTTTTATATTTTCGGCAATTACGTGCGAAATTTGAAGATGTAAATTTTAAATGCATTTTTAAGGTACTGTGATATCGATAGGAGATCGCATGAGTTAGGTTAACGAACTGGCAAATAAAATATAGCTTAGCCGGCCTTATAATGTTCCCACTGTTGGGACTCAGGCCTCCTCTCTAGGAGAGGGAATGGGCCGTAATCTACCACGCGGGCCCAGTGCGGATTGGTGGATGTCACATGTCTTCGAACTTTTGGTTCTAGTACGTGCCGGTTTCCTCACGATGTTTTCCTTCACCGTTTTGGGAGCAGTGGTTATGAAATAAAATACACATAGTAATGCGCCTGGCTGGGTTGGAAGCCGTGACCTACAATTCGTAAGTCGGGGCCGTTAACACTCGGCCACCACTGCTCACCTATCCCTAATATTATAAAGAGGTAAATTTTGTTTTTTTGTTTGTAGAAGGTAATCTCTGAAAGTATGAAAGCGGAACCCGGGGCCCTGGGACGAAGGCAACGAAGGAACACGAGTGGGTTTTTAGTCAGTAAGAGTCTGACACTATCTTCCGTTCCGCCCAAGAGCGGGGTTGTCATTAGGATGATTGTACTGGTCCGATTACGAAAATTTCTTCACAAATAGAAAGCTGCTTTATTCCTGAGTAACATAGGCTATAATTTATGTATGCAGGCAAAGCCGCGGGCAAAAGCTAGTATAACATAAAATAACACGTGTTTTATTTGACTTGCCTCTACAAGGCTCGGCCAACCTTTCGGCCGGCGCGATGAGATGAGACCACTTTCTTGTTTACCTTTACGAGCAAGAGGCGGGCGTCGAACCCGCACTTGTGACAAGTGAAAGTAGATCTGATCATCTCACTGCGCCGACGTAAATTCAAAAATTTTTAATATATTTATTTATAACTTACGCACTAATGAACATTTTTTTTTTTATTGGGTGGGAAAATCATCTTATGACAAATCTCGCTCTTGGACGGAGCGGGAGATAGTGTCAGACTTTTACTGACTAAAAACTCACTCCTGTTCATTCGTTGCCTTCGTCCCAGGGCCCCGGGTCAGAAAGTCCGGCCCCTCATGAACAGAGGTCAAAGTTAGGTAGAATTATTTAAGTACTTACACCGATTTCATACAGCGAAAGAATAAAGTGGATATGCCTCAAATCTCGAGATTAATTTTAAAGATCAGATTTTTTTATGACACTATCAGAAATATAACAGAAAAAAATTATTTCTGCATTAATGACGAGGAGGAGGTAGTAAAGAGATCAATGAATACTACTATCAAAAATTGTACTATATGTTAATTATCATTGTTTTATTTGTCTTATCTATCTCTGAGGTTTTTTATATATATCTTTTTTTGTAATTTTGTTGACCATACGATATTTTTCATTAATAATCCCGGGAAGATCCATATTAATATCAACATTTCGATGCAAGTACATTAATAACTCTACCTAATTCCGACCTCTGCTAATGAAACATTGTACAAAGACTGACTTTGTCTTAGTCATTCTCTACCAGTCTTAGTCGACTTTAGGGTGGTACAGAGACATAACTTGGTAGGACATTAGTCAGTGTTAAGTGACAAGAGACAGTGGTGGCCGAGTGGTAACAGCCCCGACTTACGAATTGTAGGTCGCGGGTTCAAACCCAGTCAGGCGCTTTACTTTGTGTAATTTATTTCAACACCACTGCTCTCAAAACGGTGAAGGAAAACATCGGGAGGAAACCGGCATGTCCTAGAACCAAAAATTCGAAGACATGTGACAGCCACCAACCCGCACTGGACCCGCGTGGTGGATTACGGCCCATTCCTTCTCCTAGAGAGGAGGCCTGAGTCCCAACAGTGGGAACATTATAAGGCCGACTATACTATGCTACATTAGTCAGACAAATTGTAGTAACCAAACATTTTAGTCCATGGAAAGTGTCTGACACTTTTACATATATGTAGAATAATATTCAACAAAATATTTATAAAAATCAGCCATAAAAATTTAAGTTTAGTAACTCTTATTTTTAGTTCTCTTTCTCACCTGGTTTCTGCCCAGGGGCCCCAAAGGGGAGCTCCAGAAGCACACAGGTATTAAAAGCACATGAGACGCTACTGAGGACCTAAGTTTTCATCCATGTGAAAATGTGAAAATAAGTTATGTCAGATCACTCTGGTATCTTGGACTATTACAACCTGTATTTAAACAAGGAACACTTAAGTAACTTGACTTATTATATATTAAAATCTAAATTCTGACGTTACACGAGCGCCCATAGAGGCCTATCTTCATGAAATACAACACAAAACAAAACGTGCGTAAAACAAAACGCAGTGCGACCTCGAATGAAAAGCGGTGTCACTGTCATTTGACAGATGTCAACACTCACCTACCACAGACTGAGTAGTGATTACTTTGGTGACTGCGCAGTGAGTAGCGCGCGTCACCGCGCGCGTTGCTATAGTTACGCGCAGCCCCCCGCGGTGCATGTCAATACCGCACTTCGATTGAGACCCAAAAATCTGTTGGTGCGTTTACACGTGGGCCCAGTCTCGGCCCACGTGCAAACGGGGCTTATTATTGGCGGCACGTAAGTTGACCGAGTGGCACCGAAAGGGGCTGCGCGTAACCATAGCAACGATCGCCATTTAAGGGCTTTATCATACTAGCGGATTGCGAGCGTCTTCAAAGCGGAGCGGGTGCGCAACGAACACGCCGCGCATGCGCAGCGAATTTGTTGCGGACGCACAACGAGATCCGGCAAACGAGATCCGGCAACGAGGTGCGTGTCAGCTGCTTCTTTGAAGTAACAAAGCCAACAGCAGTGTCTGCTCGTCGGAATCCATTTTGTTACTGAGTGTATTGTACATTTGTAAGTCGTTAACTTGCTTCAAACACGCGTTTGAAAAGGTTGCGAATTTGTCACGCGTCTGCGACGTCTTCGCTGCGCAGCCGCGGCGTGTTGGCGACGCATTCGCATCCGCTAGTGTGATAAAGCCCTTAGTTCAATATAAATGCCGCGTACAATACTACACATTAAAGGTCGTTCAACCTCGTGCCGCCTGTGAACATCAGCTATCTGATTTTTTATTATTTGTAAAAGTTATGTACTTACACAACTTTATGTTATATACTATCTAGAATAGAATATCTTCCTCCTGTTACTACGATAATTCAGTCGGTTACACTTTCTTATGTTGTCTTGTGTTCTGCGATCTGTCTCTTCGACATTGGAAACAGCTGGAGACGAGTCATCCGACGATAAAATGCGCCGGCTTTTAGAAAACCTCATGGGTGCTCATGCTCATTTGATGGCTCGAAAAAGTGGCGAAGTGTTAGAAGAGAAATGCACAATGATCGACCGACAAATAAATAAATGTCCTACTTACATACTGCGTTCTTAATTACCTACAAATTATGTTTGATAAAAATAAATAATAATAAATTGAGACAACATCACATACATTGTCCTGGTCAAAAACTAAGTTTTCCCTTGTACTACAAAAACCAGGAGTAACGAAGGTACCACAAACACCATTTGTATTGGTGCGGGAATCGAAACCGCGATCGTATGCGTCTCAACCGGCACTCTAAACCACTGCACTAAACGGGTTGTCGGGTAATGAAAAAACGCCCATCCCTAAAAGGCGATTACTGATCTGTTTCTTGATGTCTATTCTCTGGGGTGCTCAGCACCCAATGTTTATTTCTCACTAGATTTTGCCCGCGACTTCGTCCGCGTAAAAGTTGAAAATGGTTTTATTAGGAATTTTGAGATACGAAAATATGAAATATTATTTATTATCTTCGTCGTGTGTGATAGTCCATTGAATTGTATGGCGAGCAATATTGTATCTTAAGATAAAATATTATAGTATCTTAGCCGTGTGCAACGCCCCTTAGTGAACTTCACTGCGGGTGTCGTAACCTACGACAAACTTATTATTTTCGATTGGCACAGTAATCGAATCTAGGATCGAAACGCAAAATTAAGTTTGTTTTTATTGTATATACTTTACCGGGATAAAAAGTACCCAGTGTGGTGCCCAGGATATTAAAGAATAATTATAACAAGTTTCATCGTAATCGAACCGGTAGTTTTTGCGTGATGCCTGAACAAACAAACAGACAGACAGACAAACATTTTTTTAATCACATTTTTGGGTTCGATGTCGGTCTAGTAACACCTCCTGTCATTTATTTTTTTGATATTTTCAATGTACAGAATTTTTACTTCTACAGATTTATTATAAGTATAAATGGGTGCTCGAGACCCCGAGCACCCACAGAGTCGGCGCCCCTAAATTAATCGTTGCGACATAGTGGGAACGCGTTCTTAGTCTTTTAGAACGTTCAAGCAAGCTGACAAGAAATTCGTTCAGCTCACACCTGACAATGTTTTGTTTGTAAGAATGTGTTACAACAGAGGAGCTTTCTATTTTTCTGACAAATAATAACATGAACACACAGGTGTTACCATACGCATTGGTTGCGACATGTGACGCCAAGATTTCTTTACATCATCATCATCATCTTCCTGCCCTTGTCCCGTGTTATTTGGGGTCGGCGCAACACGTTTTTTTCTTCCACTCTGCCCTGTCACTCGTCATGCTATCACTAACTTCCTTTTCTTTCATATCGCTCTTCACACAATCCATCCATCTTTTCTTTGGTCTCCCTCTCCCTCTCCTTCCATCCACATGTAAACTCATAACTGTTTTAGTAACATGCGTCTCATCCCTCCTCTTCACATGACCATACCAAGACAAACGATTCCCTTTCAACTTTTCAGTCACTGGCGCCACTTTCAAACTTCCCCTAATATATTCATTTCTCTCTTATCCATTCTCGTCACACCACACATCCATCTTAACATTCTCATCTCCGCTACATGCAATATTTCTTTACCTTTAAGTTAAATACGGACACGGTTGGTGCAGTGACTGATCTATCGACTGCTGCGCTGCGTGTGGAGGGTTCAATTCCCACACGGAACATATGTTAGTATGGACTAAAGATAGATATTCAGGGTTTGTATGTCATGCGTGTATGACTTTACGTGTTTGTGTGCACACCCACGGTACAAGAGTCATTCTTAGTGTGAGGTAAAATAGCACTTAAATGCATAGCATAGTCGGCCTTATAATCTTCCCACTGTTGGGACTCAGGCCTCCTCTCCAGGAGAGGGTATTGGCTGTAATCCACCACGCGGGCCCAGTGCGGGTTGGTGGATGTCACATGTCTTCGAATTTTTAGTTCTAGGACATGCCGGTTTCCTCACGGTGTTTTTCTTCACCGTTTTGAGAGCAGTGGTGATGAAATAAATTACACAAAGTAATGCGCCTGGCTGGGTTTGTCTGGGTCAGGGACTGTAACGCCAACGCGGCTTAAATACTTGGTAAAAGTCTGACGCTCTCTCTCGCTACGCCCAAGAGCAATGGGGAGATTTTCCTACCGAAAAAAAAACCTTCCAAAACTATAACCTTAATTATGATATTTATTTTCCTTATTTTTTCTTTTTGAATTATCTGGTATTTGTTTATTGTCCACACCTACCACAGTGTTGTCTTTTTAACCCAAAGGTTGACTGGTAGAGAATGCCTTGTTGCATTAAGTCCGCATATGTAACACCACTGTACATGAAGTTTAAATAAATAAATAAATGTCGCAATAGTCTTCCTCCAACCGAGGGTTGCTCGTAGAGGATTAATCGTCGATAGGGACCAACCACGTTCCTTGAAAAGTGTCTGAGGACCCTCTACGAGTTGGCTCGTAAGGCTTCCAAAGTTCCAGGACCCCAGGGTTCTGAGATATAACCAAAGAGATTTAAAGAGATACAATAGACTATCAGAAAAAATGACAAAATTTATAATGATTTAACTATCGCTCGGTAGGTGGCCAGGGGCCTTACCATGATAAAGATAATGTTAAAATGTTAGTCGTACGAGCGAAAGAGAGTGATAGAGCTATACATCCTATAAAGCTCCATCCTTTTAACAGATCGATTTAGGTCGAAAAAATTATCACGTTATAAGCTCGTGGTAGAGCCTCAGTGTGTGATATTAGAAAGGTTAAGCTTTTCAGCAATAGATGGCGTTAACACAAAATCTGAAAATGTTCTGGAACTATTTACTATATAAAAATTATTGAATTCTTCGTAAATACCAAAAATATTTACGAAAATAAACTGAAGTTAGGTCCAGTCATTTTACCATAGCAAGATTTACAATAGCGTAGTTTCCGATATTTTCTCAGAAAATGATTTTCTTTTAGTGCATACAACGGATACAAACACGACTTGACGTGTAAGGGTGTCACACTAGACTGAGCGACTTATGACCACTAGGTAATAAGTATCGGATTACGATTTTGTTCGTTATGTCCTGTTTATTGGTAGTATATGTTTAATGTCTTTGCTTACAAAGTTCCAGGACCCCAGGGTTCTGAAATATAACAAACACACACTCATACTAAGATACGACTTATTAAATTCTATTATTTTTGTTTCAGATCTCCCGACGGAGAGCGGTAAGAAAAACATATATTCATTAGCAATCGTGTAACTTCACCGTGGTTATGGGGAACGCGAAACTGGGCAAATGAGACGGTGACGAGTTGCGAGTGGGGCAATTCGGATTTGGACGTCGGAATCACCGGGGACACCTACACGCTAGCTTTATGTAAAAATATTCCACAACTATCACACAACGCCGTCTAGTCCCAAGCTAAGCAGAGCTTGTGTTATGAGTACTAGACAACTGATAAACATAATTATATATTTCTAAATATATACATATTATAGATAAATTACACCCAGACACAGAACAAATGATCGTGCTCATCACACAAACATTTGTCCTGGGTGGGAATCGAACCCACGACCTCCGGCATAGCAGTCAGGGCTACTAACCACTAGACCAACAGGCCAGTCAAAAAAGGAGGGAGTCTACATGATGAATTCCTTCTTCAAAAAGCGTTGGCGAAGTAGCAAGAAGAATCGCCAATCTTAAGTGGCAATGGGCAGGGCACATTGCTCGCAGAACGGATGGCCGTTGGGGCCGACCCTCTGATCAATTGACACGGAAGTTCGGAAGCAGACATTTTCTTGACACGCTACTCCCGATCGCAAACGAAAGCGGTAAACTGGTTTATGTAGACAGCTAGTGATGGGAAACTATCGATAATTCTAGCGATTATCGATATCGATCGAGCTTTTGTTTTAGTTGTGCGAACTGGGCTCTGAAAGCGTATCCAATCTAATGGCAGTTATAATAGTTGCCGTTATATCTTTTGAAATTAGTATTATGATGAAGTTTAATTGTTTTTAGGGTTTTGCAACCAAGGGGTGACAACAGTAACCTATTACTAACCTCCGCCATGCATCTTTCTGTCTATCGTTGAGCTAGTATAGTTGAGCTGAGTGGGCCTGATGTACGCGTCATGCTCGTGAACGGCTGCCGTCAACTGAGACTGGTCATCTCTTAGCTGCCAATGGCTTAATTCAATCTCTATCTTTTAATTATTTTTTTTTTTATTACTTATCTACATTGTGCTCACATAATAGAAGCAACAAGAAATATGTAACCAACGTTATATGTATTGAGATTTATATCTTTGTACAATATAATTTAAAAGAGTGTCCATGGAGTTTCTTGCACGTTCTTCTCCATAGAGATCTACGCTTTGAAACGTACTATTTAGCTTCATTTTTTTTTTTTGGACTGATCTACATTTGACTATTCAAAAGTGCCTGTAAATGGTCTTTTTGAAATTAATACTTTATCACTCTGTCAGCGGGCCGGTAAACCGTAAAGGTGTGTCCAGTGCATTTCATGTTCGTACGAAACACCTGCGCTCCCGGTCGTGCGCCGCTCGCGCGTAGTTCGCAAGCTACTCGCGACCGGCACATTAGCCAAGTCTGCTCCCTAGCCAAGTTACAACCGTTTCGTTTCGATTCTCTTTTCGTTGAACGCCTCGAGTCGGCCACGGCTCCTATTCCTTTGTTCTGACCACGTGACTGAGCGTTGAGATGACGAGTTAAGTACATATATGGTTTTAATTTCAACTTGACACCTCCAAGCGTTCCCAAGATAAAGGGTCTTGATAGATAGATAGATAGACAGACAGACGGACAACAAAGTGATCCTATAAGGGTTCCATTTTTTCCTTTCTATTAAAAAGTGTTCCTATACAAGAAACGTTACTATGCTAGCGTTTTTTACTCGATTTCAGTATTGTAGAACGAAACCTTTCGTACACGCACACGATTTGCATTTGGCCAGTTTTTTTATATGCGGCAAGTAATTGAAGCACATCATCGCTCTCCGTAAGTTGACATACTCGTAGCGGTCAAATGCGAGCCTACCTAAACTTATGTAATTAATTAGTGCCCCGCCCAGACTTCATTCGAAAGCAAATTATACACAGAAATCTTTCTCGTTTATTGCTCTTTCTATCAGAAAAAACTGTTGCGTGGTTTAGGTACGAGCTAGCGAATAAACAGACAAAGAAAACGAGTTTTATAGGTACCTACTATATAAAATATGGTAAGGTAAGTAGTGTCAGGAATCATCATCATCTTCCTGCCCTTGTCCCATCTTATTTGGGGTCGGCGCAACACGTTTTTTTCTTCCATTCTATCCTGTCAACCGTCATGATATCACTAACTTCCTTTTCTTTCATATTTCGTGCGGAAGTGACGGCCGGGTGCCACCACTGGGTGGCACCCGGCCGTTCTGCGGTCCACACAGTTGTGGACCGCCCGGAGGACATGGTGGAGCACACGGTAGAGGTGTGTCCCGCTTGGGCAGAGCACCAATGTGTCCTCGTAGGGGAGATCGGCGGCAACGATCTCTCGCGCTGGACCTTTGTACAGGCCATGGTCCAAAGCAAGGAGTGGCAGGCGGTCGCCTCTTTCCGCGAAGCAGAAATGCTAGCAAAAGAGGCGGCCGCACGTGCACCCAAAGTCAAAGTCAAGTCAAAGATTTTTATTTCACATAGGCCTACATGGGCACTTATAAAACGTCAGAAGCTAGTGCACGGTTCCAAATTGGTCGTTTCCTATGGAGAAGAACCGGCAAGAAACTCCATGGTTACTCTTTTAAAAAAGAATTTGTTGATACAATACCTTCTGTTTACAATATATTGGATTTATTATGTAAGGACAGTGTAGACTGGTCAATAAAGTACAATAAAAATATTCATAATATAAAGGAACCTAAGAATTCGCGGAGTCTACAGTGTTCTCACATTCACATTTAAAAAAAGAGGCTATACAAACAAAAGCAAGCAAAACAAATAATTACAATTATTAATAAACAATATGTCAACAATATAAATAATAATAAATAAATAAAAAATATTGCAAAAGCAATGTATATATTACAACAAATGTGGAGCAGTCAATAGATAAATTTACAAAATATTATGAGCTACCAGGGGGCCACATGTGCAGAAGCAGTCATTGCCAAACAAGCGTGTCTTCGACATAGTCTTTAACCTTATAATACGCTTTTTTAGTTAGGACACGCTTAATATGGGTTTTGAACTTTCCTTCGCTAAGTTCAGTCACCACCTTTGGCAGCTTATTATAAAAGCGTATGCTGTCTACTAAAAATGACTTGCTGGTCTTAACTAATCTCCATTTGGGTAACACAATTTCGTGTTTACTACGCGTATTTATGTTATGATAATCGCTTCTAATTTTGAAGAGTCCTAGGTTTTTACGAACATACATAATACTTTCTAAGATATAAAGAGAAGGCAAAGTCAGTATATCGATTTCTTCGAATTTATTTCTAAGGGACTCGCGAGGACCCATTTTATAAATAGCCCGGATTGCTCTCTTTTGCAATATGAAAATTGACTGTGCATCAGCTGCAGATCCCCACAGTAAAATGCCATAAGACATAATACTGTGGAAATAAGCATAATAAACTAACTTAGCTGTGGCTACATCGGTCAGTTGCCTTATTTTTCTTACTGCATATGCGGCCGAGCTCAGTCTACCTGAAAGAGCTCTAATATGAGCGCCCCACTGCAGTTTAAAATCGATGGTTAAACCTAAGAATGTTGTTTCCGTAATACCATCAAGTTTGTTGCCGTCAAGAATTAGATTGACGCCAACTTGAGGGACATTCGGTAATGAGAACTTTATACATTTAGTTTTATTCGCATTTAATAAGAGATTATTAGCAGCGAACCATTTCGAAAGAACAGCCAGACTATCATTGACATGCAAGACATCCGCATCTTTCCTATCTACTTTAAAGATAAGGGAAGTGTCATCAGCAAATATAATTATATTTGATAAATTAGCCATCATGTAAGGAAGGTCATTAATATAAACCAGGAAAAGGAAAGGACCAAGAATTGAACCCTGAGGCACGCCCATCTTTACTAAAGACCCCGAGGACGTCGCCCCATTAATGAATACTTTTTGTTGCCTGTTAGATAAATAAGAAAAAACAAGATCAGCAGCTCGACCACGAATTCCGTAATGATGTAATTTACAGATTAGAGTATTATGGTCAACGCAGTCAAATGCTTTAGAGAGGTCACAGAATATGCCAATAGCATCCTGGGACTTCTCCCAGGATTCCAAAATGTGACTGATGAGTTTCACTCCTGCATCTGTCGTTGACCTTCCTTTCGTGAAGCCAAACTGATGACTATGCAAAATCCTATTCGAATTAAAATGAGACAACATCTGGTCGAGCATGATTTTTTCATATATTTTACTCATTGCTGGAAGCACAGATATAGGTCTGTAATTAGAGGGGTCATTCTTACTACCTGATTTGAAAATTGGTACTACTTTACTATGTTTCATCAAATCAGGGAATGTGCCGCTGTCTAGGCATTGATTAAATATGCCTGTTAGGACAGGAGCAATTGAATCAATAATATCTCCAAGAACCTTAACGGATATACCCCATAAGTCCTCAGTATTTTTCATGTTAAGACTATTGAATGTTTTTTTAATTAAATCAACAGAGATGCGCTTAAATTCAAAAGTTGGTACATCCTTAGTGAAATTTTCTTTCAAAAAAGATTCAGCTGACAAAGATGAAGAAGGGAGAGATTTCGTAACTTCTATTGGGATGTTGGCGAAGAAGTTTTCTAACGTCTCAGCCACTTCAGTCCTATCTGAGATGATTTTATTATCAATTCTAAGGGACAATTCATTCCGATCTTGTTGGTTTGTCTTTCCAGTTTCCTTGTTTATCACCTTCCAGACAGCTTTAATTTTATTATTAGAATTTCTAATTTGTTTACTTACTGACTTAGATTTAGCTAGGGCGCAGACTCTTTTGAATATTTTTGAATAGAGTCTGACATGGTTATGCAAGTTAAGATCTGACGATAATGATTTTTCATGATATAGCTGATATAAAGTATCTCTGCTTTTTCTAATTCCAGCAGTAGCCCATTCATTAAATTTGGATTTATTATTGATCTGAACTTTTTTAATTGGACACGCCTTATTAAATTCTTGACATACAGTAGAAAATAATATACTATAATTTACATTAGGGTCTTGTGAATCAAAATTGGCTTTTGAGAGACTACTATGAACATTGTTATTAAAATAGTTTAATTTATTTTTAGAAAGCGGTCTAAACTCTGCAGTCGAATCTAATTGAAACTTTTTGATTGACTCGAAAGATACGAGTTGACCAGTATGGTCAGATCTCACGCCACTAATTAGGGATGAGTCTTTTATGTCACAATTAGTAAATATATTATCTATGCATGAAGCTGAAGTAGGTGTAATTCTTGTGGCTTCATTAAAAATACATTTTAGATTAAAAGAACTAAACAATGAAAGAAGTTTACATTTTTCTGGTGAATTTACTAGTAAATCAATATTTAAGTCCCCACAAACGAAAACTAATTTATTATCTCTAATAAGTTTATTGAGTATTTCTTCTATTATGATCAAAAAAGATGTCAAGTTTGATGCAGGTGGTCTGTAGACACATAAGAAAGTTCGGCCTTCAACCTCTGCACATGCTACCTCACATAAGCGATCAACAGAGCAAGCAGTGATATCTTTCCTTTCCTTATATCTTAAAGAATTACTACATAATATCAAGGTACCACCCCCTATTGATGATCTGTTGTACGCACTGGCAACTGAAAAATTGTTTACATTAAAGAGCATTCTATCTGGTTTTAACCAGGTTTCACAAAAGCATAGGATGTCCATATGATATTTATCTATTAACATTTCCACATCTAGAATTTTGCCAGAGAAGCGATTAATATTCTGATGGTATAATAAAATATTATTATTAGGCTTCCCTTTTGTCGCTTTTAAAAGTTTAAAGAATCTATATCAGTATTATTAGGTATACTAGATAATACTGATTCATCACTTAACCTAATCTCAGTTAAATTATCAATAACTGCGTGTATATTATAAGCTAACAAAGTAGCCAAAATATGTCGACTTTTTTTGGGAAGAAACATATGTTCCCGTATCAAAACAAAATCTCTAACAAAATTGTTAGTATCAAAATACAATAAACGGTCACTATGACGACATGACAAAATGTGCATTAAGTTGTTTAGGCTATAAATGTATTCATTTTCATGATCGTGTAGACTGTTAGAATAAGGCAATGCACATAAAATTAATTTACCTAATTTCAATTTAAGCAGGGTTTCAATACCACTAACTATGTCCTTTTTAGTTACACTAAGACTATTTCCAATCAAAAGTACCACTGTGGTTTGCTCATTCATTTGTGTATTTTTTATTTTATAAACAAGCTCATTAAAATGCAGGTTATGGTAACAATGACTCACAATGGTATGTTTGCAACGGTTATTTAACAAAGATCCAAAACCTGTTCCTAATCTATCTGAATACACCAGGATGTTACTTTGACAAGGGTTTATTGTCTCTGAAGAATGAGGTACAACATTATAAGATGTAAGAATTTCATGCTGAGACATGGGAGGTGGCGGAGCGAGAGCACAACTACATGTGATATTGTTAGTCAATGACTCATACCTCTCTGCGTTGAACTTCACCAAGTCCACCAGCTCACAAGCCTCTTGCATGCGCTCACTTAACATTTGTTGGCATGACTCATATTTACAAAATATATCCTGTATTGTACTTTCCCTACTCAGTAGTTCCTTTTGAAGGTTTTGTATTTCAAAATCATAATTCATTTTGCTTTTTTCAACATTATAATTACATTTATTTAATTGACTTTGTAAGTTAAAACGCTGCCGTCTAAGGTCAATATTACATTTATAAACACTTTGTGTCTTTAAGAGTTTCTTATACTTTTTAATGTTCTTAGTGATTTTAATGTATTTTTTAATTTTATTATGACTACCTAAAATTGGACATTTAGTTAGGGTATCATCCCCAGTTAGGTCTATGGTAATGGTCGGTTTCTTACACTCACATTTAGATGTACTGCCAATGAGCTTGTCGAAGAGGTTGTTGGAGTTGGCAACCTGTTCACTATCTCTCAAGGTATCAACAGTGGATATAGTGTTGCGGGCCTGGCACAATTCCGCTTCAAGGCCTGATATACGATTCAGTGCCTGGTCGTGGGTGTCCCTGCATTCTTGAAAATCTGACACCATTTGACAGAGATGGTTATGCTGGTCCAGTATATCCACATGCTGGATGTGCAATTCTGCAAGTTGCCTCTTTAATTGAGTGTTTTTATCAACTATCCTCTTGACCTCCACCTCACTTTCCTCTCTTTCCTGTAGCAGGTCATTGCAGGTCTTTCTTGACGCTTCAAGTTCCTTCAGCGCAGCATTCAGTTTCTCATTCATGTCACGGACAGTTGCTCCACGGGTCATCATGTTTATAAATTACCCCAAATGGCTCCTAGAATGACACAAGAAACAGCTGAGTATTTGAGATGTTTAATAAGTTGAAAACTTGAGGTTAGGGGGGATATATCTGTTAGCAAGAGAAAAAGGTGAAAAATAGCATTAAATAGATGGGATTATAGAAGTGATAAAAACATGTAGGTAGAAGAAAAATGAAAAATAATTTCTGGTTTATTCAAAAAATTTAAAGTTTAAATTATTAGGTTGATTACAAAATTATGTTAGGAAGCTTGAAACTTAAAACAAAAACAAAAGAATAAAAACATAAATTTGGAAACATTAGTTTGACAGTTTGACAATAGATACACTGTTCAAAGTTCTAGAGAAGCTAGGAGAAGATAAGTGATAATTAAGTAAATGTGTGAAGTACTTATTGCAGTGAGTGTTTTGTCTGGGCTAATGTTTTCGTCATCGATTCTGCTTCCACAATTTGTCAAGCAAAAGGAGACATAAACGGAGCCGGTGTGTGCTGGACGAAGCTCAGAAACCTGAGCAGTGTTTATAAGTGTTGAATAGTGTAAAACAATGACTATACTAAACAAAACAATAAAACCAAATACTCCCCGGGTTTGATGATTTCAAATCAGCAATTCAAACAGTCCAAATTTTTGACAGCCGGTCGAAGATAACAACTTTATAGATTTTTGAAGGATTTTCGCGTCAAAAACACGGTACGAACACTGAGTATGACACTTTATACTAAGATTCTAAATTAAACAATAGATTTAAACTAAATAAACACAATTAAATAGTATTTTAAAAATAATTTATCTAAGAGGTCGTTTTTTACGACTTGTCACCAGTGTTGCCAACGCAAAAAAAAAAACCCAGCCACCAGGATCCTGGTCCCGATTTCAAGCCACCATAGGCGCGTGAGGACCGTTGCCTCACGCGACCGCCTGCCACTCCTCTTCTACCACCGCTGAACGTTCCCACGAGGACACAACGTTGCTCTACCCAAGCGGGGCATACCTCCACCGTGTGCTCCAGCGTGTCTCCAAACGGGGGTTCAGTTTGTATCGAGAAACTTACTTTTACGCAGGCGAAGCAGCTTGCAGAGACTAGTCTTTGATGAATAAATTATACCCAGACCCAGGACAAATATTTGTGTGATGAGCACGATCATTTGTTCTGTCTCTGGGCGTAATTTATCTATAATATGTATGTATTTAGAAATATGTAAGTATGTTTATCAGTTGTTTAGTACTCATAACACAAGCTCTGCTTAGCTTGGGACTAGACGACGTTGTGTGATAGTTGTGGAATATTATTATAATTATTATGTAATACATAAAAGGAGAAACTGACTAACTGACTGACTGACTGATTGACATATCAACGCACAGCTGAAATAACCAGTTATTTTCCAAAATTTCCTTTTATGACGTAGGCGAGCACTAAGAGAGGGTTTTCCAAAATTCATCCCCCAAAGAGATGCAATGTTCCTTTCGCAAGTATGCTGGTAGAAATTTCTTTAGAAATAAGCATCACCTTTGTACTTTGTATTCTTCTGTTTCCTTCTTCTTTTCTTTTATTCCTTTAAAAAAAATATATAAATTATATTTTTAAATATTCCACTATAAAATTAAAAACATTCGAAAATATAAAAAATAGTAGCCCACCGGTGTCGGGAACAGGGTCCAAGCTACCGGCGGTCAGGGCTCCAGAGAGAGGAACCTCCTAACTATACGAGCCGTGTCCAGGAGTACCACTTTCTGAATCAAGCCCTTGATCCAGCCGCCTAACGTGAGCCTCCTAAGATGTTGGTCGAGGCTCTTGGCTATTAAGCCATTGGCTGACACGACTATCGGTACAATGATCGCTGAGTCCACATCCCACATGTCGACAACCTCGCGAGCCAAGTCAATATAATATATATATATTCTTTTCTTTATTATTGTGTGTACATAAATTGTTAAATAAATAAATAAATGGGAGTTCAAAGAAGTATCGAAAAACTTACGTTTACGCAGGCGAAGCAGCTTGCAGAAGCTAGTCTTTCATAAATTTACCCAGTGAATATATCTGACGACAGATCGAGTGATAAGATACACGAGATAAGCTTTAGAAACCGGTACCTGATTATAATATCTATTTATAAATAAGCTTGCCATGAATAAATAATATATTCAAATCAATAAAAGTGATATCTTGATTGATCCTTCTAATATTCAAATTATTTAGGCAGTTTCTCTTTTAAATCGCCAGATAACACATCTGTTCGTAGTCGAAAAGACTTTCAACGTTTGCAAGATATTATTAAAGAGAAAAAACATTCCATGCCAAGCTTGGCCAAATCACTAGCTCATCTAGTACCTAGATGATCGTTATCAACCTTATAATATTCCCACTTCTGGGAATCCAGCACTCGGTTCCAGCGCGGGTGCAGGGGAAGTCACATGTGTTCGAATATTTGGTTTAAGGACATGCAAATTTCTTTACGACGTTTTCCTTGACCGTTTTGAGAGCAGTGATGCACCTGGCTGGGTTTGAACCCGGAACATACAACTCGTAAAGTTGGGGACCGTTACCACTGAGCTACCGCTGTTCTTACACCTAGGCGATGCGAAAAAAAAAACTGGGTAAGTGCGAGTCGGACTCACGCACTGAGGGTAATGCCCGAATGAAATCTCGAAGATTTTTCCGAATCGCAATTTTTTTTTTTCTGTTTCCTGTACCTGTGCTAAAAGACCTTGCTTTAAGCAAAATTTCAGGATTCTGGGTTAACTGGAAGTACCCTATGAATTTTTATTTCCTCGAGAGTGTCGAAATATACGTTTTTTGAGACATAAAGGGTCTTGGCAGACAGACAGACAGACGGGCGGACAACAAAGTGATCTTATGAGGGTTACATTATTTCTTTTTGACGCACTGAACCCTAAAAAGAAAGAAATTAAGAAAACATTTATAACAACAACTTAAACTCTCCTAATAAAACTATTGTTTTTAATAGGTTACTTCTAAGCAAGCGTGCTCCATCGTCACCCAAATCATAGCTTACCATCAGGTGAAATAGTAGTCAAACGTGAGCCTGTCCCAAATAAGAAACATAGAATCAATTATTTGTATCGAATGCATACAACTTTGTTGAGTTGAGACAGGTTTCTCACTAAATAAATGAGCTGCAACAATATTTTTATAGATTGAAACAGTTTTTTAATAAGTAGATTGCAGATTTCTTCATGTGTTTCTTTATTTAACATACACATATTTATACTAATAAATTATCTTATCTTATCGATATCAATTCACGACAAGCCACATCCCTATCGATCTATAAAACAGCTTACTTCCCATCTCAACTCGGATGCACTTGCTAATTTTTTCTCCAATCCCCATTGTCTGTGGTTATGACACAATAGAGCGTTCATAGAGTCAAATTATAGAGCTACACGCTTCTTCTAGTCTATGGGAATGAGTAAATGAGGATTATGAGGAAAGTGCCAGTCGGTTGACAGGAAGAACGCTTTGTTGATGAGTTTTTACTAAAAGCTGTTTACAATGACCTCGGAACTAGATGAGCGGCAGTGGCGTCACTAGAGCGGCGCCAGAGGTGCCGTAGCACAGGGCGCAGACCCTGATTTAAGGGCCTATTACACTACCCAATATTCAGACTCCTTCTGCGAAGCAGTAATGCTAGCAAAGGAAGCGGCGGACCGCGTGAGGCAACGGCCCTTACGCTCCAACCGCCGCCGGGATTCCGATCCCGATTTCCGGCCACCGTAGGCGCGGGCTTGCGGACGGCAAGCAATTGGTGGCTCGCCGTCCGATCGTCCGGTAACTGTTCGGACCGGGCCCAAGTCGTCGAAGGCGCGTACTGTGCCACGCGTGCCTCAAGGAGATGTCAGCAACCGTAGGGGCCCAGCAGGGTCGAAGCCTACTGGGGCCATGGGTGATGCGAAAGAGATCCCCGGGGCCCTGGAAAAAAATGGCAGAGAAGGAACAGGAGTGAGTTTTTAGTCAGTAAGAGTCTAACACTATCCCCCGCTCCGCCCAAGGGCGGGGATGTCATTAGAAATGATTTTCCCACCCGAAAAAAAAAAAAAACGTCTTATTTTTTGTTCCGTGTAAGACCGGTCTAACCCTTATTACACTACGCGATATCGAATAAGACTGTCTGAATATCGAGTAGTGTAATAGGCCCTTTATTTAACACTACCCATGACCCCAGTAGGCTTCGAACCTGCTGGGCCTACGATTTGCTGACATCTCCCTGAGGCGCGCGTGGAACAATACGCGCCGTCGACGAGTTGGGCTCAGTCCGGTTGGAAGGCGAGCCATCTGCAAGCTCGCGCCTACGGTGGCCGGAAATCGGGATCGGAATCCCGGTGGCAGTTGGGGCGTGAGGACCGTTGCCTCACGCGATCGGCCGCCTCCTTTGCTAGCATTACTGCTTCGCAGAAGGAGGCGACCGCCTGCCGCTCCTCCTCGCTCCGGACCATGGCCTGTACCAAGGCCTGGCGCGAGAGATCAATCGATCGCACACCTCCACCGTGTGCTCCACAAAAGAACACGTATGGGTTTTACTCAATAAAAGGCCCACTCTCTCTCTCGCTCCACCCTAGAGTTGAAAAGATATTAAATGATTTTTTTACTAAAAAAAAAGTTGAGGCCGAATTCTTTCTTGTATTTAAGACACGGATGTTTACAGTTTACACTCAGCCTTTAGGCAATATTTACGTTTTGCAATTTGCATAATTTACCTACCTATAATTTCTCTGCACTCCTAAAAGCAAGCGACTATAAAACACTTTCTAATATACATTACATAAATGTAATAAATAATATTATTAATAACTTGATTAGGTTCCGATGTTATGTACAGTCAACGGCATCTATAACTTTTATTCTGAGGTTGGAAATTGTGGTTTAAGTAGCAGTTTAACCTTTCACAATTTTCAAAAAACATTTTTTTTTTATTCTTTATAGGTTCGCGCTTGATCGCTATCTCACTCTGATGGAAAGCGACGATGCGGTCGACGATGGAACGCGCTTACCTAGAAGTAACCTATTCAATTTTAACTTAAAAATTCCCGGATTGTAGCCATCAGGAAACACAGATTCCGGCAAGGACTTCCACTCCTTAGCTGTACGCATAATGAATGTGTTCCCAAAACTTTTTCTGCGTATAGGTGGGATGTCCACCATGTACCGGTGGCGCATCGCCATACGCCTGCCCCCCTAGCCAAGTTACAATCGTTTCGTTCGCGCCGAAAGCCTCGAGTAGGCCACGCCTCAGATTCCTTTGTTATGACCACGTGACTGAGCATTGAGATGACGTCAGAACAAAGGAATCGGAGGCGTGGCCTACTCGAGGCGTTCGGCGCGAACGAAACGATTGTAACTTGGCTATAGGGGCTGGTGGTCTGATGATGGAACGGGCTAGGCGGAATTAGCTTATGCAATTCCGACGCACACTCCCCGAAATGCAACCGATAGAAAACAGACAGGCTAGCAACTCGGCGTCGATGCTCAAGACTTTGAAACCTCGACTCAACGAGAAAAAACGAGAAATTGTGAGGGATGAACTATTTAGTTCCATGAAATGCGGAGGCCTTTTCTAAAGTGAGCCACTGGTGCTCACTCGACAGTCGAAGGGAAATGAGAAATTATAAGTCAAACTAAAAAGCTTTTCTTTGTAGAATAGAATAAAAAAAATTGAAAAAAAAGAAAAAGTTGAGGCCGGATTCGTTCTTGTGTTTAAGACACGGATTTTTACATTGAGCTTTTAGGCAAAATTTACGTTTTACAATTTCCTTAATTTACCTATAATTTTTCTGCACTCCTAAAATGAATCGAGTATAATACTAGAACTCCACTGCTCACACGTGTGCCACACACGCCGATCGATCTGAGCGCGTCGGTCTCCATACATTTTATATGGAAACTAGACTTGTAGAGCTACACTTGATCCACGCCACGCGACGTCGTTCTACGTACAAATCAGGCGTGTTACACGTGTGCGTCGGTCTAAAGTAGTTCTAGCTTAAATCACTTTCTAATATACATTACATAAATGTAATAATATTATAAATAACTTGATTAGGTTCCGATGGTAAGTAGGTACAGTCAACGCCATCAATTTTTTTTTCTGACTTGGGAAATTGTGTGTATAAGGGTTTATAGCAGTTAAACCGTTCGACTGCTTTCAAAATTTTCAAAAAACATATTAAAATTGTGAGGGATGAACTATTTAGTTCAATGATATGCAGAGGCGTTTTCTAAAGTGAGCCACTAATGCTCACTCGACAGTCGAAAGGAAATGAGAAATTATAAGTCAAACCACTCTTTTCTTTATAGAATAGAGTAACATTTATCAGCATAAAAACACGGTATAAAAGATGGTACAAAAATTTAATACAGAGTATACAATGCGTTCCAAATAAGAATAGGATCGATTGCCATGTTGTGACGTCACGTCATACTGTCAAGTCGAAAAATTATTATGGTGATCAAAACACGAATTTTTTTAAATTTAATTTATATACGAACTGCGAACGAAAAATAGTCAATCAGAATCCAGTTCTTCAATTTTGCTCATCTAATCTTAAGTTATTTTGCACTTTTCAGTGTTTTTTTTACATTGAAGTTGGTTGTATTTTTTTTTTTTTGTATAATGTTTTTTATTAACATGATATAGAAAATATAATTTTCTATGCAAAGTTCTATCAAACTGCCATTATTATACCTATCTCAGGTAAATGAAAAAAATCTGACTACTCATAAATCGACTCAAAGAGAAAATATTGGTCGGAGAGTGTTTGAATTTTAAATAATTGTCACATAGTTATTTATGCACATGACTGTACACGGCAAGCGCGCGCCTGAATAAAGGTGAACGCACATTGAGCCGAACGCGTTGAACGAATTGAAAGGGAAGAATTTTAAAATTCTTTATATGAGAAAATATCACACAGCTAACCGCGTCGAATCGTCCGAATCCACTACTCCAGAAATCCTACACGGATTCGGATACACCAAAGCGAATAAAAAAAAAGTTAATCTTATGAACCCACATTCTGGGCCTCAAGTCTGCTATTAAAATAGTGTCAGAATTGTCTATCATTGATATCATAATTGTTAATTTTGACAAGTTTGGTAATCTACTAATATAATGGCGTCATTATGACTTTCCAATGGTCAACCACTGACACTCCATTGAAATAAATGGCATAGAATTGTAATCTCGGACATATTGGCAAATGAATATCTAACGTATGCAGTAATCTGCTAAAATTTTTACAGTTCCTTTGATCAGTGACCTACCATGAGAACGTCATTGTGCAGTCATTGCTTTTAATTTGTTTCGAAATTATATTATAATTTGCTCGATATTGTTATTCTACCACAAAATCATTGACCGATCAATGATCGACCATTATGAATTATTAGATTACGAACTTTTAGCAAAATGACAATGGGATCGTGTTGGAATGACGAATTTATAAAAATAGCAGACTTGGGCCCCTGGACCTTTGGAAGACGTACGACCGTTAGAACGTCATTGTGCAGTCATTGCTTTTAATAAGCTCGATATTGTCATTCCACCACAACATTATTCTGAGACCATTGACCGATCAATGATCGATCATTACGAATACGATTACGATTTACGATTAGTATTGATTACGAATTTTTAGCAAAATGACAATGGAATCGTGTTGGAATGACGAATTTATAAAAATAGCAGACTTGGGCCCCAGGTTTCCCTTTGATGTATTTCACTTTCTTCATCTTCTAGCACTGACAATAATGCCACCATCCATCACAATTTACATATAATTACAGTGCGACAAGTGTAAAGGAAATAGAAAAGATTTCTTAGACGCGGTCGATTCTTTTGTCGCGGTTATGTGTGCGAGGCCATCTTGACTTCGATTCGTTCGCTGTGTTCGGCTCAGATAAGTACACACACACAGCGTTAATGTTTTCAGATTGTCGATTTGAACCAATTGTTTGACTTTATTGGTGTAGATGGTCGCTTACAATGGGCCTCATCAGAAGGCTTAAAGTTACTCAAAGGGCAATGGAAAGGGCTATGCTTGGAGTTTCCTTGCGTGATCGCGTCAGAAATGAGGGTATCCGCAGGAGAACCAAGGTAACGGACATAGCCCGAAGAATCGCCAAAATAAGTGGCAGTGGGCAGGGCACATTGCTCGCAGAACAGATGGTCGATGGGGACGAAAGGTTCTGGAATGGCGACCACGTACCGGAAGACGCAGCGTTGGAAGGCCTCTCACAAGGTGGACCGATGACCTGGTGAGGGTCGCGGGAATTCGATGGATGCGAGACGCACAGGACCGGTCATTGTGGCGGCATTTGGGGGAGGCCTATGTCCAACAGTGGACGTCTTTCGGCTGAAATGATGATGATGATAAATGATGATTGATGTATATATATAGATAGTTTATTAATTTGTGTATGTATTGTATAATTGTATGATATTTATGGTTTATTAGTATATCTTTTCTTGTAACTATTCGCCTTTTCTCTCTCTTTTATTGCACCTACCACTATTTATCTCTGCATCACCCTAAGGTTGACTGGTAGAAAATGCCTAAGGCATTAAGTCCGCCGCTGTACGTTTGTGCATAAAGCATTATTAATAATAATAATATATTTATTTTCTAAAAACACGGTGTACAAGATGGTAAAAGAGAACAATTAAGAGCAAACATGTTTCGCTAAGTATTAGCATGCAAATATTTGTTATGTACATAGTAACATACAGAGATATTTTGTCAACACACAATTATCGACATTTTTTATTTTTTTTATGTGAATTTCTAAAGGTCTTCGACTTTGAAAACAAAACTAACTTAATTAACATATCAAAACATTTTTTTTAAATCTTCAAACACACATTAAAATAGTTTAATAATAATCTATTTAAATGCAAACTTTAAAACTTAGATAACTAGACTACAAAGCATTCCTGAAGTGGAAGGACTGGCATGTTTTTTTTATTTAGAAATTCACCTATTGAATAAAAGCTATGCGATATTAACCATTTTTTTAAAACTACTCGAAATTTATTATAAGGCAATTCAGTAATCCAGCTAGGTAATGAGTTATATATAAGAGGCGCCATTAAATAAATACATAAGTGTGCGTTCAGCTTAAATAAGATCTACTAATGAACTGTAGCTCATGATGTATAGATCGTGTTCCACGGAAAGTAAAAGTTGTGAGATGAACGAAAGCTTCGAAGTGAACTTGTTGGTTTGACTGGGGCCTTAGTCTGCTATTTTTATTAATTTGTCATTCCAACCCGATTCCATTGTCATTTTGTTAAAAGTTCGTAATCTGCTAATTCATAATGATCGATCATTGATCTTTGAGAGTCGTGGTAGAATGACAATATCGAGCTTATTAAAAGCAATGACTGCACAATGACGTACTAATGGTAGGGCACTGATCAAAGGAACTGTCAAATTTTTTAACAGATTATCGCATACGTCAGATATTCGTTTGTCAATATGTACGAGATTACCATTCTATGCCACTTCTTTCAATGGAGTGTCAGTGGTTGACCATTAGGTTGACCGTAGGTTCGACTCTCACAGAAGACAAATATTTGTGTGATGAGCGCAATCATTTGTTCTGTGTCTGGGTTTAATTTATCTATAAATATGTACGTATTTAGAAATATACAGGGTGTCCGGTAATTAATGGACCACCTTGAAATGGATTATAGTAGAACTAAAGGCCAATCAGAAAAAAATACGAAAAAAAAAATGTATCACAAGTAGTACCTAAGATAAGAATTAAAAAAAAAAAAATGTTTTGCCTTACTTTACTTTATTGAACACGACATGACTAGAAAACACTAAAATGATTCATTCATTTTAGTGTTTTCTAGTAGTCATCGTTTTTTTTTTTTGTTTTAATATTATACTTAGTGTATAATATTAAAATTATATTAACTAATAACTATTCTGATAGATAGATAGTAAAGAAGACTAGTTACTTATTGTACTTTTTTTTAAATATAGAATAGAATAAACTTTATAGTAGACCAAAATAGTAACAAAAACTTTTACACTAACTTAAATCTATGTACAAAGGCGGTCTCATCGCTGACAGCGATATCTACCAGACAACCTTAGGGTGAAAATTTGAAATAGAAAAAGGGGGGGGGGGTGTATTGCAAATTAATAATGTAAATATTAGATTAAAATTATATACTAGTCTATACCAAGGGCGGCTGTACGTTAAGTGCACTCGTGCGCCGAACTGCCAGGTTCAGAAAAAACATAAAATGCATAATGTACCTATCTGTTTAACTTTCTGTTCATTATTCTATTAGCAAAATTATGACGTGTTTCGTCATAATTTTGCTAATAGAATATGTAAACAAACACAAAAATTATGACGAAACAATTTCAACTCTTTCTTATAAATCTTAAGGTTTATTTTTGCAGTAAAGAAAATGTCTCGTGCGCTAGGCAAAGCGCACGGCGAACGTTCATACAACTTCTATGAACACGAACCAAGACGCCTGGCGCGTGAGATAGATATAGTTTAGTAGGAAATGTACTGCAAAATATTACCGCTCTCGTGCGCCGCTCGAGCGAGCCGAAGTTTACCGAGACCGCACGAGGTGTTACGAAATTCGCCCGAGCCGGCCGGTTCGCTCGCTGCCACATCGCGGTAGGGTTGCCATTTTTTTATAAAAAATAACGTATCATAGTATTTTTAGTAGGAAAGATGTATTTGAATGAAAGTATTTTTCAAAATTTTATTTATGAATTGGTTTTTTCTCTTGAAAAAAAATTTTACGTGCTGCTTAGATACACTAACAGTTTTCCATGAGTTATTTTTACACTTTAGGAAACATATTCGTGTTTCAAGGTAGAAGCCCCGATAAATAGTTCAGTAAATATTCATATTAGTGTTTCTTTGTATGTATTTTTGGAGGTATGTGGAACAGAGAGTAAAGTCCCGCGAACCTCCATTGAAAAGGGAGGATCCTCCGACCAGACGGGTGTTATGTCTGGTGGGCTGCAACTGCCCGATAGATGATTTCGGGCTGTTCTATATGTTCTAATCGCGCGGAGAACTTTGATTGCGCGATTCAGGATTTTCTTATGTGACGCGATAGATGTCGCTACATCACTCCCCTCCGGAGATCGGAGATCGATGGTTCTTGATGCTTCTTGATGCGTGCCAGGCCATTGGTAGGTTGGTTCCAGTGAGTCGGAACCGAATGCCGCATAGTTCTCGGTGAGTCGGAACTGTCTGCGGTGATGCCCCAGTGAGTCGGGGTGGTGCTGTCCCAGTGAGTCGGGATGATGCTGCAGGCTCCAGTGAGTCGGAGTAGTGCTGCTGGCTCCAGTGAGTCGGAGCGGTGCTGTGCGACGTAGTGGCTTGACTGCTTGCGTCGACCAGGAGAGGTTCTTCATTGCTCTTCATGTGACTGGCCGAAGGTGCAGTGTGTTTCGCCAAGGTCGCTGATGAGGCTGAGGGTGATGACCAGGTATGACCATGTAGGCATGCTGGTGGTCAGGATACCCTTTATAGCCGTGGGTGCTGGCTGTATGGCTCGCTGCTCGAAAGCTTGAGGAAGTGATGATGACGTCACGAGGTAGTAGCTGCACGAAGGCTGCGCTGACGTTCTTTGTCGAGGGTCACCAGTTTGGAGGTAGGCGGAACAGAGAGTAAAGTACCGCAAACCTCCGTTGCAAAGGGAGGATCCTCCAACCAGACGGGTGTTATGTCTGGTGGGCTACAACTGCCCGATAGATGATTTCGGGCTGTTCTATATGTTCTAATCGCGCGGAGAACTTTGATTGCGCGATTCAGGATTTTCTTATGTGACGCGATAGATGTCGCTACATATTACAGTATAGATTTTAAAAAGAGTATTCTCATATACGAGAGTTTTATGTAAAAGTATAAAGTATATTTACCAAAAATAAAGCAAAATACGTAATTATAAAGTATGATTGGCAACCCTTCATCGCAGACGCGCGTGTTTTTGTTTGTAATTTTGTGTTTGTTTACATTTTGCAAGGATTTACGTATTATTGTGTTGTGGATGTGTGTAATAAATAAAAATTAGATTTTAAATGGGTGGGACCACCTAGGCCATTTCTTAATTTGAAACAGGAGTGTAAATCCAAAAACAAAACATTTACGCGGAGTTTTAAAAGTGAAATGTACATTAAAAAGAAATGGCTGTGTGGATGTGAGCGGCTCAATACATTGTTTTGTTTTCTTAGTATTGTTTTTGGCGGTGAATTGATTTGGACAGAATCAGGAATTAGTGATTTGACGCAGGTAAGTGAATAAAAAAAAACATGATGCATCGCAAGTACATCTACAAAATTGGTCTGTGTTGGGCACCGTAGATATTCGTAACCAATTAGTTTCTGTTTACAGAACCAATATAATAAGATTTAACGAACAAGTTATTAAAGGTTTCACGCAATTATCTGATTCACTAATTTTGCAAATACAGTCTACATAAACACAGTAGTAGGTATATTGCGCATCCATAATCCTTTTTTTTGGATCTGTGAATTCGAATACATAATAAGCTGGTAAAGTGCACCACCACTTTTATAACCCACCAGCCGCCACTGGTCTATACATAGATGTAATATAGCTATTATATTTAAAAGACAATATATAAATATGCAAGTTGTTTTAGATTGGAAAATTAGTATAATTTATTTTTTAAACAAAGTTTAAACCTCTTATTTATTCATTTATAAAAACTTCATGCAACGCAAAGTACAAAGGCGGACGGAAGAGAGAAAACATGGCAGGTGCATAAAAAAAAAAAGATTAAAAAGAAAACAAGGAAACAAATGTATACATAAAATAAACATACATATTATATTTAATATAATATAAACCTACATATATAGAAACATGTATTAATTAATCTCTCTTAAATCAACATGCGTAAAAAAAATTATGAATACATGAGTGACCAATAATTTTGAAATAATGTCGGTTTCATGTAGATTTGATAATGGTACAATTAATAATTGTATCTGCCTTAAATAGTGAATTATTGCTATTAATGTACAAAACGAGAAAAAATACTGAAGCAAAAAAATGAAATCTGGAAACTGTTTTTTTTTTTTAAAATTCAGTTTTACCTGACCCTTAGGAATTAATAAAAAACACATCAGGCATTGATGATTTAAAAAATAGCTTATTTAAACAAATAGAAACTAAATGGTCAGAAATTAACTACATTATTCAAATGTACTAAAATCTCATACATAATATTTAAAATGGTTAGGTCGTGTGACTTTCATTCTGCACGTTTCCAAAAGAACAGAACTCCAAACGAATTACTGGTACCTAGACAGAGACTACATTTATACAGCAGGAATTCCTATTGCATGGCAATCAAAATTTTTAATAATCTGCCTGCATACATCAGAGTGTTGCCGACCAATAAATTCAAGAAAAGAATTTTTGTTTGGCTGTTGGATAACTGTTTGAATTTTTAAATCGAAAATATTGACATTGCATAAGTAATAAATATTGACAGTTTATGAATATCTTTTGACATTATTATAATATTGTTCAATGACTTTTTATTGCATATTGACATTATATTTAACATAAGTTACACATATTCATTTAAAAACGCCGACTATTAATTTAATTTTTTATTTTACTATTTTTACTTAATATTGCATGAACTATAATTATGTGAATTTGCAAATTAGATACTCATTTAATATTTCTACACCAGCAAAGGTAGTATATGTGATTCCGTCTAATATTAAGATCTTCATGTTCCATGTACTCAGAAATAAACGATTATATTTTATTCTATTCATCCACTCGTCTTGTGTGCTAGGCAGTGCGGGAGACGTCATAGGATGATTTCCCACCTAAAAAAAACTTGTAGAATTCTATCCTTCAACTGCCCTTTGTGTTGTGAAAACCTGTGTGACCACGGGCTTTCTTATCAGAAATCATCATCAGCCCTGCTGGACCTCAAAAGAAGAAATAGTCCTGCCAACACCAAAGCGCGAAGGCATCAAACTCATCTGCACCTCATGCAGCATATGCTGAGTTAGGCGCCATTTTGGCCTCACACTGATTATAACATTTTTTTTTCATTGTGCAGATATTTTTAGTTTATATAGGGTATTACACTCATTTTTGAAAAGGTAATAAACCACAAAAAAAAAACAAAATTTTTTTTCAGCCGCTAAGTATCCTAAAAATGCATTTTAAATTATTTTCAATTTTCGCGCGTGTTTGACGAAAATTTAGAAAGCAGTGGACGCCATATTTACTCTAGTCATGACGTCAGTTGGCTGTGTAAACAAATGCGCTCAGCATGGCCGATCAGTTGACAGTTGACAGCTGTCACTAGTTTACACAACCGAATGACGTAATAACATGGTGGCTACTATTTCAAGGCGATAAAGAACAGATAATAAAAACAGAAAACTTTAAATTGAATTTTAATTTTTTTTTTACTTGAATTTTAAATTTTAATTTTCTTATTTTACTTTCTCGAGGGTATTTTACATTTTTTTTTTCTATCTTTCTTTCTTATCTTCTAACGCCTGTATTCGTGTGTGTACAGGTGCTCCTGGTACTGCTGGCGCTGTCGCTATCAGCAGTAGTGGCGGAGGAGACGCCGCCTGGACTCGTTAGCAAGGACAGCGAGCAAGACCTGCAGGCAGAGGCGACGCAGACAGGTACGGATTTTTTTTAATTTAGACTAAACTTTCTAGCATAATCATAATCAGCCTTTCAATGTTCCTACTATTGGGACTCAGGCCTGCTCTCTATTAGAGGGAAAGAGCCCTAATCCACCAAGCGGGCCCAGTGCGGGTTGGTGAAGGTCACATCGCACGGTTGATCATAAAGAAACCTAATTCAAAAACTGGTACTTGAAAATTGAATCTTAAACCACCTAATTTATGGTTCAATTTTCAAACATCCTTTTTCGATTTAGGTCTTTTTATGATAAAGCGTGAGACATGTCTTCGAATATTTGATTCTAGGACATGCCGGTTTCCTCACGATGTTTTCCTTCACCGTTTTGAGAGCAGTGGTGATGAAATAAATTACACAAAGTAATGCGCCTGGCTGGGTTTGAACCCGCGACCTACAACTCGTAAGTCGTGGGCGTTACCACTTGGCCACCACTGCTCTACTGGCTATACTTTCTAACTGGTGGGGAAAGGCACCGCATCAACTTCTTCCATTCAATCTTTCCTAGAGCCACCTTGAGGTACGGCATTGTGTCATCATCATCATCATCATCATTTCAGCCGATAGACGTCTACTGCTGGATATAGGCCTTCCCCAAACGTCGCCACAATGAACGGTCCTGTGCGTTTCGCATCCATCGGATTCCCGCAACCTTCACCAGGTCATCGGTCCACCTTGTACCGGTCACCGCTCCAGAACCTTTCGGCCCCAACGGCCTCTGTTCTGCCAGCAATGTGCCCTGCCCATTGCCACTTAAGTTTGGCGATTCTTCGTGCTATGTCAGCAACCCTTATTCCAGCCGAATTGTAATCCTGCTGATCGTGAATTTAGCCGCATTACATTACAGCACCGTTTTTCAATCCCGCGAGCCAATTTGTAATACGGCATGTTATACGATACGGCTGCGACATGTACATTAAGCCAGCTAGTGTAACAATCATGGTATACTGGCCAGGGCCTCAAGTCTGTAATTACAATAGTGTCAGAATGGTCTATCATTGACATCCTAATTGTTGATTTTTACAAGTTTGGTAATCTACTAACATAATGGCGTCATTATGACTTTCAAATGGTCAACCACTGACACTCCATTGAAAGAAATGGCATAGAATGGTAATCTCGTACATAATGACAAATGAATGTCTGACGTAATTATGCGGTAATCTGCTAAAATTTTTACAGTTCCTTTGATCAGTGTCCGTCGTTGTGTAGTTATTGCTTTTATTTTGTTACAATACAGCTCGATATTGTCATTCTACCACAATTTATTACGAGACCAATGACTGATCAATGATCGACCATTATGAACTTAGCAGACTATGAAATTTTAGCAAAATGACAATGTGATCGTGTTGGAATGAAGGATTTATAAAAACAACAGACTTGGGTCCCAGATCGTTTGACGATATGTCCATCCACGTTTGGCCATATCATTAACTAGCTTCTGGTGGCGGCTTCGCCCGCATGGAAGTCGAGTTCTTCATACAAACTTCCAGGGTGGAGTTTCGTAAAATCCGTTCTTAGCGAACATCTACACCCTATAAAGAACCTACCTGCCAAATTTTAAGCTTTTAGATGTTATAGTTTCTGAGATTTCGTGATTAATCAGTGAGTGGTATTATACAATGTATAGATGTAGAATTTTTGTGCATCAAAAGTCTTATTCTTCACAAACAATTCTTATTGTACATCTAATATTAATGGAGTTTTAAGGACATGGGGCACTCCGACTCAGACAAGTTAGGTTAGAAGGAGATTTCGGGGTCTAGTGAGCAAGCGAAGCGAGCGTACATAGACCCCGCTATCGCCTTCGTGGTTATTTTTTAAAATCACCCAGAATAGCATATTTTATTGCACAATTTGTATTTTTAATGGAACAAAAGCATATTTTGTAGTGGAAAACAGGAATATATCGAGGAACAGTGAACTTTACCGGTGGACAACGTATCTAACTATTTTACAATATGATCAGTCATATTGCCACTGAACTGAATGAAATAAAAATATTGATGTAAATTAAAAGGAATTAAGTATAAAAATAAAATAAAATAGGCTTTTTATTCTATTCATTCATCATGAAAAATTATAATCCAAAACAATAATCCATAATAATCATAACATTAAATTAAGTTAAATAATAATAATTTTAGGTAGTAGTCGCCTCTTTGGCGTAGGTCTCCCCCAGTGTTTTCCACAGTTCCCTAGCTTTTCTTATCTCTAGCTTTTCTCATCCAATCCGGTCCAACTTTTTTTGTAAATATGTCTCTCCATCTATTTCTTTGTCGTCCTTTATTTCTTATTTCCTCTCTTGGTAGCCATTCTGTTACTTTTTTGTCCATCTATCGTTTTCCATTCTACATACATGACCTAATGAAATTAAGAATAATTTAATAAAATTATATATAATTGTGTTTCAGGGGCCGCGGCACAGAAGCGCGAGGCGTCGCTATCGAACTCTTACGGGGAACCTCTACCGCCGGACGCCTACGGACCACCACAGGATCTGTCCAACAATAGTAAGTTACTACCACAAAAAAAATAAAACCCGACTACGACAAAAAAAAACGACGCTGAAAAAGTATGAAACAAGATTTTCATACTTCGAACAGTACAAAAAAAAGCCGCAGTCACACGTTATAGGTACCAATCATCATCTTCCTGCCCTTGTCCCATTTTATTTGGGGTCGGCGCAACACGTGTTTTTCTTCCATTCTATCCTGTCAACCGTCATACTATCACTAACTGCCTTTTCTTTCATATCACTTTTCACACAATCCATCCATCTTTTTTCTTTGGCCTCCCTCTCCCTCTCCACCCATCCACATGTATACTCATAACTCTTTTAGTAACATGTGTTTCATCTCTCCTCTTTACATGACCATACCAAGACAATTCCCTTTCAACTTACAGGATATAGGTACCAACCGAAACACTTTAATAACATGTGACTACGGATTTTCTTTTTGTACAGTTCGCGTCCATTTATTTGTATTGTCATAGTGGCTTAACTATCTTCATTGTGATATCTTACACTACTACTTACTACACTACTTTGTTAATTTGTATGTATGTATCTAAGTATATATTTATTATTGTTTTCCTAATCTAGTTCGCCATTATGTTGCACCTACCATGTTATATTTCTGCACCACCCTAAGGTCGACTGGTAGAAAATGCCTAAGGCATTAAGTCCGCCTTTGTACAGTGTTTCTTACTAGTGCATAAAGTTTTAATAAATAAATAAATAAATATCTATATGAGTATGAAGTTCCGTTGGCCATTTCTGGTCTTCTTCATCAGTTCCACTTTATCAAATGTTACTTTTTGACCGTAAATGCTTAAGTCCTCGATAATAATACCAAAATCACTATATGATTGCCTATAATATTTGACGAGTTCCCTCGATTCCTCATGGATCCTATCAGAACTGGATTTTGAAAAAAATGGGACCAATCTTGAAGCATATCCATTAAGGGGGAAAAAATACAACAAAATTGATAACCTCCTCCTTTTTTGGAAGTCGGTTAAAAGGTAGTAAAATAAAATGGATCAAGGGAAGGAAGATGAAGCCTTACAATATTTTTTTGATCACTGTTACATATACAAAACTATTTTTACCCGTTACTCATATTTGTGCGTCATATTTGTGTAGTCAAAAGTAAAAAAAAAAACTAAATCCCAAAATTGTCCACAAAAATTTGTCATAATTGTTAAATTCATCATTGAATCAATCATTCATAACAATTGCTACTAGACAATACTACGCGCAGTGTTTTTCATTCATAATCAATAGCCTGTACAATATTTCCATAAATTGAGTGACATTTTGGGATATAAACAAACGCTAATAACTTTGCTGTTTATGAATATTATTTATTGAGACTTTACTTAAACAATAACAAGACCTTTTCTAATAAGCCCTTTAAGTATTTGTACTAATTAAAAACTAGTGGTGTAGAGAATATTGTTCTATTCAAGTAAACTTTAATTTGATGGTACAGATTTTTTTTTACAAAATATACTAAAAACATATCTTTTCTCTTTTTCAGTCCAAGATCTCCCGCATCCGGTACCAGCCGCAGTGTACGGAGTTCCCGACCAGCTCGTGTTCAACAACAACCCTCTCCCTCCCCCTCCCGGAGCTTACGGCCCCCCCGCGCCGGTCAACTTCCCCTCGCAGCAGTACCACGGTCCTCCACCACCACCACAATACCGACCTAAACCCATCTACGGACCTCCAAAACCTGTATATGGTCCTCCGAAACCGGTATACGGACCCCCAAAATACAACCCCCCGAAACCATCCTATGGTCCTCCAAAGAAAACTTATGGACCACCTAAGCAGAGTCTACCAAAGCCAACATATGGAGTTCCGTTCAAACCCCCAAAGATAACACTAAACAAGCCGATATTTAGTCCTCCAAAACCTGTCTATGGACCCCCAAAACCTGTCTACGGTCCTCCAAAACCGGTCTACGGACCCCCACAGCCGGTATACGGTCCTCCGATTAGAGACGTCCAGTCTTTACCCCTGCCGGAGTTACCGCAAATTCCCTTGCCTCCGCTAGAAAATAATAATCTAGATTTCGGCCTGAATCTGCCGGCGCCGATCTATGGGACACCCTTGGTGTCGTCTCTACCCGCAGACTTAAAGCCAAACTTCCCCATACCTAGCGATTCATACGGACCTCCAGGACATGTACTAGGACCGATTGGACCAAACGACCAGATCGAAGTACATAACATTGGCGGTTTCGGAGGTGGCGGCCACTACGGACCCCCTCAGCCAGACCCCAACCCTCAGCCCCCCCATCCCGGTATTCCTGCTCCTCCAACACCACCACACGTTCTTTACGACGGCTGGAAGCCCATTCCTGGAGTTTCCAAGCCGATTGGCCAAATTAGCGACCAATATGGGCCGCCAACTCAGACGCAAGAGATTCACATCAACTTGGACCAATCTTTGCCCAACGTGGACCAACATCACCAGTTCACTTCTGGAAGTAACACGTTCTTATCAGGAAACAACCAGTTTTCATCTGATAATCATCAGTTCTCATCAGGACCTCAGATCACAACTGGTACGTAATTTTCAACATTCTATTTACTAAAGCTAAGAAAGAATTTTATAAATGAGAAGCAGTGTCTCTGAAACGTGGTCGCTCACAATGGACCTCATCAGAAGTCACCCAAAGGGCTATAGGGCTATGCTCGGAGTTTCCTAGTATGATCACATCAGGAATAAAGATATCTGGAGGAGAACCAAGGACACATCCCGACGAATCACCAAACTTGGGAGGCAGTGGGCAGGGCACATTGGTCGCAGAACAGATGGTCGATGGGGATAAAAGGTTGTCGAGTGGGATCGCGCGTACCAGGAAACTCATAATTGGTGCTCACTCACACCCGGGGTCGTAGTCCGACTGCCGTCCGACCGTCCAGTAACCGTCCGGACCGAGCCCAAGTCGTCGACAGCTCATACTGTTCCATTCGCGCCTCAAGGAGATGTCATATGATGGTACACTTCTCTTGTCAAAGACGAACAGAAATAAATAATTCTCCATTTTTTCTTCCAGGCTACGCTAACGTCCACCAGGATGCTCTCGCCAACATCGACCTAAACGCCATCGTCGGAGGAGATTCCAACCACATTGACCAGTCGAAGACAGTCTTCGAAGCTCACTACACTGAGAGCAGCCACAACTCACAACCCGACATATCTATACAAAATCTGCCAGGAAAGCCCTTTGATACTTACGGAGCACCGCCTTTAGATTCTCAATCGAACGGACCTTACTCTGGGTCGTTAAGGCAGCAGGGAGCGAAGGGTCTAGTGGCTCCATCGGGACAGTACGGCGTCCCTCCAGGGAGCCAGTACGGTGCACCACCTCGCCCGCACGCTCCAGGCCTCCCACTCGCGTATGGACAGCACTCCGGAGGAGGACACTCTGGAGGAACAACCCCTCGCCATCCAATAAAATTCCGTGAATCCGTCCCAGCTGGGCTATTTACTCATATAGCTCATACAACACAGCATAAGGACGCGCATTCGATCGATCACGCGCACCACGGACCAGCCTACCTCCCTCCTCCAATCAGAGATATTAAGGATGTGAACTCCCAAACTGGAACTGTCTCCCTCTCTATAGAACCTACAAGTCTATACAGCCTCCCACACTCTGGGAATCCAATATCCTTCCAACAAGTCCAACAGACACCTTCGAATCTCTACGGTTCTCCATACGATTCGTACTCCGCCCCCCTCTTGACTGTAGGAGTTGGGGATCACGTGACTTCAGGCTCCAACACCAACGCTATCACCTCAACCATCGATGGAAGACTCATAGCTAATTTATCTAACTTGGATGCCGCAGCGATCTTGAAGCACTGCCCGTATCATGAAGCTATTTTAAAAGCTGCTCAAACAGGTGAGAAGATTCCAGCTGATCTGGCGACGAGCTACATCAACAGTTTGAGCAGTCTCGGGACAACTTTGAACAAGTCGGCGAACACAGTGACGATACCAGATTCTTTCATACAATCGAGTAATAAAAGAGAGAGTTATAATTTACAGAAATCAAAGTCTTTGAAAGAGAAACATGCTATCAAAGATGAGAGACTCCAGTATGTAAGTGAGCAGATACAGAAGACTTCTGAACGGATCAGGGACTTGAATGAAGAAGCGAAGCAGCTGCAACAGAAAATAGTTTCGACGAGCCAGAATATACAGTCAGATGTTCGGGCTTCTCCCAATCAGGTCGGATCGTACTCTGTCCAAATACAGTCCTCTAATGGTGGCAAATCTTCTGTACCCCATGATCAATTACTGTCAGGAGATTTACTACAGAGCATTCTCCAAGCCATTGACGACCCATCAAAACCCCAGCAACAACAACACCAACAACAACGACAACAACAACAACAATACACACAGCAACAAGTCCAACAACAACAATTCACACAACAACAGCAAAACGTGCAACAGCAACAGCAGAATCAACAGCAACAGTTTTCGCAGCAACAGCAAAATATTCAACAACAACAGATAACACAGCAAAACGCACAACAGTTGCCTCAGCAACAGCAGCAGCAACTATCACAACACCAGCACACTGAGCAGCGACAACAGCAATTTGCGCAACAACAACACTCTTTTTCACAGCAATCACAACAACAACTCTCACAACAACAACTACCAAATGACAAATATCAGAATAAATTCAATTCAAACGTAAATTTAGAGTCATTCAGTGATGGCTTGGTTCTACCGGCAGGTTATGAACCTGTGGATCACACGAAGTCGGGAGACCAGGTCACACAGGGAACACAACACATAAAACATATACACACACACAACTGTGATTTAAAAGCTGAAGGCTCAGCCAAAAATGAAGTCGTAGTGCCAGCTCCTGAGGACTTGAAGTCTATTGATAAGGACGACAACGAGGTCGCGATATACTTCGGCGACAAGGACGAAGCGGTGACAGAGATCTCCGTCGCGACGAGCATCAGTGAGAGCGCGTAGTGTGGGCCATCTAGTCTGAACGCGGCCATTATAAACGCACACATGTACAAGAATCGTAGGCTTAGAAATCATATACACGAGCGGCATATTGCCGTCGACATTCTATCTTTGAATATCAGAAGCAGCCGTCGTGTGTGTCAAGTGTCACTAGGTCGACGGCCGCCGTCGACATTCTAACTTTGAAGCAGGTCGACGGCTGCCTTCGACATTCTAACTTTGAAGCAGGTCGACGGCTGCCGTCGTGTGTGTCAAGTGTCACTGTAGATCGACGGCTGCCGTCGATATTCTAACTTTGAAGCAGGTCGACGGCTGCCTTCGACATTCTAACTTTGAAGCAGGTCGACGGCTGCCTTCGACATTCTAACTTTGAAGCAGGTCGACAGCTGCCGTCGACATTCTAACTTTGAAGCAGGTCGACGGCTGCCGTCGACATTCTAACTTTGAAGCAGGTCGACGGCTGCCGTCGACATTCTAACTTTGAAGCAGGTCGACGGCTGCCGTCGTGTGTGTCAAGTGTCACTATAGGTCGACGGCTCCCGTCGTGTATGTCGACGGTTACCTTTCGCCGTCGACAATATGCCGTTCGTTTATATGAGCTCTCAAGATCTGTAAAGCTCACTTCACACGAATATGTACCTTATTCTTTAGACCATAGTCATCGTATTACAATGTTGTGTTTTATAGATCTTAGGCCCTCGCTCACGGCGACTTTTGATAGCGATGCTGTTGCGCGTTCGCATCGATACAGTCGCGATGTTGTAGCGCGTTGGCATTGTCTTCTATAGCGCTTGCAAATGCGACTAACGCGCGTTATAAGCGAAGCTAACGCGCGTTATTAGCGAAGCGAACGCGCGTTCGTAGCGATGCTGTCACGCGCTTACAAAACGCGCGACAGGATCGCTACAAAAAATCGCCGTGAGCGAGGAACCTTAGTCTGTGTGGTCTTGACACGTACGAATAAATCCGGTTAATTTTGTCAATACACTACTATTGTACTAGATTACATATAATATTGGGCCAGTATATTACGGTGGAAGGGTTTTCAAAGTACATCTCCATATAATAACAATAAAACAGCCCTAGTCGGTATTCTACTAGATTTCGTCAATCTGACGTCATCATCTCATCCGCCATCTTGGTACGATTCGTCCATAGCTTATTATAGACTGTCCATAGACTAAGTATATCTATGGATTTGCCATCTTGTAAAAATGAGTTTTATTTAAAATAGTCTGTAATTAAAATTCATGTGAACATCGAGTCATGTTTCATGTTTTAAAATTAATTATTTATATTAATTTATATTTAAATTTACTGTTAAGATAAAAATATTCAGTATTTTTGGGAATGTAAAATGGTATGTTTTAATTTAAAAAAGAGGCTATTCATTTTCGCATTTTGTATCAATTTAATATACAAAGAAATATATCATATAATAATTATATCGACGCTTGAAAGGCAAAAAGTACTAAGCGACATTGAGTAAACTTTAACAGAAATTGATTAAAAGTTAATAAACTTAAAAAAAAAATACAAAATAGTCGGATTTTTATCTTATTAACAACATGGTAATAGTATCTAAATTCGTCATTTTTTTAACTAAAATTTTTTTTTCAAAAAATTTTATCTTTAAATTACTCTCCTGTAAGTTTACTCAATGTCGCTTAGTAATTTTTGTCTTTCAAGCGTCAATATAAAGTCTTTGTTTGATACAAAATGGCGTTCGAGTCAAAAGCAACAGTTTTGGGCACAATTAGTTACATTTATAAATTAATAAATGTTGTATTTGTGCTAAAAAAACATTTAGCATTGAAATAAAATCCGTTGTGTCGATACAATAACAAATATTGTATAGCGGAGCAGTTTGTAACTTACGAACCAGTACAAAAATTAGGAATCTGTTATTTCTAATAATGTGAACATTCATTGGCAATATTTCGAAGGGTGTGAATATGAAATACTTATGAAAAAATTTAAAATACAATTTATTTCTGACTGACCTCTTAGTCTAGTGGTTAGTGGCCCTGACTGCTATGCCGGAGGTCGTGGGTAGATTCCCACCCAGGACAAATGTTTGTGTGATGAGCACGATCATTTGTTCTGTGTCTGGGTGTAATTTATCTATAATATGTATGTATTTAGAAATATATAAGTATGTTTATCAGTTGTCTAGTACTCATAAGACAGCTCTGCTTAGCTTGGGACTAGACGGCGTTGTGTGAAAATTGTGGAATATATAAATATATTATATTCGCATAACTCGAAAAAATCCAGAAAAAAAGTAATTTTTTTACGATTTTCGTCTTTTTGAGTATTTCAACCCCCGAAAGATTGCGATTGAACTAACTGTAGGTACATCACCTTATATTTAAAAATTGTACGATGTAAAATGTATTTAAATATTATTTATTATTGCGGTTGTAAATGTTAAAGTTGTGCATGTTAATGATTTAATAAAAATGTACATAATAACATTTGTATTTTTATTATTCATATTTGTTCCTCAATTTATTCCTATTGGAGACAATGGTGGCCGAGTGGTAACGGCCCCGACTTACAAGTTGTAGGTTGCGGGTTCAAACCCAGCCAGGCGCAATATTTTGTGTAATTTATTTCATCACCACTGCTCCCAAACCGGTGAAGGAAAACATCGTGAGGAAACCGGCATGTCCTAGAACCAAAAATTCGAAGACATGTGATATCCACCAACCCGCACTGGGCCCGCGTGGTGGATTACAGCCCATTCCCTCTCCTAGAGAGGAGACCTGAGTCCCAACAGTGGGAACATTATAAGGCCGACTACGCTACGCTACGCTTATTCCTATTTTCTAGTGCAAAATAGGCCTTTGTTCGGCCAAAAATATAAATTCTGCACAAAAATATGCTTTTCTGAGTGGTTTAAATAAAAATAACCACGAAGGATGATTTCCGATGGACTGTTCATTGTGGCGACGCTTGAGGGAGGCCTATGTCCATGTGCACTCGAAAAAAAACTGTTATTGGCTTTAATTTTTTTTAACCAAACATCGACGTCTCACACGCTTTGAAACGCATGCTTAGTACTCTCACCCTCATACTCTCGGCTGAATATTTTTTATGTTTAGGGGATGTTTAGTCGCTACAATTTGTCCGACGTCCGTATGGTGTTCGGACTTAAAAAATGGCACCATCCCATCTCTTCCCGTGGGTGTCGTAAGAGGCGACTAAGGGAAATACCAGAGAATGGGCAGTAGCATTCTCTGTCCACTATAACAACCACACTGCGATCGCCAACCCGCCTGCCAAGCGTGGCGATTACGGCAAACCCCTCCAAAAATGATAAGCAAAATATTGTGGCGGCATTTGGGGGAGGCCTATGTCCAACAGTGGACGTCTTTCGGCTGAAATGATGATGATGATGAATGAAATATAACTTTGTAATAATTACCCTAATAACATATTTAAAAATCAGCTATGTTAAAATAAGTAGAGTTCAATTATTTTTTGTGGAGCTTTAAAGCGTCTGACAAAAATTTGGGCCCATGGAAAGTGTCTGACACTTATGGATACTACTTTAGAATAATATTCTACAAAACATATATAAAATTAGCCATAAAAAAATAAGTAACTTATTTTTAGTCACTAAAAGAGTTATGAGTTTACATGTGAATGGATGGAGAGGGAGAGGGAGACCAAAGAAGAGATGGATGGATTGTGTGAAGAGTGATATGAAAGAAAAGGAAGTTAGTGATAGCATGACGAGTGACAGGGCAGAGTGGAAGAAAAAAACGTGTTGCGCCGACCCCAAATAACACGGGACAAGGGCGGGAAGATGATGATGATGATGATGATGATTTTTAGTTCCCTTTCTCACCTGGTACCTGCCCATGTTATCCAAGGGGGAGCTCCACAAGCACACAGATATTCAAAGCACATGAGACGCTACTGAGAACCTAAGGTTTCGTGCATGTGAAAATAAGTTATGTCTTATTGCTCGGGGATCTTATTTTAGGAGGTCGTAGGTTCGATTGCCACCCAGGACAAATATTTGTGTGAAGAGCACGATCATTTGTTCTGTGTCTGGGTGTAATTTATCTATAATATGTATGTATTTAGAAATATATAAGTATGTTTATCAGTTGTCTAGTACTCATAACACAAGCTCTGCTTAGCTTGGGACTAGACGGCGTTGTGTGATAGTTGTGGAATATTATTATTATTCCATTTATTTTCTATCTAAACATATTATTTATATTTTTAAACATTTCTTAAAAAAAATTATTTAAAAATATAAAAAATAGTAGCCCACCGGCATCGGGAACAGGGTCCAAGCTACCGGTGGTACTGAGAGAGGAATCTCCGAACAATACGCGCCGTGTCCAGGAGTACTGCCTTCTGAATCAAGCCCTTGATCCAACTGCCTAACGAGAGCCTCCTCAGATGTTGGTCGAGGCTTTTGGCAATTAAGCCATTGGCCGTCATGACTATCGGCACAATGACTGCTGTGTCCACTTCCCACATGTCGACAACCTCGGGAGCCAAGTCAAGATATTTAGTTTATCTTTCTAAGCTTTCACGAGATCCTCGTCACGAGGGACTGCTTTATCAACAATCACGTCATTATTACTATTATATGCGTTATTATATCTCAGAACCCTGGAGCCCAGGGCCTCAAGTCTGCTATTACAATAGTGTCAGAATGGTCTATCATTGACTTCATAATTGTTGATTTTGACAAGTTTGGTAATCTACAAACATAATGGTGTCATTATGACTTTCCAATGCTCAATCACTGACACTCCATTGACAGAAATAGCATAGCATGGTAATCTCGTACATATTGAAAAATGAATATCTGACGTATGCGGTAATCTGCTAAAATATTGACAGTTCCTTTGATCAGTGACCTACTATTAGAACGTCATTGTGCAGTCATCAGCTTTTAATTTGTTTCGAAACAGCTCGATATTGTCATTCTATCACAAGATCATTGACCGATCAATGATCGATCATTATGAATTATTAGATTATGAACTTTTAGCAAAATGACAATGGGATCGTGTTGGAATGACGAATTAATAAAAATATCAGACTTGGCTTCAAACCCAGCCAGGCGCATTACTTTGTGTAATTTATTTCATCACCACTGCTCTCAAAACGGTGAAGGAAAACATCGTGAGGAAACCGGCATGTCCTAGAAACAAAAATTCGAAGACATGTGACATCCACCAACCCGCACTGGGCCCGCGTGGTGGATTACAGCCCGTTCCCTCTCCTAGAGAGGAGGCCTGAGTCCCAACAGTGGGAACATTAAAAGGCCGACTATGCTATGCTATGCAGACTTGGGCCCTTGGACCTTTGGAAGGCGTACGAGGAGTCGAAACCTACCCACTTCAAAAATAAAACAACTGTGTGTGTAGTTTAAAAAAAAGAGATTTATTTCAGAAAATACATGAAACATTCAATGTTCTCGTTACGTTCAAACATTACAGTTGACATCTATACTTAAACTATACATTTATATATAATATATTACATCAATCACAATAAAAATACATTCAAAATGCTTTACAACCATCAGTTTTGTGGTTCAAATACACTGTAGTATTTTTCTTTACCATTTTCTTTCAATAACATCTTGCAGAGACTGTCTACATGGTGAGCATACGTCTAGGGAGCTGCAGACTGCGGGGGGGGAGGGGCTCGCGTGCGGGGGGGCTGCGGACAGAAAACTTGCCGTTACTCACATATAAGGGAAGACAGAATTTTTCAGAATCGTTCGAAAGAGTCCCGCGACTCTGGAACGCAAAGGGCAACTGAAGGACCACATGTAGTCAGTAAAAGTCTGACATTCCCTCTCGCTCTACCCAGAGCATAAGCATAATCAACCTTATAATGTTCCCACTGCTGGAACTCAGGCCTCCTACCACGGAACCCTCAGTGCGCGAGTCCGACTCGCACTTGCCCAGTTTTATTTTTATTATTTTTTAATTACTCTTTGCCGTGGTTAGTCATTACCTTAGCATTAAGATGCACCAGCTTGTTGTGATTGTAGAGCGCGGCCTCGTAACCAAACGTGGAGGCGCACTGCGTACACTTGAAGGGTCTCTCGCCCGTGTGCGAGCGAAGGTGGCCTTCTAGAGTCTTCTTAGTCTGCGAGGAAATAAAGAACATGAAATTTAGAACCACCACATAGATGAGGATCATTGGTGTAGCGACATCTATGGCGTCACAAAAGAACTAATCCTGCATCGCACAATCAAAGTTCTCCGCGCGATTAGAACATATAGAACAGCCCGAAATCATCTATTGGGCAGTTACCCACCAGACATAACACCCGTCTAGTCGGAGGATCCTACCTTTTCAAAGGAGGTATGTGGGACTTTACTCTCCTGTTCCGCTTACCTCCAAACTGGTGACCCTCGACAATAAACGTCAGCACAGCCTTCGTGCAGCCACTACTTTGTGACGTCATCATCAATTCCTCAAGCTTTCGAGCAGCGAGCCATACAGCCAGCACCCACGGCTATAAAGGGTATCCTGACCACCAGCATGCCTACTAGGTCATACCAGGGGCCCAAGTCTGCTATTTTTATAAATTCGTAATTCCAACACGATCCCATTGTCATTTTGCTAAAAGTTCGTAATCTGCTAATTCATAATGATCGATCATTGATCATTCAATAGTCTCGTAATAGAGTTGTGCTAGAATGACAATATCGAGCTTATTAAAAGCAATGACTGCACAATGACGTTCTAATGGTAGGTTACTGATCAAAGGAACTCAAAATTTTAGCAGATTACCGCATACGTCAGACATTCATTTGTCAATATGTACGAGATTACCATTCTATGCCACTTCTTTCAATGGAGTGTCAGTGGTTAACCATTGGAAAGTCACAATGGCGCCATTATATTAGTATATCAAACTTGTCAAAATCAACAATTATGAAATCAATGATAGACCATTCTGACACTATTGTAATAGCAGACTTGAGGCCCTGTTCACCACCCTCAGCCTCATGTCGTCGTTGTCGCTCCCTTGGGACAATTTTGTACTTAGACGCGGGCGACGTCATCGCCAGCAGCTAGTCAGTCATCATCATCATCATTTCAGCCGATAGACGTCCACTGCTGGACATAGGTCTCCCCCAAATGTCGCCACAACACACACACGCACGCACACACGCACGCACGCACCTACACACACACACACAAACACACACACACACACACACACACAAACACACACACACACACACACACACACACAGTTAGTCAGTAATGAACGCAATCTCACCATGTAGGCCTTCCCGCAGGCGTCGCACACATGGTTCCTGACGGCGCGGCCATTCCGGTGTATCATGCGCATGTGTGTGCGCAGCACCGGACGGGACGCGCACGCCTGGAACAATTACGTTATAATAAGCAACTGCCAAGAAAAAAACCAGGTAAGTGCGAATTGGAGTCGCGCAATGTGGGTTCCGTACCTATATAACTTATTTATGTAAATAGTTCAATCTCGAAATCTTTTTCCGAATCACATAGTTTTTTTTGTAACATAAACTACAAAGGGAAATGAAACTTTTGCCATACATTGCTGGCATTTATATTTTTTTCTTTCCGCCAAAAGTGAAACCTAGGGCATATCTTGAGCATACATGTGGATGGGTGAAGAGGGAGAAGGAGGCCAAAGAAAAGATGGATGGATTGTGTGAAAAGTGATATGAAAGAAAAGGAAGTTAGTGATAGTATGACGGTTGACAGGATAGAATGGAAGAAAAAAACGTGTTGCGCCGACCCCAAATAAGATGGGACAAGGGCAGGAAGATGATGACCTATAGATTCAAGCAAAAAATCCAGCATCGCGATATCAAAGATCTCCGCGCGAAATCAACTGTCGGACAGTTGCCGTCGACCAGACACACTCGTCTTTTTTTTTCAATGTTATGCTCGCGTTTGACCACCATCTCACCTGATGGTAAGCGACGATGTGGTCGACAATGGAGCACGCTTGCCTAGAAGTAACCTATTCACTCTTGACTAAAAGACCCCCAAGTTGTAGCTATCAGGAAACACAGACTCCTAGGGGGAATCTAGCCGGAAGATTCCCCCTTTTCAGCTGAACTAGTAACACTCACAAAGTTACAGGCGGGCACGGTGCAGGAGATGGGCGTCACCTTCAGGTGCACGGCGAGGTTGTGCTCCTCCAGGCGCGACGCCTTCATGAACCTCTTGTTGCACACCGAGCACGCGTACCTGGACAGGACACGTGTTGAAGAAAAAAATAGTAAGAAAAAATTACAGTTTCCGTCAGAAATCAGAAATGTTTATTTCAAATAGACCAATTACAGGCACTTCTGAATGGTCAAAATGTCGGTCAGTCAAAAAAAAAAAAGTGAAGCTAAATTCCACGTTCCAAAGCGTAGATCTCTATGGAGAAGAACGTGCAAGAAACTCCAAGGACACTCTTTTAAATCATATCATGAGTTACATAAATCTTGGTTACATATTTCTTATCGCTTCTAATATGTTAGCACAATGTAATAATCCTTAAAAAAAAAGTAATTAAAAAAAAAAAAAAAATTAAGCCACTGGCAGCTTAGAGACGACCAGTCTCAACTGACGGCACCCGTTCACGAGCATGACGCGTGCATCAGCCCCACTCAGTTCAACCATTTTGAAGGGAACTGAATGACCAAATATCACGCGCCACCATCAGCGAGACATTTGAGTGAGCATGAAAAACTCAACTGCCATGCTCGTAATGTCAAAGAAGTTGTAACCTAATAAAAATGCTCCATGGTACTTCACATTCACAAAACTTGAAAAAAAAACATAACTTGACTCCGTACAGTGTACTCACTTGAGCTTGGCAGGATCCACGTGCTTGAGGCTGTATTTCATGTGCTGCGTGAACGACATGCGGTTCTTGAAGTTCATGTCGCACTGCAACACAACCATGTATGTAATACATACAATATCATACATATATCTTTTTAGGTCTCTGTGAGGCTGTGAAAAAGACGGATGAAAAAAGATTGCATGTAGCGGAGATGAGAATGTTAAGATGGATGTGTGGTGTGACGAGAATGGATAAAGTGAGAAATGAATATATTAGAGGAAGTTTGAAAGTGGCGCCAGTGACTGAAAAGTTGAAGGGGAATCGTTTGTCTTGGTATGGTCATGTGAAGAGGAGAGAAACGCATGTTACTAAAAGAGTTATGAGTTTACATGTGGATGGGTGGAGAGGGAGAGGGAGACCAAAGAAAAGATGGATGGATTGTGTGAACAGTGATATGAAACAAACGGAAGTTAGTGATAGCATGACGAGTGACAGGATAGAATGGAAGAAAAAAACGTGTTGCGCCGACCCCAAATAAGATGGGACAAGGGCAGGAAGATGATGATGATGATGATATTAAATAAATTATAGATATTGCTTGCCCTTTGAAATGCATAGTTTCTACGTTGGAACTTTTAATATGAAAAAAAAAAACGTTTTTTTATTAGTTTTCATGGTCATAAGTACTGCGATATTACAGAAAGTACAAAGTACAAAGAAACCTATAAATACCTAATTTCGAAAAAAGGTTAACGTATCTTTAATATAAAGTTTATTTGAACTTATAATTCCCAGTCAATCCAAAGATATAACATGGCATAGCATAGTCGGCCTTATAATGTTCCCACTGCTTGGACCCAGGCCTCCTCTCCAGGAGAGGGAATGGGCCGTAATCCACCACGCGGGCCCAGTGCGAGTGGTTGGATATCACATGTCTTCGAATTTTTGGTTCTAGGACATGCCGGTTTCCTCACGATGTTTTCCTTCACCGTTTTGAGAGCAGTGGTGATGAAATAAATTACACAAAGTAATGCGCCTGGCTGGGTTTGAACTCACGACTTACAACTCGTAAGTCGGGGCCGTTACCACACTTCAAAGCAACCTGTTTTGAAAAACGACAATTTCATACTTTAACCCCTATTATTTTTCGATACCCTTGTTTTTTGGTGTACTATAAATACAGTTTATTGAATTCCACCCCACACATCGTCACCTGCAGACAGTAGAGGTGCGCGGGCGCGTCGTGCGTGACGAGGTGCACCTCCATCGCCTTCTTGAACAGGAAGCGCTTCTCGCAGCGCGGACACGAGTACTCCTTGGAGCCCGCGTGGATACTGGTGGTAATTATAATCGGGCTACGTTAATCAAAGTCAAACTCAAAAGCATTTATTTCAAATAGACCATTTACAGGCACTTTTGAATAGTCAAATGTCTGTCAGTCCAAAAAAAAGTGAAGCTAAATTAAACGTTTCAAAGCGTAGATCTCTATGGAGAAGAACGTGCCAGAAACTCCATGGACACTCTTTTAAATCATATTATGAGTTACATAAATCTTGGTTACATATTTCTTGTCGCTTCTATTATGTGAGCATAATGTAGATAAGTAATAAAAAAAATAAAACTAATTAAAAGATAGAAATTGAATTAGGCCATTGGCAGCTAAGAGATGACCAATCTCAACTGACGGCAGTCGTTCACGAGCATGACGCGCTCTTTCGCGCTCTTTCTCGCTCTCGAACGAGAAAGAGGGATAGAGATATACACCCCTTATAGCTCCATCCTTTTAACAGTATAGTTTAGGTCGTCAAATGGATCGCATTAAGCGCTCATAGTAGCACTGTTATACGTACAAGAGATGCGTCCGTAGCGAGGTCCTGTCGCGAAAACTCTTCCCGCACAGCTCGCACTTCTGTCGCTCGCCGTGGTTCTTCATGTGGTTGCGCAGCTTCGCGAACGACCTGAACACACATTAACTTACATTATGTTTACATTCCAGTGAGGTGCAAGCGTCAAATATTTTAAGCTGGCTAACTTCTCAGTACTTCCCGCCTTTATAAATTTACAATAAATACTTAGCTATAATCTCTTCACGTTAGGAAAATAGTGAGTCATCGGTGCAACTGCGAAGTAAAAATGTATTCATACTGGGATGGTATGAGCAGTGTACGTACGGCTTGGTGTCTCCACACACGCGGCACGTGTGCGTGGGCGCCGGCGCGCCGTGCTCGCGCGCCACGTGGTCGGCAGTAAGGTGTTGGTATGAGCAGTGTACGTACGGCTTGGTGTCTCCACACACGCGGCACGTGTGCGTGGGCGCCGGCGCGCCGTGCCCGCGCGACACGTGGTCGGCAGTAAGGTGTTGGTATGAGCAGTGTACGTACGGCTTGGTGTCTCCACACACGCGGCACGTGTGCGTGGGCGCCGGCGCGCCGTGCTCGCGCGCCACGTGGTCGGCAGTAAGGTGTTGGTATGAGCAGTGTACGTACGGCTTGGTGTCTCCACACACGCGGCACGTGTGCGTGGGCGCCGGCGCGCCGTGCTCGCGCGCCACGTGGTCGGCAGTAAGGTGTTGGTATGAGCAGTGTACGTACGGCTTGGTGTCTCCACACACGCGGCACGTGTGCGTGGGCGCCGGCGCGCCGTGCTCGCGCGCCACGTGGTCGGCAGTAAGGTGTTGGTATGAGCAGTGTACGTACGGCTTGGTGTCTCCACACACGCGGCACGTGTGCGTGGGCGCCGGCGCGCCGTGCTCGCGCGCCACGTGGTCGGCAGTAAGGTGTTGGTATGAGCAGTGTACGTACGGCTTGGTGTCTCCACACACGCGGCACGTGTGCGTGGGCGCCGGCGCGCCGTGCCCGCGCGACACGTGGTCGGCAGTAAGGTGTTGGTATGAGCAGTGTACGTACGGCTTGGTGTCTCCACACACGCGGCACGTGTGCGTGGGCGCCGGCGCGCCGTGCTCGCGCGCCACGTGGTCGGCAGTAAGGTGTTGGTATGAGCAGTGTACGTACGGCTTGGTGTCTCCACACACGCGGCACGTGTGCGTGGGCGCCGGCGCGCCGTGCTCGCGCGCCACGTGGTCGGCAGTAAGGTGTTGGTATGAGCAGTGTACGTACGGCTTGGTGTCTCCACACACGCGGCACGTGTGCGTGGGCGCCGGCGCGCCGTGCTCGCGCGCCACGTGGTCGGCAGCTACATCCGCACGCGACGACGTCGCACCGCATGCCACACAGCGCCATCTGACAGAAAATATAATGACCTTTTCATACAGACCGACGTAAGTTATGTGCTGAGAAGAGGGGCGTGGGGATAGGCGCAAGAAAGAGGGGCGTGGAGATTGGTGCAAAGAAAAGAGGCGTGGGGATTGGTGAAAGAGAGGCATGGCGATTGGTGCAAGAAAGAGGGGCGTGGGGATAGGCGCAAGAAAGAGAGGCGCGGGCATTGGCACAAGAGGGGCGTGGGAATTGGCAAAAGAAAGGGGCGTGGGGATAGGCGTAAGAAAGAGGGGCGTGGAGATTGCTGCAAAGAAAAGAGGCGTGGGGATTGGTGAAAGAGAGGCATGGCGATTGGTGCAAGAAAGAGGGGCGTGGGGATAGGCGCAAGAAAGAGGGGCGCCGGCATTGGCACAAGAGGGGCGTGGGAATTGGCAAAAAAAAGAGGGGCGTGGGGATAGGTGCAAAAAAGGAGGGCGTGGGGTTGGCACAAGAAAGAGGGGCGTGGGGGTTGGCGCAAGAAAGAGGGACTTGCGGGTCGGCGCAAGAAAGAGGGGCGTGGGGGTTGGCACAAGAAAGAGGGCGTGGGGGTTGGCGCAAGAAAGAGGGGCTTGCGGGTTGGCGCATGAAAGAGGGGCGTGGGGGTTGGTGCATGTAAGAGGCGTGGGGGTTGGCGCATGAAAGAGGGGCGTGGGGGTTGGCGCATGAAAGAGGCGTGGGGGTTGGCGCATGAGAGGCGTGGGGGTTGGCGCAAGAAAGAGGGGCGTGGGGGTTGACGCATGAAAGAGGGGCGTGGGGGTTGGCGCAAAAAAAGGGGCGTGGGGGTTGGCGCAAGAAAGAGGGGCGTGGGGGTTGGCGCAAGAAACAGGGGCGTGGGGGTTGGCGCATAAAAAGGGGCGTGGGGATAGGTGCAAGAAAGAGGGGTGTGGGAATTGGCAAAAGAAAGAGGGGCGTGGGATAGGCGCAAGAAAGAGGGACGCGGGCATTGGCACAAGAGAGGTGTGGGGATTGTCACAAGAAAGAAAGAGGGGCGCGGGCATTGGCACAAGAAAGAGGGGCGAGGGAATTGGCAAAAGAAAGAGGGGCGTGGGATAGGCACAAGAGAGGGGCGTAGGGATTGGCACATGAAAGAGAAGCGTGGCGATTGGTGCAAGAATGAGGGGCGTGACAATTGGCACAAGAAAGAGGGGCGTGAGGGTTGGCGCAAAAAAGAGAGGCGTGGGGGTTGGCGCAAGAAAGAGGGGCATGGGGGGTTCGCGCAAGAAAGAGGGGCGTGGGGGTTGGCGCAAGAAAGAGGGGCGTGGGGGTTGGCGCAAGAAAGAGGGGCGTCGGGATTGCCACAAGAAAGAGGGGCGTCGAGATTGGCACAAAAAAGAGGGGCACACCGAGCAGACGAACTTGCCTGCGCTCTGTAACAAACGTATCCTCACCTGACTCGATGCCGCCTCCTATGCGCACACAGCGAGTGAGAGTCCTTGCAGCGCACCCGGCACACCGAGCAGACGAATTCGCCCGCGCTCTGTTAGAAACATAACACTTATTTATCTATCTGTAAAGTCACTCAGAGGACACGGTGAAGCATACGGTAGAGGTGTGCCCCGCTTGGGCAGAGCATTGCCGTGTCCTCGTGGGAGCGATCGACGGCAGCGTCGGGCCTTGACTATGGTCCGGAGCGAGGAGGAGTGGCAGACGATCGCCTCCTTCTGCGAAGCAGTAATGCTAGCAAAGGAGGTGGCCGCAAGGGAACGGCCTTCACGCCCCAGCCGCTGGGATTCAGATCCCGATTACCAGCCACCGTAGGCGCTGGCTTACGGACGGCGAGCAATGGTAGCTGGCCGTCCAACCGTCTGGTAACCGTCCGGACCGAGCTCAAGTCGTCGACGGCGCAACACCGTAGATTCGAAGCAAGAAGCCCTGGGCCCTGAACCGAAGGCAAAGAAGGTACAGGAGTCTATGTAAGTAAAACACTGACACACCCTCCCGCCCCACCCAAGGGCGAGAGATATCATTAGATGATTGCCCACCTAAAAAAAAAATAAAAAATCTATCGGTAGTCATGCCACACCATGCTTCTTACTATGGCTGGTCAACTTGCCCCTAGCGCACTCGACAGTCAGTAATCTACAGCCCCCCTAGCCAAATTACAACCGTTTCGTTTCGATTCTCTTTTCGTTGATCGCCTCGAGTCGGCCACGCCTCCCATTCCTTTGTTCTGACCACGTGACAGAGCCTTGAGATGACGAAAGGAATAGAATCGAAAAAGTTATAACTTGGCTAGGATAGCGGAGCCCACCATACTCCTTCGTATGGCTGGTCACCTTGACACCTAGAACACTTGACAATCACCTCTATTCTCTAAACAGTAAGATCTACATACCACATTATGGTCCTTCATATGGCTAGTCAGCTTGATTACTAGCACACTTGACATCACCTCTATTCTCTACACAATAAGGTCTACATACCACATCATGCTTCTTCGTATGGCTGGTCACCTTGACCCCTAGAACACTTGACAATCACCTCTATTCTCTACACAATAAGGTCTACATACCACATCATGCTTCTTCATATGGTTGGTCAGCTTGAACCGGTGGTTGAAACCCAGCGCGCAGTCATAACAGCGGTACTCGTGTCTCGTAAAAGTAATGCTAGTGAGTGCCTTCTGACGCTCAGCCTCCACCTGTCAACAAAATATCAAAATCAGCCATATTATGTCGCTTGTGGACGACGAGCAATAGGTAGCTCGCCGTCCAGTCGTCCGGTGACTGTCTGAACCGAGTTCGAGACGTCGACGGTGTGTTCCACGATCTTTGGACGCGCGTGGAATACAGAGAGATGTCAGCAAATCATTTTTGGACATTTGTCAAAATTGGCTGCAACTCTAATAGCGTAGTCGGCCATATAATATTCCCACTGTTGGGACTCAGGCCTCCTCTCTAGGAGAGGGCATGGGCCATAATCCACCACGCGGGCCCAGTGCGGGTTGGTGGATGTCACATATGTCTTCGAATTTTTGGTTCTAGGACATGCGGGTGTCCTCACGATGTTTTCCTTCACCGTTTTGAGAGCAGTGGTGATGAAATAAATTACACAAAGTAATGCGCCTGGCTGGGTTTGAACTCACGACCTACAACTCGTAAGTCGGGGCCGGTACCAATCCGCCACCACTGCTTTCAACAACAACTGCTCTGCAACTCTAATGCTATTCATAATACACTAAAATACAACAACGAATTATTGCTCACTGGTGACTCTATCTGTGAGGCTTTTTCCTCTTATTTTCAATCTACCTTTCTCGATCTCACCTCAACTTATTTCCCCTTCAGACACTACTGCAACTCCCTCTGATATTTCTAACATTGTAATCAAAATCGATGTTAAGATAAGAAGATGATATATAGATGTTGTGTAGGAATTGTAAAAATTTGCATGCCAATGTGATGGTAAAATATGAAATAGTTGAGATGGATGTGTGGTGTGACGAGAATGGATAAAGTAAGAAATGAATATATTAGAGGAAGTTTGAAAGTGGCGCCAGTGACTGAAAAGTTGAAGGGGAATCGTTTGTCTTGGTATGGTCATGTGAAGAGGAGGGATGAAACAAATGTTACTAAAAGAGTTATGAGTATACATGTGGACGGGTGGAGAGGGAGAGGGAGGCCAAAGAAAAGATGGATGGATTGTGTGAACAGTGATATGAAAGAAAAGGAAGTTAGTGATAGTATGACTTTTGACAGGATAGAATGGAAGAAAAAAACGTGTTGCGCCGACCCCAAATAAGATGGGACAAGGGCAGGAAGATGATAATGAATGTGATGGTAAAATATGGAAGACTCTGTTATATAAAAAAAACACCTATGTACTAGCTATACCCATGTTTGCAGAATAAATGATTATGATTATGATGTGACCAGCTTACTCCGCAAGCTGGATCCATCAAAAGGTCCTGACGGTCTAAATTTCTTATTGAATGTGCCACTTCCATTCTCTATTTTGTTTTCCAAATCCTTATCTCAAGGTGTTGTCCCTAGAGTGTGGAAATCTGCGTTTATAACTCCGGTACATAAGAAGGGGCCTAAAACTGAAGTTATTATATGAACCTATTTCTAAACTATGTGTAGCGACATCTATGGCGTCACATAAGAACTAATCCATGCATCGCGCAATCAAAGTTATAGAACAGCCCGAAATCATCTATCGGGCAGCTGCCCACCAGACATTACACCCGTCTAGCCGGAGGATCCTCCCTTTTCAACCGAGGTTTGCGGGACTTTACACTCTGTTCCGCCTACCTCCAACATGGTGACCCTCGACAATGAACGTCAGCGCAACCTTCGTGCAGACACTACTTCGTGACGTCATCAACACTTTCTCAAGCTTTCGAGCAGCGAGCCATACAGCCAGCACCTACGGCTATAAAGGGTATCCTGACCACCAGCATGTCTACCTAGTGCATGTCTACGTGGTCATACCTGGTCATCACCCTCAGCCTCATCAGCGACCTTGGCTAAGCACACCGCACTTTCGGCCAGTCACACGAAGAGCCATGAAAAACCTCTCCTGGTCGACGCTAGCAGTCAAGCACTACTAGGGCATCATCCCGACTCACTGGGATAGCACCACCCCGACTCACTGGGGCATCACCGCAGACAGTTCCGACTCACCGAGAACTATGCGGCATTCGGTTCCGACCCACTGGAACCAACCTACCACTGGCCTGGCACGCATCAACAAACATCAAGAACCATCGATCTCCGATCTCCGGAGGGGAGTGATGTAGCGACATCTAAGGCGTCACATAAGAACTAATCCTGCATCGCGCAATCAAAGTTCTCCGCGCGATTAGAACATATAGAACAGCCCGAAATCATCCATCGGGCAGTAGCCCACCAGACATTACACCCGTCTGGTCGGAAGATCCTCCTTTTTCAACGGAGGTTTGCGGGACTTTACTCTTACCTCCAAATATGTATTATAGCTAAATTATTCGAGCGTATTATCTATAACCAGTTGTTTCCTGCTCTGGCTACCTCGAGAAGACAGTCTACTCAGATTGTTCCTCACGCGCTGGTTATACCACGCCCGCCGGATTCCCTTTCCACAGATAGCTCACCTCATCCCAGCTGAGCACCTGCATCTCCAGCTGCCCCGGCGCCACGTTGAGCCGCTCCAGCTTGTTTCTCACGCGCTGGTTGTACCACGCCCGCCGGCTTCTCTTACTACAGTTAGCTCAAATCATTCCAGCTGAGCACCTGCATCTCCAGCTGCCCCGGCGCCACGTTGAGCCGCTCCAGCTTGTTCCTCACGCGCTGGTTGTACTACGCCCACCGGCTTCTTTCTACAGATAGCTCACCTCATCCCAGCTGAGCACCTGCATCTCCAGCTGCCCCGGCGGTACGTTGAGCCACTCCAGCTTGTTCCTCACGCGCTGGTTGTACCACGCCCGCCGGCTTCTTTCTACAGATAGCTCACCTCATCCCAGCTAAGCACCTGCATCTCCAGCTGCCCCGGCGGTACGTTGAGCCACTCCAGCTTGTTCCTCACGCGCTGGTTGTACCACGCCCGCCGGCTTCTTTCTACAGATAGCTCACCTCATCCCAGCTGAGCACCTGCATCTCCAGCTGCCCCGGCGGTACGTTGAGCCACTCCAGCTTGTTCCTCACTCGTTGGTTGTACCACGCCCACCGGATTCCCTTTCTACAGATAGCTCACCTCATCCCAGCTGAGCACCTGCATCTCCAGCTGCCCCGGCGCCACGTTGAGCTGCTCCAGCTTGTTCCTCACGTGCTGTTTGTACCACGCCCGCCGGCTTCTTTCTACAGATAGCTCACCTCATCCCAGCTGAGCACCTGCATCTCCAGCTGCCCCGGCGCTACGTCGAGCCGCTGCAGCTTGATCCTCACGCGCTGGTTGTACCACGCCCACCGGTTTCTCTTTCTACAGTTAGCTCACCTCATCCCAGCTGAGCACCTGCATCTCCAGCTGCCCCGGCGGTACGTTGAGCCACTCCAGCTTGTTCCTCACTCGTTGGTTGTACCACGCCCACCGGATTCCCTTTCTACAGATAGCTCACCTCATCCCAGCTGAGCACCTGCATCTCCAGCTGCCCCGGCGCTACGTCGAGCCGCTGCAGCTTGATCCTCACGCGCTGTTTGTACCACGCCCGCCGGCTTCTTTCTACAGATAGCTCACCTCATCCCAGCTGAGCACCTGCATCTCCAGCTGCCCCGGCGGTACGTTGAGCCACTCCAGCTTGTTCCTCACTCGTTGGTTGTACCACGCCCACCGGATTCCCTTTCTACAGATAGCTCACCTCATCCCAGCTGAGCACCTGCATCTCCAGCTGCCCCGGCGTCACGTTGAGCCGCTCTAGCTCGTTCCTCACGCGCTGGTTGAACCACGCCCGCCGGCTTCTCTTACTACGGATAGCTTGCCTCATCCCAGCTGAGCACCTGCATCTCCAGCTGCCCCGGCGCCACGTTCAGCCGCTCCAGCTTGTTCCTCACTCGTTGGTTGTCCACAACGCCCGCCGGTTTTTCTTTTTTAGGCGCCGGGTGCTTGCGCCGGTCGACTTTAGGAGATCCTGTAAAATTATAAGTCAATTAGCTGCTGTCAATGGCTTCGCCCGCCTGAGAGCAGAAAATTGTCCCAAGGGAACATATACTCCCGAGATAAAAAGGTCAAATCACGCTGGTGTGACAAACGATTAAACGACAGTACATCGACACCACGGTAGTACGATAAGAAAAGTGTCTCAATAAGACTCTATAGTGCTAATAAACCATGAAACGCATGTTACTAAAAGAGTTATGAGTATACATGTGGATGGGTGGAGAGAGAGAGGGAGACCAAAGATAAAATGGATGGATTGTGTGAAGTGATATTTTTTTTTTTTTTATTCGTGATAGGTTCGCGCTTGACCGCCATCTCACCTGATGGAAAGCGATGAGGCGGTCGACGATGGAACGCGCTTACTTAGAAGTAACCTATTCACTCTTGACTTAAAGATTTCCGGGTTGTAGCTATCAGGAAACACACATTCCGGCAAGGAATTCCACTCCTTAGCTGTACGCAAAATGAATGTGTTCCCAAAACGTTTAAAGAAAAGGATAGAATGGAAGAAAAAAACGTGTTGCGCCGACCCCAAATAAGATGGGACAAGGGCAGGAAGATGATGACGAGTGCTAATAAAGCACTAAAAAAATCACAAAATTTTTATTCAGTCGCCAAGTACACTAAATATGCATTCAAAATTTACATTTTCAAATTTCGCGCGTAATTTGACGAAAATGCAGAACGATGTGGACGCCATATTTAATCTGTGATCGTGAGTTCGTGACTTCAGTTGGCTGTGTAAGCAAATGCGCTGATATTCACTTAGTATGGTCGATCAGTTGACAGTTGTCACTTTAGTTTACACAGCCGAATGACGTAATAACATGGTGGCTACTAGATATAGAATTACACCCAGACACAGAACAAATGATCGTGCTCATCACACATTTCTCCTGGGTGAGAATCGAACCCACGATCTCCGGCATAACAGTCAAGGCCACTAACCACTAGATCAACAGGTCAGTCATTATCATTTCAACGCCATTCCTACAAGAAAAACCCTTTTCGAATCGGTACGCAAAAATGAACTCTACTTTCAGGTAAAATAGAATTAATTTTTGTCTGGTTCATCCACGACTACAGAAGGCTCTCACTACTGTTTCGACTTACCATCTCCCTCCTTCTTCCTCTTCCTCCCTCTCTTCTTCCCCCCGTCCGCCGCTCTCTTCTTGTTCTTCAGCGGCTCCTCGTCAGACGCGTCGAAGTCTTCCTCTGTGCTCTTCTTACTTCTAACTCTTAACTTTAATTTGTTTGGTTCTGTGAGATCTGTGTTTAATACTGTCTGAAACATTGGAAAAAAAATATATATAATATAATCTATATATATAAAAGAAAGTCGTGTTAGTTACACTATTTATAACTCAAGAACTGCTCAACCGATTTTGCTGAAAATTGGTGGGGAGGTAGTTCAGAACCGACGGACGGACATAGGATACATTTTATCGAGTAGGGTAGATTAGGGTAGAGTAGGGTAGAGTAGGGTAGAGTAGGGTAGAGTAGGGTAGAGTAGGATAGAGTAGGGTAGAGTTGGGTAGAGTAGGGTAGAGTTGGGTAGAGTAGGGTAGAGTTGGGTAGAGTAGGGTAGAGTTGGGTAGAGTAGGGTAGAGTAGGGTAGAGTTGGGTAGAGTTGGGTAGAGTAGGGTAGAGTAGGGTAGAGTTTGGTAGAGTAGGGTAGAGTAGGGTAGAGTAGGGTAGAGTAGGGTAGAGTAGGGTAGAGTAGGGTAGAGTAGGGTAGAGTAGGGTAGAGTAGGGTAGAGTAGGGTAGAGTTGGGTAGAGTAGGGTAGAGTAGTAGAATATAGACGGGAGCGAAGCCGCGGGCAAAAGCTAGTATAATAATATAATATAATATTCCACAACTAACACACAAAGCCGTCTAGTCCCAAGCTAAGCAGAGCTTGTGTTATGAGTACTAGACAACTGATAAACATACTTAAATATTTCTAAATACATACATATTATAGATAAATTACACCCAGACACAGAACAAATGATTGTGCTCATCACACAAACATTTGTCCTGGGTGGGAATTGAACCCACGACCTCCGGCATAGCAGTCAGGGCCACTAACTACTAGACCAACAGGCCAGTCTAAAATAAAAAATTGAATGAATTTTACGCACGTCGTCCAATAAAGGTTCACTATCCCTGCCCTAAATCATACATACCGTAAATTCCTTATCATCCTCCCCTCGCTCCTCATCATCCACGAAATAGTCTCCATCATCCGTGTCTTCGACCTTGATGAACGCGAGCGGCACGTGCGGAGGACCGTCCTCCTGGACGCAGCTCTGTGTGAACACGTGAGCACCGGAGCTGACCAGCTCGAGAGGAGGTGGGTACTTTGGTGAACGGCTGACTGAGGGTTTGAGCTGAAAACAGTTAATAGGTATTTAACTGGTTTTATTTTAGGGATGCATCTGATACCGGTACCGTTATACCGGCGATATACGTCAAGGTAACTCTTTGATCAATTAATTTGTTGCTCGCCGCCCGATTGTCCGGTAACTGCGCGTACTGTTCCGCGCGCGCCTCAGGGAGATGTCAGCAAATCGTAGGGGCCCAGCAGGGTCGAACCCTACTGGGGCCACGGGTAGTGTGAAAGTGAAAACCGGAGCCCTGGGATGAAGGCAATGAAGGAACATGAGTGGGTTTTTAGTCAGTAAAAGTCTGACACTATCTCTCGCTCCGGCCAAGAGCGGGTTTTGTCATAAGATGATTTACAGAGGAAAAAAAATAATTAATTATTATTATTTTTTCTTTTTTTACTAAAAATATCATTGGAGTTGGTTAGAAAAACAATTTCACACAGATAAATAAAAAAAGTACAGGTTTTTTTTTATTAGGAAAAAGCCGACGAAAAATACCACCACTGGGGGTCCAGAATCATGTACTGGATCCATGGTATTCGTTTGTGCGTCGATGTCAAACACACCCTGTATTCATAGCCTACAACATCTATGTATAGTCTAATACACAATTTTAATCTAATATTTACGTTATTAATTTGCAGTACACCGCAGACTACCCCCCTTTTTCTATTTAAAGTTCTTACATTCCATGCTAAGGTTGTCTGGTAGATATCGCTGTCAGCGACAAGACCGCCTTTACCATAGATTTAAGTTAGTGTAAAAGTTTTGTTACTATTTTAGTGTACAAAATATTTTGAACATCAAATGGTCTAACCGTGTTAGGAACACGGATGTTCTACGTGGGGCTAATGTCTGTGGTATTGAGGCCTATCTAATGCGTCGTCAGCTACGCTGGTCAGGGGCTCAAGTCTGCTTTTTTTATATATTCGTCATTCCAACACGATCCCATTGTCATTTTGCTAAAAGTTCGTAATCTAATAATTCATAATGGTCGATCATTGATCGGTCAATTATCTTGTGATAGAATGACAATATCGAGCTGTTTCGAAACAAATTAAAAGCAATGACCGCACAATGACGTTCTAATGGTAGGTCACTGATCAAAGGAACTGTCAAAATTTTGGCAGTTATCCGCATAAGTCAAATATTCATTTACCAATATGTACGAGATTACCATTTTATGACACTTCTTTCAATGGAGTGTCAGTGGTTGACCATTGGAAAGTCATAATGACGCCATTATATTTGTAGATTACCAAACTTGTCAAAATCAACAATTATGAAGTCAATGATAGACCATTCTGACACTATTGTAATAGCAGACTTGAGGCCCTGGTCACGTTGTAAGGATGCCTGATGAGAGGGTAGCTAAGCTCATTTTCTTTTCTGAACTCAAGAACGGTAAGCGGAAACAAGGCGGCCAGTTCCTCAGGTATAAAGACGTTCAGAAAAGACATATGAAGAAATGCAATATATACCCCTCTCGCTGGGAGGAGGTGGCAAAAGATAGAATTGGTTGGAGACGTTTAATTAAACAGAACGTCTATACCTTTGAAGACCAACGTAAGAGAGATCTCGGCTTCAGGCGAGATACCATGAAGAATAAGCCACCCTCCAACATCCAATACCTACACAACAATGGCTGGGCACGCCGTAATCGCGGCGGTAAGTCCCCTCTTTGAGGAGTGGCTGGAGCGGCAACACGCCGACCTGACCTTCCGCATGACGCAGGTCCTCACCGGACATAGCCAGTTCGGGAAGTCCCTGCATCGGAATCAGGCGGAAGAAACGCCCGGGTGTCACCATTGTGTGGACCGCTCGGAGGACACGATGGAGCATACGGTGGAGGTGTGCCCCGCTTGGGCGGAGCACCGCCTTGTCTTCGTGGAGGCAATTGGCGGCAGCGACCTTTCGCGTCGGGCCCTGGTTCAGGCTATAGTCCGGAGCAAGGAGGAATGGCAGGCGGTCGCCTTCTTCTGCGAAGCAGTAATGCTAGCAAAGGAGGAGTCTGCACGCGTGAGAGAACGTAGGTCCTCACGCCCTAGCCGCCGTAATTCCGACCCCGACTACCGGCCACGGTAGACGCGGGCTTGCGGACGTCGAGCAATGGGTGGCTCGCCGTCCGGCTGTTCGGTAATAAACCGGACCGAGTCCAGTCGTCAACAGCGCGTAGTGATTCACGCGCTCCTAAAAGAGATGTCAGCAAAACGTAGGGGCCCAGCAGGGCCGATGCCCGCTAGCTAGGACCGCGGGGAATTTCTGAAAAGGAAACCCGTAGTCCTAGAACGCAAAGGGTAATTGAAGGACACAGGTGTGGTTTTAGTCAGTAAAAGTCTGACACGCCCTCTTGCTCCGCCCAAAGCGCGAGAAGTCATTTGGATGATATCCCACCTTAAAAAAAAAATGCAACAATGGTGTTTTAACGTGCCCACACTGTGCACGCACGTTTACAGCAAGGATAGGTTTTATTAGTCACATCAGAGCGCATGATCGACACCCGTAGTTACATTTTGCAGAATCCAGTCACCGTAGCCGAAGTCGGCTTGGGAGTTGGTAGTACATAGCATAGCATAGTCAGCCTTATAATGTTCCCACTGTTGGGACTCAGGCCTCCTCTCTAGGAGAGGGAACGGGCCGTAATCCACCACGCGGGCCCAGTGCGGGTTGGTGGATGTCACATGTCTTCGAATTTTTGGTTCTAGAACATGCCGGTTTCCTCGCGATGTTTTCCTTCACCGTTTTGAGAGCAGTGGTGATGAAATAAATTACACAAAGTAATGCGCCTGGCTGGGTTTGAACCCGCGACCTACAACTCGTAAGTCGGGGCCGTTACCACTCGGCCACCACTGCTCAGATGATTGATGATGCTCAGATGTTGGTAGTACAATAAAGTTTATTCTATTCTATTATTCTACAATGATACTTTTTTCTTTTTTTTAATTGATATAAACCAGTGCTTGACTGCAATCCCACCTGATGGTAAGCGGAGATGCAATCATTGATGGTGAGGCGCACTAGTTTATTAAGAGCCTATTCACTCTAGCCTTGAAGACACCTAAATTATAGTTGGACGGGAAGACCGCAGCAGGCAAATTGTTCCAGTCCTTCGATGTACGCGGTATAAAATAAACGACGAAGCGAAACGCTTAGTCCGGACCGTTGAAGTTTCAACAACGTAAGGGTGGATACTTGCTGTTCGTCGGGTTGTCCGATGGTAGAAAGGAGATGGCGGAATCAAGTCATGCAATTCCCGCGCACACTCTCCAAAATGTAACCTGTAAAATACCGATAGGCTGGCTACTCTATACTTTTCAAATTTCGCGCTTTAAAACAGTAATGTAAACGAGCGTGTTGTTTAGTTTGTTCCGTTTCAAACAAGGCACGATTTCTATGCTCGGGGTGTCTCCCCCATTTTTCAATGTGTTGTGTCACCAGCTTCTGTCCCTCGTGTATGCCACTTCACTAGATCTTTTTATTGGTTGTTATTGAGGCGCGTAGTATTTTTTTTTCCGCTATATAAGTACATCATTAAATATCGTAATATATACTTTTATCACCTAGGAGTATAAAAAAAAACTATTTTATAACTTCGTCCCTTAGCTTACAACACCGCTCAAGTCGAAAATTGGCAGTTTTCACATTTGAATGCTGCAGATGGAGCTGCTCATTGCGCGTCTAACCATTGGTCACATGATATAGATTTCAGCCATTCAGAACCCATAATTCGAAATATAGTTTGTACGGAAACCTCAGTGCATGAGTCCGATTCGCACTTTTCGCGAGATTTCAATGTTAATCGCATAGTAAAAGTTGTTCATATCGATGAATACAATGGCCTCTTTTAAGGAAATTACATTTTTTTTTTTTATTCTTGATAGGTTCGCGCTTGACCGCTATTTAACCTGATGGAAAGCGACGATGCGGTCGACGATGGAACGCGCTTACCTAGAAGTAACCTATTCACTCTTGTCTTAAAGATTACCGGGTCCCATCAGGAAACACAGATTCCGACAAGGAATTCCACTCCTTAGCTGTACGCACAATGAATGTGTTCCCAAAACGTTTCGTGCGTATAGGTGGGTTGTCCACCATGTACCGGTGGCGTATTGCCGTACGTCTGGTGGTCCGATGATGGAAAGGGCTAGGCGGAATTAGGTTATGCAATTCCGACGCACACTCCCCGAAATGCAACCGGTAGAAAACCGACAAGCTAGCAACTCGGCGTCGATGCTCAAGACTTTGAAGCTTCGACTCAACGAATGCATCATTGCCAATGATCCTCCTGGCTCGCCTCTCAATTACCTCAAGTGCATCAAGCTGGTATCGGGCAGATCCGTCCCAAAGATGAGAGCAGTACTCCATACACGATCGAAATTGCGCTTGATAAAGTTTGAGCAGCTGTTCCGGCGTGAAGTACTGTCTGACCTTAGCGAGGATACCCAGCTTTTTTGCTGCCAGTTGAGCCTTTGCTTCAATGTATGGCCCAAAGTTGAGTGTTGACGTCAGCGTAACACCATCTCTTGTTTCAAAATAGTATAAAGTGGCTTTTCGAATGATCGATTCAATTAAACCGTTCCTTGTTCATTATTGTTCCCTGAGTAGGTTTCTAAAACGTTCACAACACATATACTTGTGGCTCAATGTGTCTCGGTACTTGGCGGAATCATCATCATCATCTTATCTTCCTGCCCTTGTCCCATCTTATTTGGGGTCGGCGCAACAAGTTTTTTTCTTCCATTCTGTCCTGTCAACCGTCATGCTATTACTAACCCCCTTTTTAATTTTTTTTATTTTGTTAACGTTTCATTTATTAATGATTGTAATTATTTACATTTCTTTTATTTATATAGCCTCTTTTTTATGTGAATGTGAGAACACTGTAGACTCCGTGAATTCTTAGGTTACTTCCTATTATGATTATTTTTGTTGTACTTTTTAGTACAATATTGACCAGTATACACTGTTCTTACATAATATCTACTTATTCTGTAATATAGAAATATTGTAACATCAATTTTTTTTAAAAGAGTAACCATGTAGTTTCTTACCGGTTTTTCTCCATAGGAAACGACCAATTTGGAACCGTGCACTAGCTTCTGACGTTTTATAAGTGCCCATGTAGGCCTATGCGAAATAAAAGCTTTTGACTTTGACTTTGACCTTGTCCATATTACTTTGGAAAACACGTTCTTCCCTCCATTCTGTCCTGTCACCCGTCACACTATCACCAACTCCCTTCATATCACTCTTCTTTGATATCACTCCTCACACAATCCATCCATCTTTTCTTTGGCCTTCGTCTCCCTCTCCATCCATCTACATGTATACTGAGAACTCTTTTAGTAACATGCGTTTCATCTCTCCTCTTCATTTAACCATACCATGGCACAGTGTATTATTTTACTCGATTTGCGGACATCCTCGTTTTATACGCTATTTAGAAAGGTACCAATCGAACAAATCTCTTAGTAAAATTCCGGTGACGTTATCTATCATAGTTTTCGAGATATTTTGGAAATCGAGAAAAGTCCATAAAAACCATAGAAACACTTTATCTCCTTATTTAATCGTTTTTTTTATAGGATGTTTTTTGGTTATGATTCAAATGTATTTTAGGTATTTATTTATATTAAAAATGTTAAAAAAGTCTCGTGTTTTGGGCGAGAATATTTAATTTTTCTATTATTTGATTATTTTTTTTTTGCTGAGACGTCCTGCAATATTAGCATTTTTTTTAAATGCCAAATTGTTAGTAGCTGTAACTATTACTTCGACAAAAAAACTAGATGTTACAAACATAGGACTTCAGAGATATTAAATTTTAAAATTTTAAGTTAGGGTTGTCACTCAAATTTATGGTTTACTTCAGTGACGGTCATCCATTTTTCTTTAAGGTTTTGTGGATGATAAAAGTCAAAGAAAAGATCTATAAAAACTCCTAAAATATTATCTCTATCTACATTATAATATTACAAAGAGGTAAAGTTTGTATTTTTTTTTTTTGTAGGTCTCTGAAAGTACTGGTCCAATTGCTAAATTTTTTTCTGTCGAGTGACATAGGCTATATTTTATGTACGAGGGTGAAAACGCAGGCAAAAGCTAGTCTCTTATATCTTATTTTTATCGAGTAATATAAAAAGTCACCTATTTCGTTATGTACCTATTTCTAGCTTTTTTATCTCTTTTTTGTTTCAGTAGATGTTTTTTTGATCAAGATTCAAATGTATTGCACGAATTAAATTATTTAAAAAGGGGTGAAATAATTTCGTCTGTTTTGGAAAAAAAATATTTTCTATTTTTTGGAGGCATCAGTTCATGATCGTATTTCTTATAAACGCTCAGTTATTGGTTGTAGTGACTATTATTACCACATCAAAACTATATGCTTCAAAGTCAGGACTTCAGAGATAGATATTCAGTTTAAAAATCAGTTTTACGGTTGTCACCCAACTCTATGATTTCTCTTAAATTACAGACGTCGTATTTTTTTGTCTTCTTGATATTGATTTTGAAATTTTTTTTAAAATTTCATTTCAACTTTTATTTTTTTTTGCTTCTTGTGCCTTGTGTTATGCCAAATAAATTCAGTTTCTTTCTTTCTTTTCTTTCATAAACTCAAAATTTAATAGTTACCCGCCGTAGTTTCATCCGCGTTTTTGGTTACTGCTTCAGTCCCGTTGGTCGTAGCGTGATATATATCCTCATGTATTTGGCTATCATATACAATAATATGATTCGAGTTAAAAAAAAGGTGATTCAAAAATTGTTTTATCTCGGGGTTTAATTTTTTTTACAAATATTTATATAAGGTACTGTACAGTACAGTAGGTACTGTGAGATATTTCGATAACATACCTAAATAACATAGTCAAGTACCCTGTTTGACTATATCGTATAGAGATCTATTAAACACATGCTTTTTGTGACAACCCTATTTCCATAGAAATTGGTAAAAAACTTAGAAACGTTATATCTCCGAAGTCCTGTGTGTAAAGTGTTCCATTTTTTCGCAATGGGAAGTTACATGACTAGAGTGTATTTTGTTGGTAAAAGAAAATGCTACTATCATATAGAAAATTTTATATAATTTATTTTCTAAAATTCACAAAATATTTTTTATGTCGCTTTTCAGGAAAAATAAAGACTTGTACATTATACACGACATTATATGTTTACTCTTCAATTCATTGATAATTTTAAATAATGTGAGCGTTTGTTATTTTGGGAAATATCTGCAAAAATGTTTTTGACAAAGTTCATTGACCTTTCAAAAAAACTATTTTATCTTCAAACTTAAGAAATATATTTAAACCGGTGTTTCATATTATACTGTATATCGATTATATCCATCGAAATCAACTATAAAAAGAGGATGTCCGCTTTTGAGGTGAAATAATACACTGTGCATGGCAATAGATTTCAACTTTCCAGTCACTGGCGCTACTTTCAAACTTCCTCTAAAATACTCATTTCTCACTTTATCCATTCTCGTCACCTCATCTCTGCTACATTCAATCCTTTGTTTAATAGAAACCCTGGCATCATTCTTTGTACTGTTCCCTACAGTAGACCAGCTCTATGAATGGACAGAGCTAGCACCGAGACACACAGACCACTCCAGTACCTACCAGGGTCAGTAGTAGCGCCCGGAGCTCTCCAGCGAGGAGCTCTCCCCTCATCTGACGCTGGCTTAGCTGGCCAGCAGCGCCCGCAAGTGCAAACTACTCGTATTTGAGCGCGGCGTCTGGAGACAGGCACAAAAGTCAGAATGGACACCGCAGTATGACGATTTACGTTAACAGTCCCCACTCACACAGCAAGACGACACTAAACCGCTAAACGTAAGGGCTTACGCACACTTGAGACAAGACTGTCTTAGACAGACTTGTCTACGACACCGCAGACATGTCTACGACAAGACTGTTTAGAGACGTCCAGTGTTGCCAACAGTTACACTAACCTACCGCTAAAGTCAACTTTTAAAACCACGAGGGCACAAAGGGTTACCTTAGTGCTGATCGGCGCATTCTCCTTTTTCTTGTTTGAATTGACGATTCTGTATGGTTAGGTTAGCGCACACTTGAGACAATACTGTATCTAAAAGACAGACTTGCCTACGACGTCGCTGACTATCTGCGACAAGACTGTTTAGTCTACGACACGGCGCACACCATCGAGACAAAACAGTTTAGCGGCGTGCGGCCAGTGTTGCCAACTTAGTGGATTTTCCACTAAAACTGGTGGTATTAACCACCCATTTAGTTGCGAAATATAGGTTTTAGTGGCTAGTGGATTTTTCTAGTGCTTTAGTAAAATTAAATCAGCACAATAGAATACCATACCGCCATAATTATCGATCTGATACCGAGGATGATGCCAGGCCCAGGATGTCGTAGACTATATGAAGATGAAGAGCAACTGGACTCTGAAGTCGAAAGGCAGGATTCGCGCCACGACACCAACTTCAAGACGTTCGTGATACGAGTTCCAACCCACCATCTCCGGGCCTTGGTACAGGCCATGGTCCGGAGCGAGGAGGAGTGGCAGGCGGTCGCCTCCTTCTGCGAAGCAGTACTGCTAGCAAAGGAGGCGGCGGATCGCGTGAGGCAAAGGTCCTCACGCCCCAATCGCCGCCGGGATTCCGATCCCGATTTCCGGCCACCGTAGGCGCGGGCTTGCGGACGGCGAGCAATGGGTGGCTCGCCGTCCGATCGTCCGGTAACCGTCCGGACCGGGCCCAAGTCGTCGACGGCGCGTACTGTTCCACACGCGCCTCAAGGAGATGTTAGCAACCGTAGGGGCCTAGCAGGGTCGAAGCCTACTGGGGCCACGGCCATGGAAAAAAAATGGCAGAGAAGGAACAGGAGTGGGTTTTTAGTCAGTAAAAGTCTGACACTATCCCCCGCTCCGCCCAAGAGCGGGGATGTCATTTGATGATTTTCCCACCCAAAAAAAAAAAACCCATCATCTACAGACCTTTTTGAGAGAGGACTTTTGGCCGAAAAGTGTCGTGTATCGACGTTTCCGAGGACGGCTACGCGACACCACGCAGCGGAACACGACGCCGATGTTACGTGTATAATTATAGTTTATTGTTTGCAATATTTTTAATAAGGTTTCGTTTTTTATTTATCTATGGGCCATAGTTGCCTGACCATAAAGAAATGTAGCGACATCTATGGCGTCACATAAGAACTAATCCTGCATCGCGCAATCAAAGTTCTCCGCGCGATTAGAACATATAGAACAGCCCGAAATCATCTACCGGGCAGTTGCAGCCCACCAGACATAACACCCGTCTGGTCGGAGGATCCTCCCTTTTTAACGGAGGTTTGCGGGACTTTACACTCTGTTCCGCCTACCCCCAAAGAAATAATAATAATAACTATTATTATAATTATGCAGAAAAGTAAAATTCGTAGTGCACGCATAAACCACAAAAAAAAACATTTAAAAAAATGATAAACGGAGAGCTGTGACTGAAAAGTTGAAAGGGAATCGTTTGTCTTGGTATGGTCATGTGAAGAGGAGGGATGAAACGCATGTTACTAAAAGAGTTATGAGTTTACATGTGGATGGATGGAGAGGAAGAGGGAGACCAAAGAAAAGATGGATGGATTGTGTGAAGAGTGATATGAATGAAAAAGATGTTAGTGATAACATGACGAGTAACAGGGCAGAGTGGAAGAAACAAACGTGTTGCGCCGACCCCAAATAACACGGGATAAGGGCAGGAAGATGATGATGATGATAAACGGAGAGCTGTACCATAAAAGGCACAACAGAACTACCCAGTGTACCAAATACGGAACTTGACAAAAAAACAACAAAGTTTAAAAAAAAACGTATTTTATTCACTTTCCTTGTGATACATAATAAAACATTCTACATGGACACCAATATTACATACCAATTCATTGATGCCCTGTGAGCACTTTCAGCCTTTTTCTTACATACTATGTTTATCATAAAGCATTACATCATAATAATAATAAAAAACTACAAAAAAAAAATACAACTGACATCAATGTAAAAAAAAAACACTGAAAAGTGCAAAATAACTTTAAATTTCGGAAGTCGGTGTTTCTATGATTAGTTTTGTCTCTTCGTTATTTGACACCGACTTCCGAAATTAAAGTTATTTTGCACTTTTTAGTGTCCGGACCGAACCCAAGTCGTCGAAGGCGCGTACTCTTCCACGCGCGCCTCAAGGAGATGTCAGCAAATCGTAGGGGCCCAGCAGGGTCGAAGCCTACTGGGGCCCCGGGTAGTGTGAAAGCGAAACCCGGGGCCTTGGGACGAAGGCAACGAAGGAACAGGAGTGGGTTTTTAGTCAGTAAAAGTCTGACACTATCTCCCGTTTCGCCCAAGAGCGGGATTTGTCATAAATGATTTTCCCACCCATTAAAAAAAAACTTCCGAAATTAAAGTTATTTTGCACTTTTCAGTGTGTTTTTTACATTGAAGTCGGATGCATTTCTTTTTTGTAAAAAAAATATTTTACACTTTTTAGTCATGGTACCACCACTAAAAAGTACCCCTCAGCGAAACTCAAATACCTTATAGCCGAAGTGCATCATATGACAATTCTAATAATCCCAAACACGGTTAGATTAAATATAGATTATATGTTTTACATACACACATAGTAAGCTCACGTCTACGATCATTAGTCATTCATTTTTACCCGACTGCGCGACGCAAAGGTGTTTAATATTTTAAATGTTTACTTGTATGTAACTAGATAATTGTAACACTTGTGACAACCAGAGTGCCAACCACATAAAACTGGACTCTGGCGCCTAAAAATTTGAATTTTACGGGTTACCCTAAATCCGGTATTGGCCAATAAGAAATCTTACTACTGATTAATAACTACGACTACATATTGTAATAAGTAATCATAACTACAAATTACATGAAATAATCGTAAAAATGTTTCATATTTTGATTACCAATTATAGTTGCGATTACGACTACACGTTTAAAGGTTGATTTTTTGATTACTTGTCAATCAACGCAATAGTAAATATGTAATAAATATAGGTAGGAATTCAAGGCTCGTATTCAATTATTCGTGAAAGTAAACATACATGATTTTTTTATACAGTCGATTACTTTTTTTTATTAAATAAAGCCAGATTGGCACTTAACGCAAGGCGACACCGAGGCAAATCAACGCGAAGGTGGAGAGATGAACTTGATAAATACTAGAGGGACTAGCCCGCAATGGCCGAAGATAGACTTGTGTGGAAAAGGGAAAGGGAGGCCTTTCCTCAGCAGTGGGACATCAATGGGCTATAAATAAATAATAATAAAGTTAGATTCAGTTTTTATCAATACATCCAACACATTAGTACATGTTTATTTAATAGCCAAATTCTTACTATTCAAATAATCAGTAATTATATTAACTACTAGATTACAGCAAACAAATAAGCAACTACTTCATGTAGTTTGATTACAGTAGTTAAATTACATGTAATCATAACTATAAGTAGTTGACTACTTTTAATCGTAATTAGTAATCTGATTACAAAATAGTAGTAACTACTATTGTTTGTTATTGCGTGTTACCAGTGATGACATATGGTACTGAAACATGGTCGCTTACAATGGGCCCCATCAGAAGGCTTACAGTCACCCAAAGGGCAATGGAAAGGGCTATACTCGGAGTTTCCTTGCGTGATCGCATAAAGAATGAAGATATCCGCAGGAGAACCAAGGTCGCCGACATAGCCCGAAGAATCGCCAAACTGAAGTGGCAGTGGGCAGGGCACATTGCTCGTAGAACGAACGGTCGATGGGGCCGAAAGGTTCTAGAGTGGCAACCGCGCACCGGAAAACGCAGCGTTGGAAGGCCTCCCACAAGGAGGACCGACGACCTGGTGAGAGTCGCGGAAGTGCGGTGGATGCGAGACGGACAGGATCGGTCGTTGTGGCGTCGCTTGGGGGAGGCTTATGTCCAATAGTAGTGGACTTCTTTCGGCTGAAATGATGATGATGATTAGTTAACTACGCCCTACACTGTCTGGAACATTCACCTCAATTTTTTATACGACATATTTCCCTCTTTCCTCCGCATTACATGCCCTTGAATCCTGCTGATCCACAGCAACCTACTGCGATAGTATAACAATTATTTATTATATGACTAGCATACTGCAGTATTATGCGTATCAATTATGGGCCATTCATTTATTACGTAAGACAATTTAGGAGGGAGGACGGTAAGGGGTTGGGATCAGTCTTGATAGTTCTTACGTAAGATCACAAAAAAATACAAAGTTAAGATTTGAATCCGCGCGAGTGCCCATGAGCGCTCAGATGCGTATAGGTAAATTATTCCCATGGCAACGTCACCGCGCCTCCCCGCTTTTGAACTAGACGTTACTTGTTTGGGTAAACGACACACTTGTAAACCTTCCTAAAAATGTTTACTTTCGAATTTTCATTTTTTCCTTTAGATTCCTAAGTAATAAATATTAAGAACGAGGGGAGATTTCCAATGCCAATTCTTATTTAGGGGGGACGGGGTCAAAAAGTAGTAAAAATTGTCTTACGTAATATATGAACAGCCTTTTGAGAGAACATAACAAATCTAAAAAAATAACATTTTTGTTCTAAACAGGTTGTGTGTTTAATCTAATACGTTTCAAGACTGTATACTTATAGAAAATAACTCTGAACTTTTCAGGCATCCATTACACGGTGATGAAGGCTTCAATCAATTCCATCAATCATGAATGATGTTTGAAAGACGGAATTTTATCGCCATTAGTTGTCATGCAAACGTCAATCATCACATTAGACGGTACAAGAGGTCAGTCAAAAAATTGCATAGCATAGCATAGTCGGCCTTATAATGCTCCCACTGTTGGGACTCAGACCTCCTCTCTAGGAGAGGGAATGGGCCGTAATCCACCACCCGGGCCCAGTGCGGGGTGGTTGGTAGTCAAAAAATTGACTGTGGCAAAACTGACAGCAAAACCTATCGTGTAATGGACGCCTTACAGCATAGCAACATAATTATTATAACTTAAAATTAAAATATAAAATTCTTAAAAATATAAAAATTATTGAGATCAATATTATATATTACTATTAAATTGTAAATGAGATCAATGACACAAAAAAAAACATTTTTTTTTTTTGTTTAACAAGCGACCCGCGTTATAAACCATTACATTTTCTCTAAAAAACATACATTCACAGAAACCTTGTCTTGGCAGACGTAATAAAAAAAAAACCGACCGAGTGCGTGTCGGACTCGAGCATTGAGGGTTCCGTACAAACTAACCTATGTTTACATAACATATTCAGCCTTATAATGTTCCCACTGCTGGGACTCAGGCCTCCTCTCTAGAAGAGGGTATGGGCCGTAATCTACTACGTGAGCCCAGTGCGGGTTGGTGGACGTCACATGTCTTAGAATTTTTGGTTCTAGGACATGCCGGTTTCCTCACGATGTTTTCCTTCACCGTTTTGAGAATAGTGGTGATGAAATAAATTACACAAAATAATGCGCCTGGCTGGGTTAGAACCCGCGACCTGCAACTCGTAAGTCGGGGCCGTTACCACTCGGCCACCACTGCTCTCAATGTTTACATGCATTATATATTTTTTAATGATATTATTACAAACCAGTGCTTGACTGCCAACCCACCTGATGGTAAGCACTGATACAATCGTATTTATAGTTCGTTTCCAGAATTAGGTCTCGTAGATTTTGCCGAACAGCAATAATCATGTGACGTAACCACAAATCTTCAGTTTTTAGACTTTTTCTCGCGTTCCTTTTTCCCAGGAACGCGTGGAGGTAACACTTTCATTCACAAGCGTTCCTGAGAAAAAAGATCGTGCAGGCGGACAACAAATTGATTCTATAAGGTTAACGTCTTTACTAACTGAGGTACGGAACCTTAAAAATGAGACAAACTGTCTAACAGTTCTCAAGTGATGCATGTGGCAAATAATTTTTCAAAAATCAGCAAAATATGGCAAGAAACAACGTAGACTAGACTCAGAGCACGAGTAAACTGTATATTTGTAGTTACGACTACATCACAAAATACTTTATTTGCGATTCAGAAAAATCTTCCGAGTCTCGATTCGGGAATTGAACTATTTACATAGTTATATGTTTGCAGAACCCTCGGGGCACGAGTACGACTCGCACTTGACCGGTTTTAATATAGATTAAGATTATATTACTTACAAACGTGTAAATATCTTAGATGTAGAGAGTATATAGTTACGAATAAAAAATACATTCTATAGAATGCCTCCATTGACTTAAATTGTTAGAACAGGTCTTTTCGTATCTTTCTTCGCGCATAATTCTCGTCTTGACACTGGTAGTGCTACTCTACTGACTGTCTCACTGCGAGACTTCGATGGCCGAGGTTCACATAAGGAACAAAGAAATTCTGAAAGCACTGTGTCGTCTAGACGTGAATAAAGCAAGTGTACCAGAAAGCTGCACAGCAGTGCGCTTAAATTTTAAGAACAGAGACAGTGCATTTTTTATGATTTTTCCCGTCAGTAACGTAGATAGACGTGGCCTCATACATCCGGAAAGGCTCTCTGGATTAATAATGTCAAATATAGAATCTAAATTCCAGCACCTTGCCTCACACATATCTTAAAAACTCAAATTGATCAGTTTTCTCGTGATTCGCGGCACATGCAAACGTCTCTATGGGAGAGGAATTAGTACTACTCGAAATAATTCATAAGCTGATTCCATTATATTCCATAATACGCGCGTTATGAAATCATAATCTTAAATATTCCGATCCTGAATTCAGAACGTTCGCCTGTTCATTCTTACAGGTCGATCTGAGAAATACATAATCTGAAAAAAACAGAATGTGTTTGGAACATACTGATATTGTATGGTATGCCAGCTTTACTGAATTAATAATATGAATTCAGATTATGAATTCAGTCTTTGAATTCAGATTATGAATTCAGTCTTTGAATTCAGATTATGAATTCAGTCTTTGAATTCAGATTATGAATTCAGTCTTTGAATTCAGATTATGAATTCAGACTATGAATTCAGGGAGCCATTCCGGATATATGAGGCCAGCCTAAGAATGCATTCCACTAATATAGGTTACATCTTCGGCCACATCGTTGCAGTCTAATATAAGTCAAATTCAGGAGGGAGATGTAGAAAGACGTCAATATCGAAAATTGGGTTGCGATAGTGTTCGTGGTATATGGCCTGAAACAATAAAGCAGAATATTATTATTAAAAAAATATTTATCGACGCTTATACAGTGTAACCTGGATAGTGGGGATCTCAAGAGGCCGAGGATTTTTAACAAGGATAGCGGGGATCTCAAAAGGCCGAGGATTTTCACATGCTTTTATTTAACTCGAAATAAATTATGTATGTATGTAACTATGTCTGTTCGGGTGGAATCTTGCAACTTAGTTTTGAAGTAGATATCTTCAATCGAGTGAGCTGAAATTTCGTATACACGTTTAGTTTGGATGACAATGCATGATTGGACTATTTGGCGCAGGCGCGAGACACAAAATTTTTTAAACCTATTACTTTTATTTATTTTCGTTACTATTATTTATTTTTTAAACCTTAAGTATCTAGATGTTGTATCTTCATTGTTTGTATGTGTGACAAATAAAATATTTTTCTTTCTTTTTCTTTATTAGCTTTTATTCATAATCCAACATGGTGAAACACTAAAGATGGCGGACTATTTACTTGTTATACACAGTATTAAATTAAACGGCTTGCTGAGAATAACTCGAAAAATAAAGTGACATCACTCTAAATCCATTATGACGGAATTCTAACATGGCGAAATATTTTTTTATATAAAGATATGGATATCAAATAAAAGGACTTGCTGAGAATACGAATGCGAGTTAAAAAAGAAAATTCTAAAATGTAAAATAAAAAGTATTTTTTTTTATCACTCAAAGTTTTTCATTTACCCTGCTTCACAAATATAGCATAGCCTCCGAGGTAGTAACTAACCTCGACTCATTCGACACTCGTAACTGTACTCGGACTAAAATTAAAACAAAAAATTAATTAATTGCCAATTAATTTGTTAATTACAGTTTATTGAGTTACAATATCCCAATCATATACAGACATAAATAGACAATACTTTTAATACAGTGTGTCATATCCGGGGCCCACTTAACCAGATTTTACTGTATATAGACCTACTGTACCTTATATGGCACATCTACTTCAGGATTGAGCATAACTTATGATAATAATTTAAGGTGAAGTGATAGTGCCACGGCGGCCCGCAACGTTCAAATTTCCTTAAGTTTTTTATATTTTACAGTTCAGTATCAGGTCTGCCGAGCAGTGGTGGCCGAGTGGTAACGGCCCCGACTTACGAGTTGTAGGTCGCGGGATCAAACCCAGCCAGGCGCATTACTTTGTGTAATTTATTTCATCACCACTGCTCTCAAAACGGTGAAGAAAAACATCGTGAGGAAACCGGCATGTCCTAGAACCAAAAATTCTAAGACATGTGACATCCACCAATCCGCACTGGGCCCGCGTGGTGGATTATGGCCCATTCCCTCTCCTAGAGAGGAGGCCTGAGTCCCAACAGTGGGAACATTATAAGGCCGACTATGCTATCAGGTTCTGCCGAGTGACTTCGCCAGAATCTGCAATACTTCGGTCACATTGCAAGGAAAGAAGGTGGTAACCTTGGAAGGCTCATCATCATTCAATCCCCATAGGTGACAGAAGAGCTGACGAGATAGAGGAGGAGTATTTGGTCGTGGATTTGCGACTCTGGCGGAATAAATGCGAGTTTTTGTCGGATATATTCGACGTAGGCAATTGAACAAAAAAGGTTCATGAACTTACAACTTGACACTGCCCTGCAAAATGTAAAAAAACCGGGCAAGTGCGAGCCGGACTCGCGCACTGAGGGTTCCGTACAAACTTACTTATGAAAACAGTTCAATTCCCGAATTGAGTTACGAAGATTTTTCCGAATCGCAAAAAAAGTTTTTTTTTTGTGACGTAACTACAAATTTACAGTTTACAGATTTTTTCCTATACTTGTGCTATGAGACCTTGCATCATGACCAATATCAGGATTCTAGGTCAACGGGAAGTACCCTGAATCTTGATTCCCCTGAGAGTGTCGAAATACGTTACACTTTTTGCGAAAAAAACGGCCGTATCTTTCTTTTTAATTAACTTAGAAATTTAATTTTTTCACAGCTTCAAGGGACCGCAGACCTGAGTATATAGTTTTAATTTCAACTCGATAACTCCACGCTATCCCGAGATAAAGGGTCTTGACAAACAGACAGACGAACAACAAAGTGATCCTATAAGGGTTCCGTTTTTTTTTTGATATACGGTACCTTAAAAACTAAAGAAAATTAGAATTTTGCCTACTAACCTACCACTTCCCCCTTAAAAAGGATTTATCGCAGCAACAATCACAAAATAATACCTTCAGAAAAAACCTAACAAATAATAAAATATACATTAAATAACTTACCTTTTCGAAAACATTCTCAATAATGTCACTATTTTTGTTTTTTATTTATTTTTCTGCACACACAGAAACCTCGACCGATGACACTAAAGTACGAGTTCAAAATAAATCCTTTTTTTAGGTTATTTTTTTTAATATGTACCAAATTAGGTACAGTAGGTCTATATGGGTTAAGTTAGAAAAACACACACTATACACCATTTGTTTGGGTAGTTAACTAAATGGAAACAATCTTAACATGTATTTTATCTAAAAAAAAATTGTTTAAAAATGTTTGCGGACGGCGAGCAATGGGTGGCTCGCCGTTCGACCGTCCTGTAACCGTCCGGACCGAGCCCAAGTCGTCGACGGCGCGTACTGTTCCACGCGCGCCTCAGGGAGATGTTCGCGGAGTCTACAGTGTTCTCACATTCACATTATAAAAAATAAAAGGCCAAGCACAGCACAAAACCATCCAGTCCCAAACTAAGCAGAGCTTGTACTATGAGTACTAGAAAACATACTTATTATGGATAATTACATCCAGACACAGAACAAATGATCGTGCTCATCACACAAGCATTTGTCTTGGGTGTGAATCGCCACAGGTAGTAAGAAAGTGAAACCCGGGGCCCTGGGACAAAGACAAAGAAGGAATAGGAGTGGGTTTTTAATTAGTAAAAGTCTGACACTATCTCACGCTCCGCCCAAGAGCGCGATTTGTCATAAGATAATTTTCCCACCCAAAAAAAAAAAACTAAAAATGTTTTCAATTTTGTTTTCAGTTCAATCTAATATTTCCTTTATTAATTTGCAGTACACCGCAGACTACCCCCCTTTTTCTATTTCAAATTCTTACATTCCATCCTAAGGTTGTCTGGTAGATATCGCTGTCAGCGATAAGACCGTCTTTGTACCCATAGATTTAAGTTTGTGTAAAAGTTTTGTTACTATTTGGATGTACAATGAAGTTTATTCTATTCTATTCAATTACATATTTTCTTTAGATGTTAGGTAATTAACTAAAGTTAAATAATCTTTGTATGTCTTTTATACGATTTATTTTAAATAAAGAGACATATCAAGATTGTTTACGTTTAGTTAACTACCTAAACAGATGGAGTATAGTTATCAAACACTAGCATTCACCAGCGGCTTCGCCTGCGTGTATCCAAAAAAAAATGAGTATAAGTAACTAGTGTATGAGTAGTAATAGCAGAACACAGTCATATTCGTATCGGCACGGATCTTGAGCGCTGACTGTTACTTGCGCAGAAGTAAAATATCAGGTCTCTTTGGTGGTATGAAGTGAGACGCGGGGGCGGGGAGTGTCAGTGATTGGCTCGCCGCGCATCGCATCATAGACGTCACTCGTGATTGGTTCCCTGCGCTTTCTGCGTGTACCTAACGACGACGAGTTCACTTCCGTGCCAAGAAATTGACTCGTGATTCTTAATCCATCGATTTTATTTTTATTATCGGTTATTTTATTAGTGATTATTATGTCACCAAAAATGGTTTAGCCGAGAACGCATAACAAGCACACAGAGAAAGTTCCTTTCAAAAGTAGGTAAAATGTAAGGAATTTCTTCGTAGGAATGTTACAAATCTTTGAATTTTTCGTTTTTGCTACAATATACATACCTTCCGGTAGAAATTCTCTAAAAGATAATGAAAACCGTACCCACTCTTTCGCTGAGCGCTCAACATCCGAGCCGATAACTGTAGAATCGTTCGCAATCCCTTTCATTTTGACTTTTCAACAATATTACTGACAGGCCTGTTGGTCTAGCTAGTGGCTCTGACTGCTATGCGGAGGTCGTGGGTTCGATTCCCACCCAAGACAAATGCTTGTGTGGATGAGCGCGAACATATGTTCTGTGTCTGGGTGTAATTATCTATAATAGATATGTTCTCTAGTACACATATCACAAGTTCTGCTTAATTTGGGACTAGATGATTTTTTATAATGTCAATGTGAGAACACTGTAGACTTCGCGAATTCTTAGGTTACTTCCTATTATGATAATTATGATTACTTTTTATTCTATTTTTTAGTACAATATTGACTAGTTTACACTGTCCTTACATAATATCTACTTATGCCGTAATATGGAAATATTGTAAGAACAACAATTTTTTTAAAATATTAACCATGGAGTTTCTTGCCAGTTCTTCTCCATACGAAACAACCAATTTGGAACCGTGCACTAGCTTCTGACGTTTTATAAGTGCCTATGTAGGCCTATGTGAAATAAAAAACTTTTGATTTGACTTATAAATAATAATAATAATATTCCACAACCATCACACAACGCCATCTAGTCTCAAGCTAAGCAGAGCTTGTGTTATGAGTACTAGACAACTGATAAACATACTTATATAATCTCTAAATAAATACATATTATAGATAAATTACACCCAGACACAGAACAAATGATCGTGCTCATCACACAAACATTTGTCCTGGGTGGGAATCGAACCCACAACCTCTGGCATAGTAGTCAGGGCTACTAACCACTAGACCAACAGGCCAGTCAAGTGAAAGGTGTCAGTTATGCGAAAGGTGTAAAATATTATTTACATTTATTTAGGTTCCTTCGTGAACCTTTTCTAGTTTCACGCAAGCGAAGCTGCTAGAAGGTAGTTACTTTAATAAGAAACATAAGGATACTAACCTCTCTCACCAAATACTTGTTCAAGGTATCATGAGCTTCTATGACCTGCTTTTTAAACGCATCGTATTTGAGTATGTTCGTCTTGCACTCCAGACAGAGCCGCAGCGTTAAGTTGTCTAAATTCTGAAAATAAATATTGACATGGATATAGATTTGAAAATATTGAGACACTCGTGGTGGTATTGGTGGGCGGTAGGATTTCTGATCTGATCTGAGTCCCGGGAATTCTAAGAGTTGGTCAAAAAAGTAAAAAAAAAAACATTATTGATATGAAAATAAATTTTCTTTGCAAACTGTACATTCTCAAGCAAAATTTGACTGGCAGAGGTCAGTGACATTCCAATTCTTATTTGAAATGATTTCAATTCTTATTTGATTGTGTTTTCTATGGCCATGTTATCATTCACCTTATGAACTTGCTCACGGCTGTAGAGAAACAAAAAAAAATAACATAGCCCAGCCCTTTCAAGGAATATAGTATACAATAAAGTTGTGCATTCAACAGTTCTTAATTTCTTTCATAATTTACCAACTAAGTCATTGAAATATTGAAATCGGGTCAAAGTGTCATACAGGTGCATGAAGAAAGTAATCAATACGAACTCCAATGCTATTGGCGTTCACTTTAAATATTAAATTAGGCGCTATTCTAAGAATATTTCAAACTTTATGGTAGAAAAAATTTAAAAAAAAAATCTAAAGGAAAGACAAAAAAAAAACAAAGTTTTTTTTTAAAAAAAAACCAAGTTTTTAGCTGTACGTACCTCGACAGAAATTTTGAGAATTTCGTAATACAGTTTCTTTATATCGACATCAGTTACTTCAGCCGTGAGATGCCGCTCCTGGCTTAAGCAGCCTTCGCAGACCATGTCCAGATTCTCCGGATTCACGGTCGTATTCATATCTGCTGTTTTTGTTTATCACACCAAATTTAATACAAAAATAACATTTTCTTATAAATAAATTCACAGAACAAAACTCGGCCCAATTCTGATTGCTTTGATAACTTTTTTTTAAATACAACTTAGTTTTGACACTTGGCTAAGGCTGGAAACATAGGCTTTTGATACTTCAAAGTTTTAGTATTCTAGTCTGATCTCATTGTGTTCTAGTTCCAATGTTTTAAGATAAAGTCAAGGAGTTGGCTAAATTAAATCAGCAAGTTGCCTAAACTGTGTCTTTTCAGAATTCCCAAAATATATATTTTAATTTAGACAAAATATCGATTTTATGCGAAGCCAGTAAAAACTATATTTTTGAGTATGGCAATAGCTTAAATTGCCTTCAAACAAACCAAACAGTTTACTTTTCAATTACTTAGAATCAAAGATTTGAATGAAAGTTAAGAAATCTAGAAAATAAAATAAAAAAAGAGTGTGGCTTAAAATTCAGTGATAAATGCCCTGAGATTACGTTAATTCAAATTCCCTCTTTCAATTCAAATCGTGCAATGCTTAAAATTAGAATAAAGGTTGACTCCCAAGACCTTATTTAACCAATCCAGTATCGTAGGGGCCCAGCAGGGTCGAAGCCTACTGGGGCCAAGGGTCTGATTCTGAAAGGAAGACTCGGCCCTGGTATTTTTTTTTTTTAATATATATAAACCAGTGTTTGACTGCGATCCCACCTGATGGTAAGCGGAGATGCAATCATTGATGGTCAGGCGCACTAGTTTATTAAGAGCCTATTCACTCTAGCCTTGAAGACCCCTATGAAAGGCAACGAAGGAACAGGAGTAGGTTTTTAGTCAATAAAAGTCTGACATCTTCCGCTCCGCCCACCGTAAAAGAAAAGATATTTTTTTATTTTCCGTTTATTTACAAAATTACAAGATACTAGTAGGTAACATCAGGTCTTAAATATAAACATATTACTTCACTACTAGTACAAAGGCTTTTGGTAATTAGTTGCTTGTCGGTCGATGCTGAAGCAAGACATATATTTACAAAAATCTACTGATCCAACTCATGTAAGAAGTTACTCGGGTGTAGCCTGACGGGTAACCCGATGTGCAGCCATCAGACGCGCCGAAGGACACCAGACCAATCTGCAATAAAAATGAATAATGTGGGTTTTATATTGATAAAGTCAAAGTCAAAGCATTTTATTTCAAATAAACCATTTACAGGCACTTTTGAAATGTCAAAAAGTCAGTGAGTCAGAAAAAATGATGCTAATTGCACATTCCAAAGCGTAGATCTCTATGGAGAAGAATGTGCAAGAAACTCCATGGACACTCTTTTCAATCATGTTTTGTAATTACAAATATATCTGTTACATGTTTCTTGTCGCTATCATGTCAGATACGGAAAATAACAATGTGATTTGGTCGAAGAAACTTTATTTCCACCAATCATATTGATTGGAGGATCATATCAAACTCATCCACAACAACAACAACAACAACAACAACAACATGTCACAACAAAAACAACATGTCTTTTTTTTTATTATTCTCGATAGGTTTGCTCTTGACCGCCATCTCACCTGATGGAAAGCGATGATGCGGTCGACGATGGAACGCGCTTACCTAGAAGTAACCTATTCACTCTTGACTTAAAGATTACCGGGTTGTAGCTATCAGGAAACACACATTCCGGCAAGGAATTCCACTCCTTAGCTGTACGCACAATGAATGTGTTCCTAAAACGTTTTGTGCGTATAGGTGGAATGTCCACCATGTACCGGTGGCGCGTTGCCGTACGCCTGGTGGTCCGATGATGGAAAATGTTTTCTTTCTTTCATTTCCTACAAGGGCTGTGATATTGGACAAACTACTATGGCTAAGTTCTTAGGTATCATAATTGATAGCCAACTTACATGGAAGCCTCATGTAGAAGAACTATGTAATAAACTTAGCAAATCCGCATATGCTCTTTTTCAACTGTCCAAGAAAGTTAACAGTCAGGCTCTTTTAACAGCGTACCATGGACTGGTTGCGTCTGTTTTGCGCTATGGAATTATTTTCTGGGGGCAGTCTACTGATAGGGAGCTGGTATTTAGGATGCAAAAGCGATGCATCAGGTCAATGTGCGGTCTTAAGACATCAGATAGCTGTGTTCCCTATTTTAAATATATTCATCATATTGATTAGAGGATCATATCAAAATCATCCAAAACAACAACAAAAACACCAACAAGAACAACAACACCACCACCAACAACAACAACAACAACAACATGTCACAACAAAAACAACATGTCAACATGTTTTCTTTCTTTCAGTTTTAGGGTACAAAGTGTTTTGTGGGGGAATTGGGCCGTAGGCTCGGGGAGGCAACGGGTGACTCCCGGTCCGGGTCGTTCTTGGTGCAAAGGATGGCCATCGCTATTCAGCGAGGTAATGCGGCCAGTATTATGGGCACTTTTGAACCGGGAACGATCAGGGGCGGGTTGCATATTGACGTGTGACATTCGTGAAATGATAATTCTTTTGTATTTAAATTAATAAAATTAGTTCCTAATTTTAGGGTACTTCAAAAGAAAAAAAACGGAACCCTTATAGGATCACTTTGTTGTCCGTCGGTTTGTCTGTCTGTCAAGACCCTTTATCTTGGCAACGCGTGAAGGTATCTAGTTGATATTAAAACCATATACTCAGGCCTGCGGCCAGAAATTTGCCATAAAGCATGGTCTTATAGCACATGTATAGGATTCAATCGGAAAACAGGAAATTTGTTGTTACATCACAAAGCATGAGTCCAACTCGCACTTGACCATTTTTTTTTATCTATAGCACTGTAGCAATTATTCTAAGGACCCGTTTAGCGCAGTGGTTTAGAGTGCCGGTTGAGACGCAAGGGTCGCGGGTTCGATTCCCGCACCAACACAAAATGTTTGTCAATGAAACTGTTATTTATGTTGGGTCAGATTGATACATTCTTTATTATATACCAAAAATAAAAATTATATTAGGAACTTATTACATATAATATTTATATATATACAAAATTATATACAAAAACACTTAACTAATTAAAACTATATTTAAACATTAACGGCTACTCCTAACTAAAATATGGCGTCATAAAACTCCTCCGCATCGCTGACTGACTGGAATTGTGCCCAAAAGGCTGGCGGCATTGCCACGTTGTATGGCAATGCTTAATCTCTGACCAACGTAAAAGCCAGCCCTTGGGTCACGCGAAGTGTCAACTAAGCGTTTGGATGTTGGGTCTGGAAGTTTGTGGTATCTTCGTTGTTCCTGGTTTCCATAGTACAAGGGAAAACCTTGGTTTGGGACCAGGACAGTGTATGTGATGGTGTCTCAATAAAAAAAAAAATAGCATATCACATCTCTGGTGGAAAAAACCACCTTCAAAGCGAAGAATGGCTAAATGAAACTAAGACTCACCAGCAAGTCAGAGCTCCCACTATAGTACCGCAATATCAGGGGCCCCCCAGAGTCATGTCCACAGGGCCCCTTTTTGTTCTCGCCGCTAGTGCAAAGCACGTCACTCGTTACGATGTCTCCGAAGATCTCCGCGCACTTCTCGTTGGTGATCACTGGCACGTACACGTCGCGAAGAGCCTGGTTGTTGGTCAAAATACCCGCTGAAATATATCGTGTGGTCAGCAAAACGGTCTGGGGAGCTATTATTATTATGATTACCTTTTTTTTATAACAGTTGACAACTATCTCTCGTTGCACACTAAACTTAGTTGTCAACTGACCATCTCATAATATTGGTATTACGTATCACACAAGTGACTAATAAACTACAGTGGAAATGTCATCATCATCTTCCTGCCCTTATCCCGTATTATTTGGGGTCGGCGCAACACGTTTGTTTTCTTCCACTCTGCCCTGTTACTCGTCATGCTATCACTAACTTCCTTTTCTTTCATATCACTCTTCACACAATCCATCCATCTTTTCTTTGGTCTCCCTCTTCCTCTCCATCCATCCACGTGTAAACTCATAACTCTTTTAGTAACATGTGTTTCATCTCTCTTCTTTACATGACCATACCAAGACAAACGATTCCCCTTCAACTTTTCAGTCACTGGCACCACTTTCAAACTTCCCCTAATATATTCATTTCTCACTTGTTCTATTACTCAATCTAGTCAGACTTTTTCCTTCGTTGCCAGGACCGAGTCTTCCTTTCAGAATCAGACCCTTGGCCCCAGTAGACTTCGACCCTGCTGTGCCCCTACAGTTGCTGATATCTCCTTGAGGCGCGCGTGGAACAGTACACGCCGTTGACGACTTGCGCTCGGTCGGGACGGTTACCAGACGGTCGGACGGCGAGCTAAGGACCCGACCCTAGATAATTGGAGCTGGGACGGACAAAGAAGAAGAGATATTTAAACATGTGCCTATAAAAAAAAAGCAATCTACACTCACCCTCACTAGTCTTTCCGAATCCGATGACTTCTGCTCTAGAACCCACAAACGTGGAGTTGATCATATACGGCAGAGGAATCGGTTTGATTGAATCTGAAATTTAAAAAAAAGTGCCTGTGAATAATATAATTATAATAACTTAAGCAGTAGTGGTTACTCCCACAAGGTGGACCGATGACCTGGTGAGGGTCGCGGGAATTCGATGGATGCGAGATGCACAGGACCGGTCATTGTGGCGGCATTTGGGGGAGGCCTATGTCCAACAGTGGACGTCTTTCGGCTGAAATGATGATGATGATGATGAAGCAGTAGTGGCTGAGTGGTAACGGACAATCGAACCAGCGTCAGGCAACTACCACTGATTGCCATGTAGTTGTCTGGCATTTTTGCTGAACTGGACCTATTTGGCGCAGCCGTGAGACACACATTGTATCAGTGTTTTTTTTCTTTTGTTTTTTCTTAGTTGTCTTAAATTTTGTTTTTACAGTGTGTGTAACTGTGTATCCATGCGTGCCAAGTAAAATAATTTTCTTTCTTTATTTTCTTTTCTTTCTCTCTCCCTCTTTCGTGTACAAAGGAACTTACTGGAATAATAAACATAAGAGATCTTCAGCATGGCGATATCGTTCCGCAAAGTATCGGCATTGTAAAGCGGATGTATAGTAATGGTGCTGGCGACGCTCCGCAGCCCGCCGGAGAACAGCTTTATGGAGCCGAGAACCACCTGCAGCAAAATAAGCAAAGATTGTTTATCATGCTGGAGTTCGAGAACTCAAATCCGGTGAAGTAGGAATGTTAATTCTTCAATTCCAACAGCACCCAAAAAAAAAAAAAAAACTGTACCCCGACAAGGATTTTCTAAAATGACGTTAACCAGGTGGCAACACTTGTCACGTCCAGGTACCTGTCAAAACACTTATGATAATGACGTTGGCTAAATTAACATCAACGAACGTCATCTATATCTATACTTATACTAAATCTGTAGAAGTCAAAATTCTGTACATTGAAAATATCAAAAAATAAATGACCTTATTATTACCTATATAATGAATACTAGACCGACACCGAACCCAAAAATGTGGTTAAAAAAAATTTTGTCTCTCTGTCTGTCTTTCTGCCTAGCTTTTTGTTCAGGCATCACACAAAAACTACCGGTTTAATTACGATGAAACTTGGTATAATTATTCTTTAATATCTTGGGCACCACACGGGGTACTTTTATCCCGGAAAAGTATATACAATAAAAAACAAACTTAATTTTGCGGTTCGATCCCTAGACCTGATTACTGTACCAACTGTAAATAATAAGTTTGTCGTAGGTTACGTCACCCGCAATGGAGTTCACTAAGGGGCGCTATATACGGCTAAGATACTATAATATTTTATCTTAAGATACAATATCGCTCGCCATATAATTCAATGGACTATCACACACGATGAAGATAATAAATAATATTTTATATTTTCGTATCTCAAAAAACCTAATAAAATCATTTTCGACTTCTACGCGGACGAAGTCGCGGGCAAAAGCTGGTATAATATAACAAATGAACGATAACAGGTGAATTTTAGTCAATAACAGTCTCACACCTTCTCTCGCTCCACATAGAGTAGGAGAACTTATCAGATGAACTCTCGTCTAAAAAAAAACTGGACAAGTGCGAGTCGGACTCGCGCACTGAGGGTTCCGTACAAATTTGAAAGGTAAATTGCGGTTTACGATTAATGACGTATTAAAAAAAAAACTACTTACTAAATCTCGTTCAAACCAATTTTCGGTAGAAGTTTGCATGGTAATATACATCATATATTTTTTTTTACTTTATCATTCTCTTTACTATTTACCACCTTTACCACTTTGGAAGTGACTCTCGCGCGAGCTTTAGTTCAGTTTAGAAAAAAAATGATTAGAAACCTCGATATCATTTTTGAAGACCTATCCATAGATACCCTACACATATGGGTTTGATGAAAAAAAATATTGATTTTCATTTCTAAGTATAGAGAACCCTCAAAATGTATTGTTTTTTTTTTACTATTTTTGTGTAAAAATCTTAATGCGGTACACAGAATACATCTACTTACCAAATCTCAACAGTATAGTTCTTATAGTTTCGGAAAAAAGTGGCTGTGACATACGGACATGACGAATCCATAAGGGTTCCGTTTTTTGCTATTTATAGAATAGAATAGAACAGAATAGAATAGTATTTATTCGATGCAGGCAATACAATAGTCAACAACACAAAAAAAAAGTACAGATTTACAATATAGTTGCGCTGAGCGTGCCCGAACCGAAAGGGTCGCCAACTCATCAATTGCTGGGCGTCAGCCACCCAGCGCTCTATGCAGCTGGCACCACGCATTGACGCACGGATGATGGTAAATAAAATATAACATATATATTTGGCTACGGAACCCTAAAAATAATATAATAGCTTACCAGCACTTTGTTAGCCTGTGAGTATCCATCCCACCAGCACTGCGCAGTCGTCAGCACCCGCGTGTGGCTGACCAGCGTCCCACCGCAGACAGACGTCTCGTCCGTCGTCAGGGTGATCACCAAGCCCGCCTGTACCATGTAAACAGATTTAATAGTATAGATGATTTTATAGTGCGCCTGACTATCAATGATTGCATCTCCGCTTACCATCAGGTGGGATCGCAGTCAAGCACTGGTTTATATCAATTAAAAAAAAAAAAAAAGATACCGGCACGGATCTTGAGCGCTGACTTCTACAGTTCTATTTGTGCAGAAGCATGCAGAGCCTACTGGGGCCAAGATTCTGATTCCGAAAGGAAGACTCGGCCCTGGTACGAAAGGCAACGAAGGAACAGGAGTGGGTTTTTAGTCAGTAAAAGTCTGACACTATCTCCTGCCCCGCCCAAGAGCGGTGGATGTCATAAGATGATTTTCCCACCGGAAAACAAAAAGAAGCACGCGGAAATGAAATATCGGGTCACTTTAGTGGTATGAAAAGAGATGTGGGGGCGGGGAGTGCAATTCTTGTACAGTGATTGGCTCGCCGATATTGTACGATGCGCAAAACGACCCGCGCTCTTTTACAGAGCGCTCAAGATTCGTGCCGCTATCTCTACCTGCACTTTCTATTATCGTCAGAGATCGGAATGTCTAGAAATTCTTGCACTGGCTGTAAATGGCATGGTGGACATTCCACCTATACGCACAAAACGTTTTGGGAACACATTCATTATGCGTACAGCTAAGGAGTGGAATTCCTTGCCGGAATGTGTGTTTCCTGATAGCTACAACCCGGAAATCTATAAGTCAAGAGTGAATAGGTTACTTCTAGGTAAGCGCGTTCCATCGTCGACCGCCTCATCGCTTTCCATCAGGTGAGTTGGCGGTCAAGCGCGAACCTATCCAGAATAAAAAAAAAAAAATCCTTCATGAATGAAGTCCTAAACTCACCAGAAACGGGTGTTCTCCAAGATACGAGCTTAGCCCTCCCGCGACCCTCATAGACTCCTGTCGTCTTATGGCAGTAGCAGTCGGTACCCCCACCCTCTTGTGGTACCCCCGGGCCACATCAGCACTGGCCACCAGTCCTAGCACGCACACCAACAGCACTACAACCTTCATGATGAGGAATGAGGGACTGGAGTTTAGAAAGTTGTTTTAAAGAGGATGGATAAGAAAATTCATCAATCAAAGCGATAAGTTTTAAGTGTCAGTGACTTCACTTCTTGGAGTGGCTGCTGAAGTGTTTTGTCATTCGTTTATCACGTTCAGTGTAGTACGAGGTCGAATACGCCTCGTATACGTTTACCTTGCGGTGCAGCTAAGACAAATATAGTCTTCTCTGCCGTTTGGTTTAGAAAAGAAATGAATTTATATCTATGATGCCTTGTGGGGTCCGAGTGCTCATAAGCTTTTCAAAGAATTATCCAAACGCTTAGTAGACACTTCGCCTGACCCAAAGGCTGTCTTCTTCCTCGGCCAGAGATTAAGCATTGCCATACAACGTGGCAATGCCGCCAGCCTTTTGGGTACACTTCCAGTTGACAGCGATGCGGAGGAGTTTTATGACGCCATATGCTTTTAATGTTTATATAGTTTTAATTTGAAATAAAATGCTTTTGATGTCTTATTAAAACAGATTGCAATGGTGTTTCTACTTTATTACGGGGTCACTTTGACCTCGTACCGCATTGAAGACTTTTTTTTTTAGCTACCCAAGAAAGCTTTCGGTTTCATAAACGTTATGGGATTTAATAAGCCTCTTACCGCGAAAATAGTGATAGTTTTCAAACGAGGTATTAAACGCCCCGTACCACAGGAACGGAAATAATACAAAAATGAGTACCACTGACAATTTGAATGTGTCATTGGTCTAGTGCTCGTTACTTTTTTTTTATTTATTTTTTTATCAATGATAGGCTCGCCTTTGACCACCATCTCACCTGACGGTAAGCGATGATGTGATCGACGATGGAGCACGCTTGCCTAGAAGTAACCTATTCACTCTTGACTTAAAGACCCCCAGGTTGTAGCTATCAGGAAACACAGACTCCGGCAAGGAATTCCACTCCTTGGCTGTACGCATAATAAATGTGTTCTCAAAACGCTTTGTGCGTATGGGTGGGATGTCCACCATGTACCGGTGGCGCAACGCCGTACGTCTAGTGGTCCCAGTTACTTCGCAAGTTTTGGTACGGACAAATGTCAGCATGAAAGTCGGAGCCAGCCGCTAGGGCTAATGCCTACTAGAGTTTTTTTTTTTCGGGTGGGAAAATCATCTAATGACATCCCCGCTCTTGGGCGGAGCGGGGGATAGTGTCAGACTTTTACTGACTAAAAACCCACTCCTGTTCCTTCTCTGCCATTTTATTTCCAGGGCCCCGGGGATCTCTTTCGCATCACCCATGGCCCCAGTAGGCTTCGACCCTGCTGGGCCCCTACGGTTGCTGACATTTCTTTGAGGCACGCGTGGAACAGTACGCACCGTCGACGACTTGGGCCCGGTCCGGACGGTTACCGGACGATCGGACGGCGAGCCACCCATTGCTCGCCGTCCGCAAGCCCGCGCCTACGGTGGCCGGAAATCGGGATTTTGCAAGCATTACTGCTTCGCAGAAGGAGGCAACCGCCTGCCACTCCTCCTCGCTCCGGACCATGGCCTGTACCAAGGCCCGGCACGAGAGATCGCTGCCGCCGATCGCTCCCACGAGGACACGGCGGTGCTCTGCCCAGGATGCCTACTAGAGCTGTGGTATTGTTTGAAAGTCTCAGTGCAATCTTGGAATGTAAAAGATACCTAAGTGAACACGTATTGGTTTCATTCAGTAAAGTCTGATTCTCCCTCTAGCTCCTCCTAGAGCGGGAGTTGATATTTGATGATATTCCATGTAAAAAACTGGGCAAGTGCGAGTCGGACTTGCGCACTGAGGGTTCCGTACAAACTTGAAATGTAAATTGCGGTTTACGATTCATGACGTATTAAAAAAAAACTACTTACTTCTCGGTGGTGACTGAACTTAGCGAAGGAAAGTTCAAAACCCATATTAAGCGTGTCCTAATTAAAAAAGCGTATTATAAGGTTAAAGACTATGTCGAAGACACGCTTGTTTGGCAATGACTGCTTCTGCACATGTGGCCCCCTGGTAGCTCATAATATTTTGTAAATTTATCTATTGACTGCTCCACATTTGTTGTAATATATACATTGCTTTTGCAATATTTTTTATTTATTTATTATTATTTATATTGTTGACATATTGTTTATTAATAATTGTAATTATTTATTTTGCTTGCTTTTGTTTGTATAGCCTCTTTTTTGAAATGTGAATGTGAGAACACTGTAGACTCCGCGAATTCTTAGGTTCCTTTTTATTATGATTATTTTTATTGTACTTTATTGACCAGTCTACACTGTCCTTACATAATAAATCCAATATATTGTAAACAGAAGGTATTGTAGCAACAAATTCTTTTTTAAAAGAGTAACCATGGAGTTTCTTGCCGGTTCTTCTCCATAGGAAACGACCAATTTGGAACCGTGCACTAGCTTCTGACGTTTTATAAGTGCCCATGTAGGCCTATGTGAAATAAAAATCTTTGACTTTGACTTTGACTTTGACTTCGTTCAAACTAATTTTCGGTGGATGTTTGCATGGTAATGTACATCATATATTTTTTTTAGTTTTATCATTCTCTTATTTTAGAAGTTACAGGGGAGGACATTTCATAACTTTGGAAGTGTCTCTCGCGCAAACTATTCAGTTTAGAAAAAAATAATATTAGAAACCTCAATATCATTTTTGAAGACTTATCCATAGATACCCCACACGTATGGGTTTGATAGAAAAAAAAAATTGCGTTTCAGTTGAAAGTAAAAAAAAAAAAATAATAATTTTGGAGGTTCCCCGTTCCCCAACCCCAATTTACTACAATTCGCTAGCATTACTGCTTCACAGAAGGCAACTGCCATTCTTCCTCGCTCTGGATCATGGCTTGTACTCTATTGTTATGCAAGGATAATTTTTTACTGATGCGCAAAGATGTTTCAGACGAAGACAAGTACCTACAATAAACAGGCTATATTTAACATTAACATTTGCCCGCGACTTCGTCCGCTTAGAAGTCGAAAATGGTTTTATTAGGTTTTTGAGATACGAAAATATGAAATATTATTTATTATCTTCGTCGAGTGTGATATTCCATTGAATTGTATGGCGGCGATATTATAGTATCTTAGCCGTGTGCAGCGCCCCTTAGTGACTCCACTGCCGGTAACGTAAGTACCCAATGTGTTGCCCAGGATATTAAAGAATAATTATACCAAGTTTCATTGTAATCAAACCGGTAGTTTTTGCATGATGCCTGAACAAACAGACGAAAAAATTTTAATCAAATTTTTGGTTTCAGTGTCGGTCTTGTAACACCATTTACTTTTTTAATATTTTTAATGTACAGAATTTTCACTTCTACAGATTTATTATAAGTATAGATTTAAGACTTCTAATTCTAATAATATTATCTACTTTATTGAATGTTATTTACCTGAAAATGATAAGTCAAGTGCTTCAACTAAAGTGTATCTGTGTATTACTGAAGAGATTGTTAAAGCCACGTGAGAAAGTGATTTATTGAATGTTTGCACGTGTTTTATTTAATATACACTAGTGCTTGACTGCGATCCCACCTGATGGTAAGCAGTGATGCAATCGTTGATGGTAAGGCGCACAGGAGAGCAGTGGTAGCCGAGTGGTAACGGCCCCGACTTACGAGATGTAGGTTGCGGGTTAAAACCCAGTCAGGCGCAGTACTTTGTGTAATTTATTTTTTACACCGCCTGCACACTTTATATGATATACAACCATTACTTATAGCTAGTCATTCAGTCCCTAGGGAGATAATCCGTAATAATGAGATTTGAATTTGGAACGTCAAAAACCGTCAAAAATAAGTGAATTAAAATGCAAGTTTTTTTTTTTATTGATATAAAGCAGTGATTGACTGCGATCCCACCTGATGGTAAGCGGAGATGCAATCATTGATGGTGAGGCGCACTAGTTTATTAAGAGCCTATTCACTCTAGCCTTGAAGACACCTAAATTATACTTGGACGGGAAGACCGAAACAGGCAAATTGTTCCAGTATTTCGATGTACGCGGTATAAACGACGAAGCGAAACGCTTAGTTCGGACCGTTGAAGTTTCAACAACGTAAGGGTGGATACTCGCCGTACGTCGGGTTGTCCGATAGTAGAAAGGAGATGGCGGTTGATGGTGGTATTTCTCCAAATACGTTTTATTTTTACTAAATTGTTTTTTAATTATCTCACAGATGGTGTAAAAAGTAGCGTATCCAACACGGGGATAACGCTGTCTTTGTTGCCTTGGGCGGCTTGAATTCCTCACTTCACTCAGGTTTCATTATTAACTCCCTCGCCATGCTCGGGAATTAATTATATACATCCCTCACTAACGTTCGGGATTAAAATTAGTAACCTTCGTTTTATTCAGAATTCATTTATTTTTTCATTATTATGCTTTATCCTCTAGTCACATAATCTACTATTATCACCTCACGATGTTTTCTTTCACCGTTTTAAGAGCAATCTCTTAAAACGGTGAAAGAAAACATCGTGAGGAAACCGGCATGTCCTAGAACCAAAATAAAAATTGAAAACATGTGAAATTCACCAAACCGCACTGGGCCTGTGTGGTGAAATACGGCCCATTCCCTCTCAGAGGCCTAAGTCCCAGCAGTGGAAACATTCTGAGGTTGTGTATGCTTATGCTATTCACTCTAGCCTTGAAGACACCTAAATTATAATAGAACGGGGAGAACGCTGCAGGCAAATTATTTTTGATGTTATTAACATGCTTGCCACGACACTACAATCCAGCACGCTACGTAAGATGTTGAAAGCTACATCGCTATCATTGCTCACTGACCTTCCTCCAAAGGTCTGAGACAGGGTCTTAAGTTCCGTAAACCTCCATCGAAAAGGGAGAATTCTCCATCGAGAATAGAAGGCGTTGTGTCTGGTCCGGGGAACTACCCGATTGACGATTTCGGACAGTTATTTATTTTGAATTGATATAAACCAGTGCTTGACTGCAATCCCACCAGGTAAGTTCGGGAGGTTCCTGCACCGGATTTGTGCTGAAGAAACGCCCGGGTGTCACCATTGTGGGGACCGGACGGGCCTTACAGCCCCACCGCGCGCCGCCGGGATTCCGATCCCGATTTCCGGCCACCGTAGGCGTGAACTTGCGGACGGCGAGCAATGGGTAGCTTGCCGTCCGACCGTCCGATAACCGTCCGGACCAAGCCGAAGTCGTCGACGGCGAGTACTGCTCCACGCGCGCCTCAAGGAGATGTCAGCAAACCGTAGGGGCCCAGCAGGGTCGAAGCCTACTGGGGCCAAAGGTCTGCTTCTGAAAGGAGGACTCGGCCCTGGTACGAAAGGCAACGAAGGAACAGGAGTGGGTTTTAGTCATTAAGAGTCTGACACTATCTCTCTATGTCATTAGATGATTTTTCAACCGAAATAAAAAGTCGCAATGGTTTATTAATGGTTCAATATTCAAAAAATACTATATTGAAACATATAAAAAGAAATTATATTTATATAAATACCTACTTCTGGTTAGTTATAATTAGTCTTAAAAGCCTGCTGTTCATGTCAAATAAAAGTATTTCAAGCTGTCAACTGTCAGAAAGTGACAGTAGGTTTCATAACATGAACATAACCTAAAAAAAACCACTAAAATGCGACTAATAAACTTATTTAAGTCATTTAAACTAACTTCCCAAGTGCAAATAGTACGTTTTAGTTCCGAATATGTGCCAAAAGCGCTCCGTAGCTTGAAAGCGAAGTCTACTCGAAACAATGTTCAGTATTATGTCGATTCTTTTCGGATACGGGCTGTCGGTGGTTCCGGGGGTGATGGCTGCATATCCTTCCTCAGTGCCTGGTGCAAGGACCACGCGGGGCCTGATGGAGGTGACGGTGGAAATGGTGGACATGTCATTTTCCAGGTTTGTGTATTACACCAACTTTTTCTGTTCTTCCTTCTGATGACGAAAACTTGTGTGACAAAAGAGAGTTTTAGTGCCCCAGTGGCAACGGCCTGTACTTACGAGTTGTACGTCACAAGATCACACCCAAGTAAGCGCTTGTCTAATTTATTTATCCGAAAAATCTCGTGAGGAAACCAGTATGTCCTAGTAGGACCATAAATTCGAAGACATGTGACATCCACCACCCCGCACTGTCCACCAATCTCCCAGAGAGGTTGACTGAGTCATTAAATATGAATAGCATTTGCTCTGACTAATGGGTTCACTACGTTGGTCCACAAAGACCAAACTAGACTAGACTACACTATAATTTAGGTGTCTTCAAGGCTAGAGTGAATAGGCTCTTAACCTTTTGAGTAGCGTAATTAGAGACACAATAGAAAGACAATGACTGGGCGAACGCCGGCATTCACTCGGGGCTTAATGAATTAATAAACTAGTGCATCTCACCATCAATGATTGCATCTCTGCTTACCATCAGGTAGGATCGCAGTCAAGCACTGGTTTGTCACAAAAAAAAAAAAACTGTTCCCGCTAAGATTTACTTATGACATCTGTTTCCGTTTGACGTTATGACACTTCGGTTGCATCACTAATTAGAACTGTTGATTACAGGCCACATACTCTTCTAAGAGTCTGAACCACTGCAAGTCGGTGATGCAGGCAAAGCACGGTGAAAGAGGGTTCAACAAGGAGTGCAATGGGAAGAACGCTCAACACGTTATTGTGCCCGTGCCTATTGGTGAGTTTATTAATTTTTTTCTTGTTTCCGGCTCTAGGAATAAGTTTTATAACAGAACTATGCAAGCTTTTTCACTTCTGTTTCCAATTCTGCTTCTGCAAAATTCATAACAGAACTCTAAACGGAAGAATATAGCGAGGAGCGCAGGGGTAGGGGGCATGTGGACAACTGGACACATCGGAAGAGGCGCGGAGGGGGGGCGGTACACAAACATGTTGCAATGAGTTTTTTTATTATTAAAATGTTTTTGGTTTATTTTGCGCATCTTCGCGCCTCGTGATGTGATGACGACGTAAACTTTCTGTTGTTTGTAGTGCTATATCTTCATAGTATTAATATTTCCGTTTCCGCATCTGCAAAGATTTACTTTTGACATCTGTTTCGGTTTCCACTTCCGTTAAGAAAGAAAGAAAGATAATTTATTTGTCAAACATGCGTTTACATAAACTGACTAGTCAGACATGCAAGGTATTAAATTAACATGCTGTGAGCGTCCATGTTTTGCCTATAACGGCTTACAAATTTTGTTGGTATAGAAATCACATATAATTGCATTTACTTAGTCTATTTTAAATTTCATTAAAAAAAATACACAAGAGATAATTGATGTCAAGATATTATAGTATATGTATATTATAGTAAAAAATAAATTAAATTATGTCCAGTATATTCATTATTATAAGACTCTTCCGTTGCATCACTACTGGGGATTACTCTTGTTGTATTGTAGGTGCAAACTTAGAATTCGAGAATTCACAAACATGTAAATTCACGTACAGAACATACTATGACCCGGAACAACTCTATCTGTAGATCACAAATAGTTTGTTCTGCTTCCTATGTTTGTTTGTCAGTTTTTTGAACAACTTTTTCATAAAATAGTCATAGGATTTGACAATTGGGTATACCATAATAATGGTGTTCAACCCTCTTTGAAAAGTGACCTTCCGCATGTCGCAGGTCCTCCCCGGACATGGTAAGTTCGGTAGGTTCCTGCACCTGATACATACAGTACCGACCGACTGGAGGTTACGACTCACGGTGGAAGTATGCCTCGCTTGGGCGGAGCACCGCCGTGCCCTCGTGGCGGCAATCGGCAGCGGCGACCTCTCGCGTCGGGCCCTAGTTCAGGCCATGGTCCGAGGAGAAATGAGCTTTAGTCCTTCTGCGAAGGAGACGATCGTGCGCGTGAGGGAACGGATATCCTAATGCCCCAGCTGCCCAGCTGCCTACCGCCAGCCGCCGGGACCCCGACTCGACCAATGGGTAGCTCATTGTCCGGCCGTCCGGTATCCGTCCGAACCGAGCTCGAGTTGACGACGCGTAGTGTTTCACGCGCGCCTCAAGGAGATGTCAGCAAACCGTAAGGGCCCAACAGGGTCGAAGCCTACTGGGCCAATGGGTTGTGGGAAAGAGAACCCCGGGGCCCTGGAAAAAAAGCAAAGAAAGACCATAGGAGTGGGATTTAGTCAGTACAAGTCTCATACGCCCTTCTGCTCCGTTCAAGAGCGAGAAAAGTCATTGGATGAATTAGTACAAAAAAAACAATAAAAATCACTGTTGTATTTCAGGTACGATAATTCGCGACAATACCGGCCAGGTCGTTGGGGATCTCAGTTCGGAGGGCATGATGTTCGTGGCGGCGCGCGGGGGCGCGGGCGGCAGGGGGAACAAGTTCTTCCTCACCGACACCGAACAGGTGATGTATAAAAACATTCGTCATTCATTGTCTTTTGTTTTTTTCTGGAGACGAGACTGGGGTCTGTCTGGCTTCTTCTTCTTAGCGTATCGATGGCAAAACTAGTTAAATTCTTTGCCTGGCCCAGTATTCGGCCACGGCAGTGCCGTCCGCTGATACTGTCATTAGGTCCCTACATGAACAGGTAACAGGGCACGTGATGCAGCATCGAAGGTGGGACATGGTCTGCGAAGAGACGCCGCACAAGCACTGAAGATCGGAACCGTCCGAGAACCCCCATCTGTGGATATTGTCTTTGCTGCGCCCAACTTGGCTGCGGAGTCTGTTTAGAGTTTTTCAGGTGGACCATGGCAACTCGTGTCCAGGAGAAAGGCTCTCCGACGGCTCTCCGACGGCTTGAAAGGACTAAAATCACTTTCGCATAATTGTTTTTTTTAAGTAGAAAGTCATCTAATGACATCTCCCGCCCTTTCGTGTCAGTTTTTTACTGAGTATAACCTACTCCTATATTCCTTCTTTGCCCTGCATTCCAGGACTCTGGGTTTTCCTTGCCCCAGTAGACTTCGACCCTGCTGGGCCCCTACGGTTTGCTGACATCTCCTTTAGGCGCGCGTGGAACACTACGCGTCATCGACGACTTGGGCTCGGTCCGGCCGGTTACCGGACGGTCAGACGGCGAGCCCATTGCTCGCCGTCCGCAAGTCCACCTCTACAGTAGCCGGGTCGTAAATCAGGATCGGGATCCCGGTGGCTGGGGCGTGAGGGCCGTTCCCTCACGCGTGCAGCTGTCTCCTTTGCTAGCATTACTGCTTCGCAGAAGGAGGCGACCGTTTGTCAAAGATCGTTGCCGCTGATCACACGACCACGAACCTCTACCGTATGCTTTACCGTGTCTTTCGGGCGGTCCACACAGTGGTGACACCATCACAGAGGGTACCTGGGTTTCCGAAGTTCTTTCCCCTATATCCAGCAACCACTGAACAGTTTAGAAGCAGATGAGCTACTGTCTTATCTTCCTCCATGCATGCTCTGCAGGCTCTTTCTGTACATCTTTCTTCACATCTTTCTTCATCTACCCACATTTTGTGTCTTTATTTTATTGTTTTTTTTTTGTCTCTCACTTGTTACACTTCTGTTTTATTCGTCTACTAATTTTTTTACAAACACACTATCTTACACATATTTATTATCATTAACATAATACTATTTTAATGATTTATATTATTTAAGTATACATTACCGACACATATATATTACAATCCAAAACTGTTTTGTGTCCGTTGCGTCACAACCACAGGTTCAGTTGAAAACCAGCGTCAGGCACTAGTTGCCTGGCATTTATGCTGAACTGGACCTATTTTGGTGCAGCCGTGAGGCATGCAACTAAATTTTTTTTGCTACTGTTTGTTTTTTTTTATTTTTTTTTATTTTTTTGTGTTATCTAATATTATTTTTGTGCCTTGTGCTGTACTAAATAAATTATTTTTCTTTCTTTCTTTCTTTATCCTGACTATTTGACGTGACTGGTCCCGCAGGCTCCCAGCGTGGCCGAGCTGGGCGCCGTCGGGGAGACCAATTTTTACACGCTGGAAGTTCGCTCCATGGCACACATCGGACTTATAGGATTCCCTAACGCCGGTGAGTTCATTATTTCTACTTTAAAGTGCCTGTAGTAACCTATTTTTGCCTAGATGCGACGCACAACTTGGATTTATATGAAGGGGCAGGATGACCTGGAGGCCCTTCACCAGAACTCATCTTCTAATTATGTGGGTAGGTGGGCGCGGTAGTTGGAATAAAATATAGCTTCAGATCACAATCCACGTATTTTAATCAGTTCTCACAAGAATCACAATATAATTAGGTAATTAACGAAGACTACTACACGTAATAAACTTAAATAATTCTTGAAATAGCAAGATATCGAAGATTCAGAGCGATTCGTCACAAAACGTGGTGCACGGTCGGCTCTCGTTCAAAAAGTGCCTAAGATGGCCGCCCGCACTACCATCGACAATGACGCTTCGCTAGGTTGACATTGAGAGTCCTGTCAACCTGACGTTTCACGTAAACACCGTCATATATGTTGTATTTGTTTTTCTTATATTATTGTTTATACATATTTACATGATAGGTTAGTCTCTGTCGGTCCCGGCCTCGTGCAATAGACAATAGACAACCATAGAATATGCTGTAGACATCGGACACATGTGTTTCGTCTAGTGTCTATGGTGCAGCATAGTTATGCCCGGTGTACACATGGTCCGACAGATAGCTGTATTTTATTGTGCGTCTATTTGGGCAGAATAAACATGTCTTCTTTCTTTTTTTTTTCTAAAAGTATTGCCTCCAGGAAGTGCAGGATTCCTCACGATGTTTTCCTTCCACTTTTTAGAGCAGTAGTGATAAAATTAATTGGAGCTGATACACACGCAGGGGCGCCGACTCCGTAGGTGCTCGGGGGCTCGAGCACCCATGAGAAATAAACAGTGGGTGCCGAGCACCCCTGAGAATAGACATCAAGAAACAGATCATTAATCGCCTTTTATGTATGGGCGTTTTTAAAATAAACGCTGAATGCTCATTAAATTAAAAGAAATTTAATAAGGACTTTACAATATGAGATTTTTTTAATAAGTGGAATGTTATGGAGGCCGAACAAATTTCGAACTAATTATAGCTAACTAGCTTCCGCCACCGGGTTCGCCCGCGTGATAGCAGGTTACTCCATACAAACTTTGGACCCGTGTTTCATTTCCTTAGGGAGTGAGTTTTGGAAAATCCTCTCTTAGTGCTCGCCTACATCATAAAAGGAAACCTTGTGCAAAATTTCACGCTCCAAGTCCCAGTACTTTCGGCTGTGCGTTGAAATGCTAGTCAGTCAGTTTTTTCGTCATTTTTCGTCGGCTTATTCCTAATTAAAAAAAAAAAAAACTGTACTTTTTAAAAATTTATAAAAATCTTTATTTTGACCAACCCCGATGATGTTTTCAGCAAAAAAAAAAACTTTTTTTAATTAAAAATAAAGTAAATAAAAAGTTGATAAAATCTTTATTCTAATCAACCCCGATGACATTTTTAATTTTAAAAGTAATTTTTTCATAGTTTTTCTACTAAAAATGTTAGAATACCGATTTGATACAGTTTAAATTAAAAAACGTAAATATACGACGTAGACGCTGGAGCAGTGGTGGCCGAGTGGTAACGGCCCCGACTTCGAGTTATAAGTTGTGGGTTCAAACCCAGCTAGGCGTGCATTACTTTTTGTAATTTATTTCATCACCACTGCTCTCAAAGCGGTGAAGGAAAACATCGTGAGGAAACCGGCATGTCCTAGAACCAAAAATTCGAAGCCATGTGACATCCACCAACTCGCACTGGGCCCGCGTGGTGGATTACGGCCCATTCCCTCTCCTAAACAGGAGGCCTGAGTCCCAGCAGTGGGACCATTATTAGGCCGAGTATTCATTTATTTATTAAAACTTTATGTACAAGTAATAAACACTGTACAAAGGCGGACTTAATGCCTTAGGAATTTTCTACCAGTCGACCTTAGGGTGGTGCAGAAACAAAACATGGTAGGTGCAGCTTAATGGTAAAGAAATAGAATAATAAATATATACTTAGATACATACATACAAATTAACAATCTATTTATGAAAAACGTGTCCAACAAATCAACGCTGTGATGATTACACCAACTTCCTGCGAATCTGCTCACGTGCCATCACCTTAAAAGTGAACCGACTGGACGCCATCCTGATGTTCAGCGGGAGCGCATTCCAAAGAGAAATCGCCTGGACAGAGAAGGAAATATGTATATGTATGTATGTAAATATACGACGAAAAAATCCACCACTGGGAGGTCCAGAAACATGTACTAGATCCATGGTATTCGTTTGTGGGTCGATGTCAGAGACGCCACCATAGATTACACGCCTTACTGCTACGTGATATTCATCAGGCGTTCTAAACTTGAGGAATGCCTCTCCAGCAGTGGATTGATGCAGGCTGATGATACTGATGCTCTAACAAACTGATTTCATATTATTGTGTCCAGGTAAGAGCACGCTGCTGCGAGCCCTGACGCGGGCGCGGCCGACTGTGGCGCCATATCCCTTCACCACGCTCCGACCACACATAGGTAAGCTAAAGCCAGCAAAGGAGGCGGCCGATCGTGTGAGGCAACGGTCCTCACGTCCCAACCGCCGCCGGGATTCCGATCCCGATTTCCGACCTACTTAGGTGCGGGCTTGCGGACGGCGAGCAATGGGTAGCCCGCCGTCCGACCGTCCGGTAACCGTACGGACCGAGCCCAGGTCGTCGACGGCGCGTACTGTTCCACGCGCGCCTCAAGGAGATGTCAGCACTACAGTTGCTGCCCAGCAGGGTCGAAGCCTACTGGGGCCAAGGGTCTGATTCTGAAAGGAAGATTCGGCCCTGGTAAGAAAGGCAACGAAGGAACAGGAGGGGGTTTTTAGTCAGTACATTGTTGAAACTTCTACGGTCCGAACTAAGCGTTTCACCTCGTCGATTATACCGCGTACATCGAAGGCAAATTGTTTCAGTAATTTGCCTGCTGTGGTCTTCCCGTCCGATTATAATTTAGGTGTCTTCAAGGGTAGAGTGTATAGGCTCTTAATCATACATTTATATGTATTTTTATTATTATTGAACATTGCCGAATACGCACGAAGCTTTATGAAGATACCGTAGAGGGATATCCAATGAACGTGTCTAAGGGAGTTGTTTAATCGATTTTTTGTCAAATCGAATAAAATTTTCTATGGAAGTTTAAAATATACTCAATGATTCTAGTAATCGTTTATAAATAACTGATATTTCACTAAATCATGTCTTTCAACCAAGAAAATAAAAATTAAAGTCGAAATCTCGTTTACTAAAGACAGCATTCACTATATTTCGTTCAATATCTCATATAAACAAAAAATAATAAATTCCAAATCGATAAAAATCAATTGCAATATTTAATTGAATAAAGGGTCGATTGTGTTTACATAGAGTCAATCTAGATTTCCGCCCAGCTCACGTCTCCTTAGCCATCATTTGCTTCCTAAAGAACGTTCGTGCGCAGCCTTCTGCGCAAAGTTCAGGCTCGCCAAGATACGTCGGCCGTACTGTAACTCCGGCCAGATGTTAAGGGACTTAATTTGTAATGTGTGTGTTTTAGGCATGGTACAGTTCGACGACTATGAACAAGTGGCGATAGCAGACCTCCCGGGGTTGATTCCCGGCTCGCACAAAAACTACGGCCTAGGTAAGTGAGATAACTTTATTCATTAACTAGCTGTTGCCCGCGACTTTGTCCGCGTAGAAGTCGAAAATGGTTTTATTAGGTTTTTTAAGATACGAAAATATGAAATATTATTTATTATCTTCGTCGTGTGTGATAGTCCATTGAATTGTATGGCGAGCGATATTGTATCTTAAGATAAAATGTTATAGTATCTTAGCCGTGTGCAGCGTGTAGTGAACTCCACTGCGGGTAATGTAACCTACGACAATCTTATTATTTGCGGTTGGTACAGTAATCAGGTCTAGAGATCAAACCGCAAAATTAAGTTTGTTTTTTTTGTAAGTATATACTTTTTCGGGATAAAAAGCACCCAGTGTGGTGCCCAGGATATTAAAGAATAATTATACCAAGTTTCATCGTAATCGAACCGGTAGTTTTTGCGTGATGCCTGAACAAACAAACAAACAGACAGACAAAAATTTTTTTAATCACATTTTTGGGTTCGGTGTCGATCTAGTAACACCGTCTGCCATTTATTTTTTTTGATATTTTCAATATACAGAATTTTCACTTCTACAGATTTATTATAAGTATAAACTATGATAACTTTGCTAAGTTCTAAATATTGATATCGCAGGCATACAATTCCTGCAACACGCGGAACGTTGCCTCGGCCTCATCTTCCTCCTGGATGGCACCGCGGATCCTCTGCAGCAGTACTCGACCCTCAGCCACGAACTAAGCGCGTACAGCCCCGCACTCGCGCAGCGGCGTGCCCTCGTCGTGCTCAACAAGATGGACGTGCAGGAAGCCAGGCAGGCCTACGAGGAGTTGAAGGGCGACCTGGAAGTTGTAGGCATCTCGGCCAAGACCGGGGAGAACCTGCCTGCGTTGCTGCGCGCTCTCAGAGATATATATGATGCTGGGGAGCGGTGATGCAGGCAATTTTTGCATGTCACTACTTAGTATACTAGCTTCTGCCCGCGGCTTCACTCGCGTGAATGTAGGTTTCTCCATACATACTTTAGACCCCCCCTTGGCCTTATAATGTCCCCACTGTTGGGACTCAGGCCTCCTCTCTAGGCGAGGGAAAGGGCCGTAATCCACCACGCGGCCCCAGTGCGGGTTGGTGGATGTCACGTCTTCGAATTTTTGGTTCTAGGATATGCCGGTTTCCTCGTGATGTTTTTCTTCACCGTTTTGAGAGCAGTAGTGATGAAATAAATTACACAAAGTAATGCGCCTGGCTGGGTTTGAACCCGCGACCTACAACTCGTAAGTCGGGAGCGTTACCACTCGGCCACCACTGCTCACTGCAATAGAGTGCACAAGTTTAGTATTAGCATTGAAACCGTGCGAAGCCGGGGCGGGTCGCTAGTATATACAAATTCACCCTTCTCGTTTGTCTGTCTGTATAAATGCGATAAACTCAAAAACTACTAAACGAATTCTCATGCATTTTAGAAAGAAAATTCGTTTAGTAGATTCGTTCGTGCTAGAGTGAATAATCGATATGGTCTAAGACCTTAGCCTGCCCAAAAGGGACGAAGAAAAAATAATGGTGTCTCTGACTATATAGGGTGACTGGTAATTAGTGACCGATACTTGGACATGTTTTTGTCCTCATGATTAAAAACAACTTTCCCAAAAGAAACTTCTTATTATACTAATTAATTTAATCGCAATAACAAAACAGCAGCAATAGTCTTTAGATATTATTTTACCAAAACATGTAGGTACATTGCTTACGTTATCGATAAGATGGCGCCGTGCCGCTAACAGCTGATCGCGTGAAGGCGCGCGCGCGAAATTCAAAGTCTCAAACAGCTGTTTTGTCATTGTGATTAAACTAATTAGTTTAAAAAAAAGTTTCTTTGGGAAAGTTGTTTGTAATCATGAGTACAATCACGTGTTTAAGGATCGGTCACTAATTACCAGTCACCATATATACTGTAGTATAATGTGTGTGTGCTACAGGCATTTATTGTTATGTTGTAAATAAATTTCTTAGATAATATCATCATCATCATCTTCCTGCCCTTGTCCCGTGTTATTTGGGGTCGGCGCAACACGTTTGTTTCTTCCACTCTGCCCTGTTACTCGTCATGCTATCACTAACTTCCTTTTCTTTCATATCACTCTTCACACAATCCATCCATCTTTTCTTTGGCCTCCCTCTCCCTCTCCATCCATCCACATGTAAACTCATAACTCTTTTAGTAACATGCGTTTCATCTCTCCTCTTCACATTCTTCTCTTAGATAATAAATTAGTTATATTGTAAATGAATGTTGTTTCATTTATTAAACTGAACTTAAAATCATACTTGCTTTAAAGCATTTCATTAGTCAAAATTGTATCTATAATATACCCACACTTTGTCAGTTTTTAGAGTTCCGTACCTTAAAAGGAAAAAACGGAACCCTTATAGGATCTAAACCCGGGGCCCTGGGACGGAGTTAAAGAAGGAACAGGAGTGGGTTCTCAGTCAGTAAAAGTCTGAAACTATCTCCGGCTCCGCCCAAGAGCGAGATTAGATGACTTTGCCACCTAAAAAAAAACCCTAACAGGATCAATTTGTTGTCCGTTCGTCTGTCTGTCCGTCAAAATCCTAACAGATACTCAGGTCTGCGAAACTGTAAAAATATCCAACTTCTATTGAAAAAAAAATCTTTTATTGTTATGTTGTAAACAAGTTTCTTAGATAATATATTAGTTATATTGTAAATAAATGTTGTTTTATTTATTAAACTGAACAAAGAAATTTAAAGAGATACAATAGAGCGGCTATCACAGACACAGACATTAAATATATTCTACCAATAGACAGGACATAGCCAACAAAATCGTAATCCGATACTTCAACTTCAACTCTTCATTAATGGCATTTGTGGAAAAGACACCACAATTTTGCCAATAACACGTGCAAACTATTAATAGACCATCAAACGCTGGAGAGTATTTCGCGTGAATTAATAGTAAAATAAATATATATCTCTAAACATTAAAGTTCAAAATAAAAGAATTTCTTCGCAGACGCAGACAAACATTATGACCAGACCACAGACTATGACTATGTACATGAAAAAAACTCGTAAGAGTGGTGAAAAAGAGAAAAAAAAAAAAAAAAGGAAATAAGTAGTTACAACTTAATTTTATTAATTTCAATCAATTTGCATAGTTTAAATATAAAACTAGTAAACACAAAAGGAAGAAGACATTTGACCGAGGTTGGACGAGGAATATGAGTAGGAATAATTTCATGAAAAGAGAAGCGCAATTTAGGACAGGAGAAAAATAAATGGTCCACGTTTCCTTCATCCAAACCGCATTCACAAAGAGAGTTATCCTTAATCCTAAGTTTGGCCAAGAAATGAGGGGTGCAACAATGATTTAAACGTAAACGACAAATAATTGAGGTAGTGATTTTTTTTTCCAATTGATATTTGAAAAACCACGGTTTGCGGGGAATCTCGGGTTGTATATCTCCATAAAATTTACCCTTTATGGACTTAGAGATTTGCCATGCCTTTGACCAAGATTTAAACAAAATTAGAGGAAGAGTAGTACAAATGTCATGGGAATAAATCTCAGAGTGGGCAAGAGAGCCAGTGAGAACAGCATTTTTGGCGCATGAATCAGCTGACTCATTACCAAGAATACCGACATGACCGGGAATCCAAGCTATGACGACATTAATACCAAGTTCATGACATTGAAATAGCAAATCTCTAATTTTTAAAATTATAGGGAATCTTGACTTAGATCTGAAAGGATTAGATAAAATGGCTTGAAGGCAACTTTTTGAGTCAGAGAAAATTATGGAGTTATTTAACTTATGAGACAAAACAAATGAAATGGCTTCGAAAATAGCAATTGATTCACCTGTAAAAACGGATGTAACAGATGGGCACTTATAGTTTAAAATAATTTTTGTATGAGGAATCCAAACAGCAACTCCTACAGGGCTATCATCGGAGACTTTGGAAGCATCAGTGAATATAATATTCCAATTATTATAATTCGAGGAAACTTTTTGGACAAACATCTTATGCGGTTCTAAGGTATTTTTGTGAATTCCAAAGTCCAAAATGATCTCCGGATGGAATACCAGGGCATTATAAGGCACCGAGTATAGATATAAAATAGGGCTTTGAAAAAGTGGGCTAGAAAGACGAGTGAATTGAAGGTATGCACGAAGAAGACAAGGAAGTTCAATATTAGAACGACGACTACAAGAGTCAAAGATGGATGATAATTGGTCCAGCTTACCAAGGAGGGGATGCTCAGAATTTTGCACAAGTTTAAAAATAAATCTATTTGCCAGAAATTGTCTTCGAATCGAGAGGGGAGGTTCAACACACTCAACTTGCATGGCATTTATTGGTGACGACTTCATCGCCCCAAGAATAATCCGTAAACACTTTGATTGGATTTTATCGAGTTTTTGAAGGCCAGATTTGTTACAAGGATCTAATAGGAACATACCATAATCAAAATGACTACGAACTATAGCATTGTAGATCAGTTTTTGAGAATATGGGTGAGCACCCCACCAAACACCAGAAAGAGAGCGAAGAACATTAACGTTTCTTTCGCATTTTTGTGAAACAAAGTCTGTGTGAGCAATACCTGATAATTTTGGATCTAACCAAACTCCTAAAAATTTAACAGTGTTTACCTGAGAGATATTTTCACCGTTAACTTTAATGTCAACAGGAGGAACCAACTTATTTTTTGTAAACACAACTACAGAGCTTATAGATGCTGATAAGGACAAACCGTGTTGTAGAAGCCAATCAGATAGATATCCGAGGGCGGAATTTAGACGGCTACTAGCCTCATCTAGAGATTTTCCAGAAAAGTATAAAGCTAAATCATCAGCATACTGCAATATTTGACAAAATGAATCAGTAGAAAAATGTAAATCATAAGTATAAAGACTGAATAGGAGAGGACTCAAAACTGAACCTTGTGGTAAGCCTTTCCAGATAGTCTTAGGGAGAAGAGAGGAATCTTGAGTTTTAATAGAGATGGTTCTCTCCATCAATAAATTACAAATGAAACGGACCAATTTTATAGGAAGGTTCAACTGATGCACAAGTTTATCCCTGAGCACCGGGAGTAAAACATTATCATACGCTGAGGCAATATCCAAAAAAGCTCCTACTAAAAACTGCTTACTTATCAAAGAAATACGAATATCAGAAATTAATATACTAAGACTATCCATTGTGCTCATACCTTTACGGAACCCAAACTGGGATGAGGGCAACAAGTTCCTATTTTCCACAAACCACTCAAGTCGATGCTTCATCATATGTTCTGCAACCTTGCACAAAACAGACGACAAAGCAATAGGCCTGTAGCTATTTGGGTCTGACGGGTTTTTGCTAGGTTTAATGACCGGAATTATTATTTGATGTTTCCACGGTTGAGGAACCAAACCGCACTCAAAAAAGGAATTAACGAGATCCAAGTAATATTGCTTTGTACTTCTTGAGGCGTTTTTCAAGAATGAATAAGGGATCCCATCTGCACCAGGAGAGGAATCAACAAGACCGTCAAGTGCCATTCGAAGTTCAGAAAAAGAGAATGGGGCATCAAAATCATTTTCGGAAGTAAGAAAAGCCGGAGAAGAGGGAAAAGAGTCCAAATTTGGAACTGAAGGCGGAGCCAGTTTATCCGAGAAAGATTCGATCCAGGAAGAAGGATCGTTAGCTGAAATATCAAAAGTATTACAAGAGCCTCTATATCTTTTGATTTGCTTCCATACTAGGGAAGAAGGGGAACAGGGAGATAAACTTTGACAGTAGCGAAGCCAACCATCTTTTTTCTTTTTGGAAAGAAGTCTCTTAGCAGTGGCGGCTTTTCTTTGATACAATAAGAAATTTTGAAGAGTCATTGAATTAGAATAATTAACCTCTGCTATTTTCCTTTCCTTGACAGCTGAAGTGCATTCTGAATCCCACCAAGGAGTTGAAACTTTGAATCTGTAGGGTTTTTTAAGAGGAAAATTTACATCAGCACTAGTAATAATGGAGTCTACAAATTTGGAATAGCAATCAACAAGATTGTTTCTGTCAGGAGGGGGAAGAGATAGTAACTTATTTTCTAGAGAATCTGAAAAAGAAGACCAGTTTGCATCGTTTAATCTATACTTAAGAGAGGGATTAAAATTACGCATTGGTACTACTCTGTCAGAGATAGAGACAATAATAGGAAAATGGTCACTACCATAAGACTGAGACAAGATACTCCAGGAAAGAATGGAAGCAAGAGAGGCAGAGCAAGCTGTAATATCCACAGCTGAGTTAGGGTTTTGAGAAGGACGAACTCTCCTAGTGGGGGAACCGTTGTTAATAACACATAGATCAACTTCATCAAAAATTTCAAGGAGGGCCCGACCAAAGTAATCATCATGGCTCGAGCCCCATGAGCGATGATGAGCATTTAAATCACCCATAAAAATTATTGGAGAGGGTACTGAGGAAAATATACATAAAAGGTCTGGAATTAACCTAGAATGAGGATGAGGGATATATGCAGAAAGGAAAGTAATATTAAAAGCCCTAACAGCAACTATATTAATGTCAGGAGGAGTAGTGGGAAGAGGAATAAAAGAGAAAGGAAGGGAGCGCCTCACAAGAAGGGCACTACCTGCATACCCATCAGCCCTATCATCTCGAAGACAGGAGTAACCTGAGACCCGAAAGTGAGAACCAGGCACCAACCAAGTCTCCGAAACGGCAATGACTGAGGGGTGAAATTTATTTATTAAAAATGAAAGTTCAGGCTTCTTCGGCCGAATGCTTTGAATGTTCCACTGAAGTGTGGAGACTAGATCCATCATTATTATTAAAGAGAAGCAAAGAAAGTTTCTGGGCAACGTGGGGCGGTAAAGAGAAATTATCACGGGAAACTAAACTAATAATTAGAGACAAAAGTATTTCTAAGAGGCTATCCTCTTGAGGTGATTTTGGGGATGAAGAATTTTGAGAAAGAAGAGAGAAACCATTGGGAAAGGATGAAGGATCTTCAGCAACAATGGATCTATGGGTAGTTTTGTCATAAGACTTGCCTAGAGGAGCTCTAAGCTTAGGGGAGGAAAACACAGTTTTTTTATACGAGGTAGGAGGAGTAAGGCAAGTTGATTGAGAAGAGGAGTAAGAAGATTGGGTTGGTAAGTTTTGGGAGACTTCGGAATATAATTTTTTTACACTAGGAATGGATCGAGAAGCCTCTTCATATGAGAGATTTTCCTGAGACATTAGTAATTTAATCGATTTTTGTCTACCTAGCTCGGGGCAGTTACCGTAGAAGGCAAAGTGACGGCCCAAGCAATGGATGCAAGTGGCCTTGGCCTCAACCACGTCGCAACTGTCACCTGTGTGAGGTTGTGAGCACCTAAAGCACCTTGCCTTGGACCGACACTGTGCCTTAACGTGCCCAAAGCGGCAGCAGTTTTGACATTGTATAGTGGGGTACTGATATACCTCCACTGGCAGAGATGTGTGATATAAAAATACCCTTCGAGGAAGAACCTGTCCCTTGAAGGTTACAACTATAGTCTGTGTAGGGATCCAGGAGGTCTTGCCCTCCTGTATGTTTTTTCGGTTTAACCTACGTGCTTTTAAAACGATTCCACACCCATCAGGAAGAATGACAGATTCAACGAATTCGTCCATCGACATATCGACCGGCACTTGACGGACGATACCAATTTTGGTAATGTTATACGATGGAATTGAGACTGTATATTTTGGTTTTAAAACCGGGTTGGAAATGAACTTATTGGCCGCCTCACCAGAGGTGAATTCAACAGAGATTTTGTTTCTGCCCACTTTTTTAATGCCGTCCCTACAAATATTTTTTATATTATTTTGAATTAAAAATTGCCCAAACTTGATTGGACGTATCAATGTGCCTGCGGAAGGATCAGGTTCGGATCGGGAAACATGGACTAAAAAGGGACCTTTTTCTAAGTCGCTATATGATATTATGCCCTCTTTCAGAGAAGGGTGAATGAATAATGTTTGGATGGCCGCAACAGCCATATCCTTGTTAATGATAGTTTTTTTGGGAACAACCTCGATAGTTTCGGAGTCGATCATGTGTCGTCGCTTACCAACCGTCGAATGTGAATATGAAGCATCAGGAGGGTCAGGAGGATCTGGAGGGGGAGGAGGATGGTCCATGCCTATTAAAAAAAAAAATTAATGAGACGATAAAAAACACTGAAACCTGCGAAGAAATATCAAACTGTTATTTTGTTATAATGTAGATTTGGAAAAAAAATTATCTCTCCAGCACGACTGACAGCTATCAATACTATATCTAATCCGATACTTATTACCTAGTGATCATAAGTCGCTCAGTTTAGTATGACACCCTTACACGTCAAGTCGTATTTGTATCCGCTCTATGCACTAAAAGAAAATTATTTTCTGAAAAAATATGCCGAACTGCGCATTACGCTATTGCAATAATCTTGTTATGGTAAAATGACTGGACCTAACTTCGGTTTATTTTCGTAAATATTTTTGGTATTTACGAAGTAATTAATTAGAATTCAATATTTTTTATAAATAGTTCCAGAAAATTTTCTGATTTTGAGATAACGCCATCTATTGCTGAAAAGCTTAACCTTCCTTTATCACACACTGAGGCTTTACCACGAGCTCATAACGTGATCCATTTTACGACCTAAACCGAACTGTTAAAAGGATGGAGCTATATAGGGTGTATAGCTCCATCACTCTTTTTCGCACGTACTACTGACATTTTAACATTATCATGGTAAGATCTCTGGCCCCCTACCGAGCGATAGTTAAATAATTATAAATTAGATGGCGTCACTGAGGCATAGGATGACAGTTTTTCTGAGACATTTTTTCTGATAGCCGCTCTATTGTATCTCTTTAAATCTCTTTGGTAATATTAGATGTCATCTTATTGCGAATAAACTCTCTGCTAAGATCTTCAGTGTCGCGTTGAAAGGTATTCACAATGGTTACAGGTTTAGTTTCGTTCACATCTGTTGCATTATCTGAATTGTTCTTTACACGATTTGGCTCCGAAGGCTTGTAAGTATACGAAGTATATCTTGTTTTCACTGTGTTATTTTTTGATTTGTGTATCAGTCTTTCAATTAAATGATAGTAATTTTGCATTAGATTGTTTTCTCTCAAATATTTTCCTCTATTATCAACTTTGTTTTTAATTCCGTTGCTATCAGTGACAGTTCTAACGTAAACTTCGTCAGTGTCACTGTTGCTCACAGTAGTTCTTAAATAATTTGATTGCTTTAATTTTGTCAATTCGTTTTCTAAAGATTGAATTTTCTTTTGGACATAATCATCAAATGTCTTATTGAATTGTGGCTCTATACTTTTTTTTAACTTATTCGTTTCTTTAATATTCGCATTCAGTTTCGGCAGCTCCGGCTCCGGCAGCGGCAGCTGGGTGTTGTTATATGTTCGCATAAACGGATGAGAGATTATTGTTTCTGTAGGTACAGAATTGGATTGCATAGCTCCTTTTGCGTATTCTCTGGAACAAGTAAAATGGTGTTTATTTTTAAATACATAACTTCTCAGTATAAATGCAGGTAGGTACAGTAAAGAAAGAAAAGATGGATGGATTGTGTGAACAGTGATATGAAAGAAAAGGAAGTTAGTGATAGCATAACGGTTGACAAGATAGAATGGAAGAAAAACGTGTTACGCCGACCCTAAATAAGATGGGACAAGGGCAGGAAGATGATGACGATGATATACAGTAGAGAAAGAAAACAGAAAAGTTGGATGGATTGTTTAAAAGATGATGAAGGTAGAGGTAGTGAGTGCTTTATTGACAGACAAATTTGACCTCAATTATTTCGAAGAATGCCTGAGTATAGTGTGAATGATGATAACGATAGATACTAAACAGGCCTCAAGTCTGCTATTACAATAGTGTCAGAATAATCTATCATTGACTTCATAATGGTTGATTTGAACAAGTTTGGTAATCTACTAATATAATGGCGTCATTATGACTTTCCAATGGTCAACCACTGACACTCCATTGAAAGAAATGGCATAGAATGGTAATCTCGTATATAATGACCAATGAGTATTTGACATATGCGGATAACTGCCAAAATTTTGACAGTTCCTTAGATCAGTGACCTACCATTAGAACGTCATTGTGCAGTCATTGCTTTTGATTCGTTTCGAGACAGCTCGATATTGTCATTCTACCAAAAGATCATTATAAATTATTAGATTAGGAAAAGTTTTAGCAAAATGATAATGGGATCGTGTTGGAATGACAAATTAATAAAAATAGCAGACTTGGGCCCCTGGAGTATTGGTTTCAATTATATAAGTGAATTGTAATAATATAATATAAAATTCCACAACTATCACACAATGCCGTCTAGTCCCAAGTTAAGCAGAGCTTGTGTTATTAGTACTAGACAACTGATAAACATACTTATATATTTCTAAATCTATTTACTTAAAAGGAGAAACTGACTGACTGACATATCGACGCTCAACCGAAATAAAATGGTTTAGGAGCGTGACATTTTGTATGTGGTTTCCTTGTATGACGTAGGCGAGCACTAAGAGAGGATTTTGTAAAATTCACCCCCTAGGGGGATGAAGCGGGGGTCCAAAGTTTGTATGGAGAAGCCGACTATCACGCGGGCGAAGCAGCTGGCAGAAGCTAGTACATACATATTATAGATAAATTACAACCAAACACAGAACAAAATAATGATCGTTCTCATCACACAATTATTTGTCCTGGGTGGGAATCGAACCCACGACCTCCGACATAGCAGTCAGGGCCACTTACCACTAGACCAACAGGCCAGTCAAAATTTGTGACATTAATAAGTAACATTGTGGTTGTATCAATCAAAATTTTACTTAAAAGACATCCCAATTGGTACAAACCTCTTCAAAGACTTCAAAATCTCGGCGTTAGACAGTTGAACATCGATGACGGCGTCGTACTTGCTCCGTAGGAATACTGTCGTACCGGCTGTGTGCCGTAACTTGTCAGGCTGCACTCTTGCTATTGGTCTGTGCTTCGATTCTAGCATCACGCCACTCTCTGAGTCGTGGCTTGAGTCAAAGAAAATGCCCTGTTTTGTATCGTCCATGTCATGATTCGTTGTTAGGTTTTTAATTTTCTTTTTCTTGTTCGGCAACACGTTTCTGGGCCTGTACCTCGGTGTCGTCGGGCGTCTATAAACTTTGGGTTCTGTTGTCATTACTTTTTCTAATATTGGAATGATTTCCGTTTTCGTCGTAGTCCGTGCTTTGTAAGATATTTCTTCGGTATACAGAGTCATATATCGTTGTTTGTCAAACACTTTGTATCGCTCCTGAGACTGTTTGATGGAGTTGGAGCTGTCGAGTGACTGTCCTGATGCGAATTCTTCTGCACTGTCACCTGCCAGTGTCCCAGATTCAACGCTATTCTCATATTTATTCTCAGATTGATCGGTATTAATCTCTTTATTAATAATTTTCTTTTTTTTACGTAAAACGTTTTTTGGATCATTACTGTTAGCTAGTTTGTGCTCTTCTATTTTCTCCTCTTTAGTTTTGAAAACCTGATTATTATGAATGACCGATTGACTAACTGAATCTCTGTTAATAACAGAATTCATTACAACGTTTGAAGTAGACCTCTTTTTGTTTTTTTCCCAAAATATTTCAATTTTTTCTTTTAATTTTCTTCTTTTATGCGTGTTAAGTTCAGTGTAATGATTGAATAGAATAGTTCTGACTCCATCTCTAATGATCTGTACTAAATCATTGTGATTATCCATAGATTTCGATTTAGTGTAATTTTTCAAGTTACTTAAAACTCTACGAAACTCCGGCTCATAATTTCTGTACAAAGAATTTATATACTTCAACAATTCTTTAACATTCTCGTCGTAAATTTCATCTCTCAAAATGTCTGCTATTTCATTGATGTTTGCTTTCGTAAAAGTAGCTAAATTCTCTCTGACTTTTTGTAAAGCGCCGGCCAGTAAGCCCCTTGTATTATGATTCTGCATCAGTTCGGAAAACCTGCATCCTTTGTAGTGATATTTCCTAATTTCAGTGTCTAGAATCTGGAAGAAATCTTTGAATGCTGTAAATTCATAAGTGTTGAGTATGTCAACCGTTTCCTGAATGAAGTCCGTAAAGGTTTCAACTTTGGACGCAGGGAAGGCAAGTTGCAAGTTATCTTTTGCATCAGCAACTGTTGTTTTAACACTATTTGCATTGTCTACATTCTCAGTAGAAACTCTAAAGTCTTCACTGCTGTTACCTGCAACTGTTTCTACACGTGCTCGAATGCTTCTTTGGTCTTTCTTCGCCCTGATGATTCTTGTTATGCAGTTTGTCAAAGCTTAAAATTTTAAAACGTTTTTTTTTAATAAATACTTTTTTATACACTAAAACCAATATTTCGCAACTAAATGGGGGTTAAAACTACCAGTTTTAAGTGGAAAATCCACTAAGTTGGCAACACTGGCCGGACACCGCTAGAATGTTTTGTCTTGATGGTGTGCGTCGTGACGTAGACAAAACAGTCTTGTTGCGACGTCGTAGACAAGTCTGTCTAAGACAGTCTTGTCTCAAGTGTGCGCAAGCCCTAAGGCTCCATTCCTCTTTCTCGCTCCAACGTCTACCATATTAACAAGTAGGCTCCTGTTATAACGACTTCGAAACTTGTAACATAGATTTATAATAGTCTCATAAGACCGATTGTTGCCGCACACTCAGTCAAGAGGATCATCATCATCATTTCAGCCGAAAGAAGTCCACTGCTGGACATAGGCCTCACCCAAGCGACGCCACAACGACCAATCCTGTGCATCCATCGCACTCCCGCGACTCTCACCAGGTCGTCGGCCCACCTTGTGGGAGGCCTTCCAACGCTGCATTTTCCGGTGCGCGGTCGCCATTCTAGAACCTTTCGGCCCCATCGACCGAGTCAAGAGGATATATGAATTAAACTTTACTGTATATAATAATTCCTACCGAATATGTTGAAGAGCAGCAAACAAGTGCATAATTTCATTGTAACACAAAAACACTAGCATTTTATAGAATCATAAAACTTCAAAATGTAATACTATTTTCTGATCAAATAAAATATTACTACAATTTTATTGATGACGAAGCTGAAGTTACTAGGAGTACTTTTAAACAACTTGTATTTACGACGAATTGATTTAACAAATATGTTAGGCGGTTTTTTTTTTATTGGGTGGGAAAATCATCTTATGACATCCTCCGCTCTTGGGCGGAACGGGAGATAGTGTCAGACTTTTACTAACTAAAATCCCGCCCCTGTTCCTTCGTTGCCTTCGTCCCAAGGCCTCGGGTTTCGCTTTCACACTACCCGTGGCCCCAGTAGGCTTCGACCCTGCTGGGCCCCTACGATTTGCTGACATCTCCTTGAGGCGCGCGTGGAACAGTAGGCGCCGTCGACGACTTGGGCTCGATCCGGACGGTTACTGGACGGTCGGACGGCGAGCCACCTATTGCTCGCCGTCTGCGAGCCCGCGCCTACGGTGGAAATATGTTAGGGGTTAAAGTATGATTTTGCCGTTTTTTAAAACGGGTTGCTTTGAAGTGTTATATCTTTGGATTGACTTGGAATTATAAGTTCAAATAAACTTTATATTAGAGTTACGTTATTCTTCTTATTCTGAAATTAGGTATTTATTGGATTCTTTGTGTTTTGTATTGTCTTTAATATCGCAGTACTTGCAACTATTTGTGTATAAAATATAAGAAAACTCGCATTATTTTGTAATATGAGTTCTACCGTGGAAACAATGTGTCTCAAGCGGTATGTAATATTGATGATGTATGTGGACTTAAAACTGCTAATTAATGGGATGTCTATTTTTGTTTCAATCACTTTCACGTGGGAAATTTTATCTCACGAATAACTTTTCTCCTCAGTGCGGCAACAAGAGAAAATTTCCAAAACGAAAGCTATTAAACCAAGAGCACAAAGTTCTTTTGTTAGAAGAAAGTCGTAGGTATACGTAATTGATATTTTTTGCCCTTTGTAATGCATAGTTTCTACGTTGGAACTCTTAATATGAATAAAACGTTTTTTAGTAGCTTTCAAGGTTATAAGTACTGCGATATTACAAAAAATACAAAACACGAAGAATCCAATAAATACCTTATTTCGGTAAAAGAATAACTTACCTTTAATGTAAAGTTTATTTGAACTTGTAATTCCAAGACAATCCAAAGAAAAGCAAAGCAACCCGTTTTAAAAAACGGCAGTTTCATAGTTACTACTAGCCATTTCATGACAATTCTAATAAGCCCAATCACGGCTAGGATACATTGATTAATTACAGAGTTCAGGATTTATACCCGAGTGATTTGGAAGCACGGTAGTGCCCCCGCCAAGACGAGCCAAGCGAAGCGCAAGGGCACTACCTACTTTTTCTCGAAGTGTTTCGTCGTTTTTTTGAACCCTCATAGAGTTGGTTTCCGATGTACCAGATAGTTCATATTCTCAGGATATAATGTCAATAATAGATTAATTAAACATACAAAGTCTCAATTGAATAGCTCTAATACTTTAGATTTTATTACTATCTAAAATACATCGATTTCGTCACTGACACACTCACTGACACACTGATGATCATCAAAATGTTTGGCAAAGAGATTATAGATATACAATAGAGCGGCTATCAGAAAAAAACGTCTTAGAAAAACACCTATGCCTCAGTGACGCCATCTGGCTTTGAATAGCAAACACGTGAATTAAATTTGTCAAAAATTATAATTATTATTTAACTATCGCTCGGTAGGTGGCCAGGGGCCTTACCATGATAATGTGAAAATGTCAATCGTACGAGCGAAAAAGAGTGATGGAGCTATACACCCTATATAGCTTCATCCCTTTAACAGTTCGGTTTAGGTCGTAAAATGGACCACGTTATTAGCTCGTGGTAGAGCCTCAGTGTGTGATAAAGGTAAGATTAAGCTTTTCAGCAACAGATGGCGTTATCACAAAATCAGCAAATGTCATAGAACTTTTTATAATAATTATTGAATTCTAATTAATTACTGCGTAAATACCAAAAATATTTACGAAAATAAATCAAAGTTAGGTCTAGTCATTTAACCATAACAAGATTAGCAATAGCGTAATGCGCAGTTCGGCATGTTTTTTCAGAAAATGATTTTCTTTTAGTCCATAGAGCGGATACAAATACGACTTGACGTGTAAGGGTGTCATACTAGACTGAGCGACTTATGACCACTAAGTAATAAGTATCGGATTACGATTTTGTTGGCTATGTCCTGTCTATTGGCAGTATAAATTTAATGTCTTTGGTCGGTTTAGAATTAGTCGCTACTCTCCCTATGATTCTAGCCTTAGGAGTAGTCACAACACTTTCAAACCACGTTGCGTTTGTAACGTCAACTGTAATATCTGATGTCATCTTATTGCGAATAAACTCTCTGCTAAGATCTTCAGTGTCGCGTTGAAAGGTATTCACAATGGTTACAGGTTTAGTTTCGTTCACATCTGTTGCATTATCTGAATCGTTCTTTACACGATTTGGCTCCGAAGTTTTGTAAGTATATGAAGTGAATCCGGTTTTCACTGTGTTATTTTTTGATTTGTGTATCAGTCTTTCAATTAAATGATAGTAATTTTGCATTAGATTGTTTTCTCTCAAATATTTTCCTCTATTATCAACTTTGTTTTTAATTCCGTTACTATCAGTGACAGTTCTAACGTAAACTTCGTCAGTGTCACTGTTGCTCACAGTAGTTCTTAAATAATTCGATTGCTTTAATTTTGTCAATTCCTTTTCTAAAGAGAGAATTTTCTTTTGGACATAATCATCAAATGTCTTATTGAATTGTGGCTCTATACTTTTTTTTAACTCATTCGTTCTTTTAATATTCGCATTCAGTTTCGGCAGCTGGGTGTTATTTTGTGTTCGCATAAGCGGATGAGAGATTATAGTTTCTGTAGGTACAGAATTGGATTGCATAGCTCCTTTTGCGTATTCTCTGGAACGAGTAAAACGGCGTTTAATATTAAATACATAACTTCTCAATATAAATGCAGGTAGGTACAGTAAAGAAAAAAATAAGATGGGACAAGGGCAGGAAGATGATGATGATGATAAACAGTAGAGAAAGAAAACAGAAAAGTTGGATGGATTGTTTAAAAGATGATGAAGGTAGAGGTAGTGAGTGCTTTATTGACAGACAAATTAGACCTCAATTATTTCTAAGAATGCTTGAGTATAGCGTGAATGATGATAATGATACTAAACAGAAGTATTGATTTCAATTATTTATGTGAATTGTAATAATATAATAATCCACAACTATCACACAACGCCGTCCAGTCCCAAGCTAAGCAGAGCTTGTGTTATTAGTACTAGACAACTGATAAACATACTTATATATTTCTAAATCTATTTACATAAAAGGAGAAACTGACTGACTGACATATCGACGCTCAACCGAAATAAAATGGTTTAGGAGCGTGACAATTTGTATGTGGTTTCCTTGTATGACAGAGGCGAGCACTAAGAGAGGATTTTGTAAAATCCACCCCCTAGGGGGATGAAGCGGGGGTCCAAAGTTTGTATGGAGAAGTCGACTATCACGCGGGCGAAGCAGCTGGCAGAAGCTAGTACATACATATTATAGATAAATTACAACCAAACACGGAACAAATGATCGTTCTCATCACACAAACATTTGTCCTGGGTGGGAATCGAACCCACGACCTCCGGCATAGCAGTCAGGGCCACTTACCACTACTAGATCAACAGGCCAGTCAAAATTTGTGACATTACCAAGCAACATTGTGGTTGTATCAATCAAAATTTTACTTAAAAGACATCCCAATTGGTACAAACCTCTTCAAAGACTTCAACATCTCGGTGTTAAATAGTTGAACATCAATGACAGCGTTGTACTTGCTCCGTAGGAATGCTGTCGTGCCGACTGCATGCCGTATCTTATCAGGCTGCACTCTTGCTATTGGTCTGTGCTTCGATTCTAGCATCAATTCACTCTCTGAGTCGTGGCTTGAGTCAAAGAAAATGCCCTGTTTTGTATCGTCCATGTCATGATTCGTTGTTAGCTTTTTAATTTTCTTTTTCTTGTTCGGCAACACGTTTCTGGGTCTGTACCTCGGTGTTGTCGGGCGTCTATAAACTTTGGTTGTCATTACTTTTTCTAATATTGGAATGATTTCCGTTTTCGTCGTAGTCCGTGCTTTGTAAGATATTTCTTCTGTATACAGAGTCATATATCGTTGTTTGTCATACACTTTGTATCGCTCCTGAGACTGTTTGATGGAGTTGGAGCTGTCTAGTGACTGTCCTGATGCGAATTCTTCTGCACTGTCACCTGCCAGTGTCTCAGATTCAACGCTATTCTCATATTTATTCTCAGATTGATCGGTATTAATCTCTTTATTAATAATTTTCTTTTTTTTACGTAAAACGTTTTTTGGATCATTACCGTAAGATAGTTCGTGCTCTTCTATTTTCTCATCTTTAGTTTTGAAAACCTGATTATTATGAATGACCGATTGACTAACTGAATCTCTGTTAATAACAGAATTCATTACAACGTTTGAAGTAGATCTCTTTTTGTTTTTTTCCCAAAATATTTCAATTTTTTCTTTTAATTCTCTTCTAGCATGCGTGCCAAGTTCAGTGTAATGATTGAATAAAATAGTTCTGACTCCATCTCTAATGATCTGTACTAAATCATTGTGAGTATCCATAGATTTTGAGTTAGTGTAATTCTTTAAGTTATTTAAAACTCTACGAAATTCCAGCTCATAATTTCTGTACAAAGAATTTATATACTTCAACAATTCTTTAACATTTTCGTCGTAAATTTCATCTTTCAAAATATCTGCTATTTCATTGATGTTTGCTTTCGTAAAAGTAGCTAAATTATCTCTGACTTTTTGTAAAGCGCCGGCCAGCAAGCCCCTTGTATTATGATTTTGCATCAGTTCGGAAAACCTGCATCCTTTGTAGTGATATTTCCTAATTTCAGTGTCTAGAATCTGGAAGAAATCTTTGAATGCTGTAAATTCATAAGTGTTGAGTATGTCAACCGTTTCCTGAATGAAGTCCGTAAAGGTTTCAACTTTGGACGCAGAGAAGGCAAGTTGCAAGTTATGTTTTGCATCAGCAACTGTTGTTTTAACACTGTTTGCATTGTCTACATTCTCAGTAGAAACTCTAAAGTCTTCACTGCTGTTACCTGCAACTGTTTCTACACGTGCTCGAATGCTTCTTTGGTCTTTCTTCGCCCTGATGATTCTTGTTATGCTGTTTGTTGAAGCTTAAAATTTTAAAACGTTTTTTTAAATAAATACTTTATTATACCTTGTTGGGTGCATCGTGTGCCAAATTAAAATGGTCGACTGGAGGGGTCATCTGCTATCGTTTCAGACCCCTAAACACTTATCATGCCCTGTGGATTATTTTTATTTGCACCATCATCGTCGGTATCAGACTGATAACTGTGGATTCTATGGTGATAATTTATAGTGAGTGATCGCATTTTTAGTAAAAAATTGAACATTACTAAAGCACTAGAAAAATCCACTAGCCACTAAAACTAATATTTCGCAACTAAATGCGGGGTTAAAACCACCAGTTTTAAGTGGAAAATCCACTAAGTTGGCAACACTGGCCGTACGCCGCTAGACTGTTTTGTCTTGATGGTGTGCGCCGTGTCGTAGACAAACCAGTCTGTCTAAGACAGTCTTGTCTCAAATGTGCGCAGGCCCTGAGGCTTTATTCCACTTTCGAGCTCAAAAATCTACCATTTTTACAAGTCATGTGTGAGGCCTCTGTTATAATGACTTTGAAACTCGTAACATAGATTTTATAATCACACGGTGGAGGTGTGCCCCGCTTGGGCAGAGCAATGCCGTGTCCTCGTGGGAGCGATCTTCGGCGTCGATCGGTCACGCCAGGCCTTGGTACAGGCCATGGTCCGGAGCGAGGAGGCGTAGCAGGCGGTCGCCTCCTTCTGCAAAGCAGTAATCCTAGCAAAGGAGGCGGCCGATCGCATTAGGCAACGGTCCTTACGCTCCAACCGCCGCCGGGATTCCGATCCCGATTTCCGGCTACTGTAGGCGCGGGCTTGCGGACGGCGAGCAATGGGTAGCCCGCCGTCCGACCGTCCGGTAACCGTCCGGACCGAGCCCAAGTCGTCGACGGCGCGTATTGTTCCACGCGCGCCTCAGGGAGATGTCAGCAAATCATAGGGGCCCAGCAGGGTCGAAGCCTACTGGGCCCAAGGGTCTGATTCTGAAAGGAAGACTCGGCCCTGGTACAAAAGGCAACGAAAGAACAGGAGAGGGTTTTTAGTGAGTAAAAGTCTGACACTATCTCTCGCTCTGCCCAAGAGCGAGATTTGTCATAAGATGATTTTCTCACCCAATAAAAAAAAAACATAGATTTATAATAGTCTCAGATAACCGATTGTTACCGCACACTCAGTCAAGAGGATGTCTAAATTAAACTTTACTGTATATAATAATTCCTACCGAATATGTTGAAGAGCAGCAAACAAGTGCATAATTTCATTGTAACACAAAAACACTAGCATTTTATAGAATCATAAAACTTCAAAATGTAATACTATTTTCTGATCAAATAAAACATTACTACAATTTTATTGATGACGAAGCTGAAGTTACTAGGAGTACTTTTAAATAACTTATATTTACGACGAATTGATTTAACAAATATATTAGAGGTCAAAGTAAGATTTTTGCCGTTTTTTTAAACGGGTTGCTTTGAAGTGTTATATCTTTGGATTGAGTTGGAATTATAAGTTCAAATAAACTTTATATTAAAGGTACGTTATTCTTTTTCCGAAATTAGGTATTTATTGGTTCCTTTGTGTTTTGTATTTTCTTTAATATCGCACTCATTTTGTATGATATCTAAGAAAACTCGCATTATTTTGTAATATGAGTTCTACCGTGGAAACAATGTGTCTCAAGTGGTATGCAATATTGATGATGTATGTGGACTTAAAACTGCTAATGAATGTGATGACTATTTTTGTTTCAATCACTTTCACGTGGGAAATTTTATCACACGAATAACTTTTCTCCTCAGTACGGCAACAAGACAAAATTTCCAAAACGAAAGCTATTAAACCAAGAGCACAAAGTTATTTGGTTAGGAGAAAGTCGTAGGTATACGTAATTGATATTGCTTGACCTTTGAAATGCATAGTTTCTACGTTGGAACTCGTAATATGAAAAAAGAAACGTTTTTGTAGTAACTTTCATGGTTATAAGTACTGCGATATTACAGAAAATACAAATCACGAAGAATCCAATAAATATCTAATTTCGGAAAAAGAATAACGTACGTTTAATATAAAGTTTATTTGAACTTATAATTCCAAGTCAATCCAAACAAAAGCAAAACAACCCGTCTTAAAAAACGGCAATTTCATAGTTACTACTAGCCAAACTGCATCTCATGACAATTCTAATAAGCCCAAACACGGTTAGGATATAATGATTAATTACAGAGTTCAGGATTTATACCCGAGTGATCTGGAAGCACGGTAGTGCCCCCGCCAAGACGAGCCAAGCGAAGCGCAAGGGCACTACCTTTTCTCGAAGTGTTTCGTCCTTTTTTTGAACCCTTATAGAGTTGGTTTCCGATGTACCAGATAGTTCATATTCTCAGGATATAATGTCAATAATAGACTAATTAAACATTCAAAGTCTCAATTGAATAGCTCTAATACTTTAGATTTTATTACCATCTAAAATACACCGATTTCGTCACTGACACACTCACTGACACACTGATGATCATCAAAATGTTTGGCAAAGAGATTAAAGATATACAATAGAGCGGCTATCAGAAAAAAAATGTCTTAGAAAAACACCTATGCCTCAGTGACGCCATCTGGCTTTGAATAGCAAACACGTGAATTAAATTTGTCAAAATTTATAATTATTATTTAACTATCGCTCGGTAGGTGGCCAGGGGCCTTACCATGATAATGTGAAAATGTCAGCCGTACGAGCGAAAAAGAGTGATGGAGCTATACACCCTATATAGCTTCATCCCTTAAACAGTTCGGTTTAGGTCGTAAAATGGATCACGTTATGAGCTCGTGGTAGAGCCTCAGTTTGTGATAAAGGTAAGATTAAGCTTTTCAGCAACAGATGGCGTTATCACAAAATCAGCAAATGTTCTAGAACTTTTTATAATAATTATTGAATTTTAATTAATTACTGCGTAAATACCAAAAATATTTACGAAAATAAATCAAAGTTAGGTCTAGTCATTTAACCATAACAAGATTAGCAATAGCGTAATGCGCAGTTCGGCATATTTTTTCAGAAAATGATTTTCTTTTCGTGCATAGAGCGGATACAAATACGACTTGACGTGTAAGGGTGTCATACTAAACTGAGCAACTTATAGGTACTAAGTAATAAGTATCGAATTACGATTTTGTTGGCTATGTCCTGTCTATTGGTAGTATAAATCTAATGTCTTTGGTCGGTTTAGAATTAGTCGCTACTCTCCCTATGATTCTAGCCTTAGGAGTAGTCACAACACTTTCAAACCACGTTGCGTTTGTAACGTCAACTGTAATATCAGATGTCATCTTATTGCGAATAAACTCTCTGCTAAGATCTTCAGTGTCGCGTTGAAAGGTATTCACATTGGTTACAGGTTCAGTTTCGTTTACAACATCTGTTGCATTATCTGTATCTTTCGTTACAACCTTTGGCTTCGAAGTTTTGTAAGTATATGAAGTGAATCCTGTTTTCACTGTGTTATTTTTTGATTTGTGTATTAGTTTTTCAATTAAATGATAGTAATTTTGCATTAGATTGTTTTCTCTCAAATATTTTCCTCTATTATCAACTTTGTTTTTAATTCCGTTGCTATCAGTGACAGTTCTAACGTAAACTTCGTCAGTGTCACTGTTGCTCACAGTAGTTCTTAAATAACTTGATTGCTTTAATTTTGTCAATTCCTTTTCTAAAGAGAGAATTTTGTTTTGGACATAATCATCAAATGTCTTATTGAATTGTGGCTCTATCCTTTTTTTTAACTTATTCTTTTCTTTAATATTCGCATTCAGTTTCGGCAGCTCCGGCTCCGGCAGCGGCAGCCAGGTGTTGTTTTCTGTTCGCATAAGCGGGTGAGAGATTATTGTTTCTGTAGGTACAGAATTGGATTGCATAGCTCCTTTTTCGTATTCTCTGGAACGAGTAAAATGGTGTTTATTTTTAAAACCATAACTTCTCAGTATAAATGCAGGTAGGTACAGTAAAGAAAGAAAAGATGAATGGATTGTGTGAATAGTGATATGAAAGAAAAGGAAGTTAGTGATAGCACGACGGTTGACAAGATAGAATGGAAGAAAAAACGTGTTGCGCCGACCCTAAATAAGATGGGACAAGGGCAGGAAGATGACGATTATGATATACAGTAGAGAAAGAAAACAGAAAAGTTGGATGGATTGTTTAAAAGATGATGAAGGTAGAGATAGTGAGTGCTTTATTAACAGACAAATTTGACCTCAATTATTTCGAAGAATGCCTGAGTATAGTGTGAATGATGATAATGATACTAAACAGGCCTCAAGTCTGCTATTACAATAATGTCAGAATGGTCTATCATTGACTTCATAATGGTTGATTTGAACAAGTTTGGTAATCTACTAATATAATGGCGTCATTATGACTTTCCAATGGTCAACCACTGACACTCCATTGAAAGAAATGGCATAGAATGGTAATCTCGTATATAACCAATGAATATTTGACGTATGCGGTAATCTGCTAAAATTTTGACAGTTCTTTTAATCAGTGACCTACTAATAGAACGTCATTGTGCAGTCATTGCTTTTAATTCGTTTCGAGACAGCTCGATATTGTCATTCTACCAAAAGATCATTGACCGATCAATGGTCGACCATTATAAATTATTAGATTATGAAGTTTTAGCAAAATGACAATGGGATCGTGTTGGAATGACAAATTAATAAAAATAGCAGACTTGGGCCCCTGGAGTATTGGTTTCAATTATATAAGTGAATTGTAATAATATAATATAAAATTCCACAACTATCACACAATGCCGTCTAGTCCCAAGCTAAGCAGAGCTTGTGTTATTAGTACTAGACAACTGATAAACGTATTTATATATTTCTAAATATATTTACATAAAAGGAGAAACTGACTGACTGACATATCGATGCACAGCCGAAATAAAATGGTCTAGGAGCGTGACGTTTTGTATGTGGTTTCCTTGTATGACGTAGGCGAGCACTAAGAGAGGATTTTGTAAAATTCACCCCCTAGGGGGATGAAGCGGGGGTCTAAAGTTTGTATGGAGAAGCCGATTATCACGCGGACGAAGCAACTGGCAGAAGCTAGTACATACATATTATAGATAAATTACAACCAAACACAGAACAAATGTTCGTTCTCATCACACAAACATTTGTCCTGGTGGGAATCGAACCCACGACCTCTGGCATAGCAGTCAGGGCCACTTACCACTAGACCAACAGGCCAGTCAAAATAATTAACAAGTACCTAACATTGTGGTTGCATCATCATCTTCCTGCCCTTATCCCGTGTTATTTGGGGTCGGCGCAACACGTTTTTTTCTTCCACTCTGCCCTGTTACTCGTCATGCTATCACTAACCTCCTTTTCTTTCATATCACTCTTCACACAATCCATCCATCTTTTCTTTGGTCTCCCTCTCCCTCTCCATCCATCCACATGTAAACTCATAACTCTTTTAGTAACATGCATTTCATCCCTCCTCTTCACATGACCATACCAAGACAAACGATTCCCTTTCAACTTTTCAGTCACTGGCGCCACTTTCAAACTTCCCCTAATATATTCATTTCTCACTTTATCCATTTTTTTTTTTGTGATTGTATTAATCAAAATTTTACTTAAAAGTCATCCCAACTGGTACAAACCTCTTCAAAGATTTCAATATCTCGGCGTTAGATAGTTGAACATCGACGACAGCGTCGTACTTGCTCCGTAGGAATGCTGTCGTACCGGCTGCGTGCCGTATCTTGTCAGGCTGCACTCTTACTATTGGTCTGTGCTTCGATTCTAGCATCACGCCACTCTCTGAGTCGTGGCTTGAGTCAAAGAAAATGCCCTGTTTCGTATCATCCATGTCATGATTCGTTGTTGGCTTTTCAATTTTCTTTTTCTTGTTCGGCAACACGTTTCTGGGTCTGTACCTCGGTGTCGTCGGGCGTCTATAAACTTTGGATTCTGTTGTCATTACTTTTTCTAATATTGGAATGATTTCCGTTTTCGTCGTAGTCCGTGCTTTGTAAGATATTTCTTCTGTATACAGAGTCATATATCGTTGTTTGTCATACACTTTGTATCGCTCCTGAGACTGTTTGATGGAGTTGGAGCTGTCGAGTGACTGTCCTGATGCGAATTCTTCTGCACTGTCACCTGCCAGTGTCCCAGATTCAACGCTATTCTCAGATTGATCTGTATTAATCTCTTTACTAACAATTTTCTTTTTTTTACGTAAAACGTTTTTTGAATCATTACTGTTAGCTAGTTGGTGCTCTTCTATTTTCTCATCTTTAGTTTTGAAAACCTGATTATTATGAATGACCGATTGACTAACTGAATCTCTGTTAATAACAGAATTCATTACATCGTTTGAAGTAGATCTCTTTTTATTTTTTTCCCAAAATATTTCAATTTTTTCTTTTAATTCTCTTCTAGTATGCGTGTTAAGTTCAGTGTAATGATTGAATAGAATAGTTCTGACTCCATCTCTAATGATCTGTACTAAATCATTGTGAGTATCCATAGATTTCGATTTAGTGTAATTTTTCAAGTTACTTAAAACTCTACGAAACTCCGGCTCATAATTTCTGTACAAAGAATTTATATACTTCAACAATTCTTTAACATTCTCGTCGTAAATTTCATCTCTCAAAATGTCTGCTATTTCATTGATGTTTGCTTTCGTAAAAGTAGCTAAATTCTCTCTGACTTTTTCTAAAGCGCCGGCCAGTAAGCCCCTTGTATTATGATTCTGCATCAGTTCGGAAAACCTGCATCCTTTGTAGTGATATTTCCTAATTTCAGTGTCTAGAATCTGGAAGAAATCTTTGAATGCTGTAAATTCATAAGTGTTGAGTATGTCAACCGTTTCCTGAATGAAGTCCGTAAAGGTTTCAACTTTGGACGCAGGGAAGGCAAGTTGCAAGTTATCTTTTGCGTCAGCAACTGTTGTTTTAACACTGTTTGCATTGTCTACATTCTCAGTAGAAACTCTAAAGTCTTCACTGCTGTTACCTGCAACTGTTTCTACACGTGCTCGAATGCTTCTTTGGTCTTTCTTCGCCCTGATGATTCTTGTAATGCAGTTTGTCAAAGCTTAAAATTTTAAAACGTTTTTTTTAATAAATACTTTATTATACACTAAAACCAATATTTCGCAACTAAATGGGGGTTAAAACTACCAGTTTTAAGTGGAAAATCCACTAAGTTGGCAACACTGGCCGTACGCCGCTAGACTGTTTTATCTTGATGGTGTGCCCCGTGTCGTAAAAAAAACAGTCTTGTTGCGACGTCGTAGACAAGTCTGTCTAAGACAGTCTTATCTCAAGTGTGTGCAGGCCCTAAGGCTCCATCCCTCTTTCTCGCTCCAACGTCTACCATATTAACAAGTAGGCCCCTGTTATAACGACTTTGAAACCTGTAACATAGATTTATAATAGTCTCAGAAGACCGATTGTTGCCGCACACTCAGTCAAGAGGATCATCATCATCATCATCATTTCAGCCGAAAGAAGTCCACTGCTGGACATAGGCCTCACCCAAGCGACGCCACAACGACCGATCCTCTGCATCCACCGCACTCCCGCGACTCTCACCAGGTCGTCGGTCCACCTTGTGGGAGGCCTTCCAACGCTGCGTTTTCCGGTGTGCGGTCGCCATTCTAGAACCTTTCGGCCCCATCGACCGAGTCAAGAGGATATCTGATTTAAACTTTACTGTATATAATAATTCCTACCGAATATGTTGAAGAGCAGCAAACAAGTGCATAATTTCATTGTAACACAAAAACACTAGCATTTTATGGAATCATAAAACTTCAAAATGTAATACTATTTTCTGATCAAATAAAATATTACTACAATTTTATTGATGACGAAGCTGAAGTTACTAGGAGTACTTTTAAACAACTTGTATTTACGACGAATTGATTTAACAAATGTATTAGAGGTTGAAGTATGATTTTGCCGTTTTTTTAAACGGGTTGCTTTGAAGTGTTATATCTTTGGATTGACTTGGAATTATAAGTTCAAATAAACTTTATATTAAAGGTACGTTATTCTTTTTCCAAAATTGGGTATTTATTGGATTTTTTGTGTTTTGTATTTTCTTTAATATCGCAGTCCTTGTAACTATTTGTGTATGAAATATAAGAAAACTCGCATTATTTTGTAATATGAGTTCTACCGTGGAAACAATGTTTCGACAAAATTTCCAAAACGAAAGCTATTAAACCAAGAGCACAAAGTTCTTTTGTTAGAAGAAAGTCGTAGGTATACGTAATTGATATTGCTTGCCCTTTGAAATGCATAGTTTCTACGTTGGAACTCTTAATATGAAAAGAAAAACGTTTTTGTAGTAGCTTTCAAGGTTATAAGAACTGCTATATTACAGCAAATACAAAACACAAAGAAACCAAAAAATACCTAATTTCGGAAAAAGAATAACGTACCTTTTATTTAAAGTTTATTTGAACTTATAATACCAAGACAAGCAAAGCAACCCGTTTTAAAAAACGGCAATTTCATAGTTAATACTAGCGAAACTGCATTTCATGACAATTCTAATAAGCCCAAACACGGCTAGGATACATTGATTAATTACAGAGTTCAGGATTTATACCCGAGTGATCTGGGGGCTCGGTAGTGCCCCCGCCAAGACGAGCCAAGCGAAGCGCAAGGGCACTACCTACCTTTTCTCGAAGTGTTTCGTCCTTTTTTTGAACCCTCATAGAGTTGGTTTCCGATGTACCAGATAGTTCATATACTCAGGATTTGATGTCAATTATAGACTAATTAAACATACAAAGTCTCAATTGAATAGCTCTAATACTTAAGATTTTATAGCTATCTAAAATACACCGATTTCGTCACTGACACACTCACTGACACACTGATGATCATCAAAATGTTTGGCAAAGAGATTAAAGAGATACAATAGAGCGGCTATCAGAAAAAATGTCTTAGAAAAACACCTATGCCTCAGTGACGCCATCTGGCTTTGAATAGCAAACACGCGAATTAAATTTGTCAAAATTTATAATTATTTAACTGTCGCTCGGTTGGTGGCCAGGGGCCTTACCATGATAATATTAAAATGTCAGTCGTACGTGCGAAAAAGAGTGATGGAGCTATACACCCTATATAGCTTCATCCCTTTAACAGTTCGGTTTAGGTCGTAAAATGGATCACGTTATGAGCTCGTGGTAGAGCCTCAGTGTGTGATAAATGTAATATTAAGCTTTTTAGCAACAGATGGCGTTATCACAAAATCAGCAAATGTTCTAGAACTTTTTATAATAATTATTGAATTCTAATTAATTACTGCGTAAATACCAAAAATATTTACGAAAATTAATCGAAGTTAGGTCCAGTCATTTTACCATAACAAGATTTGCAATAGCGTAATGAGCAGTTCGGCATATTTATTCAGAAAATGATTTTCTTTTAGTGCATAGAGCGGATACAAATACGACTTGACGTGTAAGGGTGTCATACTAGACTGAGCGACTTATGACCACTAAGTAATAAGTATCGGATTACGATTTTGTTGGCTATGTCCTGTCTATTGGTAGTATAAATCTAATGTCTTTGGTTGGTTTAGAATTAGTCGCTACTCTTCCTATGACTCTAGCCTTAGGAGTAGTCACAACACTTTCAAACCACGTTGCGTTTGTAAAGTCAACTGTAATATCAGATGTCATCTTATTGCGAATAAACTCTCTGCTAAGATCTTCAGTGTCGCGTTGAAAGGTATTCACAATGGTTACAGGTTTAGTTTCGTTCACATCTGTTGCATTATCTGAATCGTTCTTTACACGATTTGGCTCCGAAGTTTTGTAAGTATATGAAGTGAATCCTGTTTTCACTGTGTTATTTTTTGATTTGTGTATCAGTCTTTCAATTAAATGATAGTAATTTTGCATTAGATTGTTTTCTCTCAAATATTTTCCTCTATTATCAACTTTATTTTTAATTCCGTTGATATCAGTGACAGTTCTAACGTCAACTTCGTCAGTGTCACTGTTGCTCACAGTAGTTCTTAAATAACTTGATTGCTTTAATTGTGTCAATTCCTTTTCTAAAGATTGAATTTTCTTTTGGACATAATCATCAAATGTCTTATTGAATTGTGGCTCTATACTTTTTTTTAACTCATTCGTTCTTTTAATATTCGCATTCAGTTTCGGCAGCTCCGGCTCCGGCAGCGGCAGCTGGGTGTTGTTATATGTTCGCATAAGCGGATGAGAGATAATTGTTTCTGTAGGTACAGAATTGGATTGCATAGCTCCTTTTTCGTATTCTCTGGAACAAATAAAATGGTGTTTATTTTTAAATACACTTCTCAGTATAAATGCAGGTAGGTACAGTAAAGAAAGAAAAGATGGATGGATTGTGTGAACAGTGATATGAAAGAAAAGGAAGTTAGTGATAGCATGACGGTTGACAAGATAGAATGGAAGAAAAAACGTGTTACGCCGACCCTAAATAAGATGGGACAAGGGCAGGAAGATGATGATGATGATATACAGTAGAGAAAGAAAACAGAAAAGTTGGATGGATTGTTTAAAAGATGATGAAGGTAGAGGTAGTGAGTGCTTTATTGACAGACAAATTTGACCTCAATTATTTCGAAGAATGCCTGAGTATAGCGTGAATGATGATATTGATATTAAACAGAAGTATTGATTTCAATTATTTATGTGAATTGTAATAATATAATAATTCACAACGCCGTCTAGTCCCAAGCTAAGCAGAGCTTGTGTTATTAGTACTAGACAACTGATAAACATACTTATATGTTTCTAAATATATTTACATAAAAGGAGAAACTGACTGACATATCGACGCCCAACCGAAATAAAATGGTTTAGGAGCGTGACATTTTGACTTGATGTAGGCGAGCTCAAAGAGACGATTTTCCAAAATTCACCCCCTAGGGAGATGAAAGTTTGTATGGAGAAGCCGACTATCACGCGGGCGAAGCAGCTGGCAGAAGCTAGTACATACATATTATAGATAAATTACAACCAAACACAGAACAAATGCGAGCAGTGGTGGCCGAGTGGTAACGGCTCCGACTTACGAGTTGTAGGTCGCGGGTTCAAACCCAGCCAGGCGCATTACTTTGTGTAATTTGTTTCATCAACACTGCTCTCAAAACGGTGAAGGAAAACATCGTGAGGAAACCGGCATGTTCTAGAATCAAAAATTCGAAGACATGTGACATTCACCAATCCGCACTGGGCCCGCGTGGTGGATTACGGCCCATTCCCTCTCATAGAGAGGAGGCCTGAGTCCCAACAGTGGGAACATTATAAGGCCGACTATGCTATGCTATGCTACAGAACAAATGATCGTTCTCATCACACAATTATTTGTTCTGAGTGGGAATCGAACCCACGACCTCCGGCATAGCAGTCAGGGCCACTTACCACTAGAACAACAGGCCAGTCAAAATTTGCGACATCAACAAATAACATTGTGGTTGAATCAATCAAAAATTTACTTCACAGTCATCCTTACTGTTACTAACCTCTTCAAAGATTTCAATATCTCGGCGTTAGATAGTTGAACATCAATGACAGCGTCGTAATTGCTCCGTAGGAATGCTGTCGTCAATTCACTCTCTGAGTCGTGGCTTGAGTCAAAGAAAATGCCCTGTTTTGTATCATCCATGTCACGATTTGTTGTTAGCTTTTCAATTTTCTTTTTCTTGTTCGGCAACACGTTTCTGGGTCTGTACCTCGGTGTCGTCGGGCGTCTATAAGCTTTGGATTCTGTTGTCATTACTTTTTCTAATATTGGAATGATTTCCGTTTTCGTCGTAGTCCGTGCTTTGTAAGATATTTCTTCTGTATACAGAGTCATATATCGTTGTTTGTCATACACTTTGTATCGCTCCTGAGACTGTTTGATGGAGTTGGAGCTGTCGAGTGACTGTCCTGATGCGAATTCTTCTGCACTGTCATGTGCCAGTGTCCCAGATTCAACGCTATTCTCATATTTATTCTCAGATTGATCGATATTAATCTCTTTATTAATAATTTTCTTTTTTTTACGTAAAACGTTTTTTGGATCATTACTGTAAGCTAGTTCGTGCTCTTCTATTTTCTCCTCTTTAGTTTTGAAAACCTGATTATTATGAATGACCGATTGACTTACTGAATCTCTGTTAATAACAGAATTCATTACATCTTTTGAAGTAGATCTCTTTTTGTTTTTTTCCCAAAATATTTCAATTTTTTCTTTTAATTCTCTTCTTTTATGCGTGTTAAGTTCAGTGTAATGATTGAATAAAATAGTTCTGACTCCATCTCTAATGATCTGTACTAAATCATTGTGAGTATCCATAGATTTCGATTTAGTGTAATTTTTCAAGTTATTTAAAACTCTACGAAACTCCGGCTCATAATTTCTGTACAAAGAATTTATATACTTCAACAATTCTTTAACATTTTCATCGTAAATTTCATGTCTCAAAATGTCTGCTATTTCATTGATGTTTGCCTTCGTAAAAGTAGCTAAATTCTCTCTGACTTTTTGTAAAGCTCCGGCCAGTAAGCCCCTTGTATTATGATTTTGCATCAGTTCGGAAAACCTGCATCCTTCGTAGTGATATTTCCTAATTTCAGTGTCTAGAATCTGGAAGAAATCTTTGAATACTGTAAATTCATAAGTGTTGAGTATGTCAACCGTTTCCTGAATGAAGTCCGTAAAGGTTTCAACTTTGGACGCAGAGAAGGCAAGTTGCAAGTTATGTTTTGCATCAGCAACAGTTGCTTTAACATTGTTTGCATTGTCTACATTCTCAGTAGAAACTCTAAAGTCTTCACTGCTGTTACCTGCAACTGTTTCTACACGTGCTCGAATGCTTCTTTGGTCTTTCTTCGCCCTGATGATTCTTGTTATGCAGTTTGTAAAAGCTTAAAATTTTAAAACGTTTTTTTTAATAAATACTTTTTTATACACTAAAACCAATATTTCGCAACTATATGGGGGTTAAAACTACCAGTTTTAAGTGGAAAATCCACTAAGTTGGCAACACTGGCCGGACGCCGCTAGACGGTTTTGTCTTGATGGTGTGCGTCGTGACGTAGACAAAACAGTCTTGTTGCGACGTCGTAGACAAGTCTGTCTAAGACAGTCTTGTCTCAAGTGTGCGCAGGCCCTAAGGCTCAATTCCTCGTTCTAGCTCCAACGTCTACCATATTAACAAGTAGGCCCCTGTTATAACGACTTTAAAACTTGTAACATAGATTTATAATAGTCTCATAAGACCGATTGTTGCCGCACACTCAGTCAAGAGGATCATCATCATCATCATCATCATTTCAGCCGAAAGAAGTCCACTGCTGGACATAGGCCTCACCCAAGCGACGCCACAACGACCAATCCTGTGCATCCACCGCACTCCCGCGACTCTCACCAGGTCGTCGGCCCACCTTGTGGGAGGCCGCGCCAACGCTGCGTTTTCCGGTGCGCGGTCGCCATTCTAGAACCTTTCGGCCCCATCGACCGAGTCAAGAGGATATATGAATTAAACTTTACTGTATATAATAATTCCTACCGAATATGTTGAAGAGCAGCAAACAAGTGCATAATTTCATTGTAACACAAAAACACTAGCATTTTATAGAATCATAAAACTTCAAAATGTAATACTATTTTCTGATCAAATAAAATATTACTACAATTTTATTGATGACGAAGCTGAAGTTACTAGGAGTACTTTTAAACAACTTGTATTTACGACGAATTGATTTAACAAATATGTTAGGCGTTTTTTTTTTTATTGGGTGGGAAAATCATCTTATGACATCCTCCGCTCTTGGGCGGAACGGGAGATAGTGTCAGACTTTTACTAACTAAAATCCCGCCCCTGTTCCTTCGTTGCCTTCGTCCCAAGGCCCCGGGTTTCGCTTTCACACTACCCGTGGCCCCAGTAGGCTTCGACCCTGCTGGGCCCCTACGATTTGCTGACATCTCCTTGAGGCGCGCGTGGAACAATACGCGCCGTCGACGACTTGGGCTCGGTCCGGACGGTTACTGGACGGTCGGACGGCGAGCCACCTATTGCTCGCCGTCTGCGAGCCCGCGCCGGTGGAAATATGTTAGGGGTTAAAGTATGATTTTGCCGTTTTTTAAAACGGGTTGCTTTGAAGTGTTATATCTTTGGATTGACTTGGAATTATAAGTTCAAATAAACTTTATATTAAAGGTACGTTATTCTTTTTCCGAAATTAAGTATTTATTGGATTCTTTGTGTTTTTTATTTTCTTTAATATTGCAGTCCTTGTAACTATTTTTTTATGATATCTAAGAAAACTCGCATTATTTTGCAATATGAGTTCTACCGTGGAAACAATGTGTCTCAAGCGGTATGCAATATTGATGATGTATATGGACTTAACTGCTAATGAATGGGATATCTATTTTTGTTTCAATCACTTTCACGTGGGAAATTTTATCTCACGAATAAATTTTCTCCTCAATGCGGCAATAAGACAAAATTTCCAAAACGAAAGCTATTAAACCAAGAGCACAAAGTTCTTTTGTTAGAAGAAAGTCTTAGGTATTCATAAAATGCATAGTCTCTACGTTGGAACACTTAATATGAAAAAAAAAAGTTTTTGTAGTAGCTTTCAAGGTTATAAGAACTGCTATATTACAGCAAATACAAAACACAAAGAAACCAATAAATACCTAATTTCGGAAAAAGAACAACATACCTTTAATATAAAATTTATTTGAACTTGTAATTCCAAGACAATCCAAAGAAAAGCAAAGCAACCCGTTTTAAAAAACGGCAATTTCATAGTTACTACTAGCCAAACTGCATTTCATGACAATTCTAATAAGCCCAAACACGGCTAGGATACATTGATTAATTACAGAGTTCAGGATTTATATGTTTGGCAAAGAGATTAAAGATATACAATAGAGCGGCTATCAGAAAAAAACGTCTTAGAAAAACACCTATGCCTCAGTGACGCCATCTGGCTTTGAATAGCAAACACGTGAATTAAATTTGTCAAAATTTATAATTATTATTTAACTATCGCTCGGTAGGTGGCCAGGGGCCTTACCATGATAATGTTAAAATGTCAGTCGTACGTGCAAAAAAGTGTGATGGAGCTATACACCCTATATAGCTCCATCCTTTTAACAGTTCGGTTTAGGTCGTAAAATGGATCACGTTATGAGCTCGTGGTAGAACCTCAGTGTGTGATAAAGGTAATATTAAGCTTTTCAGCAACAGATGTTATCACAAAATTAGCAAATGTTATAGAACTTTTTATAATAATGATTGAATTCTAATTAATTACTGCGTAAATACCAAAAATGTTTACGAATATAAATCGAAGTTAGGTCCAGTCATTTTACCATAAAAAGATTTGCAATAGCGTAATGCGCAGTTCGGCATGTTTTTTCCGAAAATGATTTTCTTTTAGTGCATAAAGTGGATACAAATACGACTTGACGTGTAAGGGTGTCATACTAGACTGAGCGACTTATGACCACTAGGTAATAAGTATCGGATTACGATTTTGTTGGCTATGTCCTGTCTATTGGTAGTATAAATCTAATGTCTTTGGTCGGTTTAGAATTAGTCGCTACTCTCCCTATGACTCTAGCCTTAGGAGTAGTCACAACACTTTCAAACCACGTTGCGTTTGTAACGTCAACTGTAATATCAGATGTCATCTTATTGCGAATAAACTCTCTGCTAAGATCTTCAGTGTCGCGTTGAAAGGTATTCACAATGGTTACAGGTTTAGTTTCGTTCACATCTGTTGCATTATCTGAATCGTTCTTTACACGATTTGGCTCCGAAGTTTTGTAAGTATATGAAGTGAATCCGGTTTTCACTGTGTTATTTTTTGATTTGTGTATCAGTCTTTCAATTAAATGATAGTAATTTTGCATTAGATTGTTTTCTCTCAAATATTTTCCTCTATTATCAACTTTGTTTTTAATTCCGTTGCTATCAGTGACAGTTCTAACGTAAACTTCGTCAGTGTCACTGTTGCTCACAGTAGTTCTTAAATAATTTGATTGCTTTAATTTTGTCAATTCCTTTTCTAAAGAGAGAATTTTCTTTTGGACATAATCATCAAATGTCTTATTGAATTGTGGCTCTATACTTTTTTTTAACTTATTCGTTTCTTTAATATTCGCATTCAGTTTCGGCAGCTCCGGCTCCGGCAGCGGCAGCTGGGTGTTGTTTTGTGTTCGCAGAAGCGGATGAGAGAATATTGTTTCTGTAGGTACAGAATTAGATTGCATAGCTCCTTTTGCGTATTCTCTGGAACAAGTGAAATGGTGTTTATTTTTAAATACATAACTTCTCAGTATAAATGCAGGTAGGTACAGTAAAGAAAGAAACGATGGATGGATTGTGTGAACAGTGATATGAAAGAAAAGGAAGTTAGTGATAGCATGACGGTTGACAAGATAGAATGGAAGAAAAAAAACGTGTTGCGCCGACCCTAAATAAGATGGGACAAGGGCAGGAAGATGATGATGATGATATACAGTAGAGAAAGACTACAGAAAAGTTGGATGGATTGTTTAAAAGATGATGAAGATAGAAGTAGTGAGTGCTTTATTGACAGACAAATTTGACCTCAAATATTTCGAAGAATGCCTGAGTATAGTGTGAATGATGATAATGATATTAAACAGAATTATTGATTTCAATTATTTATGTGAATTGTAATAATATAATATTCCACAACTATCATACAACGCCGTCTAGTCCCAAGCTAACCAGAGCTTGTGTTATTAGTACTAGACAACTGATAAACATACTTATATATTTCTAAATCTATTTACATAAAAGGAGAAACTGACTGACTGACATATCGACGCTCAACCGAAATAAAATGGTCTAGGAGCGTGACATTTTGTATGTGGTTTCCTTGTATGATGTAGGCGAGCACTAAGAGAGGATTTTGTAAAATTCACCCCCTAGGGGGGATGAAGCGGGGGTCCAAAGTTTGTATGGAGAAGCCGACTATCACGCGGGCGAAGCAGCTGGCAGAAGCTAGTACATACATATTATAGATAAATTACAACCAAACACAGAACAAATGATCGTTCTCATCACACAATTATTTGTCCTGGGTGGGAATCGAACCCACGACCTCCGGCATAACAGTCAGGGCCACTTACCACTAGACCAACAGGTCAGTCAAAATTTGTGACATTACCAAGCAACATTATGGTTGTATCAATCAAAATTTTACTTAAAAGACATCCCAATTGGTACAAACCTCTTTAAAGATTTCAATATCTCGGCGTTAGATAGTTGAACATCAATGACAGCGTCGTACTTGCTCCGTAGGAATGCTGTCGTGTCGACCGCGTGCCGTATCTTATCAGGCTGCACTCTTGCTATTGGTCTGTGCTTCGATACTAGCATCAATTCACTCTCTGAGTCGTGGCTTGAGTCAAAGAAAATGCCCTGTTTTGTATCGTCCATGTCATGATTCGTTGTTAGCTTTTTAATTTTCTTTTTCTTGTTCGGCAACACGTTTCTGGGTCTGTACCTCGGTGTCGTCGGGCGTCTATAAACTTTGGGTTCTGTTGTCATTACTTTTTCTAATATTGGAATGATTTCCGTTTTCGTCGTAGTTCGTGCTTTGTAAGATATTTCTTCTGTATACAGAGTCATATATCGTTGTTTGTCATACACTTTGTATCGCTCCTGAGACTGTTTGATGGAGTTGGAGCTGTCGAGTGACTGTCCTGATGCGAATTCTTCTGCACTGTGATCTGCCAGTGTCCCAGATTCAACGCTATTCTCATATTTATTCTCAGATTGATCGGTATTAATCTCTTTATTAATAATTTTCTTTTTTTTACGTAAAACGTTTTTTGGATCATTACTGTTAGCTAGTTGGTGCTCTTCTATTTTCTCATCTTTAGTTTTGAAAACTTGATTATTATGAATGACCGATTGACTGACTGAATCTCTGTTAATAACAGAATTGATTACATGGTTTGAAGCAGACCTCTTTTTGTTTTTCTCCCAAAATATTTCAATTTTTTCTTTTAATTCTCTTCTTTTATGTGTGTTAAGTTCAGTGTAATGATTGAATAAAATAGTTCTGACTCCATCTCTAATAATCTGTATTAAATCATTGTGAGTATCCATAGATTTCGATTTAGTGTAATTTTTCAAGTTATTTAAAACTCTACGAAACTCCGGCTCACAATTTCTGTACAAAGAATTTATATACTTCAACAATTCTTTAACATTCTCGTCGTAAATTTCATCTCTCAAAATGTCTGCTATTTCATTGATGTTTGCTTTTGTAAAAGTAGCTAAATTCTCTCTGACTTTTTCTAAAGCGCCGGCCAGTAAGCCCCTTGTGTTATGATTCTGCATCAGTTCGGAAAACCTGCATCCTTTGTAGTGATATTTCCTAATTTCAGTGTCTAGAATCTGGAAGAAATCTTTGAATGCTGTAAATTCATAAGTGTTGAGTATGTCAACCGTTTCCTGAATGAAGTCCGTAAAGGTTTCAACTTTGGACGCAGGGAAGGCAAGTTGCAAGTTATGTTTTGCATCAGCAACTGTTGTTTTAACATTATTTGCATTGTCTACATTCTCAGTAGAAACTCTAAAGTCTTCACTGCTGTTACCTGCAACTGTTTCTACACGTGCTCGAATGCTTCTTTGGTCTTTCTTCGCCCTGATGATTCTTGTTATGCAGTTTGTCAAAGCTTAAAATTTTAATACAGTATTATTTCCACATCTATGACGGAATTTAAAATAGCATCGTGGTATTAGATTTGTCCCGTTCGATTACAACATCACAACAGAGTATAAAATAAAGTCGCCTCGCGCTGTCTTTCAGGGCCTGCGCATATTTGAGACAAGACTGCCTTAGACAGACTTGTCTACGACGTTTCAAACTTGTGAACGACACCGCAGACTTGTCTGCGACAAGATTATTTTGAGACGTCCAGTGTTGCCAACAGTTACACTAACTTACCACTAGAGCGAACTTTTAAAACCACCAGAAAACCACGAACAAAAAATTATCTCACACACAAAATCGAAAAAAAAGTTTGTTGTACGAAATAAAATATATATATAGATAAAAAAGTGATAAAAATTAACAATCAGTTGATAGAAAAACCATTTGTGAGTAAATTAATATTGGTAGGTAAAAAAGCATACAAATTATTCAATAACAGCTATGTATTAATTCGTCTTCAGACGAATCATTTTTGTTTACACCATCATCGTCTGCATCAGACTGATAACTATGGATTCTATGGTGATAATTTATAGTGAGTGATCGTATTTTTAGTAAGAAGTTGAACATTACTAAAGCAATTACACTATGCACTATAAAAATCCACTAGCCACTAAAACCAATATTTCGCAACTAATTTCGGACAAGCCGACGAACGGCGAGTATCCACCCTTACGTTGTTGAAACTTCAACGGTCCGGACTAAGCGTTTCGCTTCGTCGTTTATACCGCGTACATCGAAGGACTGGAACAATCTGCCTGCTGCGGTCTTTCCGTCCAACTATAATATAGGTGTCTTCAAGGCTAGAGTGAATAGGCTCTTAATAAACTAGTGCGCCTGACCATCAATGATTGCATCTCCACTTACCATCAGGTGGGATCGCAGTCAAGCACTGGTTTATAACAATTAAAAAAAAAAAAAAAAAAAAAATGGGGGTTACAACTACCAGTTTTAAGTGGAAAATCCACTAAGTTGGCAACACTGGCCGTACGCCGCTAGACTGTTTTGTCTTGATGGTGTGCGTCGTGACGTAGACAAGTCTGTCTAAGACAGTCTTATCTCAAGTGTGCGCAGGCCCTAGGGCTCCATCCGTTTTTTTCGCTCAAAAGTCTACCATTTTAACAAGTTATGTGTGAGGCCCAAGGCCAGGGCCAAGGTTACGGACATAGCCCGAAGAATCGCCAAACTTAAGTGGCAGTGGGCAGGGCACATTGCTCGCAGAACAAATGGTCGATGGGGACGAAAGGTTCTGGAATGGCGACCACGTACCGGAAGACGCAGCGTTGGAAGGCCTCCCACAAGGTGGACCGATGACCTGGTGAGGCTCGCGGGAATCTGATAGTTGCTAGAGGCACAGGACGGGTCATTGAGGCGACATTTGGGGGAGGCCTATGTCCAACAGTGGACGTCTTTCGGCTGAAATGATGGTGATGATGATGTGTGAGGCTCCTGTTATAGTGACTTTGAAACTCGTAACATAGATTTATAATAGTCTCAGAAGACCGATTGTTACCGCACACTCAGTCAAGAGGATATCTGAATTAAACTTTACTGTATATAATAATTCCTACCAAATATGTTGAAGAGCAGCAAACAAGTGCATAATTTCATTGTAACACAAAAACACTAGCATTTTATAGAATCATAAAACTTCAAAATGTAATACTATTTTATAATCCAATAAAATATTACTACAATTTTATTGATGACCAAGCTGAAGTTACTAGGAGTACTTTTAAACAATTTATATTTACGACGAATTGATTTAACAAATATATTAGGGTGTACAAAAACGCCACCATGTCAGTCCGACTACAAGACCAGAATTCGAAACCTAACCTCTTGTAGCGGGGCATGAGGCAGGTAGACGTTATTTCTCCGAAACTGTTCACGGCAGCAATGGAGGATGTCTCCAAGGTTCTGGAGTGGAGAGGGCTAGGCATTAATGTCAATGGCGAGTACATCACTCACCTTCGGTTTGACATAGTATTCATGGCTGAGACTACGGAGGAGCTCAGTACAATGCTTAGTGACCTCAGTTGAGCTCCGAAAGAGTGGGACTTAAAATGAACATGGACAAAACCAAAGCCATGGTAAACAGGCATGTAGCACCTACTCCTATCAAGACTCTACACTCGAAGTTGTGGACGACTACGTTTACCTGGGACAGACGGTCCAGTTGGGAAGGTCTAACTTCGAGAAAGAGATCAATCGTCGAATCCGACTTGGTTGGGCAGCGTTCGGGAAGCTGCGCGGTATCTTCTCGTCCAATATACCACAGTGTCTCAAGACGAAAGTCTATGACCAGTGCGTGTTGCCAGTGATGACATATGGCTCTGAAACGTGGTCGCTAACAATAGGCCTCATCAGAAGACTGAAAGTCACCCAAAGGGCAATGGAAAGGGCTATGCTCGGAGTTTCATTGCGTGATCGAATCAGGAATGAGGATATCCGCAGGAGAACCAAGGTCACCGACAGCACGAAGAATTGCCAAATTTAAGTGGCAATTGGCAGGGCACATTGCTGGAGGCATTCGAAGGCCTCTTACAAGGTAGACCGATGACCTGGTAACGGTTGCGGGAGTACGATGGATGGGAGACGCACAGGACCGTTCATTGTGGCGGCACTTGGGGGAGGCTATGTCTAGCAGTGGACGTCTTTCGGCTGAAATGATGATGGTGAATGATGATTAGGTGTTAAAGTATGATTTCGCGGTTTTTTTTGAAGTGAAAACTTCTTTAGCGGCGTTCAGCACTTTTTCTGTAATGGGTATAAAATCTTAAACTCGCGTCAGGACACGTGACCTGATCGAAAAAGCGTAAGACGGCCACCAGTCAAATTTTCTCATTCGATTTTGAACTTAACCTTCAACATTTTATGGTTTAAAATCATTTAAAGAAATTTTTAAATGTTTCCAATCAACTTTGAACCTAATGCTTTAGGGATAAAGCTGACAAATCTATTAAATAAATTGCCACCCGCCGCGCGCCGGCGCAGCGCCGCGAAACCTAGTCCTCTGGCTATCTTCATCGTCCTTAAGATTGTGATAGAACCGTGGTCTTTGGGGGATTCGCACCGTGTTAACTACGAAGGCAATTTACGTGCTATTTACAAACGTTACGTACCTGTAGGTATGTTAGTGTAGCTAAAATTCCGTATTTCCTTGCAATTTTATTGATTGACGCATAATGACAAGAGATTCTAAAATCAATAAGACAGTGTTGTCTTTGAGTTTGCAGCTTTCTTAGTATCTAGTAGCTATTAAAAGTACTTGTGAAGGCTTTTAAGATGCAAGCACAATCATGATAATAAAATAAAAAAGGAAATCGTTCAATCGCAATAAGTACCTTCCGAGTATTAAATTGCTAAACATTTTCACTAAGGCGTTTGTTGTTTGGTAAAATAAAGTTCAGTTTATTTAAATCTGCTTTAAAAATAATTTGATTACAAGTATTTACAAGTAAGTTAAAAAGCACGAGTGTTATTGGTATAGGAAACCGATAAATTCTCAGCTAATTCTGTAGTAAGATCGAATGCGACGTTCCTGCTTACGTGCTTACTAAGCGCCTGTGAAAAGATATATCGCACACATTTTTATGTGCGACCGATTACTTCCACACTTTTAATTACAAATTCTTTAGGCAGGATTCAATGATAACATAACATCCTGTAATCCCCGAAGGCTCAGGCAGGGGTGCACCGAATAGTACACCCACATTTCGCAAGTTATGTTTTAAGTCTTTTTATTCATTTATTTACTTCATTTATTTTTGTAATCACTGGGATTACAAAAATAAATTGACATTTTTACTTGAATCTGCAAGAAGTTAAGACTTTAGTTTTTAAATGAATGAATTAAACTTGCGGTATCACAACAATCCGCAGTCTAAACTTATGTGTGTAATATCGAAATTGTCATGTTTGTGTACGATAGCGCAATAAATGAATATTGTATTCTACCACATAAATGATAGTACTTTTATACTGATAAAGCAATTGGTGCAAAATTATTCCCTAACCATTCCAAAATATCAAACATGCTCAACGTTAATAATCAAGTTTTCACTTCTGCCGGCACTCCCGGAGTGCAACCCGTCTTTTTTTTAAACGTGTTGCTTTAATGTGTTATATCTTTGGATTGAGTTGGAATTATAAGTTCAAATAAACTTTATATTAAAGGTACGTAATTCTTTTTCCGAAATTGGGTATTTATTGGTTCCTTTGTGTTTTGTATTTTCTTTAATATCGCAGTCCTTGTAACTATTTTTGTATGAAATATTAAAAAAAAACTCGCATTATTTTGTAATATGAGTTCTACCGTGGAAACAATGTGTCTCAAGCGGTATGCAATATTGATGATGTATATGGACTTAAAACTGCTAATGAATGGGATGTCTATTTTTATTTCAATCACTTTCACGTGGGAAATTTTATCTCAAGAATAACTTTTCTCCTCAGTGCGACAACAAGACAAAATTTCCAAAACGAAAGCTATTAAACCAAGAGCACAAAGTTCTTTTGTTAGAAGAAAGTCGTAGGTATACGTAAAATGCATAGTTTCTACGTTGGAACCCTTAATATGAAAAAAAAACGTTGTAGTAGCTTTCAAGGTTATAAGAACTGCTATATTACAGCAAATACAAAACACAAAGAGACCAATATATACGTAATTTCGGAAAAAGAATAACTTACCTTTAATGTAAAGTTTATTTGAACTTATAATTCCAAGTGAATCCAAAGATATAACACTTCTAAGCTACCTGTTTTAAAAAACGGCAATTTCATGCTTTATTGCAACGGCAATTTCAGGCATAAATGATTTTGTAAAAATACTTCTTATAATAATATATCGAAGGACTGGAACAATTTGCCTGTTGCTGTCTTCCCGTCTGATTATAATTTTGGTGTCTTCAAATCTAAGAGTGAATAAACTAATGCGCTTCACCATCAACGAATCAAGCACTAGTTTATATCAGTAAATATATTATATGTCGCCACAAGGATGCCGAACATCATTAAAGCTCTGTCCAGGGACTCTGTTTTGTGGGCGATGGCTGGGTATCGAGCAATTAACAAACTATTCCAGATCATACAACTGATTTATTATAATGCAAGCTTTAGGTATTCACTTCACACAACGAGCCGTGAGACAATCCTCGAGACTCGACGTTGTTCGCACGGCTGCCGACAGAGAAAAGAGCCCGGGACCTCTGTGGTCAGCACCTTTATCTGCTCGGTTCGTGCAAACGTCAGCGCGGATTCTGTCAAAGTGACATGTGTCACTTTTCACTTAGCTCGTTCATTCGTTCTCAAGTTTCCGTACTATTAACTTCTCCGACATATATATATGTTATTGCAAAATTTTGAGCATAGGTAGTTGTTATTCCCTTTATTATAAGCCTAAACACAGCCAGGATACATTGACTAATTACGGAGTTCCAGTGCCTACCTTCCGGCTCCATCATCATCAGTTCACTTCGATGATACCATTTTCAACATAACTATTCAGAACCATTTATTTGTTTTTATTGTCATAGTCGCTTAACTATCTTCATTGTTATATCTATGTGAGTATGAAGTTCCGTTAGCCATTTCTGGACTTCTTCATCAGTTCCACTTCAACAAATGTTACTTTTTGACTGTAAATGCTTAAGTTTTCGATGAAAAGACCAAAATTGCTATATGGTTGATTATAATATAATATTTCAAAAGTTCCCTCGATTTCTCATGGATCCCATCATCAAAACTGGATTTTGCAAAAACCGAGACCAATCTGGAAGCATATCGTTTAAGGGGAAAAAAAATATTTGCAAATCGGTTTATAAATGACGGAGTTCTGAGGTAACAAACATAAAAAAAAAACATGGTAAATAAAATACAACCGAATTTATAACCTCCTCCTTTTTTTAAGTCGGTCCAATCATCCAATGACGCTCACAACAATGACAATGAGCGGGGGCTCTTGGGTGGAGCGGGAGATAGTGTCAGACTTTTACTAACTAAAAACCCACTCCTGTTCCTTCGGAAATCGGGATTGAAATCCCGTCGGCGACTGGGGCGACAGATGACCGATGGAGCGAAAGGTTCTAGAGTGGCAACCACGCACCGGAAGATACAGCGTTGGAAGGCTTCCCACAAGGTGGACCAGTAACCTGGTAAGAGTCGCGGGAATCCGATGGATGCGCAACGCACAGGACAGGCCGTTATGGCGACACTTGGGGTAGACCTATGTTCGACAGTAGACATCTTCGACTTGACGGCTAAGTGGCGCCGACTGGTGGTGTGAATTTTTCTGAACACCTAAAACTTAAAGACTACATGATAATAAATCAGTTGCGTGGTCTGGAATAGTTGGTTTATTGCTCGTTACCCACTCATCAAAGACACAATGATCGACATTCTGAATCGACAAGTATAAAAAATTACGTCATAAATGATTTAATCAATATTTTGTAACAATTTTTTATTTACTGAGTGATTCTTTGAAACCCATAGAATGTCTCATTCATCTGCCCCCCTAGCCAAACTACGTTCGTTTCGTTTGCGTCGAACGCATCGAGTAGGCCACGCTTCCGATTCCTTTGTTCTGACCACGTGACTGAGCGTTGAGATGACGTCAGAACAACGACGACGTCAGGCGTGGCCTGAAAATCGGGATGTCCCACGCAAATCGGAACGTCTGGCAACACACATAAGCCACTGGGTGCAAATAAGTGCCTTTGCATACATTTAGTGAACGGGGAAAACTCATCATCTTCCTACCCTTGTCCCATCTTATTTGGGGTCGGCGCAACACGTTTTTTTCTTCCATTCTATCCTGTCAAAAGTCATACTATCACTAACTTCGTTTTCTTTCATATCACTGTTCACACAATCCATCCATCTTTTCTTTGGCCTCCCTCTCCCTCTCCACCCATCCACATGTAAACTCATAACTCTTTTAGTAACATGTGTTTCATCTCTCCTCTTTACATGATCATACCAAGACAAACGATTCCCCTTCAACTTTTCAGTCACTGGCGCCACTTTCAAACTTCCTCTAATATATTCATTTCTTACTTTATCCATTCTCGTCACACCACACATCCATCTCAACATTCTCATCTCCGCTACATGCAATCTTTTTTCATGCGTCTTTTTCACAGCCCAACATTCTGATCCATACAGTATGACAGGTCTTATCACGGACTTGTAGATTTTACCCTTCAACTTGAGGGGCATCCGTGGGTCACAAGTTGTTCCAGTGACCTGTCGCCATTTCCATCGCCATGAACGGGGAAAACTAAAATGCAAATAAAAATATCAAATTTTAAAGTTAAAACTAGGCCAGATGAATGAGACAACCTCTCGGTTTCAAAGAATTACTCTACTACAGTGTCCATAGAGTATCTTGCAGGTTTATCTCCATAGTGATCTACCTTTTGATAGGGCCTCAAACCTGCTATTATAATAGTGTCAGAATGGTCGATCATTGATTTTATAATTGTCGATTTTGACAAATTTGGTAATCTACTAATATAATGGCGTCATTATGACTTTCCAATGGTCAACCACTGACACTCAATTGAAAGAAGTGGCATAAAATGGTAATCTCATACATATTGACAAATGAATGTCTGACGTATCCGGTAATCTGCCAAAATTTTGACAGTTCCTTTGATCAGTGACCTACCATTAGAACGTCTTTGTGCAGTCATTGCTTTTAATAAGTTCAATATTGTCATTCTACCACAACTCTATTACGAGACCATTGACCGATCAATGATCGATCGTTATAAATTTGCAGATTACGAACTTTTAGCAAAATTTATTTATTTATTTATACTTCATGCACATAAAGATACAGAGGCGGACTTAATGCCTTAGGCACTTTCTACCAGTCAACCTTTGGGTGATGCAGAGAAGAATAGTGGTAGGTGCAATAAAAGAGTGCAAAATGACAATGGGATCGTGTTGGATGACGAATTTACAAAAATAGTAAGTAGACTTGGACTCCTGCTTCATCGTTCTAATTGATCGACTTCTTGAAAATTCATAAGTGTTTGTACCTATGCCGAATAATATGCTGACAGCGGCATCCATTTTTGAGTTATTTCCATTCCTGCTTTACGGAGCGTCTAAGACTTCCTTTGAAAACGATCGTTATGACTGTAAGGGGCTTATTGGACCCCGTAACATTTAAGAAACTGTGTACGGTACGAGGTCAAAGTGACCCCGTATTATCTAAAGTAGATACACCACTGCATTCTGTTTTAATAGGGCATCTTAGGTACATATAGCATAGCATAGTCGGTCTTGTAATGTTCCCACTTTTGGGACTCAACACTCACGTGTGTCACATGTCTTCGAATTTTTGGTTGTAGGACCTGCCGGTTTCCTCACGATGTTTTCCTTCACCGTTGTGGTGATGAAATAAATTACACAAAGTAATGCGCCTGGCTGGGTTTGAACCCGGAACCAACAACTCGTTAGTCGGGGCGGTTACCACTCGGCCACCACTGCTCTTAGATACATATTTATCTGTTTTATAAATTAAACCAAATTGAAATTACAGCTTCCGCATGGTAAAGAAGACTATGTTTTTCTTAACGGCAGCGCCGCAAGGAAGACACGTACGAGACGTATTAAGGCCTGCGCACACTTGAGACAAGACTGTCTTAGGCAGACTTGTCTACGACTTCGTAGACTTGTCTGCGACAAGAGTGTTTTGTCTACGTCACGGCGCACACTATCAAGACAAAACAGTCTAGCGGCGTACGGCCAGTGTTGCCAACTTAGTGGATTTTCCACTAAAACTAACCCCCCATTTAATTGTGAAATATTGGTTTAGTGGCTAGTGGATTTTTCTAGTGCTTTAGTGAAATTCAATTTCTTACTAAAAATGTGATCACTCCGGTGTAAATCAGCACCATAGAATCCATAATAATAAACCAATTTGATACCGACGAAGATGGTGCAAACAAAAATGATTCGTCTGAAGACGAATTAATACATAGCTGTTATTGAATGATTTGTATTGTATGTTGCATTGCCTACTAATGTTAATTTACTCACAAATGGTATTTTGATCAATTGATTGTTAATTTTGATCACTTATTATTAAAGGAAACTAATAACTATAGGCTATGCCTACTTATTTTATTTCGCATAACACACTTTTTTTAGTGGGAAATTTTGCGGTTTTTTTTTTTTTTTTTTATTGGGTGGGAAAATCATCCTAATGACATCCCCGCTCTTGGGCGGAGCGGGAGATAGTGTCAGACTCTTACTGACTAAAAACCCACTCCTGTTCCTTCGTTGCCTTCGTCCCAGGGCCCCGGGTTCCGCTTTCACACTACCCGTGGCCCCAGTAGGCTTCGACCCTGCTGGGCCCCTACGATTTGCTGACATCTCCTTGAGGCGCGCGTGGAACAATACGCGCCGTCGACGACTTGGGCTCGGTCCGGACGTTAACCGGACGGTCAGACGGCGAGCCACCCATTGCTCGCCGTCTGCAAGCCCGCGCCTACGGTGGCCGGAAATCGGGATCGGAATCCCGGCGGCGGTTGGAGCGTAAGGACCGTTGCCTCACGCGATCGGCCGCCTCCTTAGCTAGCATTACTGCTTCGCAGAAGGAGGCGACCGCCTGCCACTCCTCCTCGCTCCGGAGCATGGCCTGAACCAAGGCCCGGCGCGAGAGATCGCCGCCGCCGATTGCCCCCACGAGGACACAGCGTTGCTCTGCCCAAGCTGGGCACACCTCCACCGTGTGCTCTACTGTGTCCTCCGGGTGGGCCGCACAGTGGCGACACCCGGGCGTCGTTTCCGCACGAATCCGGTGCAGGAACCTCCCGAACTTACCGTGTCCGGTGAGGACCCGCGTCATGCGGAATGTGAGGACGCCGTGAGGTCTTTCCAACCACGCCTCAAAGAGGGGACTTACCGCCATTATTGTGGCGTGCCCAGCACGGGGTCGCGACAGTCGCTGTCGCCATTTCTCCATGAGACCTCGCCGGAGCTCTGTCCGCCATGCCGCAAGTTGTTGCGGCAGCGGGGTTTCGCCCCGGCGTTGCATCTCCATGCGCCGTTCGTGCATGAGTGCAAGGACTGTTGCCTCCAGATCCCATGGTCGCTGGCCAGCAAGGAGGCTCGCCGCTTCGCGGGAAATCGTCCGGTATCCTCGCACCATCCGTATGGCCATGACCCTCTGGCACGCGTTCAGCCGGGCCGCCGGCTGCTTCCGCAGCCCCGGCGCCCACACCGGCGCGCCATAAAGGGCCATGGACCGAACGATCCCCGCGTAGAGCCTCCGGCAGGAGGCGTCTGGACCCCCAAGGTTGGGCAGGAGCCGCCCAAGGGCAGCCCCAGTCCGATTTAGTTTGGGAGCCAGACGTCGGAAGTGCTCGTCGAAATCCCATCGGCTGTCGAGAACGAGTCCCAGGTACTTCATCGTTGACCCGACGCCGATGTGGACTCCTCCCACCGTTAGCTGGGAACCCGGTGGTGGCGCGTTCCGAGGGCCGTGAAAGCACATGGCCTCGGACTTGTGCAATGCCACCTCGAGTCCCAGCTCCTGGATCCTGCCAACGACTGTCGCAACCCCGCGTGTCGCTAGTTCGACCGCCGCCTGGTACGACTCTCCCTGCGCCAGGACCAGCGTGTCGTCTGCGTAGCAGACCACGCTGACCCCGCCAGGGAGGTCGCCGCGCAGCACGTAGTCGTATCCGATGTTCCACAAGGGCGGCCCTAGTACCGATCCCTGCGGAACACCGCACGACATCTCTCGACGTTCCCACTCCCCCTGGTGACCAGGGTAGGTTATGTACCTGTCAGGAAATTTTGCGGTTTAGTGTGTGGGATAATTTTTTGTTAGTGGTTTTCTGGTCGTTTTATAGTTGTCTCTAGTGGTAAGTTAGTGTAACTGTTGGCAACACTGGACGTCTCAAAACAGTCTTATCGCTGACAAGTCTGCGGTGTCGTAGACAAGTCTTCGACGTCGTAGACAATTCTGTCTAAGACAGTCTTGTCTCAAATGTGCGCAGGTCCTTGGACCTCGTTCCGCACTGACATGTTAAAAACAAATATTTTAAGTTACGTTCTATCGCGATATCGCAGTGCCCCAATAAAGTTTCTTCTTAGTATCGCCTCCTCATCACTATACGAGAAGCTTGACCCTTCCACAATCTTTCTGAGCAGCTCTGACTTTCCATTCCGTCTTCTGTCTTTCTCTTTTATTTTCGCTATCTTTGAACTCTCTTTCAGTTGGTGGTGTATAAATGGTTTATCTTTCTGAGCTATTCTGTTGTATCGGAGTCTTTCTTGTGCTTCTGTTATCTTGATATGTTTCTCATCTTCTTTATCAACGAGCTCCGAAAGAAATTGTGATGTCGGAGTCGGGAGGTAGATCGGTTCTCTGTGTTTCGCGCTGAAATTATTAAATACATATTTACTTCTGTGAATTGTATGCTGTTAAAGGGGACTATTTGGTGGATGTTTTAGTTGACCTTTATAAAGAATTACCTCATCGAATCCAGAGGTCATGGTCTCTTTTTAAGGTGGATGCTCCAAGGCAGCCCGCGACATCGTCGGAGGACAGGGTGGAGCATACGGTAGAGGTGTGAGCATCGCCGAGTCCTCGTGGGGGCTGCCAAATTTCAGTATTCTAGGTCAACGGGAAGTACCTCATGAATTTTGTTTACCTTCAGAGTGTTTAAATATACGTTTTTAACCGACCTCAAAAAAGGAGGAGGTTATCAATTCGGTTGTAATTTTTTATGTTTGTTACCTCAGAACTCCGTAGTTTATGAACCTAAAAGGATATGCTTCCATATTGATCCCACTTTTTTCACAATCCAGTTCTGATGATGGGATAAGAAATCGGAGGAACTCCTCAAATATTATAGGCAACCATATAGTGATTTTGGTATTTTCATCGAGTACTTAAGCATGTGCAGTCAAAAAGTAACATTTGATGAAGTGGTGATGTGAGTAATGAAGAAGACTAGAAATGGTCAACGGAACTTCATACTCACATAGATATCACAATGAAGATAGTTATATATAAGGGACTATGACAATACTAATAAATGAATGGTTCTAAATAGTAAAATGGTATCATCGAAGTGATCTGATGATGATGATGGAGCCGAAAGATAGGCACCGAAACTCTGTAATTAATCAATGTATCCTAGCCGTGTTTGGACTTATTAGAATTGTCTTGAGATGCACTTTGGCCATAAGGTACTACCGAACTGGAGCCACAGTCTGCTATTTTTATAAATTCGTCATTCCAACGCGATTCCATTGTCATTTTGCTAAAAGTTCGTAATCTGCTAATTCATAATGATCGATCATTGATCGGTCAATGGTCTCGTAATAGAGTTGTGGTAGAATGACAATATAGAGCTTATTAAAAGCAATGACTGCACAGTGACGTTCTTATGGTAGGTTACTGATCAAGAGTTTTGCAAATTACCGCCTACGTCTGACATTCATTTGTCAATATGTACGAGATTACCATTCTATGCCACTTCTTTCAATGTAGTGTCAGTGGTTGATCATTGGAAAGTCATAATGTCGCCATTATATTAGTAGATTACCAAACTTGTCAAAATCAACAATAATGAAATCAATGATAGACCATTCTAACACTATTGTAATAGCAGATTTGAGGCCCACATCTGATGATGGAAGGTTGAAGGTAGACACAGAAACTTCATAATAAAACAATGTAACCTAGCAGTGTTTAGGTTAATTGGAATTGTCATGAGAAATAAGCACTCTGTTTATAAGTGTATCGCAAATAAAAAAAATAACCGACTTAAAAGTGCAAAAGAACTTTAATTTCGGAAATTTTGATTTTATTATAGACCTTTATATAATAATAAGAACGATTCATACATACTATTCAAAAGGACGAGTCACTGAGTTCGAGAAAACTCCTCTCGTCATTTGTTTTTTCTTCCCCTTCAACCTTGGCGTGTTCAAGCTGAATCTTCTCCGGACTTCAATTGTTTTTCGCCGTCTCCTCAACATCGGATACTCCACATCACGTTTTTGATAGCTATCTTCGTCCCTATACTTCAGGTGTCTGTGTCTGTGTTTCCGTCTCTGTTTTTTTCGTTGGTGGAGACGGCGATAGCGTTTTCTCTTTCTGGCTTTTGAATGGAATCTTCGGCTTTTTCTTGAAGGCTGTCCAGGAGTCTTTGGCTCTTGTCCTGGTTAATTAAATCAATTTTATTATTAGTAAAGAGCAGTGGTGGCTAAGTGGTAACGGCCCCGACTTACGAGTTGCAGGTCGCGGGTTTAAACCCAGCCAGGCGCATTGATAAATGATAAATGATATTTATTTTGTAAGTAGGTTTAAAAAAAAGACTTACACGTCAATTTTTTTTCGTCATTTTAAACTAGATGAGGTCGGTGTTTCCTAGCTGACTACCCTGAGAAGAAACACCGAAACGCACCGAACGAAAGTTAATATGTGATGGTAATATCACATGAGAACAGTGCAGATTTGTCTGAGATAGTCTTTTGAAGAAAGAACCATACAGATTTGAGTGGACCTGTCCAGTCAGTGCAAGCATTTGTCAGTATTCGTAAAGCTCAACCCAGGACTACTAAGGACACATTACTTTGTGTAATTTATTTCATTACCATTGCTCTCAAAAACGGTGAAGGAAAACATCGTGAGAAAACCGGCATGTCCTAAAATCAAAAAATTCGAAGACATGTAACATCCACTAACCCGCACTGGGCCCGCGTGGTGGATTACAGCCCATTCCCTCTCCTAGAGAGGAGGCCTGAGTCCCAGCAGTGGGAACATTAAAAGGCTATGCTATGCTATGCTATGCACTTAGTTTTCCATCTATACTATAAACTGACATTACAAACAAGGAAACACTTATATTTTTTTTGTAATGAATAAACACAAAAACAAGTGGACCGATTTTAATACAATGCGTTCCAAATAAGAATAGGATCGATCGCCATGTTGTGACGTCACGTCATAATGTCAAATTGCAAGAAATTGGGCAAAATTGAAGAACTCAGAGATGAGCAAAATTGAAGAACGGGATTCTGATTAAACTTTTTTCGTTCACAGTTCGTAAATAAATTAAATTTTAAAAATTTCTTGTTTTGCTTACCATAACAATTCTTCGATTTGACAGTATGACGTGACGTCACAACATGGCGATCAATCCTATTCTTATTTGGAACGCATTGTATTTGATTTAATTTTTTTAGTGGATAGATTTTTTTTTTTCGGTGAGAAAATGATCCAATGACATCCCCCGATCTCGGGCGGAGCGAGAGGGTGTGTCAGACTTTTACTGACTAAAAACCCACTCCTGTTCCTTCATTGCCTTTCGTACAAGGGCCGAATCTTCCTTTCAGAAGCAGACCCTTGGCCCCAGTAGGCTTCGACCCTGCTGGGCCCCTACGGTTTGCTGACATCTTGAGGCGTACGTGGAACAGTAGGCGAGCTACCCATTGCTCCTAATCCGCAAGCCAGCACCTACGGTAGCTTGAAATCGGGATCGGAATTCTGGCAGCTGGGCCGTTCTCTCGTGCGTGCGGCCGCCTCCTTTGCTAGCATTACTGCTTCGCAGAAGGAGGCGTTCGCCTGCCACTCCTCCTCGCTCCGGACCATGGCCTGTACCAAGGCCCGGCGCGAGAGATCACAGCCGCCGATCGCCCCTACGAGAACACGGCGGTGCTTTGCCCAGACGGGAAATATTCAGACAATAAGATACAAACCTGTATGTATACCATCCCTTGCTGTAGTCAGTACCCTCTTCATATCACCTATTTCTGCTAAAGTCACTGGTTTTCCGTTCGTTCTTCTCTCATTCTTCATGGTAGCAGTTCTCAAGTGAATTATTCCACTCACATTTACGATATAGAATGGCGCTGAGGTTGTGGTAGTTGTTGCTCTGTAGTCTTTATCATGAGCTGGTGAAGAAGTTAGTGGGAGAGCCTGGCGGAGTATGCTTAGTGGCTGGTCTGTAGAGTCGTTCTCCAAATGACTGTGCTGAACTAGAGTTTGAGCGAAGTTTGCTGTAAGTAAAGGTGAAGGAAATTTTAGTAGGACTTCAAAGAAAAGGAGGAGGTTATCAATTCGATTGTATTTTTTTTATCATCATTTTTTTAAATGTTTTTTTTTTTATTGATATAAACCAGTGCTTGACTGCGATCCCACCTGATGGTAAGCGGAGATGCAATCATTGATGGTCAGGCGCACTAGTTTATTAAGAGCCTATTCATTCTAGCCTTGAAGACACCTAAATTATAGTTGGACGGGAAGACCGCAGCAGGCAAATGTTTTTTTATCTCACAACTCCGTCGTTTATGGACCGATTTGCATTTATTTTGTTCCGCTAAAAGGATATGCTTCCAGATTGGTCCCATATTTTCAAAATCCAGTTCTGATGATGGGATCCATGAGAAATCGAGGGAACTCCTCAAATATTATAGGCAACATAGTGCTTTGGTTAGCAATATAGTGATTTTGGTGTTTTAATCAAGAACTTAAGCATTTACAGTCAAAAAGTAACATTTGATGAAGTGGAACTAATGAAGAAGACCAGAAATGGCCTACGGAAGTTCATACTCATATAGATATCACAATGAAGATAGTGAAGCGACTATAGCAATACAAATAAATAAATGGTTCTGAATAGTTATGTTGAAAATGATATCATTGAAGTGACCTGATGATGATGATGGAGCCGGAAGATAGGCACCGGAACTCTGTAATGAGCGAATTCGGTTTTTTTTTTCGTATAACTTTCTTTATAGAGTAAAAATACCAAGAGACACCTTCACTTTTTTTTCAATTGTCACATTGCAAGATACAGGTCTCTTCCATTTTTTTTTAAGGTGGGAAGTCATCCTATAATTTCTCGCGCTCTGGGTGGAGAGGGAGGGTGTGTCAGTCTTTTACTGACTAAAATCTTACCTGTGTCCTACAATTACCCATTGCTTTCTAGGGCTACGGGTTTCCTTTTCAGAAATTCTCCGCGGCCCTAGCTAGCGAAAGACAATCTCCACAGGTAGGGTTCTTGTTCTGTGTTTACGCAGCGTCTCTTCGCAGACCATGTCCCACCTTCCATCCAGAGTCACGTGCCCTGTTTACCTGCTTACGAAGGGACCTAATGACAGCGTTGCCCGTTGCCGAATACGGGGCCAGGCAAGGAATTCAATTAGTTTTGCCATCGACACGTTATGAAGAATAAACTTCTGACCAATAGCAACCGAATAGGAGACTAGATTATGGGTTTACAGCGATAGTTCTTCGCTTTGTTCTTGTAGCGCCATCTATGGCGTCACATAAGAACTAATCCTGCATCGCGCAATCAAAGTTCTCCACGCGATTAGAACATATAGAACAACCCGAAATCATCTATCGGGCAGTTGTAGCCCACCAGACATAACATCCCGTCTGGTCGGAGGATCCTCCCTTTTCAAAGGAGGTTTGCGGGACTTTACACTCTGTTCCGCTTTCCTCCAAACTGGTGACCCTCGAAAAAGAACGTCAGCGCAGCCTTCGTGCAGCTACTACCTCGTGACGTCATCATCACTTCCTCAAGCTTTCGAGCAGCGAGTCATACAGCCAGCACCCACGGCTATAAAGGGTATCCTGACCACCAGCATGCCTACATGGTCATACCTGGTCATCACCCTCAGCCTCATCAGCGACCTTGGCGAAGCACACTGCACCTTCGGCCAGTCACATGAAGAGCAATGAAGAACCTCTCCTGGTCGACGCAAGCAGTCAAGCCACTACGTCGCACAGCACCGCTCCGACTCACTGGAGCCAGCAGCACTACTCCGACTCACTGGAGCCTGCAGCATCATCCCGACTCACTGGGGCATCACCGCAGACAGTTCCGACTCACCGAGAACTATGCGGCATTAGGTTCCGACTCACTGGAACCAACCTACCAATGGCCTGGCACGCGTCAAGAAGCATCAATAACCATCGATCTCCGATCTCCGGAGGGGAGTGATGTAGCGCCATCTATGGCGTCACATAAGAACTAATCCTGCATCGCGCAATCAAAGTTCTCCGCGCGATTAGAACATATAGAACAACCCGAAATCATCTATCGGGCAGTTGCAGCCCACCAGACATAACACCCGTCTGGTCGGAGGATCCTCCCTTTTCAACGGAGGTTTGCGGGACTTTACTCTCTGTTCCGCATACCTCCAAATTCTTATGTATGTATAAAAGAGTGTTCTAGTGATGTGCCGAGTCACTGTTTTGGTGAATTGAGTCGACTCGAGTCGGTTTGTACAGTATTCGAATCATGACTCGGTTCCCCGGTTCGACTTTAGGACTCGAATACTGACTTGAGTCTAAACTCGGGTACTGACTCGATTCTAAGACTCGTAGAAATTCGTGTCTAGAACTTTTAATCTGGATGTTCGAGTCAAACTCAAATCTAAACATTCAAGTCCAGAACTCAAGTTTGTTACCAATTTTAGAGTAAAAAAGAAAAATCGAATAGGACTAAATTTCAAACAGTATGTAGGTTGAGCATGATGACACAACGATAGTGAATCAAACCTTTCTAAATATTACAAAAAATAAAACCATAGAACATACTAAAGAGGTACCTAGGAACCAGAAATCTAAAGATAAAATTCTATTTGTTTTATTACGTAACAAAGAGAGGTAATTTTAGAAGTTAATTTAATTTCGTTCAAAATTACCTTTTACCCAGTTTTCAAGTAATTTTACTAATTTTAAAGTTATTAATTTCGTACGAACATTACATCTAAACGAATTAGATAAGCTTAAAGAAAGTTTTCTAATCGAAACTCATGTACATTAAAATTTGACGTTCTAAAGAAGTCTCAAAAATAAAATTACTTAAATAACGTTTCAAGTTACTTCATGACACACACTCTAGACACTTAAGATCATCGGAGAATTTGAAACTTTTAATGCCCTCGCATTCTATTAAGATCAGTGACAAATCGTTCACGATCCAAGCGGTGCGACTGTGGAATGCGTTGCCGCTGCCAATTAGGCAAGCCCAGTCACTAGCTTCTTTCAAAAACCTAGTCAAAGATCATTTCCTTTCACTCTAATTGCTATCCTGCCTCTACCTAAATTCGGTTCTTCCATCACTAACCCACCTTATTGTTCTTTTCTTTTTCCATCTCTTTGTATGAAATTGTGTAGCTTATAATATTTATATATATATATATAATATTTATGTTTTCTTTTATATATAATAGCTATATTACGTCTTATGTATAGTCTAGTTTATAATTTTAATCTAATATTTCCTTTATTAATTTACAGTACACCGCAGTCTACCCCCCTTTTTCAATTTCAAATTTTTACATTCCATCCTAAGGTTGTCTGGTAGATATAGCTGTCAGCGATAAGACCACCTTTGTACCCATAGATTTAAGTTTGTGTAAAAGTTTTGTTACTATTTTAGGAGTACAATAAAGTTTATTCTATTCTATTCTATTCTATTCTTAGGAATGCAGAACTGCAGCACGAGCGAGTCAATCTAACTTGAATACTAGACTCGAGTCAGTTCGACTCCCTTAATATAATCGAGTTTACTAGTACAAAATCGATTCTCCGTGACTCGAGTACTGGAACCGAGTATGGCGTACTCGAATGAAAATAAATTCGATTATGCGAGTCCGAAGCACGAGCCAAGCCGTACTCGGCACATCACTAGAGTGTTTCTAATGACCAGGGGCCCAAGTCTGCTATTTTTATAAATTCGTCATTCCAACACGATTCCATTGTCATTTTGCTAAAAGTTCGTAATCTGCTAATTCATAATGATCGATCATTGATCGGTCAATGGTCTCGTAATAGAGTTGTGGTAGAATGACAATATCGAGCTTATTAAAAGCAATGACTGCACTATGACGTTCTAATGGTAGCAGTTTTAGCAGATTACCGCATACGTCAGATATTCCTTTGTCAGTATGTACGAGATTACCACTTCTTTCAATGGAGTGTCAGTTGTTGACCATTGGAAAGTCATAATGACGCCATTATATTAGTAGATTACCAAACTTGTCAAAAACAACAATTATGAAATCAATGATAGACCATTCTGACACTATTGTAATAACAGACTTGAGACCCTGTGGTTTAATTCTTACTTGTATATGTCTGTGGCACTCCAGTCTTGCCAGCTAATGTTTGCAGCCATATCTCAACCGGCGTGAACGTAGTTACTTCTTGAAGCCACATCATATAATCTTCATTGGTCGCCAAATCCTGGCCTGAATGCTCTCTTAGAGTGGATTTAGGATAAGATGTAGTGTATCTGGAACTTGAATACATGGTAACAGAACCATTTTGGTCTTTCAAAATTGGTGAAGGTTGAGATAGTGAGTGGTTTAAGTTTGAAGAAGATACTTCAGAACCGGATCGAAGTTTGGTGTCCGGAAAGATCACATCCAAATTCAGATGCCGGTAATTTAATTCTGTGGTATACGGAGTGATGGAGTAAGGGAATGAAGGTCTAGATCTGATGTGAGGTAAGAGGAAAGACTTCGGCGCGTTCAGGCCTAACTGCTCTATGAACGAAGAGTTCTCCCACCACCAGCTCGTGTGTTTATAGTCCACAGTCTTGTCTGCTCTTGTCGTGTCTTTGTCACCATGTTCTGTGAACGCAGGTGTCTCTTCGTGGAACCTGTGGCGAGCTTCTTTGATGAAATCTCTTATTTGGAAAGAGTTCTGGTGATGCTTCTTCATTAGTGAGTCTTCGTTGAAATTTACTGGAATCAATAAAGTGACTCATGTATTTAATTAAAAACTGGGCAAGTGCGAGTCGGACTCGCGCGCTGAGGGTTCCGTACAAACTTATCTATGTAAATAGTTCAATTCCCGAATGAAGACTCGAAGATTTTTCCGAACCTTTAGGTTCGGAAAAATCTTAAATAATAAATAAATTTGTAGTTACAAATTTACAGTTTTCAGATTTATTCCTATATCAGTGTATTCAAATTTCAGAATTCTGGGTCAACGGGAAGTACCCTATGAATTATGATTCCTTTGAGAGTGTCGAAATGTAGGTTTTTTTGCGACATAAACGACCGTTTCTTTTTTTCGTTAACTTAAAAGTTTGATTTTTTTCACAGCTTCAAGGGACCGCTGACCTGAGTAATGTTTTTAAATTCAAGTCGAAACCTTCACGCGTTCCTGAAATAAATGGTTTTGACAGACAGACAGACAAATAAATGGCTTTGACTTTGACTTTGACTTAGAACAAATGATCGTGCTCATCACACAAACATTTGTCCTGGGTGGAAATCGAACCCACGAACTCCGGCATAGCAGTCAGACCACTAACCACTAGACCAACAGGGCAGTCATTATCATTTCAACGCCATTCCTACAAGGATAACCCTTTTGAAATCGATACGCAAAAATGAAGTCTACTTTTAGGCATTATTTTTATAATGTGAATGTGAGAACACTGTAGACTCCGCGAATTCTTAGGTTACTTTTTATTATGATTATTTTTATTGTAATTTTCAGTACACTTCAGGGCCACTAATTACTAGACCAACAGGCCAGTCTAGTCTTCCAAATATTTAAATAAAAAAGATGATCTTACAAAAAATACATACTTTTCTCGTAATTGACACAGCTTCGTAAGTCACAATGTAAAAATAAACTTATTATTAGTATTAACATATTTTCAGTCACTTCAAAATAAATAACGATTATGTGTGACACAATTTTGCACAATGACACGACCAATTGATTAAATACTCATTACTCCAAATACGACGAAATAAAAAAAAATAAGTTGATCAATTTTTGCCGCCAATTCTTCAATTGAAGGCTTGTCAAAAACTATGAAATAATTCTTATGAAATATTCTAAAGAACGAAATACAAGTTCATACTTTCCTTTTTAATATAAAAATATACTAACAATTTTATGGAATATCGTAAAAAATTGTGATGTAATGTTTTTTCTGATCCTATCATATTACTGGTACCCGCGACTTCGTCTACGTCAGATTTTTAAAACAACATTATGTCATTAACATTTAAAAATACTTTAACTATAATTTGACTGGTCTAGTGGTCAGTGGCCCTGACTGCTATGCCGGAGCTCGTGGGTTCGATTCCCACCCAGGACAAATGTTTGTGTGAAGAGCACGATCATTTGTTCTGTGTGTGGGTGTACATTATCTATAATATGTATGTATTTAAAAATATATAAGTATGTTTATCAGTTGTCTAGTACTCATAACACAGGCTCTGCTTAGCTTGGGACTAGACGGCGTTGTGTGATAGTTAAAAAAAAAAATTACAGTACTTGACATAAAAAAATTATAATGAAAACCCTACCCTAATTAAAAACAAACTAAAATAATAACAATGCCATTTGGCTACAATCTCAAGAGTTTTTCTTTGCGCGGAATCCTAATTCTTTTTCAATACACTTACTCGAAAACAACTCTTGTCCTTACCGCTTTTAGGCACGCAATTCTTTTTCGCACTAGTGCAGAAAAATGCACGTGCTCGCAACCGTTACAATTTTATTACATGTATCGTATCAGGTTGAGCGCGGCACGACCCCAACAACGCGCGCTTCAACCCCCGTTTATTTATGTTTTTGTTAGTGTATTGAAAAACGTTGTTTGATACACGTGGATTTTTTTTTGCTGCAGCCGTCGGCTCCACGGGTGAATGCCGCTTCGGTCGCAATGACAAACTTTCTCCACTTGTATCAAAATGTAGGAACTTTTTCTAAAATAAAAATAGTCTAAGTTATTTCTTATAACATCAGCTGCACCAGAGAAAATCCTGTCAAAATCGGTCTATCCTATTATATGACACACAAGTTGGAGTGCTCCAAATGGCCATACACCTGCACTTTGGAGGACTTAATGAGTGCCACCGCTTTGAAGGACTTAATGAGTGTCACCGGTGCTACAGTTAACGTTGGCTACGTTAACTGCAGCCCCCCTGGCCAAGTTACAATCGTATCGTTCGCATCGAACGCCTCGAGTAGGCCACGCCTCCGATTCCTTTGTTCTGACGTCATCTCAACGCTCAGTCACGTGGTCAGAACAAAGGAGTCGGAGGCGTGGCCTACTCGAGGCGTTCGACGCGAACGAAACGATTGTAACTTGGCTAGGGGGGCAGAAGTGTTAAACCTAGTGGGTTAAAAAGAAGGTGATTAGTCGGGACCAATAAACAGACATACAGAGAAGATTTATAATAAATACATTTTTGTTATTGTATTGAATATACTTTCATATGCATTTAGTAAAAAAAAGTTATTTTGGTGTTACAAACAGATACTTGAATTTTATTATATCTATATATATAAATGTGAACAGTAGCTACTTTAAAACAAAGTTAAAGTGTTTTTCGAGTCAAACAATGATTTTCTTTGAAATAATAATTGTAAAGTGAAACATGATTTCATTTTCCAAATATTTCTTTTAAAAATACTATTTACAATGTGCTGACCTTGTTGTGATATACTCATAAAATACTGGACAGATTTTCACGCAGTTTTCACCAATAGACACAGTGATTTATGTGGAAGATTGAAGTGTATAATACTTGCATATAATAGTAGTGAAAATCCAAAAAATACCCATGCAAAGTTGCGACGCGTTGCTAACATATTATAATCATGGCAGTCATTTCTTCAAGTTGTACATAAAAAGAGATATATATAAACAGGACAATACGCAATGTTGTTGTTATTTTTAAGTTTATTTCTTCATTGTGACTTGCTAAATTGCGGCGAATTAGACACAGGTACTGTATTTCTTTTGGAATAGTTTTAAACTGTGCATCGAAATCTTATTCTTCACTAAAATACTCATCATCATCTTCCTGCCCTTGTCCCATCTTATTTGGGGTCGGCGCAATACGTTTTTTTCTTCCATTCTATCCTGTCAACCGTCATACTATCACTAACTTCCTTTTCTTTCATATCACTGTTCACACAATCCATCCATCTTTTCTTTGGCCTCCCTCTCCCTCTCCACCCAATAATTCTTCACTAAAATACTAATTAAAAAAAAAATTATAAATACTAATTGTACGCCAAATATTACTGGACTTTTTACTATTATTAAGGGACTTGAGGCATGCCGACTCAGACAGGTTAGGTTAGAAGGGGATGACGCCATTCAATTTGTGGTTTTTTTAACCACCCAGAAGAGCCTCGTCTCTGGAACTCTCTGCCACACTCTCTTCAAGGTAGCCCTACTCTAGATGTCTTCTAAAGAGCACTTCCTTTGATTATTGACATAATATTAGTATATATAGTATGTATAATATAATTATATATTAGATTTAGTATGTAGGTTTATAGTGTGCACTGGATCTTACCCTCGAATATGTTCTCTCTATAATTCAAAGGTTTGCTGGGAGAAATCTCATTGCTGAGTTAATATCGCCTTTGTACATGAACTGTCTGTGTCTCAATATATTATGTTATGTTTTTGTGTACAATAAAGAATTAAAGAAAGAGCCAGACATATTTAATAAAAAATAAATAAAAATAAAATTCATCATAGAAACGCAACTGATGGAACACGAGTGTTCCATCAGTTGCTTTTAGCGTTCCAAGTCCACGGTACCTTTCCGAACATTCTCACAACTCTGGAATCACGCATCCCTTACTGCGTCTCCCTGGGATAATTTTCAACGTTTACGTAAAAGTCCTCCAAGTGCTCTCAGTCCTCCAACTCGAAGTCCCCAACTCGCCACATCAAACGGTCCTGTACGTGTCGCACCCGTCTGATTCCCGCGTCCCACACCAGGCCATCGGTCCATCTTATGGGAGGCCTATGGCCAACAGTGGACGTCTTTCGGCTGAAATGTTCTTGATGAAGTAGAAGTCTATAAAAAAACTGGGCAAGTGCGAGTCGGACTCGCGCACTGAGGCTTCCGTACAAAACTTAATTATAAAAACAGTCCAATTCCCGAATTTGAGTTACGAATATTTTCCCGGATCGCAAAAAGTTTTTTTGTGACGTAATCACAAATTTACAGTTTTCAGATTAATTGCTATACCTGTGCTATATGACCTTGCTTCATACCAAATTTCAGGATTCTAGGTCAACGGGAAGTACACAAAAAAAAATCATTTTTTTGCAACATAAACGGCCGTATCTTTTTTTTCGTTAACTCAGAAGTTTTATTTTTTTCCAGCTTCAAGGGATCGCAGACATGTTTACATATGGTTTTCATTTGAACTCGATACCTCCATACGTTCCCGAGATAAAGGGCCTTGACAGACCGACAGACAGACGGACAACAAAGTGTTCCTATAAGGGTTCCATTTTTCCCTTTTGAGGTACGAAACCCTAAAAATATAAACAATAACAAAAACTTAATTTCCAGCTAACTGCAGCAAGCGACCAGAAGACAAACACAAAGCGAGAAGATACGAGAACCCTTTCAACAACCCTAACTTCCTCACTACCCCATTCGGCAATACAGCTCACGACCCGTCAATTCCTTCATCTATACCTGATGTCTTCTCACCATTCTCCAATGACTATACGGAGCCCATTCTTCCAGATATTACACCATTAAATTCAGACGACACAACTCCTGTTTCCACTCTCTCAACTCCTTCAAACCTACCTGAACATGTTATATATCCTACCTACACCACAATCCACACTGGATCTACGCCGAATGTAACATCTCCTCCTTCAACTGATGCCGCAACAGTTTATATAACCATATACCCACCAGGATTTGGACCGGATTCAATTACTGTTGGCACAGTTACCACTGTGGATCCATCAGTAGCTGACTACGCAAAGAAATGGCTTCAGGAGGTAGCATCTTCCACAATAAGTTCATCGAAGTTAGTGGTCCCGAAGTTGGGTCAAATTTTTGACTATGATTTTCCAAGTAAGGCTTCCTATAAAGACTTTTCGAGGACTCAGAGTAACCCGCCAAATTCAAATCTTAATTTTTTTTTGCAATTCGTCTAACCCTATTGAACAGTTAGCCGTTTAATAGGGTAAGACTAACTGAAAGAGTTATACTGATAGTGCTGATGATAATAATTCCATAAACAAATATGTGTTATGGTCACAAATTATATTTTAATGAACATAAAAGTCGACACTGACCTGCAAAATGCAAACACTTATAAGAATTTGAATTTCCCGGGTTAACGTGGCACTTTCGCTTTAAACTAGACTGATTGTCGCCTGATACTGACAATCGACCAACGGGGTTACAGATACCGGCACGGATCTTGAGCGCTGACTTCTACAGTTCTACTTGCGCAGAAACACGCAGAAATGAAATATCGGGTCTCTTTAGCGGTATGAAAACAGACGCGGGGGCGGGGAGTGCAATCCTTGTACAATGATTGGCTCGCTGATGTGTACGATGCGCAATGCGATCCCCGCTCTTTCGCAGAGCTCCGGTCAAGATTCGTGCCGCTATCTGTACCATGACGTTTAAAGTAAGATTGTTTCATTCTTATTTTAGTGTGGGTAAGAGACAGAGCTATACAGGATGTCCAGCGCCATCGCTTACCCACACTGGAAATAAGAATGAATCAATCTTACTTTAAACGTCATGGTACAGGTCCAAGACTTATATTACATTATTTATTTAGTTGCTAATAGTAAGTCACTATGAAACTGAACCAAATGAGATCATGCGTTATTGTAAACCAAACATATGATACAGCATAGGACGCCAATATAATAGGTGAACGTGTGAAATTGCCGTTTTTTAAAACGGGTTGCTTTAACGTTTTATATCTTTAGATTGACTTGGAATTATAAGTTCAAATAAACTTTATATTAAAGGTACGTTATTCTTTTTTCGAATTTTTTTTTTTTTTTTTTAATTGATATAAGCCAGTGCTTGACTGCGATTCTACCTGATGGTAAGCGGAGATGCAATCATTGATGGTCAGGCGCACTAGTTTATTAAGAGCCTATTCACTCTAGCCTTGAAGACACCCATATTATAGTTGGACGGAAAGACCGCAGCAGGCAAATTGTTCCAGTCCTTCGATGTACGCGGTATAAACGACGAAGCGAAACGCTTAGTCCGGACCGTTGAAGTTTCAACAACGTAAGGGTGGATACTCGCCGTTCGTCGGCTTGTCCGATGGTAGAAAGGAGAACTAGATTCTAAAGACTAAATTAAATTAAATTCTAGAGACTAAATTAGGTATTTATTGGTTTCTTCGTGTTTTGTATTTTCTGTAATATCGCAGTACTTATAACCATGTAAGCTAATAAAAAGTGCCATGGCTTGTACCAAGGCCTGGCACGAGAGATCGTTGCCGCCGATCGTCCCCACGAATTATAGATACAAATTACACGCATTTTTGTTAGTTTGTTACAGAAATATACCCATAGACATCGAAAATTTTGTCCTTGAAAAATTACCCACCACCACTCTCATCTCTACCTCGGTCACTCCAGAGGTGACCGAGGTAGAGATGAGAGCATTGTCGTCGTCGTCGCCATTGTGGTCTATGCCAGATACCGCTGGTGGTGGAGCCATGGGCGGGGGAGACTATTCCCCTCTCGCAGAACCCCACAAGCTGGGGTTCTGCGTCAGCGGGGGAGACCAGGGGCGGAGTTTGTCCCGCACCACCTAGTTCAGAGTCCCCAGCCACACGTAGCGAGCCTCTAGTTTTGTCGTCTTTATCTCCGCTCAGAGGGTGCGCTTTGCCGATCTGTATCCCTCATACAGCTCCGCCTCTCTGGCCTCCGTATCCGGCGGACGAACGCGGCGCTAGTCGTAGGTATATATGTCATTAATATTGCTTGCACTTTGAAATGCATAATTTCTACGTTGCAACTCTTAATATGAAAAAAAAAACCTTCTTTTTATTAGTTTCCATGGTTATAAGTACTGCGATATAACAAAAAATACAAAAGATAAAGAAACCAATAAACACTTAATTCCGGAAAAAGAGTAACGTACCTTTAATATAAAGTTTATTTGAACTTATAATTCCAAGTCAATCCAAAGATTCACACTTCAAAGCAACACGTTTTAAAAAACGGCAATTTCATAGTTAAAGACCTATTATTACTGTACATTAATGAAACAACTGTTATCTTCAGATGAAGGGTATCTTTTACCAATCAGACGGAATCAAAAGACTACTCAACGAAGGACTAGATCATTGAAAAACAACGCCCACAGAAATCAGACACGACCCATTTTGCGTCAAGGAATCACAGTGTCTCAAATAACTAAGAGACGAAACTCAGGGCCTGAAGACGAGGCGTTTTGGCATGACCCTCCAGACACACTATCCTCGCATAGAACCAGACATTCACAAATAGTTACCAAGCAAAGACTCAAAACAGGTCTTCTTCTAGGCAAGGCATCATTAAGTGATCAAAGGAACCCAGAAGACGTTGAAGAATCTAAAAAGACCACTACAGGAAGTAATGAAAGAAAAATAATGTTGAGAACGCCAGCGATGATGAAGAAGGATTCGGAGCAGACAGATGTGCTATTCAAGCTGCGAGCGACGACACCGACTTCGTTTGTCAGACGTTTGTTTCTTTACTTATAATGTTATCTATTATAACCTTTTTTTTATGTACAATGAGGGCTCTTCCCTCCTTGAGAGAGGAGGCCAGAGTCCCAGCAGTGGGAACATTGAAAGGCTGATTATGCTATACTTTATGCTAATTGATAACCCGATTGTTGCGCCACCTTTTTTTTTTCAACTGTATTATCAAACCATCCTGGGACTCACTCAAATGTACATCCACCACGCGGGCCCAGTGCGGGTTGGTGGATGTCACATGTCTTCGAATTTTTGGTTCTAGGACATGCCGGTTTCCTCACGTTGTTTTCCTTCACCGTTTTGAGAGCAGTGGTGATGAAATAAATTACACAAAGTAATGCGCCTGGCTGGGTTTGAACTGCGATCTACAATTCGTAAATGGGGGCCGTTACCACTCGGCCACCACTGCTCTCAATTATACGCAGTACAAAATCTTTCGGAACCGTTAATAATATTCCACAACTATCACACAACGCCCTCTAGTCCCAAGTTAAGCAGAGCTTGTGTTATGAGTACTAGACAACTGATAAACATACTTATATATTTCTAAATACATACATATTATAGACTTTGTGCTCGTCACACAAACATTTGTCCTGGGTGGGAATCGAACCCACGACCTGCGGCATAGCAGTCAGGGCCACTAACCACTAGACCAACAGGCCAGTAGTATACCTATATTTTTAATTCCAGATTTATTGTATCCCACATCAACATCAAAAACCACGCATTCTAAATTCAAAATGAAAGAAATTCGCCACAAAACGTATATGTTGGTGTTTGTGTTAGAACTGACGAGGCTGATCGCGACGAAGGAGGAGAAGGCTGTACATGATGTCGTCAAACATACTGATCAGATTATGCACAGGTATTTGCCACTTAATTTACTATTTAGTCTGATTCAGGCAAAATAAAGTGAGAAATGAATATATTATCCGCCTGATCGCTACCCGTTGAGCGCTCTAAGTGACTAATGTCCCTTTATTCGTTCCAGTACGATACGACCTCATATTATATTTATTTCTGTCTAACACACGATATTTTATTACACGCACAACACGTTATTTTCTTCCATTCTGTCCTGTCACTCGTCACGCTATCACTAACTCCCTTTTCTTTCATATCACTTCTTACACAATCCATCCATCTTTTCTTTGGCCTCCCTCTCCCTCTCCATCCATCCACATGTAAACTCATAACTCTTTTAGCAACATGCGTTTCATCCCTTTTATTCACATGACCATACCAAGACAAACGATATAACGTTGCAGAAGTCCATTTCTGGATAAACATTCACCAACAGGGGTTAGTCGATCGGCTCGTTTGATAAAAAACTCAAATTAATTAGGGGACAAAATGTCCCCAAACTTGATGCGTAACGCTCAATCTACGTAACACTGCAACATTACCCAATGTCCCGCAACTTGCCCCCCAACATTTTTGACTTAAATATACTAGGAGACAAAAAGTCTTTGTTAAAGTGATCTATGACATGTCCTGCGTTGCGATCACTGAGAGGTGCTCTGGAGTGACGCCACATGCACGAGGAGTTGACCAGAAGCAAATAATGTATAACTACCAAACAAGGGTACGGACGTCATGTCCGTGGTTTAAATGTAAGGTAGGAGTGTGGTTTTAGTCAGTCTGACACTGCCCAGACTGGCTCCAAAGAGTATGTAAAGCTAACGCACTGGCTCGTCTGTGAGGCAGCCTGGGCGTCCAGGATTTCCCACTCCAGCGGAAAAAAATAACATGTCCTGTAATAATAGTAAAATGTTGGAGGGCAAGCTGCCGAACACTAGGCTACGTTGCAGCGTCGCGTAGTTTGAGCGTTGCACGGCAAGTTGGGGGACGTTTTGTCCCCTAGTGTATTTGAGGTGTCACACTAATATTGTTAAATTTTGTTACAGTTTCTATAAAAATCGGCAGTTTCACTGGTTGTCTCGGCCGCTCATAGATGTAATTAAGAAGATAGCTACACTACTGAAAAATTCTGAGATAAGAAACATACAGAGTAAGTTGCATTAATTTTCTTTATTATTCTAGTTTAAGACTTCTAATCGCTATCCTAGTAATAACAGATGTTACATGCGGGATTACCTTGACGTTCAAAGTAAGATTGTTTCATTCTTATTTCAGTGTGGGTAAGAGACAGAGCTATACAGGTCGTCTAGCGCCATCTCAAGGTTCATCCTCCACGCAAAGCGTACCGGCTTCGTAGTAGAGCACAATTTCATAATGGCGACGTATTTAGCGGACCGCGTCATTGTGTTCGAAGGCACGCCGTCTTCCAACGCCACGGCTCACGCCCCGCAGTCGTTGCTCAACGGCATGAACAAATTCTTAGAGCTGCTCGGCATCACCTTTCGAAGGGATCCCAATAACTTCAGGCCGAGGATAAACAAACACTCTTCTGTTAAGGACATAGAACAGAAAAGAGCAGGACAATATTTCATCATTAGTGCTAAAGACAACTGTATTTATATATATTGTATCTGTCACAATATGATGGCCTGCCACCCGTGTATTTCCAATTAAATCTCTTACCCACACTGGAAATAAGAATGAAACAATCTTACTTTACACTTCATAGTACAGGTCATGGTTACTCCAATATAACTTTGTTCACACTGAGGGCCTGCACGCTTTTGAGACAAGACTGTCTTAGACAGACTTGTCTATGACGTCGCTGACTTGTCTGCGACAAGACTGTTTTGTGTACGGCGTTCTCCCAGTGTTGCTAACTTAATGGATTTTCCAAAAAAAAACTGGTGGTTTCAACCCCTGTTGCGAAATATTGGTTTTAGTGACTAGTGGATCTTTGTAGTGCTTTAGTAAAATTCAATTTCATACTAAAAATGCTCGGGTGTAAATCAACACCATAGAATCCATAATTATCATTCTGATACTGACGATGATGGTGCAAACAAAAATGATTCGTCTGAAGACGAATTAATACATGTTATTGAAATATTTGTATGTTGATTTACCTACTAATGTTAATTTATTTTGATGGTATTTTAATTAACTGATTGTTAATTTTTATCACTTATTATTAAATGAAACTATATGCCTACTTATTTTAATTCGTACAACACACATTTTTTTAGTGAAAAATTTTGCGATTTTATATGTGGGATAATTTTTTGTTGGTGGTTTTAAAAGTTGACCCTAGGGGTAAGTTAATGTAATTGTTGGCAACACTGGACGTCACAAAACAGTCTTGTCGCAGACAAGTCTGCGACGTCGTAGACAAGTCTCAAGTGTGCGCAGGCCCTTACAACTCTACGACTGACTCCCACCACTAGCGGTCCACACAAGAAAGAAACAGAGTGGGAAGTGGATATAGAGTCACCGCGGCAAAAACAGTTAACTATTTAAAACAGAACTTAAAACAACAAAAACAATTCTTACAAAAATATAAATTATTTATCTATACTTATAGGTACAGGAATTACTTAATGCAACATACCACAGGAGATCCAAGGTAACTGGCATAGCCCGAAAAATCGCCAAACTTAAGTGGCAGAGGGCAGGGCGCAGATGGTCGATGCGGACGAAAGGTTCTGCCCCCCTAGCCAAGTTACGATCGTTTCGTTTGTGTCGAACGCCTCGAGTAGGCCACGCCTCCGATTCCTTTGTTCTGACTACGTGACTGCGCGTTGAGATGACGTCAACCACGTACGCTAGAGTGGCAACCACGTACGGGAAGACGCAGTGATGAAAGGTCTCCCACAAGGTGGACCGATGACCTGATGAGGGTCGCGGCAAATCGATGGATGCGAAACGCAGAGGAGCGTTCATGGTGACGACAATTGGGGAAGGCCTATATCCAACTGTGGACGTCTTTCAGCTGAAATTATAATAATGATGAAACATAAGTTACGTTACTAACGCCATCTAGTAATAAAAGACGACAGTCATTTGTAACGTCAAAATAACCCCCTTTACACACGGCAACAAAATAATGACATTTCAATCGAGATTCCCATCCAAACAAAGGAATTCCAATACTTGGTACTCACCATAGGCTTGGGCTTGCGGACGGTGAGCAATGGGTAGCTTGCCGTCCGGCCGTTTGGACCGAGTTCGAGTAGTCAACGGCGGGTAGAGTTCCACGCGCGCCTCAAGGAGATATCAGCAAAATCGTAGGGGCCCAGCAGTGTCATGAGTTGTGCAAAAGAGAACCCTGGGGTCCTGTAACCAGCCAGTGAGGTCAAACCAGGAACATAGGAGTGGGTTTTAGTTAATAATAGTCTCACACGCCCTCCTGCTCTGCCCTAGAGCGCGCAAAATCATTGGATGGCCTAAAACCCAGCTAAAAAAACCATAGTTTTAGATATTTGTAGGTATGTTTTCATTCACAGAATACGCGGCGAATCTGCATCACATGCTGACACACAGACATCAGGTACTGTCAGAAGAGGTGAACACGATCCTGGAGCATGTTGACCGGCTGTATGATGAAGAAGATGGAGAAAAGCTCTTGGAGGTCTTGAACGAGTTCGCGATGTATCCTAACGGTAAAATTGTGTTCTTATTATTTTATTATTTCGTACACATCTGACGCTGCGGGCTTGCGGACGGCGAGCATTGGGTAGCTGACCGTCCGACCGTCCGGTAACCGTCCGGACTGAACCGAAGTCGTCGACAACGCATACTGTTCCACGCGCGTTTCAAGATGTCAGCAAACCGTAGGGACCCAGCAGGGTCGAAGCCTACTGGGGCCAAGGGTCAGCTTCTGAAAGGAAGACTCGGCCCTGGTATGTAAGGCAACGAAGGAACAGGAGTGGGTTTTTAGTCAGTAAAAGTCTGACACTATCTCCTACTACTAGATGGATGGATTGTGTGAAGAGTGATATGAAAGAAAAGGAAGTTAGTGATAGCATGACGAGTGACAGGGCAGAGTGGAAGAAAAAAACGTGTTGCTCCGACCCCAAATAACACGGGACAAGGGCAGGAAGATGATGATGACTATCTCCCGCTTTCCACGGGTAGTGTGAAAATGAAACCCGGGGCCGTGGGACGAAGGCAAAGAAGGAACAGGAACGAGCGGGGGGGTCATTAGACGATTTTCACACCAAAAAAAAAGCAGGCAAACCAAAATCAAAATAAAATTATGTTTTCTCTAATTCCAGTTACATTATCCGGTTACTGGCTCTGCAATAGCCTTATAAATAACTTCCTGAGACCGTACCGACGACTCACGAACTCACGGCAGCGTCGGCACCTCATGAACTCTCTGAAATTAGCTATGGAAACTGTATTTGCTTCTAATGAAACAACTACACTGCATAGCAGTGTTGTTAAAACAGAAAACGGGCTACTTGATGGTAAGTTTGTTTTTATAATATAATAATATAATATTCAAGAACCATCACACAACGCCGTCTAGTCCCAAGCTAAGCAGAGCTTGTGTTATGAGTACTAGACAACTGATAAACATACTTATATATTTCTAAATACATACATATTATAGATAAATTGCACTCAGACACAGAACAAATGATTGTGCTCATCACACAAACATTTGTCCTGGGTGGGAATCGAACCCACGACCTCCCGACCACTAGACCAGAAGGCCAGTCAATTTCAAAATTATATTAATAGGTACTAGCTTGCTTAGCTCCCCCAAGTGTCGCCATAATGAACGATCCTGTGCGTCTCGCATCCATCGGACTCCCGCAACGGTTACCACTTGGTATACCCTCCTATAAGGTGGACCGATGACTTCATCAAAAGGGCAGGGCACATTGCTCGTAGAACGGATGGTCGAAATATAATTTCTCAATAATATTTATATTTATAGAAACAATGCCTCCATCAACAATGCCTCCATCGACAGAACCTCAGTGTGGAACCACACGCACCTCGAGAGTTCGGAAGAGAAAACGACGCCATCGATCCCACAAACGTCAAAGACAGAGAAAGCGATATCGTTCATCGAATTGTAGTTTTAAAATTGATTAGTTTAAGACTTCCTTTATATATATTTATCATAAAAAATAAGTGTTACAAAGAAAATATATATCGAACAATAGAAAAAGAAACGAAAAGACGAAGAACGGTTGTAATTTATTTTTCAATACACTTATTTGAAAACCCCCTCTTATCCCACCGCTTTTAGGCATGCAATAGACTGTTTTCCGCACTGGCGCAGAGAAGTGCGCGTGCTCTCCGTTGCCACAATGTTTCGCATCAGGCTGGGCGCGTGTCGACCCTCACGAGTCGCCGGTCAACCCCTGTTTATTAATTTCTTCGTAAGTGTAATAAAAAAAGTCCACGGCTCCATAACACACTCGCCTACGGCTGATGCGAATGGCGCCTCGATCGCAATGACAAACTTTCTGCACTTGTATCAAAATGTACTATTTCAACACACATGTAATATAGGTATAGGTATAATATAGGTGTCTTCAAGGCTAGAGTGAATAGGCTCTTAATAAACTAGTGCGCCTGACCATCAATGATTGCATCTCCGCTTACCATCAGGTGGGATCGCAGTCAAGCACTGGTTTATATCAATTAAAAAAAAAAAAAATGTAAAGCCGCTCCTATTCTACCACTTTTAGGCACGCAATTGACTATTTTTGAAAAGGAAAATTAAATGCACACTCCCGACATAAAAAGTATAATTTGTGCTATTCCAGGACATGATCTATACCAATGATGGCTATAGCTAGTTGTTTAGTGATGTATGTCACGTGACTGGCCACGACATTCTGACGCAACACTGAGTGCTGGTGGGATGTAAGTTAACGAAGGAGGCGTAGTAATAACTGAGCCCCGGTCGGAGACACATGTGTCCACTACACGTTCAGTGGAGTAATAATAATAATAATAATAATATTCCACAACTATCACACAACGCCGTCTAGTCTCAAGCTAAGCAGAGCTTGTGTTATGAGTACTAGAACAACTGATAAACATACATATATATTTCTAAATACATACATATTATAGATAAATTACACCCAGACACAGAACAAATGATCATGCTCATCACACAAACATTTGTCCTGGGTGGGAATCGAACCCACGACCTCCGGCATAGCAGTCAGGGCCACTAACCACTAGACCAGCAGGCCAGTCGATAGTCCACAGTCGGAGTGTTTTAATTATGTTGCCTATTTTGTAGTAATAATTATTGTGTAGAGCAGTGGTGGCCGAGTGGTAACGGCCCCAGCCAGGCGCATTACTTTGTGTAATTTATTTCATCACCACTGCTCTCAAAACGGTGAAGGAAAACATCGTGAGGAAACCGGCATGTACTAGAACCTAAAATTCGAAGACATGTGACATCCACCAACCCGCACTGGGCCCGCGTGGTGGATTACGGCCCATTCCCTCTCCTAGAGAGGAGGCCTGAGTCCCAACAGTGGGAACATTATAAAAGGCTGATTAAGTTATGTTATGTTATGTAATTATTGTGTGGTGTATTTTATTTGGAGACAATAAATTTATTATTATTATTCACTTTATTTGTTTAATATACATATAAATTACATTTTTAAATATTTTTTAACAAGATCATATAAAAAAAAACATTTAAAAATATAAAAAATAGTAATCCGCCGGTGTCGGGAGCATTATTATTATTATTTATCTATGGTGATTATTTTAGCACGCCTTATTACGAATCGCATTTCGAGGTTACAAATCCGATTAATATTTAATGGAGCCCCCATACAACCAAAACAATTTCAACGACAATTTTTTGCCGTTTTTTTGCTATGGACGGAACGAACCTTTTGTGCGCAAGGCCGGATTTTTATTTTTATATTATTACGGAACTTCAAAAATAACAACATAAAAAACTTTTTACAAAAAAAAAATAACCGACTTCACTAAAAAAAACACTAAAAGGATCAAAATAACTTTAATTTCGGGAGTCGGTGTTTCTCGGTATTGTTTGTTTCTTAATTAACACCATTTTTGTAAAAAGTTCTTTAATTTTTCACTTTTTAGTTGCGATATAACCAGAGTGACTATTTCTCATGACAATTTCAATTAACCCAAACACTTCCTGTATCTACATTCCACTTTCCGACTCCATCATCAGATCAGTTCGATAGTACCTTATAGCCAAAGTGCATCTCATGACAATTCTAATAAACCCAAACACGGCTAGGTTACATCGATTAATTACGGAGTTCCAGTGCCTACCTACCGGCTGATGTAACCGGAAGGTAGGCACTGGAATCATCTCAGTTTTCATCAGATCACTTCGATGATACCATTTTCAACATAACTATTTAGAACCATTTATTTATTTGTGTTGTCATAGTCACTTAACTATCTTCATTGTGATATCTATGTGAGTATGAAGTTCCGTTGGCCATTTCTGGTCTTCTTCATCAGTTCCACTTCATCAAATGTTACTTTTTGACTGTAAATGCTTAAGTTCTCGATGAAAATACCAAAATCACCATATGGTTGGCTATAATATTTGAGGAAATCCCTCGATTCCTCATGGATCCCATCATCAGAACTGGATTTTGAAGAAAATAGCACCAATCGGAAAGCATATCCACTAAGAGAAAAAAAAATGCAAATCGATCCATAAACGACGGAGTTCTGAGGTAACACACATAAAAAATAAAAATAAACATACAACCGAATTGATAACCTCCTCCTGTTTTTTGAAGTCGGTTAAAAATTAACGATAACCATTGAACCGTAGCTGTTATCTCCCAAAAGTCTGTTTATTATGATAAAGAAGACGAGATAAGTGTATTGTAAACACAATAAAAAACTGTACATAATATACTTCGTCAATATTTTTTATTCATAGAGAAGTAAACAGTACTGTCTTTTACTTATTTATTCAGTTTCCTACACGTCCGCGTCGTAAACATTTTGCCGCCTTTTCTTTTTGAAACTTCCACTTTGTTTATGGTTCATCTGATATTCTCGTTAAATTAAAATTAGTTTACAAGTGAAAGTGAAAGAAAATGTTTTTAAAACTATTATTTTGTGCTATTTGTCTTAATTTATGCATAAATGAGGTTTTTACAAGTGTTGTTCCTGTAGACACGCCAGTGGGGCAAATACGTGGGCTTAGGACGGAAAATTACACAATGTTTCTGGGCATTCCTTATGGAGTAGTCGATGAAACTAATCCATTCGGGGTAAGTCTTTTCTAAAAGTATCTTATACTAGCTTCTGCTTGTGGCTTCGCTCGCGTTAAATAGGTGTTAATCTCCATACAAATTTAGAACCCCGTTTCATCCCTATATAGGGTAAATTTTGGAAAATCCTAGAATACTAAGAGATTAGTGCTTGCTTACGTCATAAAAGGAAATCTTATGCAAAATTTCACACTTTTAGTCCCTGTAGTTTCGGTTGTGCGTTGATATGTCGTTCAGTCATTTTCTCGTTTTATATATATATATATAGATTATAGAGGTGACATAGTTCAGTTCGTGTAGAAGTGAAAATTTCATTTCTACACACACACACACACCACGTGGCGACACTTGGGGGAGGCCTATGTCCAACAGTGGACGTCTTTCGGCTGAAATAATGATGATGATGATGACGATGTACATATTTCTAGAGGGTAAATTTTTGAAAAATCCTCTCTTAGTGCTCGCCTTCGTCATAAAAAGCCCCAGTAGTATCGGTTGTGCGTTGATATGTCATTCATTCATTATCATCATCATCATCATCTTCCTGCCCTTATCCCGTATTATTTGGGGTCGGCGCAACACGTTTTTTTCTTCCACTCTGCCCTGTTACTCGTCATGCTATCACTAACTTCCTTTTCTTTCATATCACTCTTCACACAATCCATCCATCATTCATTCATTATAAAAAATAATAAATAAAAAAAAGGATATCACGAACATTCTCTCACAAATAGAAAGCTACATTATGGCTGAATGCTATAAATTGTTCATTTCCCGAAAAATAGCTACTTAGAGTTTGTAGGCGAGGTCCATAGGTGAGGACTCAGGACAGTTAAAGCACAATCAACCTTATAATGTTCCCAATGCTGGGCCTCAAGTCTCTTCAGGATATTAGCGGTTTGATCTAAGGAACAATAACGTAGTAGGTAGAAATGAAAATTTCATTTCTACACATACACACACACACCACGTGGCGCGTCTTTCGGCTGAAATGATGATGATAATGTATACATTTTTATTGCCTTCAACAAACTGAACAGATAATAAAAATTAAATTAAATAAAAAAAATACAGTTTGCCTACATACCAGAGAGGACAAGGTTACGATTAATTACTACCATATAAATTATGATTCTTGTTATCTTTAGACCCACTGTTAGTCAGTCAACGACCTAATATTTTATTAGTGAGAATGTAATCATTATGATTGTGAGGCATGATGTATAGTAGTATAGTTGGCCTTATAATGTTTCCACTGTTGGGACTCAGGCCTCCTCTCTAGGAGAGGGAATGGGCTGTAATCCACCACGCGGGCCCAGTGCGGGTTGGTGGATGTCACATGTCTTCGAATTTTTTTTTTCTAGGACATGCCGGTTTCCTCACGATGTTTTCCTTCACCGTTTTGAGAGTAGTGGTGATGAAATAAATTACACAAAGTAATGCGCCTGGCTGGGTTTGAACCCGCGACTTACAACTTGTAAGTCGGGGCCGTTACCACTCGGCCACCACTGCTCTGAGGCATGATGTGTAAAGATAAAAATAATACGGATTCTTTAAAAGCATTGTTTTTTTTACACTCTCTGATTATTATATTATATTCTGTTTTTACGTACTGCAGTACGGAAGTAGTGATTTGTAGTTGTTTTTTTTTGCTGTATACTTGAGGAGGCAACGAGAGAGAGTTCAATTCTGTTGGCTCACTAGCTTACGGTAACCGGGCATTTTTCAGGGATATTTAAACGTGTGGCACTCGACAATACTGTCTGTCAATATTTCCTTCCTGAGATGACATCCTTTATTTGTGTCGACTAAGTTATTTAAAGCACAGCACCAATTCATGTCTGACAATTAAGTACTATTTAATTGTTTGACATTATATTAGGATTTTAAATATTTTTTACTATGCTGCTGCATTCTGAGATTTAAGTACTATAAATACCATACACATTGCTCGGAGCGAGGAGGAGTGGCAGGCGGTCGTTTCCTTCTGCGAAACAGTAATGCTAGCAAAGGAGGCGGCCGATCGCGTGAGGCAGCGGTCCTCACGCCCCAACCGCCGCCGGGACTCCGATCCCGATTACCGGCCACCGTAGGCGCGGGCTTGCGTCCGAAGTTTGTATGCCAATATTCAGCAAAACATAGTGCACTGTACATTTATACCACCATCTGTAAAACCTATGTTTTACAAATAAAATAAATGATTATGATTATGACGATGTCCAGCAATGGACTACACCATCATCATTTCAGCCTAATGACGATTATATGAAAATAATTATGCTGTCATTAGGTAAAAAAAATTTAAGAAGTGTCAACTTGTCCTCGATTGCTTACTTGATATAAAACTGTTAAACAAACGATACAGATTTTCTAGAACATTACTCACAAAGTATTTTCTATATATATAATCTCAAAATCATAATCAACTACCTTGACTTCACGCCTCCCACACCTGTTTGCGTAACAATCAGTTCAATTCTAACATAAAAATCATAAATTTGCAGAACGCCAAACCTCCTCCCTACTTCAGTACTCCGCATGAAGCGTACGACGACATCGATGATTTAAAATGTCCACAATACGACAGAGGCGTCATTAAAGGCACGATCCAGTGCTTGCGACTCAACATCTACATGCCAAACACGAACCAAATGCAAAATGCTCTGCCTGTCATGGTGTACATTCACGGTGGAGCATTTGTAGAAGGCAATGGGGCACGGAGCACCTACTCTCCAATATACCTCACGAAGCACGAAGTTATTCTCATCACAATCAACTACAGGTTAGGCCCTTATGGCCACCTTTGCTTGCCTAACACCGAGTACAGTAACCAGGCGTTAAAAGACCAGAATTTAGCATTGAGATGGATTAAAAATAACATCGGAAGTTTCGGCGGAGATACTGACAATATTCTGTTATTTGGACATAGCTCAGGATCCATTTCTGTACACTTTCACTTGTTATTCGACAAAGATATTTTATTTAATAAGGTGATCTTGCAAAGTGGGGTGGCTGTTACGTCATTTCTTAATGAAGTCACAGACATAGCGACATTTGCCAAGGATGTCGGTCTAGATACAGAGAATATCGACCCTGACCGTTTCATTCAAACTATATCGGCCATAGACACGGATACGGTAATCAACATCACGAAATTTTATCATTTCCGGCCGTGTATTGATGGAGAATATATTATGAAAAGACCGAAAAGGAAAAATTTACATAATTTTAAAATGATGATTGGTGGAACATCGAAAGAAATGCTTTATTTTTATCCCAGAGAAGATAGATACGATCATTTCGACTTTGTTGCTGAATTGAATAAAGGCATTTCGGTTTCCAAAATGGCGGATAGCACTGACGCCATTGATAATGTAAAACACTTTTATCTCGACAATTTAAAAGTTAACATAATTGATTTTGTATCAGATTTAGCTTTCAATTACCCAATGGAGAGAACTGTTAGATATTACGTACAAAATAAATGTACAGTCTACAGATATCTGTTCACATATGATGGACATCGGAATTTTATGAAGATTCGAGATAATATAACGGCTGTTGGGTCCACACACGGCGATGAATTAGGATACCTATTCGAAATGCCGCTGTTACAGTCCCTAGGAGACACAACAGCACAAGATCAAGTCATTATCGATAGAATGAGCCTGTTATGGACTAATTTTGCAAAATACGGGTACGTATAACTTGAGTATTTTATTGTGCGTTTACACGTAGGCCCAGTCACGGCCAATCGCCATTGTTTAAACGGGGTTTCCTCGTATACACAATAACTAAGGATAGCGATTGGCCGAGGCTGGTACTACGTGTAAACGGGGCAATAGAATTTTTAAAACCTTTAACTTTACTCGATCTGTTTAGGTAATTAACTAAATGTAAACAATCTTGACATGTCTTTTATCTAAAAGTTGTCTAAAAATGTTATCTAAATATGTTTACAATTTGTTATTTACCTTTATCGATGTTTGGTAATTAACTCAATTTAAATAATCTTTGTATGTCTTTTATATGTTTTTTTTTTATTGATATAATCCAGTGCTGTGGAAAGTGGTGATGCAATCATTGATGGTGAGGCGCACTAGTTTATTAAGAGCCCATTCACTCTAGCCTTGAAGACACTTAAATTATAGTTGGATGGGAAGACCGCAGCAAGCAAATTGTTGCAGTCCTTTGATGTACGCGGTATAAACGACGAAGCGAAACGCTTAGTCCGGACCGTTGATGTTTCAACAACGTAAGGGTGGATACTCGCAGTACGTCGCCGCGTCGGGTTTTCCGATGGTAGAAAGGAGATGGCGGAATCAAGTCTTGTAATTCCCGCGCACACTCTCCAAAATGTAACCTGTAAAATACCGATAGGCTGGCTACCCTGCGCCTGTGCTCGAGGCTTTGTAGATTAGACTTAACCAAATCTGAATTCCCAATTAGCCTCTCCGCACGCTTTCCCACTGAGTCCAAAGCTGCTAGATGACATTTTGCAGCACCAGCCCATATGTGACTGCAGTACTCCACACACGATCGGACCTGTGCTTTGTATAACATTAGAAGCTGTCTCAGTGTGAAGTACCGTCGGACCTTTGCAAGAATGCCTAGTTTTCTTGTAGCTACATTTTTTATCGATTACGAGCAGTGATGGCCGAGTGGTAACGGACTCGACTTACAAGTTGTAGGTCGCGGGTTCAAACCTAACCAGGCGCATTACTTTGTGTAATTTATTTCATCACCACTGCTCTCAAAACGGTGAAGGAAAACATCGTGAGGAAACCGGCATGTCCTAGAACCAAAAATTCGAAGACATGTGACATCCACCAACCCGCACTGGGCCCGCGTGGTGGATTACGGCCCATTCCCTCTCCTAGAGAGGAGGCTTGAGTCCCAACAGTGGGAACATTATAAGGCCGACTATGCTACATTTTTTATAAATAAAAAGACATATCAAGATTGTTTACTAAAATGTTTGTTTTTGTAATAAAATTAAAAGATAGTCTGAATGTCATCACTGTCTGAAAGTGGCTGTACAGGTTTTTCGAAAGGAACTTCATTTAAAAGATGTTTCAGAATCTTACTTTTTTGGTGTACTATTGGACATTTTAGCAAACCTTTTTTTTACTGTCCGTTCAACCGATTTTGACTTTTATTGACAAATGACGGCTTCAGTAAATAGTTGATATTGTAACCACTTTTTTAGAGTTCCAAACCTCAAAAGGAAAAAGCGGAACCCTTATAGGATCACTTCGTTGTCCGTCCGTCTGTCTGTCTGTCAAGACCCTTTATCTCGGGAACGCGTAGACATATCAAGTTGAAATTAAAACCATATACTTGGGTCTGCGGTCCCTAGAAGCTGTGAAAAAATCAAACTACTGAGTTCTCAAACTTCTTCGCACCGTAGACTCAGGCACGGTCCTTACCCGAAGAATAGCGAGCAAGTCCATATACGGGTATATTGGCTTGCTCGCCGTCCAATAGGCGTGTGTAAATCTTTACTGAACCGACTCACTGTTCCGAAACATTTTAGTGTTCCAAAAGATTGGAACATCAGAAATGTTTTATATGCATCATTTAGAACAATTGGAACACTGAAACAAAACACTCTTTACTTTAAGTGACCTGCAATCTTTTTGAAATTCAAATTAAAACGTAAATAGTGTAAATTTTAATGAACTGAACTAAAAACATCTGCTTTAAATTATTCTCAACTCAAAATTCAATTAAACAAAACTGTTGGAGTATGTGACGCAACGTAACAGATCACGATTCATAACAGTCAGTGTCTGTGTTTGTATCTTTTGAGCCGATGTTCCAAATATTCCAAATGATACATATCACTGTTTCGGAACATTTCAAATGTTTTGCAAATGTTCCAATCGCAAAGATGACACACTTTTCCCACGCCTGCCGTCCAGCCGTGTAGACGTCCTTTAGTATAGTACATAGTTATAAGGTCAAAATATCCAATCAGAGTATGATTGAACATTTTGAAACATACAGCTTAAAAATTGGAGCCTACCTGATACTTCGCAATGAGGGTGTTCTAAAAGGACATTCACCAGGTGGCAGCACTGAGGGGTCAGGTCCAGACACCTGTCAAAACGCTTACGTTAGTGACATTAGTTAGACATCAACGTCAAACATTAGACGTCAACTTGTATACGTTTTCAAAGGAAAAGACCTGACGGCTAAGTGGCGCCAACTAGTGGTGTGGATTTTTCTAAACACCCTCATTACATATATTCTCATTACATGGTATTTTTGTAGGATGTTCTCCGATGTTCTCCTACAAAAATACCATGGACAAAATTAACCTTTTTTTTTTGTAGACCTGGATTTTTATCTTTTCAGTGATCCCACACCACAGACCTCAAAACTTCTACCAGTGAAATGGACACCGGTAACTACGAGGGCAAAGCCTTACTTACAAATAGACACCTACATGGGCCTTTATAACGGTCCGTTCGAAAAACGCATGGCTTTTTGGGACTCGTACTATGCGAAATATGAAAAATATGTCAAAGGAATAAGCTTGAGAGACAAGCGTATGGAAAATAGAACTTGTGCAGTAGATCTAAGTAGAGTATTATTGTTTTTGAGTCTCTTGCTTGCTTGTTGTCTATGCTGAGTTTGGTGCCTTTTTTTGTCTCGCACTGATTATACTTTTTTTTTATTGTGTGTCTTTAGTTTATACGATTGTGTGAGTCACGAATAAACGTTTTTTCTTTCTTTCTTTTCTTTTCTTTCTTGCTTGTTAATAAGTATTTATATTCAGTGCCATAATTAGGGCTGTGCCAGCAGTACAACTCAGGGCGCAGAAATTATTAAACCAGGGCCAAATTTAAACAAATATATTGGCTTTATAATTTTTGTTGCTTTGTCTCTGTTTAAATTTTGAACGCTCATAACCGCTGTTATTTTCTTAAAAAGATAATTTTCGTGTTTTTTAGGGTTCCGTACCCCGAAAGGAAAAAACGGAACCCTTATAGGATCACTTTGTTGGCCGACCGTCTGTCTGTCTATCTGTCTGTCAAGACCCTTTATCTCAGGAACGCTCGGAGGTATTGAGTTGCAATTAAAACCGTATACTCAGGTCTATGGTCCTTAGAAGCTGTAAAAAAATCAAACTTTTGAGTTAACGACAATAAAAGATACGGTCGTTTAAGTCGCAAAAAACGTATATTTTGACACTCTCAAGGAAACCAAAATTAATAGGATATTTCCCGTTGACCTAGAATCCTGAAATTTGGCATGAAGCAAGGTCTCATAGCACAAGTATAGGAAAAATTATGAAAACTGTAAATGTTTAGTTACATCACAAAAAAAAAAGTGTTTTTGCGATTCGGAAAATCTTCGTAACTGAATTCGGGAATTGAACTGTTTTCATAGGTAAGGGGTCGTTCAAGTATAACGTAAGCAGATTTTTTGCAAATATTAACCCCCCCTCCTTGTCAGTAGTGTACAAAAGTAAGCAAAGCTCTCATCCCGCCCCCCCATGCTTACGCAAACATTGAAACAAGCATTTGTCAATGTGTTGGTTTCGTTATTAATTTATGTGCTTCTGCCCACCATACACTAAAGTGCAGTAACAGCAAAATCACGATTTCGAGTAAAACGCATTTAAAGTTAAGAATTGATTTAAAAAAATCAACAGAATGTATAAGCAAAAAAAATTGAATGCAGAAAGGTTGTAAAGGCATAGGTTCACACGTTAAAGCAATAAAAAAAAATATATCTTAATAACTGAATTTATTATGGCCATTTATTCTTTTTGGTGCCTATTACTGCATAGCCTTTTTTGTAAAAAATACCATTTTAAACTTAGTAAAATGCAGCAAAAAGCCCTATTACTGCGTTTGGATCAGTTATTTTGTCAAGAAACCCAACTAACATGCAGTAAGGTCAAAAAAATACTGCATTTTAGTTAGTTTTTTAAGAAAAAAGTGTTCAATTTACTAGTGCAGTAAGAAAAATAGCTGCTGCTATAAATAGCTTATGCTGTATTTTACTGCGTGTTAGTCAGTTTATAATGATAAAAGAATGTTAAGTATTCACAACTAAAATGCGACAAGCTTTGATTTTACTGCATTTTAGTTGGGAGTTCGTGACAATAAATTGTATTTTCTTAATTTGCAGTAAAAATAGCTTGTATGGCGGTAAATTTTACTGCGTATTAATTTTTTTTTTAATTTTTTTCCAGAAATATAAAACTATCTAAAGAACTGTAAAATTATATTGCTTACTGCATTTTAGTTATGAAACCTTAAAATTTAATCTGCAGTATAATTTATACTGTATTTTAGTTGGGAAATCACGCCAAATTGTTAATTTTTTTCGTTTGCAGTAAGTGAAAACTGTTAAATAAAAACCATTCTAATAGTCTTAGAAATAAGTAAGTTAATTCAATAGAAAGCTTAAGAAACCCGCTTTCAGAATCACTAATAAAACGAAAAATCACAAAAGGGCTGTTACTGCTCTTTAGTCTCTGGTGGGCAGAGCAGTAATTGTAAGTCTACAAATAATGAATAGGAATTGAAATAAAGGAAAAAACAAACTTCATTTAAAATTTTGACATATTAATTCAAAATAACAGACCTCATTCCATGATACACGAATCCATGACTAAATTTTCAATGGATGTTTGCTGCTTAGTGATGTGTGTTGTGTCTACTCATTTTCTTGCGACTTTGGAACATCGACGTCGTTACCTTAAAAAACAAAAAAAATAATATTACTGCTGACGACATCACCATCTAGAACCCCCATCCCCCATGTCATCAAAAATAAGCAAAGCAAAGACCACCCACCCCCTTGTAGTACTTACATAATACTTGAAAGGCCCTTAAGTTTGTACGGAACCCTCAATGCGAGTGCTGTAATTTTTCTTTTTATGTAGTTTATAACATGATATTGTATTATCGTTTTTATCCCTAACTAATAAATAAAATAAAATATAGTTACGACACTGAGTATATTACATTCGCTACAGAATTATATCAAGAAATTATGCAAATACAATAAATATATAATCACGTTTGCTTTTCATTAATACCATCATCATCATCTCCCGCACCCTTTCCCCAGCTAGCTTGTGGTCGGATTCCAGTGTCACCTGATGCGGCTGAATACCCATGGTTTTCATTGAGCGCCTGCCTATCAGACCTCCACAACCCAGTTACTGGGCAACACGATACTCCTTAGATAGACTGATGGTCAGACTTTTTGGCGTCAGAATTCCTGTCACGACTGTCAAAGATCTACAAATGGAAACCTGGTTTCTGAGGCAGGGAGTGTCAGTAATGTCGTAGATAAAGTTATAGGCATTGGCCCTGCTGGGCCCATACAGTTTGCTGACATCTCTTTGAGGAGCGCGTGGATCACTACGCGCTATTGACGACTGGGCTCGGTCCGGTAATTACTGAACGGCCGGACGGCGAACTACCCTTTGTTCAACGTCCGCAAGCCCGCGTCTAACGTGACTGGTAGTCGGAGTTGGAATCTCGGCGGCTGGGGCGTGAGGATGTTTATGCCCTCACGTGTGCAGCCTTCTCCTTCGCTAGCATTACTGCTTCACAGAAATAGGTGACCGCCTGCCATTCTTCCTCGCTCCGGACAGACCGGACCATAGCCCGATCCAGCGCACAACGCTAAAGGTCGATGCCGCCGATTGCCTCCACGAAGCATATCTCCAACCTATGCTTCACCGTGTGGTCCACACATTGGTGACACCCGGGCATTTCTTCCGCCTGAACCCGATGCAGGAACCTCCCGAACTTGCCATGTCCGGTGAGGACCTGCGTCATGCGGAAGGTGACGATGCCGTGATGCCACTCCAGCTACTCCGGATGTATTAGGCCAGCGTTAGACACCTTGTTTTCAATTAACTTGCATTGTTGTTTAAAAAAAACTTCTTAATTTGATAAGCGAGAAAAGAGACCACACGGATTTGTTTGTTGATATACATAATCGCAAAAGCTGTAGTAATCATCTGCTAGCGTGTCTTATCTAATATTTTCATTGTTTGGTTTTATTCCGTTAAAAATAGCGTTTATTATATTATGTAGGTACTTAAATACTATGTACTCTATGATTTATCTATTATAGTATGAATATTTTTGTTACAAATAATAAAATCATATCTTCATAACAACTAATGTATAGCCTTAGACACCATAGCCTGTCCTGCTGCAGAAGCGCAGGCCGCATAGCACGGCTCGCTAGCATCATTGCTAGTATCATTCGTCGAGCTCTTGTCTCCGTCGGCGTACTAGAACGTAATGGCTTGGTACGTGACGATGGTAAAAAGTAGAGTATCCAACAAGGGGATAAAGCTGTCTTTGTCTTGGGCAGCTTGAATTCCTTACTTCACTCAGATTTCTATATTAACACCCTCGTATTGCTCGGGAGTTAATTATATAAATCCCTCACTTACGTTCGGGCTCACTTGCGTTCATAGTTCAGGGGGTTGATGTCTGTGCTAACAGAAGGCCAGTCGTCAGCTATAATGTTCGTAACAATGGCTGCAAGCCAAGCCAGGGTAGTTGTATCTTATAGTCGGGTGTCGAATCATGCCTGAAAAGTCCAAGACACGTTACCAAAAAGGATGTCTTTATGAGGTTTTTTTAAATATGTTGTATACGACATTATCTTAAAGATGCTAACCTTATTGAAAAATTTTTCATGAAATATACCGAGTAGGGTCTTTAAGATCCTTGAAATATACATTCAGTAGGGTTATACAAAGTGAAAAGGTTATATTTACGATTTAAATGTTCATAATTAACATTATCAAGAGACGGCGATGTGGAAAAGTTTTTTGACGCCATATTTTAGGATTTGTATATTATTATTTTTTACTGTAATTATAGTTAAGTGTTTAAAAAAAATGAAAATTATATGTATATAAAGAATATCATACCGTAAATAAAAACGTCGTAAAACATATTTTAATGAACAAACGAAACCTAACGAATCGCGGGCTACCCGGGAGCTTAAGTTTTTATTTTTTTTGCTAAGGCAATACTTGTTAGTGGTTGTCAATCTGACACTGACAAATACAAATAATGACAAATGTCAAATCCACAAAATAGACGCGAACGCTTTCTTTCGTAAATAAAACAATCAATAATTTTGTTTTTTAAATAAATTTTATTTGAAAACCTCTTATAACGATTTTTGAACATGCGTAGATTCTTCTAAGATATAAATATGGGCGATTTATGCACGGCTTGTATGTGTTCTGGACGAAATCTTTACTATATCGGAGAGACTGGATTCTATCATTTATATTTACAAATTTTAAATGAAATTCATGTAAGTATGATTGTTTTCGAGTTTTATATCATAGTTGGGTACTATTAGAATATTTTATAACCTTTGAATGCGTAAAATAAGGTACAATAGGACTCTGACGACGCTTTGTTTAAAAGCTTATTTTGATCTATTCAAGTTGTTCTTAACTTCAAATGTACTTTTTGTTTTTTTTTTTTAAATCAGCCTGTCTTTGTTAAAATGCCTTTATTAACTTTGATTGATTGATTGATTGATTGATTGATTTAACCTTTGATTGATTGATTGATTGATTTAACAGGCCATGCCCTGACTGTCCGGTCGTTTTTTGGAAATCCTAAGTAAATGATCTATTCATATATTATTTTTTTTTATTTCTTGATTATACTCAAGGACGATTTGACGAGAAGAATGTTTTGTCACTCCCAGTAAATCCTCCATGTTTAAGTTTGTGGATTTTATATTTCAATAGCCCTTATCCCGCATTCTGAAGACTCCATTGTTGTATAACTTTTTGATGTTGATTTTATATTTTATTTGAGTTATAAAATGTCCCGGAGTTCAGTGTGCCTTTTGGCAAAGGCCTCCTCTAACTTCTTCCACTTCTTCTTCTTTTCGATTCGATGGTAAACTCGTCAAACTTTTTGGGCCCAATAGGTAGCACTCATCAAATCCTCCAAAGTGCAGGTGTATGGGCACTTGGGGCAATCTAATGAAGGCCGCTGCAAACACAACTTGGCAAAATGGGTTTTTATAGACCCGTTGGATACTCAATGTGAGTGCAGTGCTCTTGTTAAAAACACGAGCTACCGTAAAACGGGGTGAATAGAAAAGCAGGGGCGAATAGAAACAAAACTTTGGCTTGGTTTTCAACTTTGATACCATATTATCGGATTCTAATAAAGCATCGACTTTTTAAAATAACAATTCATTAATAAATTGATATAGTTAAATGCTGCAAAAAATATTCAAATATCGTGAAAATACCCTTTGAAGTTTTGATTCTATTCGCCCCTGAGTTTCTATTCACCCCATTTGACTGTACTTCTTTCACTGTACTCTGTCCTTTGTAACTTTTCATCAGTTTGGACCTGCTGTAAGTTTAAATTCGTCCTCCCATCTTTTGCGTGGTCAACCTTTATTTCTTTTACCGTTTCCAGGGTACCATTCTGCCAGGACTTTGCTTCATTTGTCTAGGGGATTCTGGCATTTGTATACGTTTGACAAATTCTAATAACCAATAAAGGGTTAAGTGATGTTTATTTAGTTTGTTATTTAAATTCCCAGGTATACGACTCGTCACCGTTCTACATCCGTGTGTGCTGGGAGTGTGTGGCTCACTTACGGAGCTGGCTGAAGTTCAAGGAGTTAGCCAAGCACTCGTACACGCAGTTACAATATGTCCAGCAAGTGAGTACTTGTTATTATGGTTAAAGTGGGACCCGCCGCAGGGGCCCAGCAGGGTCGAAGCCTACTGGGGCCACAGGTAGTGTGAAAGCGAAACCCAGGGCCCTGGGACGAAGGCAACGAAGGAACAGGAGTGGGTTTTTAGTCAGTAAAAGTCTGACACTATCTCCCGTTCCACCCAAGAGCGGGGATGTCATAAGATGATTTTCCCAACCAATAAAAAAAAAAAACGGCATTATAATAAATTCAGCATCAATCTTAACTGTAATAAAGCACAATATACATAAATTGTACCTACTTTTATTAAAAAGTGTACTCTGAAAAGACCTTTTTAACCGACTTCCAAAAAAAGGAGGAGGTTATCAATTTGGTTGTGTTTTTTTTATATTTGTTACATCAGAACTCCGTCGTTTATGGACCGATATGCAATTTTTTTTTCCCCCTTAGAGGATGATGCTTCCAGATTGGTCCCATTTTTTTCAATATCCGGTTCTCATGATGGAATCCATGAGGAATCTAGGGAACTCCTCAAATATTATAGGCAACCATATGGTGATGTTAATATTTTCATCGAGAACTTAAGCATTTATAGTCAAAAAGTAACATTTGATGAAATGGAACTGATGAAGAAGACCAGAAATGGCCAACGGAACTTCATACTCACATAGATATCATAATAAAGATAGTTAAGCGACGATGACAATACAAATAAATAAATGGTTCTGAATAGTTATGTTAAAAATGGTATCATCGAAGTAAACTAATGATGATGATGAGGATGGAGCCGGAAGGTAGGCACTGGAACTCCGTAATTAATCAATGTAATCTTACCGTGTTTGGGCTTATTAGAATTGTCATGAGATGCGCTTTGGCTATAAGGTACTATCGAACTGATCTGATGATGGAGTCGGAAGGTAGAAGGTAGACACAGAAACTTTATAATAAAACAATGTAAAATAAAAAACTTTTTACAAAAAAAAGAAAAACGGTTTCACTAAAAAAAAAAACCAAAAGGATCAAAATAACTTTAATTTCGGAAGCTTTTGTATGTATGTATCTAAGTATATATTTATTATTAGACTGGTAGAAAATGCCTAAGGCATTAAGTCCGCCTTTGTACAGTGTTTATTACTTGTGCATAAAGTTTTAATATATAAATAAAGTTATTTTGATCTTTTTGGTGTTTTTTTTTAGTGAAGTCGGTTATTTTTTTTTAGTAAAAAGTTTTTTATCTTCTGTCTAATTCTGTCGCGAATACAATATAAAGATCACATTTCTGATGTGATTCACAAACTTTCGCATTTATATTATTAGTCGATACGAAATTACAGAATAACTTCCCCCAAGACGCCCGCGCCCCTCACCTCGGCATCTCCAACGTCTTCAACTTCAGTATCCCGGAGCCCCCCATCAAGACGGAGTCCGGTGACCCCGCCACCTCGCTGGACGCCGAGGGTGACAGGCTGCAGGACGTGAAGACTGAGGAGACACACTGTGAGCCTGAGAGCTTCGTCAATGACCTGGATTTGGAGCCCAAGAAGAGGAAAAAGAAAATTGATAAGGTATGTACGTTACATTCAACACTTCCACCACGAAGGTGTCATCATCATTTCAGCCGAAAGACGTCCACTGCTGGACATAGGCCTCCCCCAAGTGCCGCCACAATTAACGGTCCTGTGCGTCTCGCATCCATCGTATTCCCGTGACCGTTAACAGGTCATCGGTCCACCTTGCAGGAGGCCTTCCAACGCTACGTCTTCCGGTACGTGGTTGCCATTCCAGAACCTTTCGGCCCCAACGGTCATCCGTTCTGCTACGAAGGTGTACTAATTGTATTATCTAACTAGCTTTTGCCCGCGACTTCGTCCGCGTAGAAGTCGAAAATGGTATTATTAGGTTTTTTGATATACGAAAATATGAAATATTATTTATTATCTTCGTCGTGTGTGATAGTCCATTGAATTGTATGGCGAGCGATATTGTATCTTATGATAAAATATTATAGTATCTTAGCCGTGTGCAGCGTGAAGTGAACTCCACTGCGGGTGACGTAACTTACGACAAACATATTATTTGCGGTTGGTACGGTAATCGGGTCTAGGGTTCGAGCCGCAAAATTAAGTTTGTTTTTTATTGTATACACTTTTCCGGGATAAAAAGTACCCAGTGTCGTGCCCAGGATATTAAAGAATAATTATACCAAGTTTCATCGTAATCGAACCGGTAGTTTTTGCGTGATGCCTGAACAAATAGACAGACAGATAGACAGACAAAAATTGTTTTTAATCACATTTTTGGATTCGGTGTCGGTCTAGTAACACCCCCTGCCATTTTTTTTTTTATATTTTCAATGTACAGAATTTTCACTTCTACAGACTTTATCCCGGAAGTATATACAATAAAAAACAAACTTATTTTTTTCGGTTCGATCCCTAGACCCGATTACTGTACCAACCGCAAATAATAAGTTTGTCGTAGGTTACGTCACAGTCGACAGTGTCGTCAGTGGAGTTCACTACACGCTGCACACGGCTAAGATACTATAATATTTCATCTTAAGATACAATATCGCTCGCCATACAATTCAATGGACTATCACACACGACGAAGATAATAAATAATATTTCATATTTTTGTATCTCAAAAAACCTAATAGAACCATTTTCGACTTCTACGCGGACGAAGTCGCGGGCAAAAGCTAGAATTTAAATAAGACTCGAAATTCAGACAAACCGACCGATATGTTTTTTTTTTTTTGAAAAACGTTTTTCTGACCTCAATTTTCTCCAACAGCCTATAAAAGAAAAATCGAAAAAGAAAGTCAAACCGAAAACGGAAAAGATACCGGTAAAGAAAAAGATAAAAGTAAAAAAGAAAAGGTCTCCGTCACCAGATTCCTTACAAGACGATCACATGGCCGCGTCTGACCTGGACGAAGATGATGCCGTGAAGGTCAAAATTGTTGAAGAAACGGGGACCAAGGAAGAGGTGAAGGAAGATCCTCCTGTGAAAGAGGTAAGATTTGAAGAGGTTTCTTTTAGGCAAGCTTCTGCGTGAGGGAGAGGCAATCCTCACGCAACAGCTGCTGTCGAGAGTACCGCACGGTGAGCTACCTGTTGCTCGCTGTCCGATAAGAATCGAGAAGGAACATGGGTGAGTTTTAATCAGTAAAAGTCTTACAACCCACCAAGAGAACCAAGTTTTTTTTTATTGATATAAACCAGTGCTTGACTGCGATCCCACCTGATGGTAAGCAGTGATGTAATCATTGATGGTCAGGCGCACTAGTTTATTAAGAGCCTATTCACTCTAGCCTTGAAGACACCTAAATTATAGTTGTACGGGAAGACCGCAGCAGGCAAATTGTTCCAGTCCTTCAATGTTCGCGGTATAAACGACGAAGCGAAACGCTTAGTCGGGACCGTTGAAGTTTCAACAACGTAATGGTGGATACTTGTGGCTCGCCGTCCGGCTGTTCGGTGATTAACCGAACCGAGCCCAGTCGTCAACTCCTCAAAGAGATGTCAGCAGACCGTAGGGGCCCAGTAGGGTCGATGCCCGCTAGCTAGGACCGCGGAGAATTTCTGAAAAGGAAACCCGTAGTCCTAGAACGCAAAGGGTAATTGAAGGACACAGGTGTGGTTTTAGTCAGTAAAAGTCTGACATGCCCTCGCGCTCCACCCAGAGCGCGAGAAGTCATTTGGATGATATGCCACATTAAAAAAAAAAGGATGGATACTCGCCGTTCGTCGGGTTGTCCGATGGTAGAAATGAGATGGCGGAATCAAGTCATGCAATTCCCGCGCACACTCACATACAAATTTACAGACATAGCTCGAAGAATCAGCAAACATAAGGGGATGCAACTCGACATACATTTTCACTGTTTTTCATACAACCGCTCTTACGTGATTATGACCGCGTTCTAGGACCCCAAGTTTCTCTTTCGGAAGTCAACCCAAAGCCCCAGTAAGCTTCCGCCCTGCTGGGCCCCGACATCTCTTTGATGCGTAGTACACTACGTGTTGGCAACGACTCCGGTTCGGTACGAACCGTTATCCGACAGTCGGACGGCGAGCTATCTATTGCTCATCGTCCGCAAGCCTACACCTTTTTTTTTCGTTAGGAATATCATCTAATGACAAATTGTCAAACTTTTACTGACTAAAAGCCCACACCTGTTCCTTCGTTGCTTTTCGTACCAGGGCCGAGTCTTCCTTTCAGAATCAGACCCTTGGCTCCAGTAGGCTTCGACCCTGCTGGGCCCCTACGATTTGCTGACATCTCCTTGAGGCGCGCGTGGAACAGTACGTGCCGTCGACGACTTGGGCTCGGTCCGGACGGTTACCAGACGGTCGGACGGCGAGCTACCCATTGCTCGCCGTCCTGGCTGGAAATCAGGATCAGAATCCCGGCGGCAGTTGAGGCGTGGGGACCGTTGCCTCACGCGATCGGCCGCCTCCTTTGCTAGCATTACTGCTTCGCAGAAGGAGGCGGCCGCCTGCCACTCCTCCTCGCTCTGGACCATGGCCTGTACCAAGGCCCGGCGCGAGAGATCGCCGCAGTCTACACCTACGGATAGTTGTACACCTTAGTCTAAGTCTTCCGTTTTTTTTCAGAGTAAAAGACTGAACGGTGAACTGAAGGCGGCGAAAGAGACGCCTCTTAAAGAGACCCTCCCTGAGCGACCTCACTGCGAGGAGTGCGGGAAGAATTTCAGCTCCAGGAAGACGTATAGGTATCATTTGAAGTAAGTGGAACTCATTTAACTGGCAGAGGTCATTGGTTGCAGAACAGATGGTCGATGAGGTAAAAGGTTCTGGATTAGCCACACAGAAGCGAAACACGAGGGGGAGGTCCTGATGAAGGGCGCGAGGATCCGGTGGCTGCGAGACGCACAGGACTGATCATTGTGGCGACACTTGGAGAGGACTGTGTCCAACAGTGGACGTCTTTCCGCTGAAATAATGTTGAAGTGGAACTCCATTTTTGTGATAAAAAGAAAATATTTTACCTGTATTTTTGATAAAATTTTAGAAATATGTTAAACAGGATGTAAAATCAAAGTCAAAAGTTTTTTATTTCACATAGGCCTACATGGGCACTTATAAAACGTCAGAAGCTAGTGCACGGTTCCAAATTGGTCGTTTCCTATGGAGAAGAACCGGCAAGAAACTCCATGGATACTCTTTTAAAAAAAATGTTCTTACAATATTTCCATATTACAGCATAAGTAGATATTATGTAAGGACAGTGTAGACTGGTCAATATTGTACTAAAAAGTACAATAAAAATAATCATAATAAAAAGTAACCTAAGAATTCGCGGAGTCTACAGTGTTCTCACATTCACATTATAAAAAAGAGAGGCTATATAAATAAAAGCAAGAAAAATAAATAATTACAATTATTAATAATGTAACATCCAGCATCCGAAAAAACGGGTATTGTTTGGTACGGACAACTGCCCTATCAATAATTGATCCCGCTTTTTCGTCCTTTTTGACTGGTCTGTTGGTCTAGCGGTTAGTGGCCCCGACTGCTATGCCGGAGGTCGTGGGTTCGATTCCCACCTAGGACAAATGTTTGTGTGATGAGAACGATCATTTGTTCTGTGTCTGGGCGTAATTTATCTATAATATGTATGTATTTAGAAATATTTAAGTATGTTTATCAGTTGTTTAGTACTCATAGCACAAGCTCTGCTTAGTTTGGAACTAGATGACGTTGTGTGATAGTTGTGGAATATTGTTATTATATTTTTTAGGGTTCTGTACCTCAAAAGGACAAAACAGAACACGTGACTAAACTGAGTGACACGAAAACATTTTTTTTTTAAATGATATAATCTAGTGCTTGACTGCGATCCCACCTGATGGTAAGCAGTGATGCAATCATTGATGGTCAGGGGCACTAGTTTATTAAAGCGAATGCTCTATGCCCACTAAATAAAAGTCGAAATAAATTGTTCTAAGATTGTGGCTTGGTTCGTTTTAGCACAACCGATGTGTTGGTCTAGTCGTTAGTGGCCCTGACTGCTATACAGGAGGTCTTGGGTTCGATTCCCACCCAGGACATATTTGATTGTTGAGCACGATCATTTGTTCCATGTCTGGATGTAATTTATCTATAACTAGCTGACTCGGCGAACTTCGTACCGCCTAATAATGTGATAAATGAAGAACCGCTCGACCGATTTTGTGCAAACTTCACATAAACCATCTACTAAATAGTCCGAACAAAGCCTAAACATTTGGTTTGGATACGTGAGCCCGTTCTTGAGTTATAAAATTACAACGAAATGTGGCATTGATTTTTATATATATATAGATATGTATGTATTTAGAAATATATAAGTATGTTCATCAGTTGTCTAGTACTCATAACACACGCTCTGCTTAGTTAGGAACTAGATGGCGTTGAGTGATGGTTGTGGAATATTATTATTATTATTGCTGGAGCCTGCATAAATGCTCTGATGTATTCACAGTGTCCTGCACAAAGGACAGAACCGCTACCCGTGTCCTCGCTGCGGGAAGGTGTACCAGTGGAAGTCCAACCTTGGACGACATCTCAGAAGCCATAAGGTAAGGGTCTTCATATAGTAAAACTAATTATAACTTTTCATATATTCCCGATTCATATACTCCTATTGTTTCAGGCGCGAGACTCAGGAGAGTTGTACTGCGAGACGTGTGACAAGAGGTTCGCGTCGGTGGCCACGTACCGGCAACACCTGAGGGTGTCGCGCCGACACGTGCCCGAGAGCGATTTCAGGTGACAAAAAATTATTATTTACCAGGATTTGCGACCAGCCATACCTGAACTGGTACAGGCGATGCTCCGGAGCGAGGAGGTGTTGCAGGCGGTCGCCTCCTTCTGCGAAGCACTAATGCTAGCAAAGGAGGCGGCCGATCGCGTTAGGCAACGGTCCTCACGCCCCAGCCGCCGCCGGGATTCCGATCCCGATTTCCGGCCACCAAGTCGTCGACGGCGCGTATTGTTGCCTCAGGTAGATGTCAGCAAATCGTAGGGGCCCAGCAGGGTCGAAGCCTACTGAGGCCATGGGTACTGTGAAAACGAAAACCGCCCTGGGACGAAAGCAACGAAGGAACAGGAGTGGGTTTTTAGTCAGTAAAAGTCTGACACTATCGCTCGCTCCGCCCAAGAGCGGGATTTGTCATAAGATGATTTTCCCACACAATAAAAAAAAACAGATAAGGCATTACAGAGTTATAATCATCAAAATCATCATTACTACCATTACTTCAACTAACCCTATTGAATTTCATTAAATAGCCTGAAATAATAGAGACACCAAACATATTTGAAACAGAAATCAGAAACTTTATTTCAAATAGACCAATAACAGGCACTTTTGCATTGTCAAAAGTCAAAGTCAAAAGATTTTTATTTCACATAGACCTACATGGACACTTATAAAACGTCAGAAGCTAGTGCACGGTTCCAAATTGGTCGTTTCCTATGGAGAAGAACCGGCAAGAAACTCCATGGTTACTCTTTTTAAAAAAAAATGACGTTACAATATTTCTATATTACAGAATAAGTAAATATTATGTAAGGACAGTGTAGACTAGTCAATATTGTACTAAAAAGTACAATAAAAATAATCATAATAAAAAGTAACCTAAGAATTCGCGGAGTCTACAGTGTTCTCACATTCACATTATAAAAAACAATCAGTCAAAAAAAAAAAAAACAGAAGCTAAGCTGCACATTCCAAAGCGTAGATCTCTATGGAGAAGAACGTGCAAGAAACTCCATGGACACTCTTTTAAATCATGTATGAGTTACAAATATTTTGGTTACATATTTTTGTCAACATATAACTTGACCCCATCGCGTTATATTCCTCAATGCTTAGTGTCATGGCCTCCCCTGCTTCCTTACTTTCATTTGTATGATATTCCTCCCATCTGATTCGAGAGACGGAGGAATCAATATATATATATATAAATCAATGCCACTTTTCGTTGTAATTTTATAACTCAAGAACGGGCTCACCTATCCAAACCAAATATTTTGGCTTTATTCTGACTATTTAGTAGATGGTTTATGTGAAGTTTGCACAAAATCGGTCGAGCGAGTCTTCAGTTATCACATTATTAGGCGGTATGAAGTTCGCCGCGTCAGCTAGTTCTTAATAAATAACCTCTTATACTCGAGTCTCAAAAGATTTTTTCGAATCGAAGAAAAGTAATTTTTTGCGACATAAAAAGCCTCGTAGGTGCAGCCCAATACATTGGTCCGACCAGATCCCTACCGCTTTTGATTCTACGGTATACAATATAACTTGACACTGACTCTCAAAATGCAAAAAACAGAACTTACGGTCCGGACTAAGCGTTTCGCTTCGCCGTTTATACCACGTACATCGAATGACTGGAACAAATTTGCCTGCTGCGGTCTTCCCGTCCTATTATAATTTAGGTGTCTTCAAGGCTAGAGTAAATAGGCTCTTAATAAACTAGTGCGCCTCACCATCAACGATTGCATCACTGCTTACCATCAGGTGGGATCGCAAACTTAAGTGGCAATGAGCAGGGCACATTGCTCCCAGAACGGATGGCCGTTGGGGCCGAAAGGTTCTGGAATGGCGACCACGTACCGGAAAACGTAGCGTTGGAAGGCCTCTTACAAGGTGGACCGATGACCTGGTAACGTTGCAGGAGTCCGATGGATGCGAGACGCACACGACCGGTCATTGTGGCGGCACTTGGGGGAGGCCTATGTCCAGCAGTGGACGTCTTTCGGCTGAAATGATGATGGTATTTTACAAGCCAGTCCGTTAGCTATAAAAAAAAAAAACAAGTCATGAGTTCTCCTTTCGATATGACAATAGTTTGTTGCCTTAGTTTCATGTGCAACGAATGCGGCAAGAAGTTCGTGAACAAGACGCGTCTGCGAGACCACATCGACTGGGAGCATCTCAAGAAGATCAAGTTCCGGTGCCAGCTCTGCAACAAGGTAGGGAAATATGAAAATATTATTATTTGAGACGTGAATAGCTTCATAGAAAATTTGGTGGTCCTACATAATCTCTTCACAAAAAAAGACACACACGGTGTGCATTGGGGACTTACACACGGTGTCTACATTTCTTTTTTTCTAACCCTCATGTTGCAGGTGTGCTGGAAGAGATTTCTATAGAAATAAGCATCACCTTTGATTTTCGTTTTTGTTAAATAAATATATATCATTCATTAGCTTAATGAAAAAAAAAACAACTGTTCTCAGTCAAGTCAAAATGCCACCAAAACATCACTTTTCAAAAAGTCACCAACCCACATGATTCTTCAAAATAGCTCCAACCCACATCACTTTTCAAAACAGCACCAACCCACCTCATTCTTTAAAATAGCACCAACCCACATCACTTTACAAAATAGCACCAACCCACATCACTTTTCGAAATAGCACCAACCCACATCACTTTTCAAAATAGCACCAACCCACATCACTTTTCGAAATAGCACCAACCTACATCACTTTTCAAAATAGCAGCAACACACATCACTTTTCGAAATAGCACCAACCCACATCACTTTTCAAAATAGCACTAACACACATCATTCTTCAAAATAGCACCAACCCACATCACTTTTCAAAATACCACCAACCCACATGATTCTTCAAAATAGCACCAACCCACATCATTGTTCAAAATAACAGCATCCAACAAATACATTATACGTCACCTAGTATAGCATATAATATATTGTTGCAGCCGTTCAAGTGCCACACGTCACTGTACGTGCACATGCAGAACGTGCATAGGAATAAGGAGAAAAAGGACAACCTGTGCCACGTCTGCGGGAAGTCCTACCAGGTACGAGTACTCACTGCCTTCTGTTGACGCCGCATAGTGTTCCACGCGCGCCCCAAACAGGTTTACAGGTTACATTTTGGAGAGTGTGCGCGGGAATTGCATGACTTGATTCCGCCATCTCCTTTCAACCATCGGACAACCCGACGAACAGCAAGTATCCACCCTTACGTTGTTGAAAATTCAACGGTCCAGACTAAGCGTTTCGCTTCGTCGTTTATACCGCGTACATCGAAGGACTGGAACAATGAGGTGTTCAGAAAAAATTCACACCACTAGTTGGCACCACTTAGCAGTCAGGTCTTTTCCTTTGAAAACGTGTACGTGACGTTAACGTCTGACGTTTGACGTTGACGTTTATGTCTAACTAATGTCATTAACATAAGCGCTTTGACAGGTGCCTGGACCTGACGCCTCAGTGCTGCCACCTTCCGAACGTCATTTTAGAACACTCTCATTTGCCTGCTGCTGTCTTCCCGTCCAACTATAATTTAGGTGTCTTCAAGGCTAGAGTGAATAGGCTCTTAATGAACTAGTGCGTCTGACCATCAATGATTGCATCTCCGCTTACCATCAGGTGGGATCGCAGTCAAGCACTGGTTTAAATCAATTAAAACGGGTCCAGCAGGACCGGTGCCTGCTAGGAAACTCATAGTCATCAGAAATCAGAACTGTTTATTTTAAATAGACCAATTACAGGCACTTTTGAATTGTCAAAAATTTGGTCAGTCAAAAAAAGTGAAGCTAAATTGCACGCTCCAAAGCCTAGATCTCTATGGAGAAGAACGTGCAAGAAACTCCATGGACACTCTTTTAAATCTTATTATGAGTTACATATTTATTCATCATCATCATCATCATTTCAGCCGATAGACGTCCACTGCTGGACATAGGCCTCCCCCAAATGTCGCCACAAAGAACGGTCCTGCGCGTCTCGCATCCATCGGATTCCCGCAACCTTCACCAGGTCATCGGTCCACCTTGACCACATATCCACATATTTATTGTCACTTCTAATTAGTGAGCACACAGTAGATAATAATTTTGCCGCCAGTCAGCGCACACTAGCCACTTAGATACTGCGGCATTCTAACGCCTTGCCATGACATGCCGCGTCACGTCGAAGTTTGCCACGACAGCTTCTACGGCCCGATACATATTGCAATCATAAGTAGCGTTTGATAGAGTATTGGCGGGCGCTGGCATCCTTCGGCATGCCGTCGCCTACCGCGGGCGCTGGCGTCCTTCGGCATGCCGTCGCCTACCGCGGGCGCTGGCGTCCTTCGGCATGCCGTCGCCTACCGCGGGCGCTGGCGTCCTTCGGCATGCCGTCGCCTACCGCGGGCGCTGGCGTCCTTCGGCATGCCGTCGCCTACCGCGGGCGCTGGCGTCCTTCGGCATGCCGTCGCCTACCGCGGGCGCTGGCGTCCTTCGGCATGCCGTCGCCTACCGCGGGCGCTGGCGTCCTTCGGCATGCCGTCGCCTACCGCGGGCGCTGGCGTCCTTCGGCATGCCGTCGCCTACCGCGGGCGCTGGCGTCCTTCGGCATGCCGTCGCCTACCGCGGGCGCTGGCGTCCTTCGGCATGCCGTCGCCTACCGCAGCGTGCCATGGCATCCTGCCGCGGCAGCCCATAACGCGTCTTACAATGCCGTGCGATAATATCCCTTTCGATGTCACGGGATCATTTTAAAGCATAGGATTTTATGCCGTATTTCTATTTTGATATGGTTGAATGTCCATTGATAAAAATGTAAATCCTTTGCCATGCCGTCCCGGTCTGCGTGGGCCTTAAATGCTATTTCAGGAAATGGTTTACCCGTGTGCTAAGTTTCATGGAAATCCGTTCAGCCGTTCGAGCGTTAAGAAGTAATAAAAATACTCACCCACACAATTTTTCGCCATTGTAATATTAGAGTCAGTACCTTCCGTAGCCCAACGGATTAGTAAAAAGTTGGCCCAAGGGAGTGCCTGACTGCGATCCCACCTGATGGTAAGCAGAGAAGCAATCATTAATGGTGAGGCGCACTAGTTTATTAAGAGCCTATTCACTCTAGCCTTGAAGACACCTAAATTATAGTTGGCACCAAGACCGCAGGAGGCAAATTGTTTCAGTCCTTCGATGTACGCGATATAAACGACGAAGCGAAACGCTTAGTCCGGAACATTGAAGTTTCAACAACGTGAATGTAAAAAAATGATGAAAAATTTGAAGATAGATCTTCTGCTTTGGTTCCAGAACGCAGCCAAGTTGAAGTACCACATAGTGGCGATGCACACAAGCGAGACGCCCTACCAGTGCCAGCAGTGCAGCGCCGCCTTTGGCTGGTACTCCAGCCTCTACCGCCACGTCAGGGAGGTGCACTACAAGGTGAGCTAGACTAGTACTGGAAATTAGAATTCAGGACGTTGAACCTCTGCGAGAATATTTCAAGGAGTTACCGCGGCTCTAGAAAAAAAAAAAAAACAACCGGAATGAGTATTTATTTTGTGTTTTTTTTTTTCTGAGGTGGGCTATCATTCAATGACTTCATCTGCTCTAGGGTGGGTGGTGTCAGACTTTTACTGACTAAAACCACACCTGTATCCTTTTTTGCCATCGTTCCAGGGCCCTCGACCCCAGTAGGCTTCGACCCCCTACGGTTTTGTTGAAATCTCCTTAAGGCACGCGTGGAACACTACGCGCCGTTGATGACTTGACATTACATGCATTTTGAATTGTCAAAATGTCGGTCAGTCAAAAAAAAAAGTGAAGCTAAATTGCACGTTCCAAAGCGTAGATCTCTATGGAGAAGAACGTGCAAGAAGCTCCATGGACACTCTTTTAAATCATATTATGAGTTACATAAATCTTGGTTACATATTTCTTGTCGCTTCTAATATGTGAGCACAATGTAGATAAGTTATAATGATAATAAAAACGAATAAAAAAAAATTGAAATCTAACTAAGCCACTGGCGGCTAAGAGATTGCATCTTCATATAACTTCACCATCATTTTGACTGGCCAGTTGGTCTAGTAGTCAGTGGCCCTGACTGCTATGATCGTGGATTCGATTCCCATCCACGACACACGTTTGTGTGATAGTTATGGAATATTATTATTATATTACACCACCCTCTATATTTCTTTTGGCCTAAATATCTCCATTCTCTATTTACAGATGAAACTGCAACCGAAAAAGTTGAAGAAATCCAAGAAGCCGGACATCATTCCCCCCCTCCTGCCCCCCCAGGTGGTGCTACCCCCCATGCACCAACCCGGACTGCCTTAATATACGAAAATTAACCTTATTTGTATGACTTTAACGTGCGTTGTTGAAAATCAACGTTACCTGTATTCTTGTAAGCGAATTTGATCAAGTGTTTCACACGAATTTGAACTTTAACTTCAAAAGAATTAAGGGCCGGTTGTAGTCACTGAGAATTTTGTATTGTAGCGACATCTATGGCGTCACATCAGAACTAATCCTGCATCGCGAAATCAAAGTTCTCCGCGCGATTAGAACATATAGAACAGCCCGAAATTATCTGCCGGGCAGCTGCCCACCAGACATAACAACCGTCTGGTCGGAGGATCCTCCCTTTTCATCGGAGGTTTGCGGGACTTTACTCTGTTCCGCATACCTCCAAACTGGTGACCCCGATGTGATCCTGTGCTGCGTTGAGTCGTGCGAGTGGACTTGCCTACTCGCTACAATATGAACTCTGCCGGGTCTTTATCGATTTCGCGGCTCTGTAACAGGAGTTTTATTTTGATATAAAAAAAAGAACTAAATATCCTAGATTTTTGTTTTTTCGAGGTCCTTTAAAAAAAGCATATAATAGCATAATCAGCCTTTGTTCCCACTGTTGGGACTCAGGCCTCCTCTCTAGGAGAGGGAATGGGCTGTAATCCACCACGCGGGCCCAGTGCGGGTTGGTGGATATCACATGTCTTCGAATTTTTGGTTCTAGGACATGCCGGTTTCCTCACGATGTTTTCCTTCACCGTTTTGAGAGTAGTGGTGATGAAATAAATTACACAAAGTAATGCGCTTCGGTGGGTTTGAACCCGCGACCTACAACTCTTAAGTCGGGGCCGTTACTACTCGCACACCACTCATCATCATCTTCCTGCCCTTGTCCCATTTTATTTGGGGTCGGCGCAATACGTTTTTTTCGCACACCACTGCTCCCTTAAAAAACAAACTTTATTATTTTTTGTAACTTTCAAATATTTCTGTGACGTAATCTCGAAGACATACCACGTTTGAAATCGTAAGTTAGGGTCAGATTCGCGATTTTTTTTTTATCGAGCCTTTTTTTTTTATTGGGTGGGAAAATCATCTTATGACATCCCCCGCTCTTGGACGGAACGGGAGATAGTGTCAGATTTTTACTGACTAAAAACCCACTCCTGTTCCTTCGTTGCCTTCGTCCCAGGGCCCCGGGTTCCGCTTTCACACTACCCGTGGCCCCAGTAGGCTTCGACCCTGCTGGGTCCCTACGATTTGCTGACATCTCTTTGAGGCGCGCGTGGAATAGTACGCTCCGTCGACGACTTGGCTCGGTTCGGACGGTTACCGGACGGTCGGACGGCGAGCCACCCATTGCTCGCCGTCTGCAAGCCCGCGCCTACGGTGGCCGGAAATTGGGATCGGAATCCCGGCGGCGGTTGGAGCGTAAGGACCGTTGCCTCACGCGATCGGCCGCCTCCTTAGCTAGCATTACTGCTTCGCACGCGGAGGCGACCGCCTGCCACTCCTCCTCGCTCCGGAGCATGGCCTGAACCAAGGCCCGGCGCGAGAGATCGCCGCCGCCGATTGCCCTCACGAGCCTTCTATTTATATCGTGTGTGGATTTTTGCCCGGCGGTTGGTGTTCCCTTTTATTATATTTGTGGATTTCCAGAAGTTTAAAAAGTTTAAAATGAGTAGAACCTGAACTTAAGTTGATTTTGCAAATTTTTATACTAAGTTAGCTAACGTATACTACGTGCGCGACAAAACATTAGTATTCTTCGTGAAATAACGTTTTTGTAATCATACTGTGATGGATAAATCAGTGATCGGATTAAGTAGTGCTAATTTGACTAGCGTTGGATAAACTACACATAGCATAGCATAGCATAGTCGGCCTTATAATGTTCCCACAGCTGGGACTCAGGCCTCCTCTCTAGGAGAGGGAATGGGCCGTAATTCACCACGCGGGCCCAGTGCGGGTCGGTGGATGTCACATGTCTTCGAATTTTTGGTTCTAGGACATGCCGGTTTCCTCACGATGTTTTCCTTCACCGTTTCGAGAGCAGTGGTGGTGAAATAAATTACACAAAGTAATGCGCCTGGCTAGGTTTGAACCCGCAACCTACAACTTGTAAGATGTACCACTGTAGTTGGCCACCACTGCTCCCTAAACAGAAACGACACAACGTATACAAAATATATATTTAAATAATTATTTATTACTATCCCTTCAACCGATTTTGACTTCTATTCCGTAGGCATAAGGATTGCATTAAACGCAAAAAAGTGGTTAGAATCCCAACTTTTTACTTCAGGCGCTATTTATCATGCTACCAACGCAATAAAACTCAAAATCGGCTGACGGGAAAGTAAAAAAAAGTTTGTTTTAATGTCTAATCATAACGCGAATGGAGTATTAGATTCGTTCGAGTAAAATTTCAATGCTTACATTACGTACACTTTACGCAACGAATTTTGATTGATTTTCACTATAGTCTAGTCGCGTTAAGAAAATAGTGACGTCATCAGCGCAACTGCAAAGTAAAGACGTATTCAAACCGCGGTAAACATTAAACCATAACCAAACTATTAAAGCAATCGTTTTATTACACAGTATTTTCAAAAATAATAATTATTAAGAAATTATAACTTAATTATAATAATCTTTAGATTTTTCTTTTTTGATTTTATGAATAAACCAGGTATATATTTTTAAAATTGACAAGACTTACATCAACAGGTCAGTAAACACGGCTTTCAAATTTACTATGTTCTATTTGGTCAAGGAACGTGGCTAAGCCGCATGATAACGATGACGTCACTATGTTCTTAACGTGAATACAGGCATACTTTAATACAGGGGCGCCGACTGCGTAGGTGCTCGGGGGCTCGAGCACCCATGAGAAATAAACAGTGGGTGCCGAGCACCCCTGAGAAACCTATTTAGATTACGTATAAATTATAATATTTTTTGGTAACAAAAATTTGTTTCATTTTTATATAATGGTTTAATTTATCTTTATGAAACATAATTAGTAATTAAGCACGCAGTATGTTAGTAGGACATTTATTTATTTGTCAGTCGATCAGTCTGTATTTCACTTCTCACACTTCGCCACTTTTTCGAGTCTTTCAAATGAGCATGAGCACCCATGAGGTTTTCTAAACGCCGGCGCCCCTGCTATAATTGAAATAACGATAAACAATGAAGGCGTTCGTATCATATGCTTCAGTGCGAAGCTGGGGTATGGTACTAGTTGAAAAATAATGTTAAATCAAATTAAATGTACACTGTTGTATGTACAGGAAGACACATTTTATGATCTGAATGATAGATCATACAAAAATATTGTGACTGAATTTTTATACTTAATTTTATAAGTTAATATTAATTTTAGAATAAGCTGTGTAAAATAAAATGATTTAATTAATTCAATATTTTGTTTTATTACTCGACTGCGCGGTGCAAAGGTGGGTAATGTGTTTAATCCTGAAATTAGGCATGAAGCAAGGTCTCATAGCACAAGTATAGGAAAAAATCTGAAAACTGTAAAGAAGAAGGGCAGAATTATGTCTGGTTTTGTTTTAGCGACCATAGATATCACAAAAACGAAACAAATTGAATATTTTTTTTATGATTTTTCTATTTTTCACTTTATTTCTTAAAAGCCGGAGTTAATTTATAATATTAAAAGTATATCAACTGCTTCCAAACGGGATACGCGAATTGTTATCATAGATAGTGGTGTTACACGTACAATCAGTATGAATGTTATTATCTGTATCGATTATTAAATGAACGATCGATTCAATTGATCATTCTAGGGTTGGTTGAATTATTAAAATGATTATTGCAATATAAATGCAGTTATTCATCTCTAATCAACCTGATTTGATCTTTGTGTAATATCACTTTTAAATCTAAAAAAAAAGGAGCATAGGATCGATTCAACGTTGTATCGATTTTAATTGCACAGCTCTACTTTCGTCATTGACAGTGACAGTTGGATGCTAAAGAATTCCTCTACGTATTCCGTTTCGTGCCCATGCAAAAATAAGTTTTGAAATCAGACTGGTAAATCCAGAGATAAGTGCGTCGAAAAAACTTCATAATAGTAAAAAATCAATTAGGTTTACTTCATTTGTCCGTAATATTAGTTTTTGTTTGATATAATTTTATCATAAGTTATAAACAAAGAGATTTAAAGAGATACAATAGAGCGGCTATCAGGTGAAATGTCTTAGAAAAACTGTCATCCTATGCCTCAGTGACGCCATCTAGCGTTCAATAGCTACGTTTCCACGCTGGTCCAGCGTCGTCCAGCGTCCAAAGTTCTGGTCCATCACAAACGCTCGGTTGCCATTTATACGCTTGCGAGTGTGTCAGTTTGTTTCGGACAGGCAAGTATGGCAAAAGTAAATACCTTCAATTTTAAAATAACTCAAATATCGAAGAGAAAAATTTAATATTATAAAAATACCGACTTCCGAAATGACAAGTTATTTTGCACTTCTTGTTTTTTTTTTTACATTTAAGTTACGATGTTCACCCGCGCCCGACGTGGTGGAGGAAACAGTTGTTTTATTTCTAAACTAGAGACCAGAGTTTTGTGCGGTTGCCCAACTTGCGATTATCACTCGCAAACTTGGCGGGTGATAATTGCAAGACGTGCGGTTAATTATCATTTGAGCTCCAGACCGCCATAGAAACGAGCATAAAATATTTGTACGCCGATGACGTCTAGATATAGCGTTCCATAAAATTAGAACATCTGTACCTAACCCACCTATGTGTTTAACAAATATAAAATATTTGTATTTGTACAAGATGTACCCAGAACTTTCTCGTCAGGTAGCCAGTGCTAGGGATGTTACAAACAAATTAGATATCCGGTATCAACTATCGATAATAAAGGTTGTCGGTTTTTGCTGCGCATTTGAATATATAGCAAATAAAATGAAGTAGTTTCAGTGTGAACTATTTTTTTTAATGCAATTAACAATATTATCATTAAGTATTGGTATATATAGGTATGATAATAACAGAAACCGACTTGAATAAATATACCTTGTTTCTTTAAAATTAAATAATTAAAATAATTTCAATTATTTACAACTCGTTCAATTTTATCGATAACAAAATCGATAAACAACATTACGTCTCTAATCGCCAGCGTCCATGCTTGGCAAGGTTGTAAACGTGGTATTTGGCATGGCTGATTTAAGCTGATCGCCAATCTAGGCTAGTGTACTTACTTCTGCCATGCTTGCCTGTCAATGTCAAATTTTAAGACGCTGGACTACGCTGGGCCAGTATGTAAACGTAGTATAAGGTTTAAACTATTCAGCAACAGATGGCGCTATTACCAAATCTGTAAATTTTCTAGAACTATTTGCGAAAACTATTGAATTCTAATTAATTACTGAGTAAATACGAAAAATATTTACGAAAATAAACCGAAGTTAGGTCCAGCCGTTTTGCCATAACGCGATTTACAATCGCGCAATGCGCAACACGGCATATTTCTTCAGAAAAATATTTTCTTTTGGTGCATACAACGGACACAATCGCGACTTGACAGGAACGGGTGACACATTAGACTGAGCGACTTATGACCCCCGTGTCATAAGTATCGGATTACGATTTTGTTCGCTATGTCCGGTCTATTGCTAGTATATATTCAATGTCTTTGGTTATAAATAAAAGATAATAGTCGTGTTCACTTCATTCATAACCTAAAAATTCAAACTCCGATAATTATCTTTGTTTTCCGGCTTTTCCGAACTAAAATAGACTCGCTTGTAGATTCTGCTAGTAACGCCGAATCTTTAGACATATTTTTCGCTACGGGATGCTTGAATTTAATTCCAGACAATTTTAGGTGAGGAGATTTGCCATTGTTCTTTGTAGTTATGTCACAAAAAAAAACTGTTTTTGCGATTCGGAAAAATCTTCGTAACTCAATTCGGGAATTGAACTGTTTTCATAGGTAAGGGGCAGTTCAAGTATTACGTAAGCAGATTTTTTGCAAATATTAACTCCCCCCTCCCCCTTTTCAGCAAAAGTAAGCAAATCTCTACCCCCCCCCCTCCATGCTTACGTAAACATTGGAACAAGCATTTGTCAATGTGTTGGATTCGCTATTAATTTATGAGCAGTAGTTGTAAGTCTTCAAATAAGGAATAGGCTGGAAATAAAGGAATAACAGACATCGTCTCCCTAAAAAACTAAATATATATATATATACTGCTGACGTAATCACCATCTAGACCTCCCATCCCCCATGTCATCAAAAATAAGCAAAGCAACCCCCCCCCTAGCCCCCCTGTAGTGCTACGTAATACTAATATGGCCCCTAAGAACCGTATGTGTTTTTGTTGCTTTGTGACGCTCTAGAAACCAAGCGATTTGTCTTTTTTTGTTTTGGTTTCGCAAAAGCATTGAGCCTCACGGTCAGCCAGGTCCTCACCGAACATGGTAAGTTCTGGAGGTTCCTGTTCCGGATTTAGGAGGAAACGCTCGGATGTCACCATCGTGCGGACCACTTGGAGGATACGGTGGAGGAGTGACACACTGCAATTAATCTTAGATTTGTCGAAAAGTTAGATACTGTAATACAATCTTTTCGTGTACGATTTTCTGACTTTCAAAAAGTTAAACCTCTATTGGACATGTTTAGCAAACCTTTCACCATTTCAGCTGAAATTGCACCAGAGTCAACGAGAAGAATTCAGTTAGAATTAATCGATATTCAAAACGATCAAGATTTTCGCAACAAATTCAATGAAGGGGACTTACTGAACTTTTACAGCTGCATTGATAAAACTATGATTCTACATAAATGTATATGTGAACAAACTTATTCGATATTGAATAATAACATAACAAAAATTCGAAACCACCTTGCAAATGAAAGCTTTCAAGTAATTTTTAAAAAGATTGTGAGCACAATGCAATGCAACGCTTCAAATTAATAATTTATTTTTTTAATAAAATTTTTGGCTATATTTGTTTTTAATTTTTGCTGGTGGCCCGCGGTCTAGTGGTTAGTGGCCCTGACTGCTATACCGGAGGTCGTGGGCTCGATTCCCACCCAGGGCAAGTGTTTGTGAGATGAGCACGATCATTTGTTCTGTGTCTATGTGTTATTTATCTATATATTATTATGTATGTATTTAGAAATATATAAGTATGTTTATCAGTTGTCTAGTACTCATAACACAAGCTCTGCTTAGCTTGGGACTAGACGGCGTTGTGTGATAGTTGTGGTACATTATATTAATATCTCAGTTATCTGTAGTGGCGAGATAACGTATCCCCCATGTATTTTGAATGAAGACATTCACGTGCGCGATAATGCAGTCTGTCAAATTTATCAAATTTGCGTTTCAAATACCTAAATGTATGTTTGTCTTGTCCACCAATGTCGCTAATATTATGGCTAGCTAGCTGTATACTACGTATATTTACTTGCCACAGGGATTTTCTGAAAATGAAACCCTTTTGAAGTTTTAAGGGTTCCGTATCTCCAAAGAAAAAAAACGGAACCCTTATAGGAACACTTTTTTGTCTCTCAAGACTTGAATTTGACGAAGACCTTTTCCTGTTGAAGAGAATTGAAGAAGACGTTTATCTTGGGAACTCGTGGAGGTATTGAGTTGAAATTAAAACCATATATTCAAGTTTGCGATCTCTTGAAGCTATGAAAAAATTAAATTTCTAAGTTAACGAAAAAGAAAGATACGGCGGGTTATGTCTCATAAAACGTATATTTTGACACTCGAGGAAATCAAAATTCATAGAGTACTTCCCGTTAACGCAGAATCCTGAAATTATGCATAAAGCAAGGTCTTATAGCACAGGTGTAGGAATAAATCTGAAAACTGTAAATTTATTGTTACGTCTCAACAAAAAAGAAATGCGGTTCGAAAAAATTTTCGTGACTCCGTTCGGAAATTGAACAGTTTACGTAGGTAAGATTGTACGGAATCCTCAGGGCGCGGTTTTTACACTAGACCGATTTTTTTATTAATTGATATAAACTAGTGCTTGACTACGATCCCACCTGATGGTAAGCAGTGATATAATCGTTGATGGTGAGGCGCACTAGTTTATTATGAGCCTACATATTTACTCTAGCTTTGAAGCCGCCTAAATTATAATCGGACGGGAAGACCGCAGCAGGCAAATTGTTCCAGTCCTTCGATGTACGCGGTATAAACGACGTATATAAACTTATAATAAGACTTATAATAAATCTGTAGAAGAGAAAATCATATACAATAAAAACAAACTTAAATTTGCAGTTCGATCCCTAGACCCGATTACTGTACCAAACTTAAATAATAAGTTTGTCGTAGGTTACGTCACCCGCAGTGGAGTTCACTAAGGGGCGCTGCACACGACTATTTTATCTTAAGATACAATATCGCTCGCCATACAATTCAATGGACTATCACACACGACGAAGATAATAAATAATATTTCATATTTTCGTATCTCAAAAAACCTAATAAAACCATTTTCAACTTCTACGCGGACGAAGTCGTGGGCAAAAGCTGTGGGAATAATACCCTGTCCCGCATAGCTTAGCTTAGTCGGCCTTATAATGTTCCCACTGCTGGGATTCAGGCCTCCTCTCTAGGAGAAGGAATGGGCCGTAATCCACCACGCGGGCCCAGTGCGGATTGGTGGATGTCACATGTATTCGAATTTTATGATTCTAGGACATGCCGGTTTCCTCACGATGTTTTCCTTCACCGTTTTGAGCAGTGGTGATGAAATAAATTACGCAAAGTAATGCGCCTGGCTAGGTTTCAACCCGCGACCTACAACTTGTGAGTCGGGGCCGTTACCACTCGCACACCACTGCTCCCGCATAACTCTAAGTAAAAGTCGCGGGTTTTACTTAGTTAGTGATTTCTCACCTCCTGCGAATGACAAGATAATCTTGACAAGATAGCCATGTTTGTCTCACGATCCCTGCCGATCGTTTATAAATAGTAGTAAGTTTCTAGTAACTTACTATTTTTAAGATAAGCTGTGTTGTGCAAGTGAGCGTAGTTTCAGGTGGGTCTCTTTTTTATAATGTGAATGTGAGAACACTGTAGACTCCGCGAATTCTTAGGTTCCTTTTTATTATGATTATTTTTATTGTACTTTATAGTACAATATTGACCAGTCTACACTGTCCTTACATAATATCTACTTATGCTGTAATATGGAAATATTGTAACAACAAATTCTTTTTTAAAAGAGTAACCATGGAGTTTCTTGCCGATTCTTCTCCATAGGAAACGACCAATTTGGAACTGTGCACTAGCTTCTGACGTTTTATAAGTGTCCATGTAGGCCCTATGTGGTATAAAAAACTTTGACTTTGACTTTGGTCCATATTTGTAAGCATAAATTTAAATTATTGGTTAAATAGGGATGGTCGATGAGGTCGAAAGGTTCTGGAGAGGCGACCACGTACCGGAAGACGTAGCGTTGGAAGGCCACCCATTTTTTTTCCCCGCTCTTGGGCGGAGCGAGAGATAGTGTCAGACTTTTACTGACTAAACCTACTCCTGTCCCTTCGTTGCCTTTCGTACCAAGGCCGAGTCTTCTTTTCAGAATCAGACCCTTGGCCCCAGTAGGCTTTGACCCTGCTGGACCCCTACAGTTGCTGACATCTCCTTGAGGCGCGCGTGGAACAGTACACGCTGTCGACGACTTGGGCTCGGTCCGGACGGTTACTGGACTGTCGGACGGCGAGCTACCCAATACTCGCCGTCCGCAACCCCGCGCCTACTATGGCCGGTAATCGGGATCGGAATCCCGGCGGCATTTGGGGCGTGAGGACCGTTGCCTCACGCGATCGGCCGCCTCCTTTGCTAGCATTACTGCTTCGCAGAGGGAGGCGACCGCCTGCCACTCCTTCTCGCTCCGGACCATGGCCTGTACCAAGGCCCGGCGCGAGAGATCGCCGCTGCCAATGACTCCCACGAGGACACGGCTTTGCTCTTCCCAGGTTGGGCACACCTCCACCGTGTCCTCCGGGCGGTGCCACCCATAAGATGGACCGCATCCTACATTGCGGGAATCCGATGGCTGTGAGACGCATAGCAACGGTCGTTGTGGCAACACGCGTGGGTAGCCTTGTGTCCAGCAGTGGACGACTTTTGGCTGAAATGATGATGACATATAAAAATAGTTTATCGTCACAACCAGCGTCATATTACTTTGTTTTTGAAGCCACCTTTTAGGCAATTAATGCCTTTATTAGAGGCTCCACTCTTCCATAACAATGACAGGCCTGTTGGTCTAGTGGTTAGTGGCCCTGACTGCTATGCCGGAGGTCGTGGGTTCGATTCCCACCCAGGACAAATGTTTGTGAGATGAGCACGATCATTTGTTCTGTGTCTGGGTGTAATTTATCTATAATATGTATGTATTTAGAAATATATAAGTATGTTTATCAGTTGTCTAGTACTCATAACACAAGCTCTGCTTAGCTTGGGACTAGATGGCGTTGTGTGATAGTTGTGGAAAAAAGAAAAGAAAAAAAAAAAATGGTAAATTAATTTACGCGTGACGTGAAGCGTGATGTGTGGTGTGTGTGGTAGTAGTGGTCGTGACGTCAGTAGGCTGTGTAAACAAATGCGCTGATATTCACTCAGTATTTCCGATCAGGTGACAGCTGTCACTTTAGTTTACACAGACTTGAGAGAGAGACAAGAGTCAAAGAGAATGACGTAATAACATGGTGGCTACTATTACATAGTGATAAAGAACAGAATAAAAACTGAAAATTAGAATTGAATTTTTCATTCATTTTGTTGTTTTATGAACTAAAAAAAAAACTGACTGCTTTTTGCCTAACCTATCTTAATAATATATTTAGACTTTATCTCATATAGAGTCATCATCATCTTCCTGCCCTTGTCCCATCTTATTTGGGGTCGGCGCAACACGTTTTTTTCTTCCATTCTATCCTGTCAACCGTCATACTATCACTAACTACCTTTTCTTTCATATCACTGTTCACACAATCCATCCATCTTTTCTTTGGCCTCCCTCTCCACCCATCCTATTATATACTTACTCTAATTTCGATTTTCGATTAAAGTTACGATCGTTTCGTTTACGTCGAACGCCTCCAGTCGGTCACGCCTCCGATTCCCTTGTTCTGACCACGTGACTGAGCGTTGTGATGACTTCAGAACAAAGGAATCGGAGGCCTACTCGAGGCGTTCGAAGCGAACGAAACGATCGTAACCTGGCTAGGGGGGCAGGCATCTTACTAAATATGCTTCTATTTGTATTTTAAGAAACTCTCAAAAACTGCCACATACAGTTAAAGCAAGAGATAATGAAAAAGCTACCATTATTACTCCTATTAATAAAATGCATCGAAGGCCTACCTCGTGTGGACCCCCTGGTGGAAACGTCTGCAGGCTTGATCAGAGGAGTGCAAAGCAAAGATGGTGACTACGCTAAGTTTCTAGGAGTGCCCTACGCTTTAGTGGACGAAAATAATCCATTTTCAGTGAGTTACTATATTCTTTTTTATTCCTCAATCGACTCAAGAGTACCAAGCTTATAATTGGTAGGTCCATCCCAAAGACGAAGGAAGTAGCTGTTCTGGCGTGAAGTTGCTGCAAGCTGGTCTGGTCAGGAATGTTAGGAGCTGACAATAGAAGAAATAAACGAGCAAGCTAGTTCGCTTAGAGCCGGATTTCTAGGGTACCAGGTTAACTAGCGTAAGAACAAACGTTAAACGAATAAACGTTTTTCTTGTTTGTTATTATTATTTTTCTTTCTTTTCTTTTTTGTTTCTTTTGTTTCTTTTGTTTCTTTTCTTTCTTTTCTTTCTTTTCTTTCTTTTCTTTCTTTTCTTTCTTTTCTTTCTTTTCTTTCTTTTCTTTCTTTTCTTTCTTTTCTTTCTTTTCTTTCTTTTCTTTCTTTTCTTTCTTTTCTTTCTTTTCTTTCTTTTCTTTCTTTTCTTTCTTTTCTTTCTTTTCTTTCTTTTCTTTCTTTTCTTTCTTTTCTTTCTTTTCTTTCTTTTCTTTCTTTTCTTTCTTTTCTTTCTTTTCTTTCTTTTCTTTCTTTTCTTTCTTTTCTTTCTTTTCTTTCTTTTCTTTCTTTTCTTTCTTTTCTTTCTTTTCTTTCTTTTCGTTCTTTCTTTACAAGTCCTCTTCTTGAACTACAAGCATGATATTAAGTATTAATTAACTAACCTATCCTCCGTCATCTTTCAGGCCGCAACATCTCACCCTGGCTTCAACCACACCTTCGAAGCATACCACGACAATATCACCTGTCCCCAATACAACAACAACGCAGCTATGGGCACCATACAATGCTTGCAAATCAACCTTTACGTACCAAACTCGGCTGACTCACTCCATACTTTACCAGTAATGGTCTTTATACATGGCGGATCATTCATCAGAGGCCAGAAGTCTGAGCGGGACTTATCGCCGAAGTTCTTAGTTAGACATGATGTAATCATAGTTACTTTTAACTATAGACTTGGTCCGTACGGTTTTCTATGTGTCAGTGAAGCTGAATTTAATAATCTAGGTTTAAAAGATCAATTACTAGCTTTGAAATGGATTAAAGATAACATAGGAGCGTTCGGTGGCGATATCAAGAGAGTAACCGCTTTTGGACAATCGGCTGGAGCAATGTCTTTGGATATACAACTCTTAGGTGCACAAGGGTTAGTGAATCGAGCTATTGTGCAAAGTGGATCGGCTTTAACCACTTGGGTAGTGGCTGAACAAGATGATAGTCTACTTTTAAAGGTTGCTTATAAACTTGGATATGATGAAGACGATTTAAAAGGTGCTATGAAGTTTCTATCTAGTATTGATCCATTAAAAGTGATAGAAACAGCCAATGATTATATGTTTTTCGGACACGGACACCCTCATACCCGACCCTGTGTCGAAACTAAAGGAGATGATGCAATCTTAGAAGATTTCCCTATGAATTTACAACCTAAAGTCAAAGGAATGGATATAATGATAGGTCATACAAACAAAGAAGCAAAGTTTAAGTACGCAGACGATTCTAATAAAGAATTCTATAGAAATTATGAGTTTGAAGAAGAATTAGGGTTTATTTTTGAAGATATTCCAGACGTAGATACAGTCAGACATTTTTATATTGGAGATAAAATTTTAAATGAAGATTTGCAGAGTGTTATTCTCGACTACGGCTCAGATCTTGCCTTTAACTATCCAGCAGAAAGATCTGTGGACAGATATATTAATGCTGGAGCTAATAAAGTTTTCAGATATATGTTTTCTTATGAAGGAGGTCGTAATAAAGCTAGGATTTTGAGGAATTTCACGTCAGACGGAGCTTCACATGGAGACGATACAGCTTACCTTTTTGATATGTCAATGTTTGAAGATACGCCCCCTAATGAGGAAGATCAAAAGATCATTGATGCTTTGACTACGATGTGGACTAATTTTGCTAAATATGGGTAAGTGTAATCGTTTATGTAGATCCTCAGTGTGAGTGGGTTAAGCTTTTCAGCAATAGTTGGCGTTATCACAAAATTAGCAAATGTTCTAGAATTATTTATGAAAATTATTGAATTTTAATTAATTACTGCGTAAATACCAAGAATATTTACAAAAATAAACCGAAGTTAGGTCCAGTCATTTTACTATATTAACAAGATTTGCAATAGCGTAATGCGCAGTTCGGCATATTTTCTCAGAAAATGATTTCCTTTTTGTGCATAGAGCGGGTAAAAACACGCCTTGACGTGTAAGGGTGTCATACTAGACTGAGTGACTTATGACCACTAGGTAATAAGTATCGGATTACGATTTTGTTCGCTATGTCCTGTTTATTGGTAGTATATATTTAATGTCTTTGTACAGGTCCTTATATACATATATATATATATATGTTACTTTTCAGAGATCCAACACCTTCGACCACAGATGTGACCCCCGTGAAATGGCAGCCAGCTGATCGATCGCAGCGGCCATATTTGAACATAGACAAACAAATAACTCTAGAGAGCAGAGTGTTTCACGATAGGATGGCATTTTGGGACCTTTATTATAAGTTGTATGCTAACAAAATGAAAGGTTATAAAAGTGCTAATGGATCTAGATAAAATATGTTGTTAAGTGTTTTCAGTATTTTTTTTTCTTGCCCATTTCCCAATTTATTTCAGCTCAGTGTCGTGCAGTGACGTAGCTATTAGTCCTAAATATTAAAAGTTATCGAGGTTATTTTTCCACGGTAGGCCCTGCTAGCACAGTGACATGAGACGGAGAGTAGACCAGACTAATTGAATAGATTTCTTCCATATCATTTTCATATGGTTTTCATTATCTTTTAGAGAATTTCTACCGGAAGGTATGAATATTGTATAGCAAAGACGAAAATTTCAAAGATTTGTAACACCCCTACGAAGAGATTCCTAACATTTTACCTACTTTTGAAAGGAACTTTCTCTGTGTGCCTGTTATGCGTTCTCGGCTAAACCATTTTTGATGACATAATAACCACTAATAAAATAACCGATAATAAAAATTAAATCGATAGATTAAAAATCACGAGTCAATTTATTGGCACGGAAGTGTACTCGTCGTCGTTAGGGACTAGGTTAACGAAATGGGTTCTCCTTTCGATATCACAGTACATGCAGCAAGCGCAGGAAACCAATCACGAGTGACGTCTATGATGCGATGCGCGGCGAGCCAATCACTGACACTCCCCGCCCCCGCGTCTCACTTCATACCACCAAAGAGACCTGATATTTTACTTCTGCGCAAGTAACAGTCAGCGCTCAAGATCCGTGCCGATACCTGTTCCATTCTATGCCATTTCTTTTAATGGAGTGTCAGCTTAAAATGAATAGGGCAATTGTCGCAATGGGCGGTCTTATCGCTAAAAGCGATTTTTTACAAACAACCTTTGGAGGGATTTGACAGAGAAGGAGAAAAAAGATACGCAGTTAGTTCGTGGTGTTCTATTTACATATAAATTGCATATAATACAAAGAATATATAATATATAATATATGAAAGCAAAAAATTAATGAAATAATGAAATATGTATACTTAACTAATTTCGATGCGGTTTTTAGAAATACATTTATTATGGAGTGTTATTTGTTGTTTTTGTTCAATAATAAACACAAGTAGATACCCAATTTATTTATTAATATACAATACAAATGCGAAATTTCTCAATCGAATTTAATTGGACTCTTTAGCTTACCCCTATTAAAAAAAAAAAAATCGAAATACAATGCCAGGTCCATTTTTTTTACTATTGATAGGCTCACGTCTGACCACTACCACACTAGATGTTAAGCGATGATATGGTCGAAGAGCACGCTTGCCTAGAACCTATGGTTATAAAAGCGTTTACATGTTGCGAAGGATCCAGTCCAGGAAGGAGGTGACCCTGGAGTAGCCGGTCGCGAAGCCGGTCTGGCAGCCGAAGGGAGAGAGAATTGAGGTCACGCCGATCTGAAATGTATGAGTTGTCAAATGAGAATGTACGGAGTGGCTTACAAAATGTACAGAGTGGCTTACAAATTGTACAGAGTGGCTTACAAAATGCGAAATGTCAAATAAGAATCCAAATTTTATTTTAATGTGCCAAACAAAACATTTCGTTTTAATCCACCCATACGTGTTCCTCGTACGTCTTCAAATTATAGGCGGAACAGTTATATCATGCGTGCAAGCCGTAATTTCAATGACATATGCAAGGAATATGATTGGGATCCATTCACAATTAGTGTGAACTCGGCCAGAAGGTGCTTAAGCCTCAAATTCTTTAAGTAGCATTAGGTTTAATAGATTGTTTATTAATTATTTATGCTGTATCCTACTTAACTAAAAAACGAAGGTTTTTTTTTTTGTGCTCACACTATATTTTAATTTATTCTATGACATATAACTAACATAATAAATAGCGCAACATATGTCTAAAACGTCACACGTCAATATACAACCCGCCCCTGATCGTTCCCGGTGCAAAAGTGCCCATAATACTGGCCGCATTACCTCGCTGGATAGCGATGGCCATCCTTTGCACCAAGAACGACCCGGACCGGGAGTCACCCGTTGCTTCCCCGAGCCTACGGCCTAAATCCCCCACAAAACGCTTTGCCTCTGTACTCCAACTGCCCAGAGTCTCCACAGCAACGGGCACAAAATGGTAAAGCTGCACCAAGGAAGCGTACTTCAGCCTTTTTTTAAAGCAGGCGTCTTCAGCGGCGGCAGAAGCAGTGTGCATGGTGCGACTCAGGTGACTGGCGGCGACAGTGCTGACGCAAGTTGCGTCCCAGATCAGGCACTTCCCGTTCTTCCACGGCACCAGAGTCAGCCCATCCGGCCTCTTACCGTCAGACCTGCTAAGACCTGGAGGCTCAAGCACGCAGGGGATGTTTGCCGATATAAAATAGTATAAATAATATAGTTAAAGGAATTGTAAAAATAATGTTTAATTTATTCTAATGTGTATACGTGAGGACTTGTAATTATCTTTCCAATGATTCTTCTCTTCCACTTTCCAATGAGTCCTCCATGTACTAAATAAATAAATAAAAAGAAACTGCACGGAGTTTGTTATACCTAGGTTACGTCATAAAGAAGAAGAACAAACCCTGTTCCCGTAACGTTACCTGTGTTTTCTGAACCACGGGTTACCTATTCAGAAGTCGACCGAAGAAGAACGACCAATTAAAACTAAACTGCAACAGTCGGGACCCGTTAAAATAACCTGGACTAAAATAATTCCATATAATATGGGTCCCGACTGTTGCAGTTTTGTTTTAATTAAATTGGTTTCTACGCTACTGGACTGAAGTTATTTTTATTTCTTTTCAGTTTTTATTTAAAATTATTTTTTTAAATGTACTACTCTGTCAAGAAAGTACCGGGAAAAGATCAATAATACACAAAATGTCTGTTATTCATCCAAATTTATTTTATCACCTTCAAAGTATGCTCCTTTAGAAACGATACACTTGCGCCAACGAATAATCCATTCATCAAAACATTTTTTAAACGCTGCTTCCGGAATTGAGTTCAGTTCTCGCCGCGAATTCTCCTTTATGTCTTCTATCGATTGAAAACGGGTGCCACGAATTGGTAATTTGAGTTTAGGAAAAAGAAAAAAGTCAGCAGGAGCCATATCTGGTGAATATGGTGGTTGCTGGATGGTATTTGTTGAGTGTTTGGTCAAAAATTCGTTCACAATGATAGCCTTGTGCGAAGGCGCATTGTCGTGGTGCAAAATCCAAGAATTTTCTTTCCACAAATCTGGCCTTTCTCGTCGAATTCGCTCTCTTAAACGCCGCATAACGCTCAAATAATATTCTTTATTTACCGTTAGACCTTCCGGTAAGAATTCAGAGTGCGATAGTCAAAGAAAACAGTCAACATGACTTTGACTTCAAAACTTTGGCGTGGTTTTTTCGGTTTCGGTTCAGTTGGAAGGCGCCACTCCGAAGCTTGTTGACTAGTTTGCATGTCAAACTCGTAAACCCACGTCTCGTCACCAGTAACAATGCGTTTCATGAATGTTGGGTCCGAACTGACTCGTTCTAGCATGTCCTCAGCGACTTTCATGCGATTGAGTTTTTGGAGAAAATTCAGATCTTTTGGGACTAGCCGAGCAGCAACATGTTTCATACCCAAATGATTAGTTAAAATGGTACGGATCGACTCGTGAGATACAGAAAGTTCGGCGGCTATCTCTCTCAGAGTTGAATGGAGATTTTCAGTCACTATTTTCTTCACTTTTGCGATGTTAACTTCAGTTGCAGACGTTGACGGCCTACCAGAGCGAGGCAAATCTTCCATCACATCTCGACCGCTTTTGAACGCTTTGAACCACTCATAAGCACGAGTTTTTGATAAAGTCGATTCACCGTAAGCCTTCTGTAACATTTTCAGTGACTCCGAACACGAAATTCCATTGGCGATGCAAAATTTAAGACAAACTCTTTGTTCGATATTTTTGTCCATTATGAAATTCGCAATACACACTATATATGATATTACTAAAACCAGCACTGTATTTAATATAAATAACAGATGCAACTCAAACTCCGCGCCAAAATGGAAAACAGTTGTGCCAATCTAACAACTACAAAAAAACAAAAATTTGAATTTGGAACCATAAACAAATCATCCATTCCCGATACTTTTTTGACTGAATGTATTAGTTTATTTTGTTTATAAGATTGTAATATAATGTATTTTATCTATTAGTCTTAGTTGTCTGACAATAAAGAAATAATAATAAAATAAAAATGAAAAAATAAAATGGTTACCCATCCGACAGCGTCAAGAGCCTTGACTACCTTGTTTTCTTTTCTAGATAAACTTCTTCTCCTTCTTATTTGACTTCTCAAATCCAATTTCTTTGCTCTGGTCATAATAAAAATCTCCGATCTACCAATAATCGTCTTCTACGAAGTCCCACACACCGCTCTGGGTTTATCCAGTCCTCCTTCTTTGTCCAGACGATTTCTCTGTGGAATGCGCTCCCGCTGAACATCAGGATGGCGTCCAGTCGGTTCACTTTTAAGGTGATGGCACGTGAGCACATTCGCATGAAGTTGGTATAATCATCACAGCGTTGATTTGATGGATTCGTTTTTCATAAATAGATTGTTAATTTGTATGTATTTATCTAAGTATATATTTATTATTGTATTTCTTTTCTATTTCTTTACCATTAAGCTGCACCTACCATGTTTTATTTCTGCACCACCCTAAGGTCGACTGGTAGAAAATGCCTAAGGCATTAAGTCCGCCTTTGTACAGTGTAAATAAAATAAAAAATTTGAGATTCAGAAAAATCTAATCTATAGTGGTTTATTTAGACTTACCAGTAAAGCAGAACCATTGTAATTAGAAGTAAGGTTGTAATAGTTCTCGATAACCAGCGGGCCGCCCAGGTCTCCGCCGCACGCGCCCCAGCCATTGTCCCCCGACGTGCAGATCAGGTTGTCGCTGGAGTACGGCCTCTGGGGCAGCTTGTACCAGCAGTCGTACCAGTTGCTCCCTCTGACTGGGACGCTCACGGCGTTCTGCACCGTGTCGGGACCGACGGAAGACCCTGGAAACCGTAAAGCCGGGTTTACACTTTCGTGTTGTGTCGTATCGTGGCGCCTTATTCAATTTCAATTTAATTTACTGACTGGCCTGTTGGTCTAGTGGTTAGTGGCCCTGACTGCTATGCCGGAGGTCGTGGGTTCGATTCCCACCCAGGACAAATGTTTGTGTGATGAGCACGATCATTGGTTCTGTGTCTGGGTGTAATTTATCTATAATATGTACGTATTTAGAAATATATAAATATGTTTATCAGTTGTCTAGTACTCATAACACAAGCTCTGCTTAGCTTGGGACTAGACGGCGTTGTGTGATAGTTGTGGAATATTATATATTATTATATTATTCAATTTATTTATTCATGAACAATTCATATTGTGTCTGAAATTACATAAGATTACATTAATAAAATAAAATAAAATTTATTGTCATTACAATTAGTACTTACATTATTACCACTTACTCTAACATTACTCAGTCTCACATTAATTATATATCATAAATTATTCTAAATTGTTGATATGTCATCGTCTACTGAATAAAGACATTTCTCCAAAAGGAAAGCTTTGAGCTTTGATTTAAACGAGCTCGTCCAACCGACCGTCCGATAACCGTCCAGACCGAGCCCAAGTCGTCGACGGCGCATATTGTTCCACGCGCGCCTCAAGGAGATGTCAGCAAATGGTAGGGGCCCAGCAGGGTCGTAGCCTACTGATGCCACGGGTAGTGTGAAAACGACACCCGGGGCCCTGGGACGAAGGCAAAGAAGGAACAGGAGTGGGTTTTTAGTCAGTAAAAGTCTGACACTATCTCCCGTTCCGCCCAAGAGCGGAATTTGTCATAAGATGATTTTCCCACCCAATAAAAAAAAAGCTATTTTTGTTTTCAATTTTTGCTGTTGTCCCGTCATCAGTAAATCATTTGCCCAAGTGGTCCATAGTCTCAATAAGTCTGTGCTTCGCTGGTGTGACAACACTTACAGTCACTTGTCTTGCCATAGCCGGACACGCGCGCAATCACACCCTGGAAGGTGGAGTTGAGGCCGACAGGCGGCAGCAGCGCTGGCTGGAGGTTTTCTGAAAATATAATTAGCAACTAGCATTTCAAATATGCCAAGCATGCATTTTTCTATGGTCATGTAAAGAGAAGAGACGAAACACACGTTATTAAAAGAGTTATGAGTATACATGTGAATGGGTGGAGAGGGAGAGGGAGGCCAAAGAAAAGATGGATGGATTGTGTGAACAGTGATATGAAGGAAAAGGATGTTAGTGATAGTATGACGGTTGACAGGATAGGATGGAAGAAAAAAACGTGTTGCGCCGCCCCCAAATAAGATGGGACAAGGGCAGGAAGATGATGATGATTTCAAATATGTGTTTGAGGAAGGGTGGGGGCGTGGCGGGAGGATCTCGCTATGTCTTTTGTACACAAGTAAACAATACAGCTCTGCTTTAGCTCTTACATCAAGGCAAAAGCTCTAGAGGCTGCCAAAAAATTGGGAATCTTAGCTAAGGTGAGACGGTACTTCACGCCGGAACAGCTGCTCAACCTTTATCAAACGCAAGTTCGACCTCGTATGAAATACTGCTCTGATCTTTAGGTCTGCCAAATACCAGCTTGACGCCCTGAAGTTAATTGAGAAGCGAGCAAATCAAATCAAAAAGCATTTATTCCAAATAAACCATTTACAGGCACTTCTGAAATGTCAAGAAGTCAATCAGTCAGAAAAGTAAAAATAAATGACTATGGAGAAGAATGTGCAAGAAACTCCATGGACACTCTTTTCAATCATGTTTTGTAATTACAAATATCTCTGTTACATGTTTCTTGTTGCTATCATGTGAGAACAATGTAAATAAAATCTAAATATAGATATTAAAATAGCAACTAGCAGCTAAGAGATGACCAGCCTCAACTGACAGCGCAGAGCCAAGAGGATTATCGGTAATGGTGCACTTGTCGAGTCAAAACTCCAAAGCCTTGAGCATCGACGCCGAGCTGCTGGCCTGTTGGTTTTCTATCGATTACATTTCGGGTAGTGTGCGTTGGAATTACACAATTTAATTCCACCAAGTCCCTTCCATCATCGGACTAATAGACGTACGGGGTTGCGCGACCGATATATGGTAAACATCCCACTCATACGTACAAAGCGTTTTGGGAACATATTCATTATGCGTACAGCTAAGGAGTGGAATTCCCAGCCGGAGTCTGTGTTTCTTGATAGCTACAACCTAGGGGTATTTAAGTCAAGAGTGAATAGGTTACTTCTGCTCTATCGTTGGCCACATCATCGCTTACCATCACGTGAGATAGTGGCCAAACGCGAGCTTTTGATAATAATAAAAAAAATTGTGGTGACGTAACATTTCGGTTTGTGCATGCTTTTTCTGTTACTTGACAGTTTCCCCTTCCACAAGAAATAAAAGGTTTCTAGCTTAAATTCCTTTTATTTGTGTTTTTAGTAAGATAAAGCATATGATACTTTTTTATCCTAGGGCCAGCCCCACAACAAGATAAGATAAAGCTTCATTCTTCAGAATACAAATAATAGAAATGTTCTTAGAACTTACTGTGGAAGCTTACTGCCCATTTTAAGGTCAGCATGGCGAGATCATTGGCCATCTTCCGAGGATCGAAGCCTGGATGTACGGAGATACCAGACACCGCGTACCGCGAGCCGTAAAACAACTCGAGACCACCCAACACCACCTGAAACGTGAATGTGGCACAAAAACATATGAAAATTAGTTGGTATAAACTATAGTGCTTGACTGCGATCCCACCTGATGGTAAGCAGGGATGCAATCGTTGATGGTGAGGCGCACTAGTTTATTAAGAGCCTATTTACTCTAGCCTTGAAGACACCTAAATTATAATCGGACAGGAAGACCGCAGCAGGCAAATATATAGGATTTCAAAGTTACATTTACATTGAATGAATTAGTGTACCCGTATATTTATAATGTAAAGGAATCTACAAAAAGAAAAGAGGTGCCTTCAAAAAAAACTAGTAAAAAAGTACTCGTAAATGAAAATTAAACGTGCCCAAACTCGATGGGTTTGTGTCGTTTTAATGCCGAGTTCCTATGGCAACCTTCCAGCTCCATCATCAGATCAGCTCCATGTCATCATAATATTGCATTGTCATGCACTTTACACATCGCTGGCCCCGGGCAATATAGCGGTAAACGCCGGTTACGCCCTTTTTAATGTTATTTGATTTTTGGCTTCTCTGAGTATCAGTCTATCACTCTTATTTTTTTCAATTTTTTAAAATTAATATTTCTTTAAAATAAATGACAATAACAGCTTTATTGCATGAAAAATTGTCTTACGACTAAAAATGTTTTATTGCATTACTCTATGAACCATAACACAAAAAACCGGTGAACATCTTTACACTACATTTCTAAACAAAGAGTAACAGTAATAAATTTAACCGATGATACAGCTAAGCTTTGGCTATAAAATTTCCCTGAAGAAGGTGGTAATCGGCTGGTACGCTCGAGATCTAAAGCGGAAAATACGTCGTATTATATTCTTATAGTCCTGAATCTCAGTGGTTGATGTATTTATAAAGTCATTAAAGATGTTGCAATTGAAACAATAGCGTCTATAATTTGTATTATACATTTTTTCAATTATTTCATTAAATATTTATACCAATACAATTATTTTTAAAAGGTTAAATAGGTAAAAAAAATAGCTTTCATTTGACGTTTTGCACGCCTGTTTTGGATCATTGTACGCTGCACTATAAACAAATTAGCTTCTTTTATTTCTCCTGTAAAAACTGATTTTTGATATTACCTCTTTATTGCCCGGGGCCAGCGACATGTATACAACATTGCAGCTCAATCGATTGAAGATATCTGCTTCAAAATGGAGTTGCAAGATTTGAGCCGAACATACATAGTTAGGTACATACATACATTGCAAGTTACTGTAACTATAGATTTTTTATATTTCGTATTTAGTCCGATTGCCAAAATGCCAAGTCAATGTATTTACTTAGAATCTAATTTAATATAATACTTGTGAGATACTTACATTTTTTGTTTTCTTGCGCTTGCCAAGTTAATCAATTATTTTACACTTTTTTGTGTTTTTTTTTAGAGTTCCATATCACAAAAGGAAAAAACGGAACCTTTATAGGATAACTTTGTTGTCCGTCCGTCTGTCTGTCCGTCGGTCTGTCTATCTGTCTGTCTGTGTGTCTGTCTGTCAAGACCCTTTATCCCGGGAACGCGTAGAGGTATCCAGTTGAAATTACCCTAAGTTGTTAATTAGTTACCCTTCGCACGATAACTCCTTTGAACTATCCGCAGCCCAGCCAGGCATCGCACACAAGCAAAAATAACCAACTCCTGGCCAAAAATAATAGTTCTTTAACATGAAAAATAATTAATACATGGCATAAAAAGACAATGCCACCAAAAACATGACTTGTAATAGAAAACTTTTTACAAAAAAATACAACCGACTTAAATATTTAAAAAAAAAAATGGGCATGTGCGAGTCGGGCTCGCGCACTGAGGGTTCCGTACAAACTTACCTCTGAAAACAGTTCAATTTCCAAATTGAGTTACGAAGATTTTTCCGAATCGCTAATTACTACAAATTTACAGTTTTCAGATTTATTCCTATACTTGTGCTATAAGACCTTGCTTTATGGCAAATTTCAGGATTCTGGGTCAACGGAAAGTACCCTAGAATTTTGGCTCCCTCGAGAGTGTCGTAATATCCATTTTTTTGCGACATAAACGGCCGTATTTTTTTCTTTCGTTAACTTAGAATTTCGATTTTTTCACAGCTTCAAGGGCCCGCAGACCTGAGTATATGATTTTAATTTCAACTCGATACCTCTTCGCGTTTTCGAGATAAAAGGTCTTGACAGACAGATGAACAACAAAACGATCTTAAAAGGGTTCCGTTTTTACCTTTTGAGGTAAGGAACCCTAAAAATTGGAAGAGAGGAGAAAGAGAAATTGGAGAATTTACTGACCTCGATGTTCCTCCCCTGGCTGTAGCCGTCGTACCAGCACTGACCAGCCGTCAGCACCTTCTTGTCGCTCAGAAGTGTGCCGCTGCAGACAGACATTTGTCCCGTGGTCAACGTGATAAGCAGACCAGCCTGGAATGAGCTCAAAAATTATAATAGATATATATGTTCTTTATTGTACACCAAAAAAAAAATACAATAGGAACTTAAAATTAATAGGGTGTCGCAATGGGCGGTCTTATCGCTAAAAGCGATTTTTTACAGACAACCTTTGGATGAAATTGACAGAGAAGGAGAAAAAAGATACGCAGGTAGTTCATGGTGTACTATTTGCATAAATATATACAATACATAAACTAATAAATTGCATATAATACAAACAATATCTACTCGTATCTATCTATATATATCTATACTTATAATAAATCTGTAGAAGTGAAAATTCTGTACTTCGAAAATATCAAAAAAAATAAATGGCAGGGGGTGTTACAAGACCGACACCAACACAAAAATGTGATTAAAATATTTTTGTCTGTCTGTCTGTTTGTCTGTTTGTTCACGCATCACGTAAAAACTACCGGTTCGATTACAATTAAACTTGGTATAATTATTCTTTAATATCCTGGGCACCACACTGGGTCCTTTTAATCCCGAAAAAGTATATACAATAAAAACAAACTTAATTTTGCGGTTCGATCCCTAGACCCGATTACTGTACCAACTGTAATAATAAATTTGTCGTAGTCTCGAGTACACTAAGGGGCGCTGCACACGGCTAAGATACTATAATATTTTATTTTAAGATACAATATCGCTCGCCATACAATTCAAAGGACACGACGAAAATAATAAATAATATTTCATATTTTCGTATCTCAAAAAACCTAATAAAACCATTTTCGACTTCTACGCGGACGAAGTCGCGGGCAAAAGCTAGTCCATAATAATAAATAGCTGTTTGTTAGTCTCGCTGAAACTCAAAAACAGCTGAACCAATTTGGCTAATTTTGGTCTTAAAATATTCGAAATACCCCAGGGAAGGTTTAAACGGTGAGAAAAAATAGAAAAAAAGCAGGAAATAAGAAACCACATGGTCGGCGTCCCTGCCAGCTAACGAGTGGTCTAATATTCTTATACCAGCAGTATTATTAATAATAAAATACCCCACGTCCGTCATCAAATAAAAACTTGTAAACGTCACTTCTTCTTCTTAGCGTATCGATGGCAAAACTAGTTAAATTCTTTGCATGGCCCAGTATTCGGCCACGGCAATGCCGTCCGCTGATGCTGTCATAAGGTCCCTACGTGAACAGCTAACAGGGCACGTGATGCAGGATCGAAGGTGGGACATGGTCTGTGGAGAGACGCCGCACAAGCACTGAAGATCGGAACCGTCCGAGAACCCCCATCTGTGGAGATTGTCTTTGCTGCGCCCAACTTGGGTGCGGAGTCTGTTTAGAGTTTTCCAGGTTTACGCTAAGAAGAAGAACGTCACTCACCAAGTAAGGATTGTCGCCATATTGCGAAGGCATGCCTCCAATGATTCTTGAGCTCATCTGCCTCGCTTCCTTCTGCCTGATCCTCGCGGCTTCAGGGACGCCCACATCTTGATGGTACCCCAGAGCGTAACCCTCGGAGATAAAGATGGCGAAGAAGCAAGACAAGACCAGAAACCTCATGATGAAGGATCTGAACTGTTTCTTGTGGCAAGCTACGTGCAGAACAAAAACAATTTAGGTTCAGAAGTGCAGGGGACAGTCATCAGATTGAGTATATATATTCTTACTTACGTAATTACGTTAATGATAATAATTTGAAGTGGTGTATACTTCAAAGTTTCAATAGGTTGCCTATGCAACTAGTTCAAATCTGTGACTTTGCTTGTCGAACCTCAAAAGGAAAAAACGAAACCCTGATAGGATCACTTTGTTGTCCGTCCGTCCGTCCGTCTGTCTGTCAATACCCTTTATCTTGGAAACTCGTGGAGGTACCAAGTTGTAATTAAAACCACATACTCAGGTCTGCGGTCCTTTGAAGCTGTGAAAAAATCAAACTTCTGAGTTAACGAAAAAAAAAAACTTGAGGCCGTTTATGTCGCTAAAACGTGTATGTCGACACTCTCAAGGGAATTAACATTTATAGGGTACTTCAAGTTGACCTAGAATCCTGAAATTTGGCATGAAGCATGGTCTCATAGCGCAAATATAGGAAAAAAAACTGAAAAATGCAAATTTGTAGTTACGTCACAAAAATACTTTTTTTTGCCATTCAGAAAAATCTTCGTAACTCAAATCGGGAATTGAACCGTTTTCATAAGTAAGTCTGTACGGAACCCTCGGTGCGTGCGTCCGACTCGCACTTGCCCGGATTTTTTTATTTAAGTATTCAATTATTAATTTTTATTAATAACTAGCTTTTGCCCGCGACTTCGTCCGCGTAGAAGTCGAAAATGGTTTTATTAGGTTTTTTGAGATACGAAAATATGAAATAGTTGATACAGTAATTGGGTCTAGGGATCGAACCGTAAAATTAAGTTTGTTTTTTATTGTATATATGCAGTAGTATATTGCAGTGCGTCGGGGATGTTCGCCGAGTCTCGCATTGACTGTTTCTATGCAATCATGAGAAAACGATGCACATCCTTGGTACGCAGGGTCCGCGCCAGCTCCAACACCATCCTGAGGATGATGGCTGAGAGATTTGACTGTCAGTACATCAACCATTGTTGCATGGTTAATGTAGTGACTATATGAATATTAACATTGTATTTTAATTCAATTTATTTATTGTTTTGGATCTTTAACTGGAATAATTTATTACAATAATTTTTTTTTTTTTTTTTTGACATGGTAAGGATGAATTGAATTTTAATATAATCAATATCATTGTGTATGTATGTGTGTATTTTGTGTGAATTTGACTGTTATATTATGGGAATCATTTCCTGAAAATAAACGATTATTATTATTATTATATATACTTTTCCGGGATAAAAAGTACCCAGAGTGGTGTGTGATAATTTCTTTTTTAGTAGTTTTCTGTTGGCAACACTGGACATCTCAAAACAGTCTTGTCGCAGACCAGTCTGCGGTGTCGTAGACAAGTTTGCGACGTCGTAGACAATTCTGTCTAAGACAGTCTTGTCTCAAGTGTGCGCAGGCCCTAAGTTCCCAGGACGCGACGCTTCGAGCTTGCTAGTGTGAGTTGAGCAGTACTCTCTTGCGTTGTGACATGCACTTGTGTTAAAAAGGCACTTGTCACAAGTAGGTACTCTAATAAAATATTATAATAATCTTGATAACATTCTAATTAATACTTCAGCTAAGACAAGTTTCTCAAGAAATGTATAATTTTCAGAAATTAGGGACTTCACCTAGTCGTATCTGGTGTATATGTATGTACCGGTAATCAGGTAATGTTTCCATTGATGGGACTCAGGACTCCTGTCTTGGAGAGGGGATGGGTCGTAATAAAGCACGCGGGTCCAGTGCGGTTGCAGGGGATGAAACATGTCTTCGATATTTTGGTTCTAGGACTTACCGGGTTCCTCACGATGTCTTTGATTTTTAACCGAATTCCAAAAAAAACTTTTTACAAAAAAATATAACCGACTTCACTAAAAAACACTAAAACGATCAAAATAACTTTAATTTCGGAAGTCGGTGTTAAATAAGATACAAACAACACTAAGAAACACCGAAATCCGAAATTAAAGTGAAATCGGTTATTTTATTTTTTGGAAAAAGTTTTTTTATCACCACTGCTCTACCTACCTACCACACTACTACCTACTGATCTACCTGGGTTTGTAGTTTTGAACCCTCGACGTACCTCTCGTAAGTTACTTCTAAGTAAGCGCGTTCCATCGTCGACCGCCTCATCGCTTTCCATCAGGTGAGATGGCGGTCAAGCGCGAACCTATCACGAATAAAAAAAAAAAAAAAAAGAAAAGTTGGGGCCGTTACCACTGGACCACGATTGCTCGTCTACTGCTTGGTAACTGCATTTCTGAAAGGGATAAGAAATACAGTCATGGCACGCAAAGGACAACTGAAGGACAAATTTCATACCTCAAGTGTCTACACAACTGGACAATAGATATGTGGGAATAATTGAAATAGGCAACAACAACAACTTAGAGGCTACAACTTGAGGGTCTTTAAGTCAAGAGTGAATAGGTTACTACTAGGCAAGAGTGCTCCATCGTCGGCCACATCATCGCTTACCATCAGGGGCCCAAGTCTGCTATTTTTATAAATTCGTCATTCCAACACGATTCCATTGTCATTTTGCTAAAAATTCGTAATCTGCTAATTCATAATGATCGATTATTGACCGGTCAATGGTCTCGTAATAGAGTTGTAAAATGACAATATCGAGCTTATTAAAAACAATGTATGCACAATGACATCCTGGTAGCTCATTGATCAAAGGAACTGTCAAAATTTTAGCTGATTACCACATACGTCAGATATTCATTTGTCAATATGTACAAGATTACCATTCTCTGCCACTTCTTTCAAGGGAGTGTCAGTGGTTGACCATTGGAAAGTCATAATGACGCCATTACATTAGTAGATTACCAAACTTTTTAAAATCAACAATTATGACATCAATGATAGACCATTCTGACACTATTGTAATAGCAGACTTGAGGCCCAGGGCCTCAAGTCTGCTATTCCCTTGAGAAAATCGAAATATACGTTTTTTTCTACGTAAACGGCCGTATCTTTTTTTTTCGCTAATATAAAAGTTTAATTTTATCACAGCTTCAAAGGAGTACAGATTTAAAAATATGATTTTAATTTCAACTGGATACCTCCACGCGTTCCCGAGATAAAGGGTCTTGACAGACAGACTAAAGGACAACAAAGTAATCCTATAATCCGGCAGACATAAGGAGTGAAACAAACACAAATAGATTTAGACGCAAAATTAAATTATATTATTTAGAAATGTTTTAAGTACATTTAAGTATGTCTAGAGACTCGCCGACCCCACAGTCAAACCATTGCAATGGTTTTGTGGGGCTTATCTTATAAATTACTTACCTTTTGGAATAAAGATAAATAAATAAATAAATATAAGATTTCCGTTTTTTTTCCTTTTGAGGTAGGGAATCCTAAAAAAGATTACAACCAAATTGACCTAATTGAGAAGCTCCTCCTATTTTTGAAGTGGGTTAATTACAAGTGTTTTGTTATTGAACCAATGACGCAAAGAAAGTTACTCAACCAGGTAAATTATTATTAGAATTTTTCAAGAGGATTGTAATGAAGTGCAGGCGTATTCTAAGCTTGTCCTATTTATTTGTAGCTAAACAATTAATATTTTTTCAATGTGGAAGGAACACAGGTAAGCTTTAGCGCGATTACCGTGGCTGTAGTCAGTAAAAATCTGACGTTATTTATTATTTATTTATTTAAACTTCATGTAGGACACGGTGGAGCATACGGTAGAGGTGTGCCCCGCCTGGGTAGAGCACCGCCGTGTCCTTGTGGGGGCGATCTCTCGCGCCGGGCCTTGGTACAGGCCATGGTCCGGACCGAGGAGAAGTGGCAGGCTGTCGCCTCCTTCTGCGAAGCAGTAATGCACGCGCCGGGATCCCGATCCCGATTTCCAGCCACCGTAGGCGCTGGCTTGCAATGGGTAGCTCGCCGTCCGGTAACCGTCCGAACTGAGCCCAAGTTGTAGACGCCGCGTAGTGTTCCACGCGCGCCTCAAGGAGATGTCAGCATAACTGTACGGGCCCAGCTGGGTCGAAGCCTACTGGGGCCATGGATGAAGCAAAAGAAAACCCCGAGGCCCTGGAACGAAGGCAAAGAAGGAACAGGAGTGGATTTTTAGTCAGTAAAAGTCTGACACTATCTCACGCTCCGCCCAAGAGCTGGGGATGTCATTGGATGATTTTCCCACAGAAAAAAAAAAACCAGGACAAATGTTTGTGTGATGAGCATGATCATTTGTTCTGTGTCTGGGTGTAATTTATCTATAATATGAATGTATTTAGAAATATGTTAGCATGTTTATCGGTTGTCTAGTACTCATAGCACAAGCTCTGCTTAGTTTGGGACTAGATGGCGTTGTGTGAAAGTTATGGTATATTGTTGTTATTATATTGTATTTTTTTTTTTTTATTGTATTTTAGTATTTTTTTATTATTCATCAAACATAACATTTTGACAAAACATCAATTAAAGAAACTTTAAAATATACTATCCAAATCCAATCAGTGCTTTTTATCATCTACAAAAGGTTGTGCAAGGGCACATATTGGTCCTTAGAGCCGGATCTGTACCAACCACCAGCTGACCACCCGATGTACAGCGAGTGACCACCCTTCCGTTTTTAACACCTTTACGGTCCGGGCTAAGCGTTTCGCCTTGTCTTTTATACCGCGTATATCGAATTATTGGAACAGTTTTCCTGTTGCGGTGTACCCGTCCGATTATAATTTAGGTGTCTTCAAGGTAGAGTAAATAGGCTCTTAATAAACTAGTGCGCTTCACCATCAACGATTGCATCACTGCTTACTACAGGTAGAATCGCAGTCAAGCACTAGATTATTACATTTAAAAAAATATGATTAAGGAAATAAATAAATTAATGTAAGTCACACATTGAAACTAATAGTTACCTAGCCAATCCATTGAAACTTTGAAGTGTATATGGTGCAGTCAAAACTCTTAACCAGTCAAAAGTACTATTGACTAGTAAAATCAAATCATCAATCAAATCAAATAAAAATCAATCGGGTTGGTCAAAAGTGGTTTTGACTGAAAATTATTGGTTGTTAGTACTTTTGACTGCAAATTTGCGGTTAAAAGTACTTTTGACTGACGCTCTTCGTCAAAGGTAGTTTTAACTGCAATAAAGCATTAGTCAAAAGCATAAAATTTCGCGTCTTCCACATCCATTGCAAACTTTTCATGTTTTTCTTTTTTCATCACATTGAAATGACTATCTTTCATATCTTTTATCGCTAAAATTCTTCGCAAAAAGCGTTCTGTCTTTTCGTAGTCTCTCATTTTTGTTCTAATATCAGCACGTTCTCCACTAATAATCTATACTTTTAATAAATCTGTAGAAGTGAAAATTCTGTACATTGAAAATATCAAAAAAATAAATGGCATATTTCATATTTTCGTATCTCAAAAAACCTAATAAAACCATTTTCGATTTCTGCGGACGAAGTCGCGGGCAAAAGCTAGTGAGTTATATAAAAGTTTATATGTGCGTATGTCGTTAATTTTATCGACCACCTTAATTTTTTAAGAGTTTTGTCTGATACGACCAGTCAAAACCACTTTTTACGGAATCACTTAGTCAAAAGTATTTTTAACTGTTATTTTAGTTAAAAGTATTATTGACTAAAGCCTACGGTAAAAAGTACTTTTGACTGATTTTGCTAGTCAATAGTACTTTTGACTGGTTAAGAGTTTTGACTGCAACATATACACCACTTCAAATTATTATTATCATTAACTTAAGGAAGTATATATATACTCAGTCTGATGTCTATCCCCCTCACTTCTGAACCTAAATTGTCATTCTACACGTAGCTTGCCACAAGAACCAGTTCAAATCCTTCATCATGAGGTTTCTAGTCTTGTCTTGTCTCTTCACCATCTTTATCTGCGAGGGTCACGGTCTGGGGTACCACCAGGATGTGGGCGTCCCTGAAGCAGCGAGGATCAGGCAGAAGGAAGCGCGGCAGATGAGCTCCAGGATCATTGGAGGCATGCCTTCGGAGTTTGGCGACAATCCATATTTGGTGAGTGATTAGCAAGTTTTTATTTAATCTTCTCTGTTAGATAGTATCTACATTTGTATCCCACTACGGACCCGATTTCCGGCCAACGTAGGCGCGGGCTTGCGGACGGCGAGCATTGGGTGGCTCGCCGTCCGATCGTCTGGTAACCGTCCGGACCGGACCCAAGTCGTCGACGGCGCGTACTGTTCCGCACGTGCCTCAAGGAGATGTCAGCAACCCAGCAGGGTCGAAACCTACTGGTGCCATAGTTGATGCGAAAGAGATCCCCGGGGCCCTGGAAAAATGAGTGGGTTTTTAGTCAGTAAAAATCTGACACTATCCCTGCTCCGCCCAAAAGCGGGGGATGTCATCAGATGATTTTCCCACCTGCAAAAAAAAAAATACCCCACTACGGAGGGTTATGATTTTTACCCGAATACGGCAAAGCCAAAGGTTATGGTTTTGACAGGCTATGTATGTATGTATGTAAGTACGTTCATCTGTTCCCTCATAGCTCCTAATCTACTTATCGGAACTCGACATATGAGGTATCGTTAGAACCGTCTTAATTGTCCGCTGAACATAGGCTACGTGAACTCGGGCTCAGTCTTTACCGGACGGTTGGACGACGAGCTGCCCATTGCTCGTTGTCAGATAGTACCTACCCACATGCAGCTCACATCTTGAAATACACAGTTGCAAAACTATCTCATAGAGGGCAAAAACATAGTTTATAATATCAATAACAACTAAAATAAGTTAGTCTGCGCTCAGCTTTAGGGCTATATTTCACCAGGACACCATGGCGGCGCGACCAGTTGCGCCGCCATGGTGTCCCGGTGAAATATAGCCCTTTCATAAGATAGATTTGTAGCGACATCTATGGCGTCACATAAGAACTATAATAATGCATCGCGCAATTAAAGTTCTCCGCTTGATTAGAACATATAGAATAGCCCGGAAATCATCTATCGGGCAGTTGCCCACCAGACATAATCGGCAAAGTCGGAGGATCCTCCCTCTTCTACGGAGATTTGCAAGACTTAGAAATCAGAAACGTTTATTTCAACCAATTACAGGCACTTTTCAATTATCAAAATGTCGGTCAGACAAAAAAATAACAAGTGAAGCTAAATTGCACGTTCCAAAGCGTAGATCTCCATGGAGAAGAACGTGCAAGAAACTCCATGGATACTCTTTTAAATCATATTATGAGTTACATAAATCTTGGTTACATATTTTTTGTCGCTTCTAATATGTGAGCACAATTTAGATAAGTAATAATAATTAGAAAATAGAAATCGAATTAAGCCACTAGCAGCTAAGAGATGTCCAGTCTCAACTGACGGCACCCGTTCACGAGCATGACGCGTGCATCAGCCCCACTCAGCTCAATTATTTTGAAGGGAACCGACGACGTCTGTCAGATCTGATAGTATATTATAATTTTTGCGCTCATTCCAGGCTGGTCTGCTTATCACGTTGACCACGGGGCAAATGTCTGTCTGCAGCGGCACACTCCTGAGCGACAAGAAGGTGCTGACGGCTGGTCAATGCTGGTACGACGGCTACAGCCAGGGGAGGAGCATCCAGGTCAGTACAAGTGGCACACGGTGGCTGTAGACATTCAATTTCTTGTTTTTACCTGCATCGAATGACAAAGACTTCTTCTGTACCGAGTGGACCGAGATCCCGGTATCAGACTTTTACTGACTAATGGCATGTTTAAGACTTCAGTCTTAAGGGTTGACCAGATGGTTGCAAACCAACGTCCGAACTAAGGTGACCTTGCTGGTTTCAATCCGTGTAGACAGCAGTTGTAATCTATGACCTTCAACGCCCTCGGTTGGGAGGCGCGTTTTCCCAACCACCGAACGTGTTGGCGCCTGGTTTACCTATATCCATATAGCCGCAACACAAACCAAACACATAAACCAAGGTCACCTTGGTTGGAACGCTAGTTTGCAACCGTCTGGTCAACCCTTAGAGGCGAGCAGCGCGGCGAGCGGGGCGGCATCGGTACGGTACGCGGGCACGCAGCACCATGAGCGGCGTCTCGAGGCGTTCTTCAAACATTTTATACTTTAGATTTTCATACTTTTGATCTTACCGCTCGCCGCCCCGCGCTTAGTTGCAGCTCACAGCGGCAAGGTCGTGAACAGGCCGTAAAGGCAAAGTCAAAGTCAAAGTTTTTTATTTCACATAGGCCTACATGGGCACTTATAAAACGTCAGAAGCTAGTGCACGGTTCCAAATTGGTTGTTTCCTATGGAGAAGAACCGGCAAGAAACTCCATGGTTACTCTTTTAAAAAAGAATTTGTTGTTACAATATTTTCTGTTTACAATATATTGGATTTATTATGTAAGGACAGTGTAGACTCTAGTGTGTAGACTGGTCAATATTGTACTATAAAGTACAATAAAAATAATCATAATAAAAAGGAACCTAAGAATTCGCGGTGTCTACAGTGTTCTCACATTCACATTATAAAAAAGAGGCTATATAAATAAAAGCCAGTAAAATAAATAATTACAATTATTAATAAATAATACGTTAACAATATAAATACTAATAAATAAATAAAAAATAAAAAATAATGCAAAAGCAATGTATATATTACAACAAATGTGGAGCAGTCAAGAGATACATTTACAAAATATTATGAGCTACCAGGGGGCCACAAGTGCAGAAGCAGTCATTGCCAAACAAGCGTGTCTTCGACATAGTCTTTAACCTTGTAATACGCTTTTTTAGTTAGGACACGCTTAATATGGGTTTTGAACTTTCCTTCGCTAAGTTCAGTCACCACCTTTGGCAGCTTATTATAAAAGCGACAAACCCAGACGGCGTAAAACCCAGTGTTTATTTATTTATTTATTTATTTATTATGGCACTCCAACGAATAGTTCGCAAAAACATTAACAAAAGAATAATATTAACAATATACAATTATCACAGCGAATTCTTCACTTATAGGTGTGCACAGCACTTACAGGATTTAGTGAACTATCAATCTATCAGTTAAATAAATTATGTCAGGATGAATTAAGTTGCATTACATTAGAATCCATTATTTAATTGATGTCAGATTTAATTAAATTATATTGGAATACATTAAAATACACTAGATTACATTAAATGGCAATAAATTACACTAGATTACATTAATTGGCAATAAATTACATTAAATTAAATTAAAAAAATTAAATTACAATAAATTAAATAAATCAAATTACAATAAATTAAATTACAATAAATTACATTACATTAAATAGTGAGCAGTATTATGTTATGTCATTGATCTACGAGCTGGTGCAAAAGATGCTTCCGAAACTGAGCCAAGGTATTGGAGAAGATGTCAATGCTATTGGTTCGAGAGTGACTTTCATTATACGTTCTCATCATGCGGTTCAGTGGCGTCAATCGTCCGAGGTTTGTTCGAGCTGCATACGGCAAAAACAAATCCAATTTACGGTCAGGCCTGGGTTGACAACATCGGGGGACTGATAAGTTTATGTCATCCAGAAGTTTAGGTACATGGATCAAACCATTGACAATTTTGTATAACAAGATTTGGTCCATAGTTTTTCTGCGATCTTCAAGGGTTGTTAATCTGAAATGGCTTAACCTTTCAGGGTAAGTAGCTGTATTAGGACAGCTGCCTGTCCTGTACCGCAGATACCTGGTAAACCCTCTTTGGACCCGTTCGATTCTATTTATATGAACTCTATAACTAGGATTCCACACCTGCGATGAGTAGTCCAGCACACTCCTGACGAGAGTGACGTAAAGAAGTTTAAGTGCACGTACGGACTTAAAATCGTGGCAGACACGCTTCAGAAACCCCAACATCTTGGTAGCCTTCTTGACGATATTGTCTATGTGTGGAATGAAAGTGAGCCGACTATCAAGGTATACACCCAGATCGCGAATCGTGTTAACTTTCTGAAGCGTTATACCATCCAAAGAATACGAGGATTGAAATGTATTGCATTTCCTAGTGAAGGTCATATGGTAACACTTTTCAGCATTGAGAGTCATCTTGTTCTGTATGCACCAATTGTGTATTGAGTCTAGATCCTCTTGTAGTAAGGATATGTCTCTGGCTGAGTTTATTCGTTTGTACAACTTTACATCATCTGCAAAAAGTGAACATTCACTGTGCTTAATACAGTTTACGATGTCGTTAACGAATATTAAGAACAAAATCGGACCCATATGAGACCCTTGTGGAACTCCAGAGGTTGAATAATAGAAAGAAGACTGATGTCCCTTTACTACGACTTTTTGCTTTCTTTCAGTCAAGTAAGATTTGAACCACTGGAGAAGTCGGCCGAATATGCCAAGGTTTGAAAGTTTCTGAAGCAGTATCTTGTGGTCGACTTTGTCGAAGGCACTGCTGAAGTCTGTGTAAATGGAGTCTACTTGTGAACGACAGTCAATAAGTCTGCCGAGGTCATTGACGTAAAGGGCCAAGTTTGTTGTGGTGGATCTTTGTGTGCAAAATCCATGCTGTTGGGGCACCAGCTCTGTTTTAAAGTGCGATGTTAGCAGAGGACACATCAGGGACTCAAAAACCTTTGAAAACACTGACAAAATCGATATTGGCCGATAATTTCTACAGTTCTCCGCTTCACCTTTTTTGTGGATCGGAACTACGTTGGCTTCTTTCCATTTAGAAGGGAATTCGGCTGTTTCAATAGAGTGGTTCAATATAATTTTAAGTGGAAAGGCTAAGCTACTCGCACAGTTTTTGAGAAGTAGTGGTGGGAAACCATCCGGTCCAGCGCCCTTGCATACATTTAGCTTTTTGAGGGTTTTCAAAACCTCCTTTTCAGAAAATGTGACCAGACCTAAACTATTTTGAGGATACTTGTGACCTTCCTGAAATGAAGCATGTAATGTGTCATCCGATGAGATGAAAGTCGAGGAAAAATGAGCTGCAAAGAGGTTGCAGATCTCACCTCCGGATGTGGCTATCTGATTACCAAGCTTCATTTCGGACGGTAGATCATTGGATTTGGACCTCTTTGCCTGTACGAAAGACCAGAAAACTTTGGGATTCTGTGTTAAGCCCGTCTCGATTCTTCCCACGTAATTAATGTAGCTTTCTTTTATCATACAATTAGCTCTTTCGCCCAGCAATCTATATTCGTAATTATCGCGAGGGTTTTTATATTTTTTATACCGTTTTCTAAGCTTTTCTTTTTCATTTAAAAGCCTTATAAGAGCCCTCGGGAACCAAGGGGGGTACAAACTTGTTGCTTTTTTTGTTTTTGGTACGACCTCATCAATTATATTATGAAGCTGTGTATAAAGTACTTCTACCATTGCATTGACATCCTCACACTCAGACAAGCATTTATTCCAATCGATTTTTTTTATTCGCTCATTCAACAAAGTATAATTCGCATTGCGGTAATTGTATTTTACCGTGCGTTTACATTTTAGTGAACTTATAGTAATATTTTTTATAACAATTTCCAATGGTGGGTGATGGGAGTCTACAACCGACAAGGGGGTTTTACATTCATGAACAAATCCACCCGGGAAGTTACTCAGTATCAGATCAAGGGTTTTTCCAAGTTGGTTTGTTACAGGGTTCAATTGTTCAATATTATTCAAGGACATGCAGTCTATAAACGAGTAACCTATTGGATTATTGTAATTACTTGGTGATGTGGATGTACCTTGAATTCCGGATTCCTCCAGGGTCCATTTAATAAATCCAAGATTGAAATCACCAGCTATAAGTGTATGGCTTCCGGTCGAGTCGATGACAGAGGTAATTTTGTCTAGTAACAAGTCAAGTGTTTGATGCTGTACAGGTGGTGGGAGATAAACAGCACAAATGTTCAGGCGTTGGACTTTTGTCCCGGTTGCAACCTTCAGGCTCACCCATAGGTTTTCAGAGTCTGTCTCAAACTGAGACATGCGAGCAGAGTCAATAGACTTGAGAACGGCTATTAAAACACCTCCACCCTTGTTCTTCTTCACATTCGTCGAGGATCTGTCTCTGCGGTATATATTGTATCTACAATCAAGTATTTCCCCGTCGTTAATGCTATCGTCTAACCATGTTTCTGTACCAATGATTACATCGTAGTTCTTGTCATACGCATTTAGCATAATGTTACTTAATTTGGTTCTCATTCCTCTAAAATTCTGGTAATAAATATTGAATGTAAAGCTTTAATACACGTGTTTTATGCCGGTGATTGAAATGAAGAATCAGAGTGACGCAATTGCTTCGAGGCTGCGTATTTGTTTGGCTGGTAGCCCATCTGATTTTCGAATAAGGATGCGTCCAGTGTTCCTTCAGTTGACCTTTACACCTTAACTACTTCGAACTATCCGTCCTGCCCTACCAGGCTGCCAGGCATTCAGCCCTAACTGCTTACGTCACATTGCTGGCAACACAACGCACTATCAAACGGGAAACGACTTGTCTGCTGCGGTCTTCCCGTCCGATTATAATTTAGGTGTCTTCAAGGCTAGAGTGAATAGGCTCTTAATAAACTAGTGCGCTTCACCATCAACGATTGCATCACTGCTTACCATCAGCTGAACATTATTCATATATTTTTGTTTCACATTCCCGTCCAGGTGGTGTTGGGTAGTCTTCAATTGTTCTACGGCTCGCGGTACGGGGTGTCCGGTATCTCCGTACATCCGGGCTTCGATCCTAGGAAGATGGTCAATGATCTCGCCATGCTGACCTTGAGTTGGGGAGTAGCCTTAAACAGTAAGTTGCCGCTGAAACTGACATCATTAATCACACAAGTTGGTGCAACCGTTAATGTGACCCTTGATAACACCCAATTGCGGGATGCATATCGGCTCCCCGGTAAACCAGGTACTGTCAGACCAATTATTGCAGAATTTACAAATGTTCACATTAAAAACAAATTCATAACGAGTGCGCGCGACTTCAATAAAGCCCACCCCAATGAAGGCCGTCTTAACACACAATGCATTGGTTTACCCGGTGATCGTCGACCGGTATACGTTGCGGAGTACCTCCCGGTTGGTTCCAGAAAACTTTTCTACGCAGCAAGAGAATTTGCAAGGCAAAAACAGTATAAATTCTGTTGGACGGCAAATGGAAACATTTATTTGAGGAAAATAGAGGGAGTGAAACAAATTCTCGTCAGATCAGAACAAACCCTACGCGACCTTGAAAAAGAACTGGATATCAGCTCGGAGCAAACCCTATGCAATCCGCAAGTGGACCTAGAAGCCAGAACAGAACAATTCCACTGTGACCAGCATCTAGACATGGACACCAGACCGGAACATATTCTTCGCGATCTGCAATTGAATACGTATACAAACCAGTGACTAAGTTTTTTATCTATGTTTACATGTGGGTTCAAATCTTATAACTATAAGTGCATTTCAATAAGGTACTACTTTAATTTGTTAATGTTTTTACTATGTCTAATATTTTTCTCAGATACCCACACCCACAATTATATCACAATAAAGACACATTACTATATACATTCCCATATATTAAGTTGTTACATACTTTACTTTTACAAAACAAACACAAATCCACGCAAACAAACTTCACACAGAACTGACACAATGCCTCTTTTAAAATGGGGTAATAATCACACCTATAGCTTTCAAATGCCATTTACATTTAACAAAAAAACATATCCCTGTATCATCTTTGCGATTAATACCCTAGTAACTCAGATAAACGTATTAGTTCATATAAAATCATTCATATATTTTTATCAACAACTATCTACCAACCAGAATGTAAAAATAACACTATTATTACCCTACTACATTAACACTTACGAATATCTACCTGTGACACTTATCGGAATAAACATAACCGCTAATGGATGACTCACTACAGACAGCTAATGATATAGATAACATTGAAATTGCCTCGTCTATTGAATGTGATTGTTCGAACCTCTCGGAGCATATTTTTATCAAACAAAATGACTTAACTATGGTTTCACAGAACATTAGGAGTATTTATTGCAATTTTGATAACTTTATGTTAATGTTATCTACTTTTAAATTCGACTTAGACTTAATTATACTTACAGAGTGCAGATTGAATACTAGTAAACCTCTACCCCAAATACCTAACTACGACTGCCATAGTACTACAAGACAGATGAACCAAAATGATGGAGTAGTTATTTATGTAAAAAATACGCTTCAACCTAAAATCTCAGAAATACAACTATCTCAAGCATCTTGTATCCAGGTGGACATACTGAATAATATAGTGTTGTGCATTTATCGGTCCCCGTCACATACAAATATTGATATGTTTTTAGACTCACTTAGTTTACACTTAGACACATTACCTTCACAAAAAAATATCGTAATAGCAGGTGACATTAACATTAATATCAGGATAAAAGAAATCGAAACGTCTCATGAATGTACGAACCGAAACAGCTACCTCAGTATGTTATCTGCCTATGGTATACTAGCTGGTCATTCACTACCTACCAGAGATAGGAACTGCCTGGATCATTTCATGATACGGCTTCATAAAAAAAAGACTTCCGCCTCAATTGCTATTTTGCACACTACAATTACCGATCACTATACAACTTTTCTAGCACTTTCTAAAATAAAAAATAAAATTGTTCCAAAAAAAACTACTACTAAATTAAACTATGAACAAGCCCTAAAATATCTACACGATAATAACCTTGCTGAATTAATGTTTTGTAATGACCCCGACCTTCTAACCGAATTACTCATACAAAAACTGTCTGACTGTATCATTAACAATACCATAACATCGAATATCCCAAACAGTAAACGAATAATCAAGCCGTGGATCACTCAAGGAATATTACGCTGTATTAAAAATAGAAACAAAATGCAAAAATCGTTAAGGGCCGACCCATACAACACAGTTTTAAAAATTACATTCTGTCGATACAGAAACTATTGTAATAGTCTCATTAAAAAATTAAAAAGAAAATATGAACGGGAACTTATCACTAAATCTATTAAAAACACAAAGCTACTATGGAAAAATATAAAATCAATTACCTACACAAATAAATATAAAAATCAAAGCACTGAACTACTAAACACTAAACCGTCCCCAACTGAATCTGTTAACTTTGTTAATGACTACTTTGTCAATATTGGAAAGGAATTAGCACAACAAATACAAAATGGCAATACCCACTTCTATCAACCCTGCAATTCAAGTAAGCGGAATAATTCTTTTGTGCTTTTAAACACTGACGCCAAGGAAGTAGAAAATACCCTGATGGGATTGAAATCTAATAGTGCCCCCGGATGGGATAATATCTCAACTAGCTTTTTAAAGTACTGTCACAAAGAAGTCGTTCCCATCATTACCCATCTGATTAATGTCTGTTTCAACTCTGGTATTTTTCCAACCCTACTGAAAAAATCTATTATTACTCCAGTTCACAAGGGGGGGGACAGAGACGATGTCAATAATTATAGACCTATTTCAGTCTTACCGGCTATATCTAAAATCTTAGAAAAACTAACAAATACGAGACTTGTTAACTATTTGAACAAATTCAAAATTATATCATCTTCGCAATTTGGATTTAGGCAAGGTATATCTACTGAGGATGCAATTGATGCTCTTAGCTCCCTGGTAACTGAACATCTTGATGCAGGGAAGAAATGCATAACGGTATTCCTAGATCTCAAAAAAGCTTTTGACACCGTTTCTGTTCCAACCCTTGTAGCAAAGCTGGAAGGAATTGGAATAAGGGGAATTCCACTTAATTTTTTCAAAGATTATTTATCAAACAGGAAGCAGAGAGTTAAGATGGGAACTTATACTAGTGATGATGCTGACGTACTATATGGCGTACCGCAGGGGAGTGTTTTAGGCCCTACATTGTTTCTTACGTATATAAATGACCTCTGTAACCTAAATGTAAAAAACGCAAATATTTTTTCGTATGCAGATGATACCGCTGTGGTTTTTTACGGAGACGACTGGTATGATGTAAAAGTCAAAGCTGAGTTAGGTATGATCCAAATTGCCAATTGGCTCAGAGATAATTTACTGTCACTAAATACAACAAAAACGAACTATATATGTTTTTCCATCTCTAAACATTCTCAAGATGTACCCCTTAACATTAAAATACACTCATGTAATACAACCTCAGATGAAAATTGCAAGTGTCCTATAATTGAGAAAGTTTCGCAGACAAAATACTTAGGCATCATAATCGATCAAAAATTATCCTGGTATTCCCATCTTGAACATATTACTGCGAGACTTAGGAAACTGGGATGGATTTTTAAATCGCTAAGACATATACTTCCAAAAAATATAAAACATAAACGCGAATCTTCTAGAAATCTCCTAAATGAAATCTATATATCAATTGCGCAATCTGTTATAGTTTACTGTATACCTGTATGGGGAGGCGCGGCTAAAACAAAATTTATCATTCTAGAAAGGGGACAGCGATCCTTATTAAAAATAATGTATTTTAAAAAGATCAGATATTCTACTGAAAAGTTATACGAAATTAGTGATCTACTTTCAGTTCGGAAATTGTATATTGTTTACACTGTTCTAAAAAAACATAAAACTCTTGTATATGATCCAAAAATAATGTCAAAAAGGCGGAAAGACTTGATTGCACAAATTCCAACAACTAGAACGAAATTTGCGGCCATGCAATATCAACATCGATCTGCTCAACTTTATAACAGGGTAAATAAACAAATATTCATTTATCCTAACGCACTACATGAATGTAAAAAAAAACTAACAAACTGGATAAAACCATTTACATACACAGTCACAGAGTCACTCCTTCAACCCATGAACTAATGTCAGTCACCCTCACATCATCCACATCTTATTACATCACATTGCACCACAGATCATCACATCACATCACATCACATCACATCACATCACACCACACCACACCACATAACACCACACCACATCATACCACACCACACCACATCATACCACACCACACCACATCATACCACACCACACCACATCATACCACAACACACCACATCATACCACACCACACCACATCATACCACAACACACCACATCATACCACACCACACCACATCATACCACACCACACCACATCATACCACACCTTTTCTATCTCACATGCCAACACATAATTATAGCTTATCATAAATAAACATAAATGTAAGTAACTAGAAAGAGCGGCGTCTCCTAACACAAGCATTATCTGCTTAAAAGGAGGCGCCATTACAAACAAAATGTGTACTATTTATGGTGATGAATAAATTATTATTATTATTATTATTATTATTATTATTAAGTTCTACGAAAAACTTTGCTCAATTACAGAATTGACTGTTTTGTTTCTTTTTACAACGTTGCCCCACACTAGGAATTATTTCTGCATCGTGGGTACGTTCAAAAGACCTGGAACTGACGTCATCTAAACGCTCAGTCACGTGGTCAGAACAAAGAAATCGGAAGCGTGGCCTGCTCGAGGCATTCGGCGCGAACGATACGATTGTAACTTGGCTAGGGGGCTGGCGAGCTTAGTATCGCCTACCAGTCAATGACTGTAGTATATCTTTCGATATAGTTAACCGATTGCGATGAAACAAAGCCTAAGTAATATATAAAGTTACACACAATTTTAATGTATAAAAGTTATCTACATTGATTTCGTGCATTACACGTGATGCGCGCACAACTAAAAACTTTACAGATTTATTATAATTATGTATGGATATACTATATGTACCAAATAACCTCGGTCTGTCAAATGTTTTTTCATTTCATTTTCAGGCGACCGCCAGCCAGCGCTTCTACCCCCTCGAGGACTCAACTCCACCTTCCAGGGCGTGTCTGCACGTGTGTCCGGCTTTGGCAAAACCAGTGACTGTAAGTTTGGCGTGTGTAACACTTTACTGAACCGACTCACTGTTCCGATACATTTTAGTGTTCCGAAAGATTGGAACAGCAGTAATGTTTTAAATGCATCATTTGGAACAATTGGAACACTGAAATACTCTTCTAAAGAAAAAAGAAAAAAGAAAGAAAGAAGAAAGAGAAAAAGGAAGAAAGAAAGAGTCTTTTTAAAATTCAAATTAAAACGTAAATAGTGTAAATAATGACCTAAACTAAAAACATCTGCTTTAAATTATTCTCAAAATGTTCCGTTTGTATCTTTTGAGCCGTTGTTCCAAATATTCGGTTTGTATCTTGTGAGCCGTTCGTTTCAAATGTTCCGTTTGTATCTTGTGAGCTGATGCTTTTGAGTCGATGTTCCAAATGACACATATCACTGTTTCGGAACATTCCAGTTATACAGATGTAAATGTTCCATTCGCAAAGATGACGCACTTTTCCCACGCCTACGCGACTTAGAGCGTCCTTGGGGGAGGGCAGCAAGGGACGGGTTGGATCGAACATAACACTATCTATTTCAATCTCTCATCTATACTTATAATAAATCTGTAGAAGTGAAAATTCTGTACATTGAAAATATCAAAAAAATAAATGGCAGATGGTGTTACTAGACCGACAACGAACCCAAAAATGTGATTAAAAAAGTTTTTGTGTTTCTGTCTGTCTGTTTGTTCAGGCATCACGCAAAAACATTAGATTAGATTCGGTTAGATTACGCTGAAACTTGGTATAATTATTCTTTAATATCCTGGGCACCACACTCGGTACTTTTTATCCCGGAAAAAAGTATACAATAAAAAACAAACTTATTTTTGCGGTTCGATCCCTAGACCAGATTACTGTACCAACCGCAAATAACTACACGCTGCACACGGCTAAGATACTAAAATATTTTATCTTAAGATACAATATCGCTCGCCATACAATACGACGAAAATTATAAATAATATTTCATATTTTCGTATCTCAAAAAACCTAATAAAACCATTTTCGACTTCTACGCGGACGAAGATACGGGCAAAAGCAAGTTATAAATATGATTCCTACCTCATATTATTACCGTTTCCAGGGTCTTCTGTCGGTCCCGACACAGTGCAGAACGCCGTCAGCGTCCCAGTCAGCGGCAGCACCTGGTACGACTGCTGGTACAAGCTGCCGAAGAGGCCTGACTCCTACGACAACCTGATCTGCACGTCGGGAAACAATGGCTGGGGCGCGTGCGGCGGGGACCTGGGCGGCCCGCTCGTTATCGAGAACTATTACAACCTTACTTCTAATTACAATGGTTCTGCTTTACTGGTAAGATTAACTAAACACAATTATCGATTCGATTTTTCCGAATCACAAAAAGTATTTGGAGGTAGGCGGAACAGAGTGTAAAGTCCCACCAACCTCCGTTGAAAAGGGAGGATCCTCCGGCCAGACAGGTGATATGTCTGGTGGGCTACTGCCCGATAGATGATTTTGGGCTGTTCTATATGTTCTAAACGCGCGGAGAAATTTGATTGCGCGATGCAGGATTAGTTCTTATGTGACGCCAGATGTCGCTACAAGTGTTTTGTTTTTATGACGTAACTTTAAATTTACAGTTTTCTGATTTTTTAGGGTTCCGTACCTCAAAAGGAAAAAACGGAACCCTTGTAGATCACTTTGATGTCGTTCGTCTGACTGTCAAGACACTATCTCAAGAACGCGTGGAGGTATCGAGTTGAAATTAAAACTATGTAGTCAAATCTGTGATCCCTTAAAGCTGTGAAAAAACAAAATTCTATGTTACGGGTAAAAAAGATATGGCCGTTTATGTTGCAAAAAACGTTAATTTCGACACTTTCAAAGGAATCAAAATTCATATGAATCCTGAAATAGCATGAAACAAGGTCTTATAGCACAAGTATAGGAAAAAATCTGAAAACTGTAATTTTGTACAACTTACGTCACAAAAAATACATTTTTTGCGATTCGGAAAAATCTTTGTGACTCGATTCGTGAATTGAACTGTTTTCATAGGTAAGTTTGCACAGAACCCTCAATGTGCGAGTCCGACTCGCTCTTGTTTTCTATACCTAGGTACTTGTGCTACGAGACCCTGCTTCGTGCCGAATTTCAGGAGTCTAGGTCAACGGGAAGTAACATAGCCCTGTACGTTTTGATTTTCTATTTCTGAATGTCAAAATATGCATAAAAACTTAGCATATAAGCTTAACTTTAGATTGAATTGACTTAGAAGTGTGATTTTTTCACTGCTGCTTGGTGTAGCAGACCTAAGTATTTGATTTTAATTTCAGCTTCATACCTCTACGCTTTTGTGAGAAAAGGGTATTGACAGACATACAAACGGACAGATGGACAACAAAGTGATCCTATATGGGTTCCGTTTTTGCCGTCTTAGGTAGAAAACCCTTAAAAAGAAATGAATGGCGTCTTATTTCAAAATACAGTGTCTCCTGAGAGATAGATAGCCAATAACTCTGTACAATTTGTAAGCCACTCTGTACATTTTGTAAGCCACTCTGTACAATTTATAAGCCACACTGTACAATTTGTAAGCCACTCTGTACAATTTGTAAGCCACTCTGTACATTTTGTAAGCCACTCTGTACATTTTTTAAGCCACTCTGTACGTTTTGTTAACCACTCTGTACATTTTGTAAGCCACTCTGTACATTTTGTAAGCCACTCTGTACAATTTGTAAACCACTCCGTACACTCTCATTTGACAACTCATACATTTCAGATCGGCGTGACCTCGATCCTGTCTCCCTTCGGCTGCCAGACCGGCTTCGCGACCGGCTACTCCAGGGTCACCTCCTACCTGGACTGGATCGAACGCAACATGTAAACGCTATAGTGGCTATAGATTACTTCTAGGCAAGCGGACTCACCGTCGACTACATCGTCACTTATCATCAGGGATCTTTAAAATTTAATTTGTGTGAGCGAGAAAGAGGGATGAAGCTTAGTGTTGCAACAGAACTCTGTCAAAGTCAAAGTCAAATCTTTATTGCAGAACACAATACAATAAGTTATACATTTCTGGATGTCATTTGAATGCTCTAGTTAATGAGGGTTTTCAGGAAAATGCACACCACCAGTTGGCGCCACTTAGCCCACAGGTCTTCTACTTTTGAAAACTTATACATGACGTTGACGTCAATTTAACTAATGACATTAACATAGGCGTTTTGACAGGTGCCTGGATCTGACAACTCAGTGCTGCCACCTGGTGAACGTCATTTTAGAAAACCCTCATTGTGTTTTACCAAATTAGGCATGCAAAATTGTAGTAAATTCAAAAAAAAATTTGTAAGTAAGATACATAATATATGTCAGAGATTAATAAATACTAAATGATAATTTCAACACAGAACAAAAACCAAAATTTATAGAGTCAAATGACAATGTCAACACAAAATAAAAAATAAAATTAAAATAAATACAATAAATCGATTAAGAAAAGTAAATCGGACCTAGAAAGAAGTAACCATTATCATAATTGTACACATACGCGCTACGCTGCTTACGCTTTTGCAGAAGTTCCGCAAGCTTTTTCACTTCTGCTTCCGCAAAATTTATAACAGAACTGTAAATGGAAGCATACAGAGAGCTGGGGTAGGGGGCGCGTGGACGACTTAAAGTCATTGACTGGATACATCGAAAGAGGCGCGGGGGGGAGGGCAGTACACAAACGTGTCGCGACGAGTTTCTTTACTATTATTTTTTTTTTGGTTCATTCTGCGCATCACCGCGCCTCGTAAAGTGATTAAACGTAAACCTACTGTTGATTTTAATAAATAAACTACTATAATTTAGGTGTCTTCAAGGCTAGAGTGAATAGGCTCTTAATAAACTAGTGCGCCTCACCATCAATGATTGCATCTCCGCTTACCATCAGGTGGGATTGCAGTCAAGCACTGGTTTATATCAATAATAAAAAAAAAATTGTACTTTTTCTTCGTAGTATTAACACTTCCGCTTTCGCATCCGCAAAGATTTACTTTTGACATCTGTTTCCGTTACCGCTTCCGTTGTATCACTAATGGAGCTATACACCCTATATAGCTCCATTCCTATAATAGGTCACTTTAAGTCGTCAAATGGATCGCGCTAAGAGCTCCCTTTCAAAATGGTTGAGCTAAGTGGTGCTAATATTAGCGTCATGTCGGTGAACGGGCGCTGTCAGTTGAGACTGGTCATCTCTTAGCTGCCAGTTGCTATTTTAATATCTATATTTAGTTTTTATTTTTATTTACATTGTTCTCACATGATAGCGACGAGAAACATGTAACAGAGATATTTGTAATTACAAAACATGATTGAAAAGAGTGTCCATGGAGTTTCTTGCACATTCTTCTCCATAGAGATCTACGCTTTGGAATGTGCAATTAGCATCTTTTTTTTTCTGACTGACTGACTTCTTGACATTTCAAAAGTGCCTGTAAATGGTTTATTTGAAATAAAATGCTTTTGATTTTGATTTTGCTCGTTGAGGGCGTCTGGTGAGATAGCGGTCGAACGCAAGTCTAGTAGTAACAAAAAAAAAACTGACTAAACTTGGCATTGTATTTGGAATATAATATTTTTTATAAGTTGTAATGTATGTAAAAAATTGCATGTAGCGGAGATGAGAATGTTGAGATGGATGTGTGGTATGACGAGAATGGATAAAGTGAGAAATAAATATATTAGAGGAAGTTTGATAGTGGCGCCAGTGACTGAAAAGTTGAAAGGGAATCGTTTGTCTTGGTATGGTCATGTAAGGAAGGGAGATGAAACACATGTTACTAAAAGAGTTATGAGTATACATGTAGATGGGTGGAGAGGGAGAGGGAGGCCAAAGAAAAGATGGATGGATTGTGTGAACAGTGATATGAAAGAAAAGGAAGTTAGTGATAGTATGACGGTTGTCAGGATAGAATGGAAGAAAAAAACGTATTGCGCCGACCCCAAATAAGATGGGATAAGGGCAGGAAGATGATGATGAGATGATGATGAAGTAGTTATGTAAGTGTGATACACCTCTTCAATTTTCAAAATTTCTAAAAATACACCGCACTGAATTGCACAAAAAAATAATAATGAATAATCTAAATAAATGTACCAACAATTTTACTGTGAGATATTTGCAAACCTAAACTTAATTTCGAGAAAAAAGAATTGTTCAAATCTCTTAAAAACAGCAAATTCGACCTTTTCTATTTATTAAATTTTACTGACTTACGAGTTCAAACCCAGTCAGGCGCATTACTTTGTGTAATTTATTTCATCACCACTGCTCTCAAAACGGTGAAGGAAAACATCGTGAGGAAACCGGCATGTCCTAGAACCAAAAATTCGAAGACATGTGACATCCACCAAACCGCACTGGGCCCGCGTGGTGGATTACGGCTCGTTCCCTCTCCTAGAGAGGAGGCCTGAGTCCCAGCAGTGGGAACATTATAATGCCGACTATACCTATACTAAATTTTAAACATTTTTATTTTATTTTTCTTGAAATTAAGGATAGGAAAAACATGCCACAGGCCTATTCCATGTTTTTCTGGGCATCTGTAAGAGAATTCAACTGTCCTAGGGTTCGTATGTGTGTATTGGTGACACCTGTGTATTATAAAAACATCTAGACATTATAATTATTAAATAAATAAATCAATCTTCAAAAATAATTTGTATTTTAATTAAAAATCGCTATTCACGTTGTTCCTAAATTCTAAGTGATTTTTAAGAAAAAAATCCGTGTTCCATAAATGGGGCCACGAAGGGTTTTATGAGAATTGGATAAGGGAAATGAAAAAAAAAATAACCGACTACACTAAAAAAAAAAAAAACAAAAAGGATCAAAATAAATCGGAAGTCGGTGTTTCTCGGTATTGTTGGTTTCTTATATAACACTGACTTCAGAAATTAAAGTTATTTTGATCCTTTTAGTGTTTTTTTTTTAGTGAAGTCGGTTATTAGTTTTTTATTGCACACTTTTTAGTTGCGATACACTTATAAACAGAGTGCCTATTTCTCATGACAATTCGAATTAACCCAAACACTGCTAGGTTACATTGTTTTATTATAAAGTTCCTGTGTCTACACTCCTCCTTCCGGCTCCATCATCAAATTTTTTTTTTTTTTTAATTGATATAAACCAGTACTTGACTGCGATCAAATCAGTTCGATAGTACCTTATAGCCAAAGTACATCTCATGACAATTCTAATAAGTCCAAACACGGCTAGGTTACATTAATTAATTACGGAGTTCTAGTGCCTACCTTCCGGCTCCATCATCATCATCAGATCACTTCGATGATACCATTTTCAACGTAACTATTCAGAACCATTCATTTATTTGTATTGTCATAGTCGCTTAACTATCTTCATTGTGATATCTATGTGAGTATTAAGTTCCATTGACCTTTTCTGGTCTTCGTCATCAGTTCCACATCATCAAATGTTATTTTTTGACTGTAAATGCTTAATTTCTCGATGAAAATACCAAAATCACTATATGGTTGCCTATAATATTTTGAGGAGTTCCCTCGATTCTTCATGGATACCATCATCAGAACTGAATTTTGAAAAAAGTGTAACCAATCTGGAAGCATATCCTATTAGGGGAAAAAAAATGCAAATTGGTCCATAAACGACGGAGTTGATAATTATGATGATAAAAAAAAATACAACCGAATTGATAACCTCCTCCTTTTTTTTGAAGTCGGTTAAAAAACCGACCAATTGCGAGTCGGACTCGCGCATGAAGGGTTTCATACCATTATCTATAAAAATGGCTAAAAGTATGTTTATTATTTTGTTTTTTGTTTCGGGAATCCGATAGATGCGAGACGCACTGGACCGGACATTATGGCGACATTTGGGGGAGGCCTATGTCTAACAGTGGACGTCTTTCAGCTGAAATGATGATGATTTTTTGTTATAGCGATAACAGAAATACATCATCTGTGAAAACTTCACCTGTCTAGTTACCAAGGTTCATGAGATACAGCCTGGTAACAGACAGACGGACAGCGGAGTGATAGCAGTAGGGTCCCGTTTTTACCCTTTGCGTACAGAACCCTAATAAAAAAAAGATTGAAAGCCTTGGGGTCCGTTTCCAGTCATTTTTAATTGGGAAAAGGTGGGTAGATTAGATTTATAAATTTGTCTAAATTAATAAATAAACACGAAAAAGAAAATCCTAAGTATCTTTATTACAACCTAATACAATATCTTCTCTAATTTGTAATTCTTCTACATTTAAATTCACATCTTTATTCTCCGTAATGACTACATTCACAGTGTCTTTTCCCTCTTTACTACGCATTGTATCTTGTTCCTCTTCACTACGCATCGTATCTTGTTCCTCTTCACTACGCATCGTATCTTGTCCCTCTTCATTATGCTTCGTATCTTGTCTCTCTTCAATATGCATCGTATCTTGTCCCTCTTCAATATGCATCGTATCTTTTCCCTCTTCACTACGCTTCGTATCTTGTCCCTCTTCACTACGCATCGTATCTTTCCCCTCTTCAGTACGCACCGTATCTTTTTTCTTCTTCTTTTTCTTCTTCTTTTTCTTTTCACGATCTTCTGGTTTATTCATGTCGTTGTACTTCAACAACTTTCTGTACATTTTCAATAACAATTTTGCGTCCTTTTTCAAATCCTTTGGTAGTTCCTTTATGGGATCAACATAATTTGTCAAAGCTTGTAATGTATTATAATGTTCTATGGATCCTTCTTCTAGAATCTCTTCTGGAACTTGTTTCTCTTCTGTATCCTTCTCTTCTGTATCAATTTTAGACTCTGCCAACTTCTTTTTAAGTTCTATATTCTTCTTTCTAAGAGCGTTCAGTATATTTGCTGTAGTCAACACTTTTTTGACTTTCTTACTGTCCAAATATCTGTCTTTCCACGATATATGTTCTATTGCCTCTAACTCCTTCGCTCTCTCATAGTCTCTTATTTCCTTATCAGTAATGATTTCTTCTCTTTCTATTTCATCAATTTTGGCTGATAAGGCTTCGATTTCGGAGGCTGTGGGTTCTTTAGATAATATTGTAGTACATTCGACTTCACAACAAGAGGAATCATCTGACAGTTCCATAATCTCGTAGACAGCTTCAACGTCACAGTCTGAAAGAGTTTCAGGGATTTTTGTGACAGTTTTGACATCTTTGTCTATGGGTAGTTCTTGTTTGACAGGTATCATGTTTTCGTCTATAGTTTTTTCTGCGGTTAAATCTACTTTATCTTTTATTTCTGTAGGAACTATAGGGTTTTCTATGTTTTCTTGAGACAAATCTTCCTTTTCTATACTATCTTTATAAAAATTTTGATCAGCACTCTCCCGAAAATCCGATTTCTTTTTAGACTTTTTATCCTTTTTAGACTTCTTGTCTTTCTTTTTCTTCTTTTTCTTTGCTTTCTTACTGCCTTCGTCGTCTGAAATGCAGACCACTTCCGGTTTTAACTCTACTGCTTCTACTTCTGAACTCTCTCGGTCTGACAACTCCCCTTCTGACAAGTTCTTGTCAGAATCTTTTGTTTTTTCATTATTTTTTGTAGCTACATGAAGTGTATCCTTCACAGTAGCATCTTCTGCATTAGCGTCTGTCACAGTATCTTTCATGATAACATCTCTTTCATTATGGTCAATATTTTCAGATTCTGTACCAAAATTGGTCTCTTTACTTTCAGTAATACTATTATTTTGAACAGTATTATCAGACTCCATATTTTCTTCTACATATTCTGAATTATGTACATCAGAAGACTTTGTCTCAGTATTTACAGGAATATCTTCTGTTATTGCTTCAGAAGGTGCTTTTTCAGAATCATTATCTTTTTGTGTATTAGCATGAGAATCTTCTTCTGTGTCATTAGTCACTTTTTCAACTTCTGGAGCCAACTTTTCAGTTCCATTAGCCACTTCTTCAGTTTCACTAGGTCCTTTAGTAGCCTCTATAGCTACTTCAGTTTCTAAAGTCACTTTCTCAGAATTTAGTTCAGAATCTTTTTCCTTTTCGGTCATGACGTTATCTTTTTCTTTCAAAGAATCTTTTCCTCGGTCAGATTTATCAGAATCGCTGCTAGATTCCGAACTAGACTCAGAACTGACGCTGTCATAATTTTTCCTGTCCAAATCTTCTAAAAGATCCATTTTCTCTGTATCTGACAACTGTAGAGTAATCTCATCGTTGTCTATATCATCTTTGCTGACATTCTTTTTATCTTTCTTCTTCTTTTTAGGTTTATCTTTTTTGGAATTTTTGTTATCATTGATTTTTTTTTCGGTGACAATTTTTGTAATGGTGATATTTGATGTGTCTTTAGTCTTGTCTGTTGTGGCAACACTGGCTATGTCTTTAGTATTTTCAGTACTAGTAACACTGCTAGTTGTATCTGCGGTAGCAGTTATAGTTTTATTTCGGTTAAGTTTGATTTTTTGTTTAGTTTTATGCGGAACAGTTATCACCAAGTCGTTAATTCTTTTAGTAACTGTTGTCTGTGGTGTGGGTTCTTGAGTCAGGGGCGTTGCTTGTGCTTCTGTAATTTCTGAAATAATGGAATAATTTCTTATTAGTATTTGGATGAGTGCCAAACTTAAGTGCCAGTGGGCAGGGCACATTGCTCACAGAACAGATGGTCGATGGAGACGATTGGTTCTGGAATTGCGACCACGTACCGGAAGACGCAGCATTGGAAGGCCTTCCACAAGGTGGACCGATGACCTGGTGAGGGCCGCGGGAATCTGATGGATGCGAGACGCACAGGACCGGTCATTATTACGACATTTGGGGGAGGCCTATGTCCAACGTCCACTGTTGGACATAGGCCTCATCTTTCGGCTGAAATGATGATGATGATTTGAATGAGATTGGCTTATCTTGAAGATTTATTATCGCCATAATGAAACTTCGAGATAAGTTGCATTGCAGCCGAATCTGCAGGCGAAAAAAAACAGTGGAGTTTCCTGCCAGAGTCTGTATTTCCTGATAATAGCTATTAGGAAACAGACTCCGGCAGGGGGTTTTTGAGTCAAGAGTGAATAGGTTAGTTATAGGCAAGCATGCTCCATCATCGTCCACATAATCGCTTACCATCAGGTGAGATAGTTGTCAAGCGCGAACCCATCAATAATCATTAAGCATAAGCATAATAAACCTTTTAATGTTCCCACTGCTGGGACTCAGGCCTCCTCTCTAGGAGTGGGAATGGGCCGTAATCCACCACGCGGGCCCAGTGCGGGTTGGTGAATGTCACATGTCTTCGAATTTTTGGTTCTAGGACATGCCGGTTTCCTCACGATATTTTCCTTCACCGTTTTGAGAGCAGTGGTGATGAAATAAATTACACAAAGTAATGCGCCTGGCTGGGTTTGGACTTGCGACCTACAACTCGTAAGTCGGAGCCGTTACCACTCGGCCAACACTGCTCTTAAATTAATCCTTACATAATATAGAACAAATGAAAGAAAAGGAAGTTAGTGATAGTATGACGGTTGACAGGATAGAATGGAAGAAAAAAACGTGTTGCGCCGACTCCGAATAAGATGGGACAAGGGCAGGAAGATTATGATGATAATATACAACAAATATTTGTACCGTGCGGGAAACGAACCCCACACACGCAGCTAATCGCTTAAACACAGCGCCTGCCATGCCGTCGGTCAATAGATTAATATATGAATGCCACTCACTCTTCTGTAACTCCTCAAGTTTTGGCTTCTCATCATCGCTGCTGATCTCCACTACTTCTGCAGGCTCCTCTTTGATCTCCACCTCATTGTCTGACGAATTGGACGGCTCCTTAGTCGCTGTTTCTGATATGGGTTCTGTTAATAAAGTTATATTATTTATTTATTTAAACTTCATGTACAGTAGTGGTACATAAGTGGACTTAATGCCACAAAGCATTCTCTACCAGTCAACCATTGGGTTAAAAACACAACACTGTGGTAGGTGTGCACAATAAATAAATAACAGATATTTTTGAAATAGAATGTAGTATCGTTAAATTAAGTTGCTTATAATAATAAAATACGTATATATGCTAATATAATAAACTAATACATACTATGATACATAAGAAATCGTTGTAATAAAGAGAACTTAAAATATGACAATTAAATTTTGACTGGCCTGTTGGTCTAGTGGTTAGTGGCCCTGACTGCTATGCTGGAGGTCGTGGGTTCGATTCCCACCCAGAACAAATGTTTGTGTGATGAGCACGATCATTCGTTCTGTGTCTGGGTGTAATTTATCTATAATATGTATCTATTTAGAAATATATATGTATGTTTATCAGTTGTCTAGTACTCATAACACAAGCTTTGCTTAGCTTGAGACTGGACGGCGTTGTGTGATATTTGTGTGAATATATTATATATATTATACTTGTCAAATTATGACGAAGACCGAACTAAGATTGAGAGAACTTCTTGAATAATATTTGTGTGTCTTTTATATGATTTTTTTAAAAATAAAATGACATATCAAGATTGTTTACATTTAGTTAACTACCTAAACTAAAGGAGTATAGTATTCTACATGGCTACTCACTCTGCTCCTGCTGTAGTTGGGCTCTGATGGCCCTCGCTCGAGCTTGGAGTTCTAACAGCTCCAGTACTGTAAGACCAGCTCGGGAAGCCTTGTTCCTGTCCGCTTCACCATCGTCCTTGTCTGAGGATTTCCTGCGTTTGGACTTAGACTTCGAGTGGCGACGGTGTTTATGCTGGAAGAGAGTCCAAAATTACTTGTTAATCTTTTACTGGAGTTGCACAATTCAATTCAGCCAAGCCCGTTTCATCATCAGACCATAAGACGTACGGCGTGGTGCCATTGGTACATGGTAGACATCCCACCCATACGTACAAAGCGTTTTGGAAGCACATTCATTATGCGTACAGCTAAGGAATAGAATTCCCTGTCGGAGTCTGTGCTACAACCTAGGGTAATTAAGACAAGAATATAATATGGTTTTAATTTCAGCTCGATAACTCTATGCGTTTCCAAGATAAAGGGTCTTGACAGACAGACAGACAGATGGGCAATAAAGCGATCCTAGAAGGGTTCCATTTTTCCTTTTGATGAACGGAACCCTAAAACAGTACTTAAACACATTAAAAAGTTTAAGAGGACTATGGCACATAAAACACGGCACGTTTAGCGCAGTCGTTAAGTATTTGACTGCTGAACTGCGCGTCGCGGGTTCGTTCCCGCACGGAACAAATATTTGTATGGTCTTTGTTTGTTCCGGGTCTGGGTGACACGATACAGGAGTCATTTCTGGAGTATTTTTTTTTAAGGGTGAAATTCATCCAATGACTTCTAGCGCTTTGGGTGGAGCCAGGGGGCGTGTCAGACTTTTACTGACTAAAACCACACCTGTGTCCTTCAATTACCCTTTGCGTTCCAGGACTACGGGTTTCCTTTTCAGAAATTCCCGCGGTCCTAGCTAGCGGGCAGCGGCCCTGCTGTTTGCTGACATCTCTTTGAGGAGCGCGTGGATCACTATGCGCTTTTGACTAGGCTCGGTCCGGTTAATTACTGCGGCCGGACGGCGAGTTACCTATTGCTTAACATCCGCAAGCCCGCGTCCACCATGGCCGGTACTCAGGGTCGGAATTACGGTGGCTGGGGCGTGAGGACCTTCACTACCTGGCACGTGCGGCCTCTTCCTTTGCTAGCTTTACTGCTTCGCAGAAGTTGGGGGGAGGTCTTTGTCCAATAGTGGGAAAATATTAACTATGCTTTTAGTAGTTAGATAGCCTGTTATGTCCTGCTGGGCGGAGGTCTCCCTCTCCCATTTGCAGGCCAGAAATAGTACATTTGTGAGCAAACCTTCTTCTTCTTATTACTTGATTGGCTGAGGATCTCTTCGTCTGAAGATATGCTGTCCAGCGATATAGTCTCCATCTGTTCTGGAGGCGGGGACGGGCTGGAAGACTCCGTGTCTGAGGGCGGCTCTGCACCGTCCAGGATGGCACAGAGACGCTTTGAACTTATTCCAAGGAGCTGAAAGAATAAATATTTCACTTTTGACTGATGTTATTAAAGTTAAAAGTAGTATTGCCAGGTATCCCAATTTGCATGGGACGTCCTGATTTTCAGGAGTCCGGGGACAGCTGTAGGCAGTAAACCCAACACAATAATTAGGCCTATAAAACCCAATGGTTTTATAGGCCTAATTATTATTTTGCTGCTTATCATCAGGTGGGATAGCAGTCGAGCAATGGTTCACATTAAAAAAAAAAAAGTGGTTTGATTGTGGAAGTTACTCAGACTCACGAAAGTCAATAAGCATCTTAAAAACTACAGGTTTCAGTCAAGACAGCGCAAAAAGTAATCCTGAACCAGATTAACGTTGGAGCTAAGAAATACAACCGTTATTTGGGAGTTAAAAACATGAAATATCAAACCTCTTCAGTGCATAACTCCTGTAAATCATCTAAAGATATATTTCTAATGCTTGCGGGCGCCATTGCCTTCAATTCCTTGTATTTTATCACGGAAAACACCTGATGCATAAGTTCCACTCTATCGTGGATGTAATACGCCAGATCATGGATTTCTTGGTCCCGGTTGTGGGAAGTGGAAGTTTCCGGAGCTTCAGTCTTCATTTTGTGCTTTTTCATTCGCTTCATTTTTATTTATTTCTCTCAAAAAATGATTGGAAATCTACAAATAAAATAATTATAGTCTTTTAAGTGAGGTGATAACCAAACTATTTATAAAAGTTACAAAAGACCTTAAAGACCGACGAAGTAAGACACTTTGTAATTTTGCCGCAAAATAATGTGTCATTTTATGTCAATTTTGACATTATTTGAGTGCGTTCATAAAAAGATTTCAATCGAAACCCAAAGATAAAAATACTGCTCTCTGGTAAAAAAAAACCTGCTGTTGTCTGCTTTGTGCTGTACTTTCAGCTTTTGTTTTTCTTCAATCTGCGTCAAAAAATTTTGGAATGTAGGCGTCGCCATCAGTACTCAAAATTATGTAAATAAAAATAAAATAAAAACGATAACCAGTGGGCAAAATGCCATTAGATTATCTAGTTGATACTTATATTGACAGAGCTATACGAACCGTGTTCAAATCACTATTGGTGTCATTTTGCCCCAAGGTTTCCAAATGTATACCGTATAACATTTTAAACGACCAGTTTTCATCTTCACGATCTAAATGCCCGTGGATAATGAATGAAAATATTTTATTGGACCATTTTTCAATCTGATTCGTTGGAACGCATTTTTTTGCGGTTACGGAAAAAAAAATTGTTGATAAAGATGGCGGTCGAAAGGCTATATGAAAGCGAGAATTTTTTGGTAATAAACAAACCTTTTGATATGTATATTAATTCGGAAGATAAAAACGAAAAGGTAAGCCGAATTAAACGTATATTTGTCCTAAAATATAATCTAGTTAGAGGGTTTAAGGTTATGCTTGTTTACAAGATGCATACAAATTAGTGCTGTTATATTTGTTGTTGATATCGATAAGAACATAAAGCATATCGATATCGAACGAATACAGTGCGATCATAATTTGACAGTTAACTAATAACAAGTTGGACTGCTGAACCTAAGTCCCGAGTTCGATTCATAGGTCGAGGAAAGTATCGTTGGGTTTTTCTATCTAGAATTTCTAATATCACTTATACCCAGTCTATGGCAATAGACTCCCTCGTAACTTTTTATGGATGGAACTATAGCAAACATTTTTATTGTTATTCTGGTAATATAATTTACTTATCCGAATTAGATGAAGCGTAATTGTATTTTAGATATAACTATTGCAAGGATTATGTTGTGCACTGGTTCCTACCCTCGAATGTGTTCTCACTCTGTAACTCAAAAGGTTTGCTGGGAGGAAACTCATTGTTGAGTTAAGCTCGCCTTTGTACCTAAACTGTATTATCTCCGTGTACTATGTATGTTTTTGTGTACAATAAAGAATTAGAAGCGTTTCATATGAATATGAACATTAACTGTCATACAAATAATGTTGCTGTTTTCTTTACGTGTCACAATGTACACGAAACAAAATATTTGGTGGTTGTGCAGGATGGGCAGCATAGCAGGTTCCAAACTGTCACTGTGTTAGAGATGTGAGGGTTCCTATTTTGAAAAATTCACTTAGCCAAGCTTCCTTTGCAGAACACAGTGACATACCACATAGCAAAGCCGGACTCTCACTTATCATCATCAGTTTTCCCGCTTCATTTCGTTCAACGACTGGACTACGCGACGAGTGGAGTTCTGTGCATAGCCAAGAACAAGTTGTTTGCCGCCCGAGCAGGGAAGCTGTTTGAGAAGCGAGTGACCACGAAGTTCTACCTGGCCATTGTTAGAGGACATGTCACTTTTGAAGTTGCTGATATTGAATTCAAAGTTGGTGAGTAGTGCTTAATGCTTATTTGCAGGATGGCTAGTAGTGAATGGGATTTGCCGAGAGACAGACAAATGGACTAGAAGAAGGAAACAGAAACATAGTCTCCCCTGAGTTTGTTTCGGTGTTTCTTCTCAGGGGTAGTTAGGAAACACCGGCCTCATCTAGTTTAAAATGACGAAAATAAAATTGACGTGTAAAAGAGTTTTTTTAAACCTACTTACAAAATAAATATCAATTATCATTTATCAGTAATAGTGATCTTTCAATGACAATACAATGCGGCGAACAGTAGGGCGCACTAGTGATCTGTTTTCGGGTCGATCCTCTAAAGTCGAATAAATTTGAAATAACAAACTACTTGCGAACCAATATAATAAACAATATTGAAGAATAAATAGGCATAGCTCTCTTACAAATTTTTTTAAAATGTTACTGTAGTAAGTTTTAATTGTAGTAAAGTGTAGGTAACAGGTCCTATAACCTGTGACACTCGCTTATTAACCCCAAGCAGGATGTTGAGACCCCCTTGGAGATGTCGAACCACAGGTTGAGGAACACTGCCTTAGATAACTTATTTAGGCTTTAAATGCTTAGACTACTGTAGGTTGGCGGTGTTTGTCAGACATTAAGTATAATAGTGATTTTTTCCAATATTTCCAGCGTGAAAAATCTACATTGCCAAAATTGAAGGCCTCAATATTTCATAAGAGCTTTTAACAATAATGCCCAGGGAATTGGAACTTAATTATTAAGATTGAAACTGGGACAAAAATACATTTTCTACTAAATTAAGCGATGTTTACGATTGGTTGACATTCGTTAATATTAAATTTTCTTTTAAAGGCGTAGATCAATCTACAGCAGACTCAAGTCATCAAATGTCTGCTCTAACGACGAGTGAAGCATCGGCGAAATGTACCCAATCTCGGCACGCACACACGCGCGCGCTGAGGCTAGAGACTGGCTATTATGAGAATAACCCCGTCACTGTTCTGCTGTTGAAACCAATTACGGGTAAGTTCTTGGATTTCTGATATAGATATGAAAATCACCATCGCCTATTTCACCAAACTATTTTATTTTAAGCTTTTGAGTAGCGTAATTAGAGACACATTAGAAAGACAACGAGCGAGCGAACGCCGGCGTTCGCTTGGGGTTTAATGAATTAATGTGTGTAGTGGTGTGACGATGTGATCATGTTCGTGGGGCAAACTGGATCGATCAAGACTAAAAGGATTGGATGAAGAAGGGATGGCCTTTGCCTAGCAGTGGGACACCATATAGGTTGTTAATTTATCCGATATAATTCTATTTGCTGAAGAAACTTTCTTCTTTTTAAAGAAGTTAAAAAAGATACGGATGTCTTGCATGTCAACGAAAGTCTGGCTGTTCTTTCGAAATGGTTCGCAGCTAATAATCTCTTACTAAATGCGAATAAAACTAAATGTATAAAGTTTTCATTACCGAATGTCCCTCAAGTTGGCGTCAATCTAATTCTTGACGGCAACAAACTTGATGTTATTACGGAAACTGTGTTCTTAGGTATAACTATCGATTCTAAACTGTAGTGGGGCGCTCATATTAGAACTCTTTCAGGAAGGTTAAGGTCAGCTGCATATGCAGTAAGAAAAATAAGGCAATTGAAAGATGTACCACAGCTAGATTAGTTTACTATACTTATTTCCACAGTATTATGTCAGCTGATGTAAGTGAAGTTTATTATGAACAGAGTGGCGCTAGTGTAGCATAGCATAGTCGGCCTTATATTTTTCCCACTGCTGGGACTCAGGCCTCCTATCTAAGAGAGGGAATGGGCCGGAATTCACTCCGCGGGCCCAGTGCAGGTTGGTGGATGTCACATGTCTTCGAATATTTGGTTCTAGGACGTGCCGGTTTCCTCACGATGTTTTCTTTCACCGGACGCTAGTGTACATCGTGTTTTTTTTTGTTATTTTTTAAACATATGACAAGGGTTTGTTACTGATTCCTTTAAACATATATAGGTAGACGCCACCAGCTGCGCGTGCACTGCAGAGCGGTTGGTCACACGATCCTTGGTGACTACACGTACAGCGGTACGGCAGACAGCACGCCGCACAGAATGTTCTTACACGCTACCAGGTAAATTACCGTATCTTTCAATGAACAGTTATCATCATTAACAAAGCTGAAAGCAATACGAAACATCTTCAATGTACCCCAAAGTATATGATGGAGATAGGATCTCTTTATAGCAATGCAACATCATGTCGATGAGATAAGCGTTGCTAAGCTACTTGTTTTTTGTGTATTTGTCAGTAATAAATATACGCCTGTGATACAAGCTGTCCTGTTTGTTAATCTGCCCTCTCTGCTAAATAACCCAGATTGTATATTATTTTAATAGTATAAGCAACAAATATATATACTTAGACCTCAATATATGAACAGTATATCAAGAAATAAGTCGGTACAGGCTAAGATACCAGAAAAGACTCGAACAAAACAAATGAGCTGGCACTGGCACTGAATGGAACAGGAAGACATCACCACATGAGGTTGAGGAGATGTGACATCCGTAGTCTCAGCGCCAAATTCGCATAGGGAAACGAGAGCTCTTGTGAACCCGTTTTCATCAAAGTCGGTCAACTCAGTGGCTTATCGTTCTAGGACAGATTGTCATGGTGCTGAAAAGAACAAAAAAAAGCCGAAAGACGTCACTGCTAGATACAGGCCTTCTCTTAGCTTTTCTTACCCACCATCGCTCCACATAAATGCTCCTGCTGACTGTCCTTAATAGAATAAAATAGAATATCGTTTATTTAATAAAAGTGGCACATTCAAAATATGATACATAAAAATTATTATATCGCATACATTGCATTTTTGCCTGAATTAGGTTGGACCTGTATGTCAGACTAAAAAGTACTAATATAGTTAAGAAAATGTTAATGTTGATACCAACCACTCATTAGTGACAGTTACAGAAACGACCTATTCTGCTATTATAACAAATTTAGGCAGAAATTGAAATTGTTAAATTGTTATTGCAGATGAGGTTGACTGCTCTTAGGCATTACTAGTAATAGAGTTTCAGAAAGGGACTTTCGGCTATGAATGATAATAGGGGTTAAAGTATGACATTGCCATTTTTTAAAACGGGTTGATTTGAAGTTTTATGCGGTAACAAGACAAAATTTCCAAAACTAAAGCTATTAAACCAAAAGCATAAAGTTCTTCTGTTAAAAGAAAGTCGTAGGTATACGTAATTGATATTGCTTGCCCTTTTGAAATGCACAGTTTCTACGTTGGAACTCTTAACATGAAAAAACGTTTTTTTTTAATTAGCTTTCATGGTTATAAGAACTGCGATATTACAGAAAATACAAAACACAAAGAAACCAATAAATACTTCATTTTGAAAGAAGAATCACGTACCTTTAATATAAAGTTTATTTGAACTTATAATTCCAAGTCAATCCAAAGATATAACACTTTAAAGCGACCCGTTTTAAAAAATATTTTTCACAACGCCGTCTAGTCCCAAGCTAAGCAGAGCTTGTGTTATGGGTACTAGACAACTGATAAACATACTTAAATATTTCTAAATACATACATAATATTGATAAATTACACCCAGACACAGAAAAAATGATCGTGTTCATCACACAAACATTTGTCCTGGGTGGGAATCGAACCCACGACCTTCGGCATAGCAGTCAGGACTACTAATCACTAGACCAACAGGCCAGTCATAGCCCTAATACCCAACCTACCTAATACAAGCAACGCTAACCTACCTAATATAAGCAACGCTTTGCAAATGAGTTTTTTAAACAATTTGTGTTGATTTCTTGCTGCATTTTCTTTTTGCAGACTTATACTGCCAGTAACAGAAGAGCCCTTGGACATTCAGACGAATGAACCGTTCTTCTCAGATCCGGGGTTCAGCACAAAATGGAAATCCGACAAAGTTTACTATAAATTCCGAAGTAAAGAAGATTTTAAAGCAGTGTGCGAAATTCTAAACAAATCTTATGTTATAGGCGTTCAATACAAAATGTTTAAGATGTAATCTGTTCGTTTATAATAATTTATTTTGTATGATACTTTGTATAAAAAAACGTAGATATTTATAAAAATTGAATATAAATTCCTACACTTTATTGCTTTTTTCTGTAATCCACGTGTAATCCAATGTTTATATTTTTATTTAATAGCTTTAGGCACACACAAAAGTACAGAGGCGGACTTAATGCTTTAGGCATTTTCTGCCACTCAAACTTTGCGTAATACAGAAAAAAAAAACGGTGGTGCGCGCACGTGTGTATATCGGGAGTGTGCATTGGAATTGCACAAATTAATTCCACCAAATCCTTTCTGTCGTTGGAACACTAGTAGTTCGGCGTAGCACCACGCACCGGTACATGGTGGACGTCCCACCCATACGTACAAAGCGTTTTGAGAATATATTCATTGTACGTACAGTTAAGGAGTAGTTCCCTGCTGTTGTCTGTATTTCCTGATAATTACAACAGAAAAGCGTACTCCATCGCCACATCATCGCTTATCAGCAGGTGAGATAGTGTTCAAACGCGAGCCTATCCATAATAAAAGTGAGGAGAGTACGAAGTAGAAGGTAGTTTCAACTCCACTCCGCGCCGCTCCTTCAATGGAAACATTGCATTGCATTGGAGCTGAAAGTAAATTTTCCTTCAAGCGTAAAATTCGGAACTACTACTTGAAGTTCTCTCAATCTTAGTTCGGTCTTCGTCATAATTGCTATATTTTAAGTTCTCTTAATTAGAATGTTTTCTTATGTATCATAGTATTTATTAGTTTATTATATCTATATATATAAAAGAAAGTCGTGTTATTTACACTACTTATAACTCAAGAACTGCTCAACCGATTTTGCTGAAAATTGGTGGGGAGGTAGTTCAGAACCGACGGACGGACATAGGATACATTTTATCGAGTAGGGTAGAGTAGGGTAGAGTAGGATAGAGTAGGGTAGAGTTGGGTAGAGTAGTAGAATATAGACGGGAGCGAAGCCGCGGGCAAAAGCTAGTTAGCATATATACGTATTTTATTATTATAAGCCACTTAATTTAATGATACTAAATTCTATTTCAAAAATATCTGTTATTTATTTATTGTGCACACCTACCACAGTGTTGTCTTTTTAACCCAATGGTTGACTGGTAGAGAATGCTTTGTGGCATTAAGTCCGCCTATGTACCACCACTGTACATGAAGTTTAAATAAATAAATAAATTTGCAAGTAGCAAGTGTTGCACTGCTCTTCTCTGCTACACTTTTTTTAACTAAGTTATTTATTTATTAACCACAATTTTCCGGAACTCTAAGAACTATACTGTTGAAACTTGGTAAGTAGATGTATTGTGAGATTTTCACACAAAAATAGAAAAAAAAACAATATATTTTGGGGGTTCCCCATACTTAGAACTGAAACCCATACGTGTGGGGTATCTATGGTTTTCAAAAATGATATTGAGGTTTCTAATTTCATTTTTTTCTAAACTGAATAGTTTGCGCGAGAGACACTTCCAAAGAGGTAAAATGTGTCCCCCCTGTTACTTTTAAAATAAGAGACATAAAACTAAAAAAAAACTAAATAGAGAGATAGAACTAAATAAAATATAATTATGAAGCACATTACCATGCAAACTTCCACCGAAAATTGGTTTGAACGAGATCTAGTAAGTAGTTTTTTTTTAATACGTCATAAATCGTAAACCGCAATTTATTTCAAGTTTGTACGGAACCCTCAGTGCGCGAGTCCGACTCGCACTTGCCCAAGTTTTATTTATTAAGTATACTTAATTCACAAAAATCATCGATACAACTAATCTATCGACCCGTTTCACAATAAGTCGGTTGTCCCATCACTACCCGTCAAATTGATTTTTTGTTGACGTTTTTGAAGTTATTGAAAAGAAATAGCGAAAAAATACTTGTTTTGTACAATTTATTGTAATATATTGATCAAAACATTATGGAAATAGACACTGACCCGATGGAAGGCAGCAGCTACGATCTGGGAGTGACAGTAAAGGCTGAAATAAAAGAAGAAGAAGATGAACACTACAATACTATGTAAGTTATCAAACTCTGTTTGATTATTTATTTATTTATTTAAACTTCATGTACAGTGGTGGTACATAGGCGGACTTAATGCCACAAGGCATCCTCTACCAGTCAACCTTTGGGTTAAAAAAGACAACACTGTGGTAGGCTTGCACAATAAATAAATATCAGATATTTCAAATAGAATTTAGTATCGTTAAATTAAGTGGCTTATAATAATATGTATCTATGCATAATATAATATAATAAACTAGTACCAAATTAAAAATTACCAAAGTAAATTAGTTGAAAATCAACACCAGCCAACTGCTGCGTAGTTGTATGGCATTATGCTGAACTGGACCTATTTGGTGTAGCCGTGAGATATATTGTTATCTCTCCTTATTTTTTTTTTATGTTTAATTTTAGTTTGTAAATCAATTATTTGTTGATTAATGAATCATGGTGTACTGTGCCAAATAAACATATTTTCTTTCTTTAATAAATACTATACTATTTACAATCTGATTAGACCATTTTCTTAGTTTTCTACGTCATTATTGAAGTGGTCCCAAGCCCTAATGCTGAAAAAGACGTTTTTGCGAGGGTTGAGAAGAGAGCGTTATTGGGTTTACTATGAGAAATTACTTAGTAGTAGCCCGAATATGCAGAACAGATAGCCGTTATGCCCGAAAGGTTCTAGAGTGGCGACCGCGTACCAGAAGACGCAGTGTTGGAAGGCCCTACAAGGTGGACCGATGACCTGGTGAAGGTTACGGAAGTCCGATGGATGCGAGACGAGGACCGTTCTGAAATGATGATGATGATGATGAACCCGGATTACCCGCACCGATTACCGATTTTTATTCAATAGATAATTAATGTAAATGTCTTTGTATTATATACAATAGTTTAGTTACTATTTTGATGAACAATAAAATTTATTCTATTCTATATGTACATATTGGCCTCCCTTCTACATATTTGAATTTATTTTCGATGTTGGGTTGATATAATCATGTGGATGGGTGGAGAGGGAGAGGGAGGCCAAAGAAAAGATGGATGGATTGTGTGAACAGTGATATGAAAGAAAAGGAAGTTAGTGATAGCATGACGGTTGACAGGATAGAATGGAAGAAAAAAATGTGTTGTGCCGACCCCAAATAAGATGGGACAAGGGTAGGAAGATGATGATGGGTTTTTTTTTTTTATTGGGTGGGATAATCATCTTATGACAAAACCCGCTCTTGGGCGGAGCGGGAGATAGTGTCAGACTTTTACTGACTAAAAACCCACTCCTGTTCCTTCGTTGCCTTCGTCCCAGGGCCCCGGGTTTCGCTTTCACACTACCCGTGGCCCCAGTAGGCTTCGACCCTGCTGGGCCCCTACGATTTGCTGAAATCTCTTTGAGGCGCGCGTGGAACAGTACGCGCCGTCGACGACTTGGGCTCGGTCCGATTACCGGACGATCGGACGGCGAGCCACCCATTGCTCGCCGTCCGCAAGCCCGCGCCTACGGTGGCCGGAAATCGGGATCGGAATCATCGGTTGGAGCGTAAGGACCGTTGCCTCACGCGATCGGCCGCCTCCTTCGCTAGCATTACTGCTTCGCAGAAGGAGGCGACCGCCTGCCACTCCTCCTCGCTCCGGAGCATGGCCTGAACCAAGGCCCGGCGCGAGAGATCGCCGCCGCCGATTGCCCCCACGAGGACACGGCGTTGCTCTGCCCAAGCGGGGCACACCTCCACCGTGTGCTCTACCGTGTCCTCCGGGTGGGCCACACAGTGGCGACACCCGGGCGTCGTTTCCGCACGAATCCGGTGCAGGAACCTCCCGAACTTACCGTGTCCGGTGAGAACCTGCGTCATGCGGAATGTGAGGACACCGTGAGGTCTTTCCAACCACGCCTCAAAGAGGGGACTTACCGCCATAATTGTGGCGTGCCCATTGATGATGGGTTGATATAATTTTAGTTTTATCTGCGTTCATGTGTATCTACCCAAGCCAATGTTTTTCGATCTCCAGAGGGGAGTGATGTAGCGACATCTATGGCGTGACGTAAGAACTAATCCTGCAGTGCGCAATTAAAGTTCTCTCTGTTTCACCTACCTCCAAACTACTATACATAAGCTCCATTTTGTGACCCTGGAACGCTAAATGCATCAGAAGAAACGCTGGGTTAAAATTATTAAAAATATGACTCTTCCTCCTCCTTGAGCTGGAGAAGTTAGAAAATCCTAAAATTATCTGTATATATTTTAGGATAAAAAAAATGACCTACCAATCACCTTCACTAGTGTACTATGCGTTCCAAATAAGAATAGGAAAACCAATTACCGCGGTCTGTCAAATGTTGATTGAAAAGTATGGTTTGCAAAAAAATCCTATTTGGGTCTTAATAATGTTTTTTTTTTTTGCTTTTCACTAAGTCTTAGTTGAATCTAGATGAAGTAAAAACGTTATTGTTTAATCTAAATTAGCTAAATATACTATATAAGTCGTTATTTGTTTAAAAAAAAACAATTTTCTTTATTTTCATTGTTAAGAACAATTCACTGTCTTCCGCTATTTGCCACTACTCAGACACTTCACACAGTGACGACAAAGATTAGCAAAGTAGAATAACTGGATTCTGATTAAACTGTTTTCGTTAAGGATTCGTTAAAAATAAGTCTTGTTTTACTCACCCTACCCAATTTTTCGATCGGAAAATCATCTAATCTCTTGGGTAGAGCGGGAGATAGTGTCAGACTTTTACTAACTAAAAATCCACTCCTATTCCTTCTTTACCATTTTTCCAGATCCCCGGTAATCTCTTTCTCATCACCCATGGCCCCAGTAGGCTTCGACCCTGCTGGGCCCCCTACGGTTGCTGACATCTCCTTGTGACGCGCGTAGAACACTACGCGCCGTCGACGACTTGGGCTCGGCCCGGACGGTTACCGGACGATCGGACGGCGAGCTACCCATTTTTCGCCGTCCGCAAGCCCGTGTCTACAGCGCAGCGGCTGGGGCGCGAGGGCCATTGCCTCGCGCGGGCACTTGCGGCCTCCTCCTGTGCTAGCATTACTGCTTCGCAGAAGGAGGCGACCGCATACCACTCCTCTTCGCTCCGGACCATGGCCTGTACCAAGGACCGGCGCGAGAGATCGCAGCTGCCGATCGCTCCCACAAGGACACGGCGGTGCTCTGCCCTGACGGGGCTTACCTCTACCGTATGCTCCAACGTATCTTCCGGGCGGTCCACACAATGGTGACACCCGGGCGTTTCTTCCGCACGAATCCGGTGCAGGAACCTCCCAAACTTACTATGTCCGGTGAGGATCTGCGTCATGCGTAGGGTAAGGACGTCATGTGGTCTTTCCAGGCACTCCTCAAAGAGGGGAATAACCGCCGTAATTATGGCGTGCCCAATTTTGTTTTGCGTATAGAATAATACTTTCATAATTATGAATTTAGTCATGAATATTGAGATGGATGTGTGGTGTGACGAGAATGGATAAAGTGAGAAGTGAATATATTAGAGGAAGTTTGAAAGTAGCGCCAGTGACTGAAAAGTTGAAGGGAATCGTTTGTCTTGGTATGGTCATGTAAAAAGGAGAGATGAAACACATGTTACTAAAAGAGTTATGAGTATACATGTGGATGGGTGGAGAGGGAGAGGGAGGCCAAAGAAAAGATGGATGGATTGTGTGAAGAGTGATATGAAAGAAAAGGAAGTTGGTGATAGTATGACGGTTGACAGGATAGAATGGAAGAAAAAAACGTGTTGCGCCGACCCCAAATAAGATGGGACAAGGGCAGGAAGATGATGATGAATTACGAATTTAGTAAAAAAATATTTTGATATTATAAAGAGACATTTCAATTAATGTTTATATTTATGGATGTACAGATAAAAACATTAAAACACGACCTATCGCGAGCTCTTAACGCGATCCATTTGAAGCCCTAAATTCGTTACAAAATAAAAGGCCCGTTTTGACTTTTGAGAAATACAAATGTAACTTGGAACGAAACTGAAAGAAACAATAAAATAATAATTACATATAATGTTTAAAAAAATATATATTTTTTTTTTTGGCGCGTTAAATAATATGGTGGAATTTATTGCTAGTGTTCTTTTTGCGTATTTAAGTACGTCACGTCTTATCTTATCTTATCTTGTATTGGGGCTGGCCCTGGGCCAGAGCACTTCGACCCTTTTGGATCTTTTGTGCTGTTCCCCTCCAATCTACCCAACTCCTAGCCCTCCGTGCACCTTCTTCATGAGTCCCAGTATGGGTTTGATGGGGCTGAGCCTGTAGTCGTCTGGGCTTGGATATGGTTGCCCCAGATACTCTAGTCTTTAGTACGTCACGTACTTAGACATCTGTCAAAACGGGCGTTTTATATTTTGACTTACGCGTCATGTCCGTGAACGGGCGCTGTCAGTCGAGACTGGTCATCTCTTAGCTGCCAGTTGCTATTTTAATATCTATATTTAGTTTTTATTTTTTACTTTATTTACATTGTTCTCACATGATAGCGACAAGAAACATTTATCAGGGATATTTTTAATTACTTAACATGATTGAAAAGAGTGTCTATGGAGTTTCTTGCACATTCTTCTCCATAGAGATCTACGCTTTGGAATGTGCAATTAGCATCATTTTTTCTGACTTACTTCTTGACATTTCAAAAGTGCCTGTAAATAATTTATCTATACTTATAATAAATCTGTAGAAGTGAAAATTATGTGAGTACATTGAAAATATAAAAAAAAAAAAAATGGCAGGTGGTGTTACTAAACCGACACCGAACCAAAAAATGTGATTAAAAAAATTTTGTCTGTCTGATCAGGCATCACGCAAAAACTACCGGTTCGATTACGATCAAAGACATTCAATATACTACCAATAGACCGGACATAGCGAACAAAATCGTGATCCGATACTTATTCCACGGTGGTCATAAGTCACTCAGTCTAGTATGACACACCTACACGTCAAGTCGTGTTTGTATCCGTTCTATGCACTAAAAGAAAATCATTTTCTAAGAAAATATGCCGAACTACGCATTACGCTATTGTAAATCTTGCTATGGTAAAATGACTGGACCTAACTTCGGTTTATTTTCGTAAATATTTTTGGTATTTACGAAACATTTAATTAGAATTCAATATTTTTTATAAATAGTTCCAGAACATTTTCAGATTTTGTGTTAACGCCATCTATTGCTGAAAAGCTTAACCTTTCCATTATCACACACCGAGCCTCTACCACAAGCTTATAACGTGATAAATTTTTCCACCTCAATCGGTCTGTTAAAAGGATGGAGCTATATAGGGTGTATAGCTCTATCACTCTCTTTCGCTCGTACGACTAACATTTTAACATTATCATGGTAAGGCCCCTGGCCACCTACCGGGCGATAGTTAAATTATTATAAATTATGACAAATTTAATTCGCTTGTTTGCTATTCCAAGCCAGATGGCGTCACTGAGCCATAGGATGACAGTTTTTCTAAGACATTTTTTCTGATAGCCGCTCTATTGTATCTCTTTAAATCTCTTTGATTACGATGAAACTTGATATAATTATTCTTTAATACCCTGGGCACCACACTGGGTACTTTTTATACCGGAAAGGTATATACAATAAAAAACAAACTTAATTTTGCGGTTCCAACCGCAAATAATAAGTTTGTCGTAGGTTACGTCACCCGCAATAGAGTTCACTAAGGGGCGCTGCACACGGCTAAGATAATATAATATTTTATCTTAGGATACAATATCGCTCGCCATACAATTCAATGGACTATCACACACGACGAAGATAATAAATAAAATTTCATATTTTCGTATCTCAAAAAACCTAATAAAACCATTTTCGACTTCTACGCGGACGAAGTCGCGGGCAAAAGCTAATTTTAAATAAAATGCTTTGAATTTTCGACAACTTTCAACAGAACTGTTAAAGAGATGGACACACACACACACACCACACACTCTACACACACTCCACACACTCTATATAGCTCCATCCCTCTTTATCGCTCGCTTACTTGACATTCTAACACATCATGGCAAGGTTCCTGATAGATTAATAGAAAATGTTACTAACTTCCAGGGCATTGTTGGAGCTCGCACAATGCGTCCAAACTAACCAAGAACCGATTGAATTCAACTCAACTGACGCCATGATGGACCCAAAAACTGGCCATATGATCTGCCTCCACTGCCTCGAAGATTTTGACCCCACCTTACTATCCGACCACATGATCAACGCCCATAACTACAGAAGAGTCCTATTCAAATGCCACATCTGTCAGAATACATTTCAAGAAAGGAAACTCCTTCTGATACATCAACAAGAATGTCAGCCAGAACAGAAAGTCCGTAAACGGAAGACCTTCCAGCAAATCATGAGGGAAGTGGAAGAGAAATACTTCTTGGAAGATCAGGAGGATTTGTTAGAGCCTGTAGCGTGTCCTATATGCTTGTTAGAGCTACCAAAATATTGTCTAAAAGAGCATCTGTTGAATGAGCATCGTAAACCTGATGTTGTTTTGACATGTGGAAGGTGTAATAGGAATTTCAAGTCTAAATTGACGTTGAGAGAGCATGTTAAGTTGGTCCATGAAGCTATAGAGGATTCTGAAGAGTGTGAGTTATGCGGGCAGAAGTTTAGGTCGCTGAAGTATCTGTCTAATCATAAGAGGAATGTGCATCCTTCAGGTTGGTTTCCTTTTATTTCTTTTCTTTTTAATTTTTAGGGTTTTATACCCGAAGAGTGCCAACGGGACCGTATTCCTAAGCCTCCACGCCCTTTACTGTCTATCTGGGTCAGGTAAAGTGACTTATTTCGATCTTGGGTTCTAGAACTTAACGTTTTAGTGCGCATCGGTCTCCATACATTTTATATGGAAACTAGACTTGTAGAGCTACACTAGATCCACGCCACGCGACGTCGTTCTACGTACAAATCAGGTGTGGTCCACGTGTGCGTCGGTCTAATTTAGTTCTAGCTTTAGTTACACGCCCCAGCCGCCGGGATCCCGATCCCGATTTCCAGCCACCGTAGGCTTGTCCGCAGGCACCGAGCCCAAGTTGTCAATGGTGCGTAGTGTTCCACGCGCGCCTCAAGGAAATGTCAGCAAAACCGTAGGGGCCCAGCAGGGTCGAAGCCTACTGGGGCCATAGGTGATGCGAAAGGGAACCCCGAGGCACTAGAACGAAGGCAAAGAAGGAACAGGAGTGGGGTTTTTAGTCAGTAAAAGTCTAATACTGTCTCGCGCTCCGCCCAAGAGCGGGGGATGTCATTGGATGATTTTCCCAACGAAAGAAAAAAAGAAAACTTGTGCGTCGGTCTAATGTAGTAGCTTAAAGATAAGATGCAATACAGGCCAGTTGACTGGCCTGTTGGTCTAGTGGTTAGTGGCCCTGACTGCTATGCCGGAGGTCGTGTTTTCGATTCCCACCCAGGACAAATGTTTGTGTGATGAGCACGATCATTTGTTCTGTGTCTGGGTGTAATTTATCTATAATATGTATGTAATTAGAAATATATAAATATGTTTATCAGTTGTCTAGTACTCATAACACAAGCTCTGCTTAGCTTGGGACTAGACGGCGTTGTGTGGTAGTTGTGGAATATTATATTATTATAATAAATAGGGTACAATGTTGTAACAATCAAATTATAGGTAAACACCACTTTCATGAATTTTTTGTTGCTTTTCAGGCAACAAGATACACAAATGCCAGGTGTGTGGTAAGGAGTTCAAGTCGCGGCTGTGCCTCCACCAGCACAGCAAGTACGTACACCCCCCGGAGTCGGCCTCTGTGGAGTGTCCCCACTGCCCTAACAAGATGTTCAAGTCCCGGATAAATCTTACGCAGCATCTCAAAGTATCGCATGGATGGAAGAGGAAATAATGAAGCAGAAAGGCACAACCGTGAGGGAACAGACATGCTCACGCCCCAGCCGCCGTCACAGGACACGCAAGCGTTGGTTTGCGGACGAAGAGCAATAGGTAGTCGGTAGTCCGATCCATCATTGGACCACTAGACATACGGCGTTGCGCCACCGGTTCATGCTAGAAATCCCACCCATACATATAAACGCCGCCGAGGTTCCGATCCCGATTTCCAGCCACCGTAGGCGCGGGTTTGCGGACGACGAGCAATGGCTGGCTCGCCGTCCGACCGTCTGGTGACCATCCGGACCGAGCCCAAGTCGTCGACGGCGCGTATTGTTCCACGCGCGCCTCAAGGAGGTGTCAGCAAATCGTAGGGGCCCAGCAGGGTCGAAGCCTACTGGGGCCATGGGTAGTGTGAAAGCGAAACCCGGGGCTCCGGGATGAAGGCAAATAAGGAACAGGAATGGGTTTTTAGTCAGTAAAAGTCTGATACTATCTCCCGCCCCGCCCAAAAGCGGGGGATGAGATAAGATGATTTTCCCACCGAAAAAAAAAAACTGTCAATGTCAAGCAACTGTCATTTATGGCCACACCAACCTACTCTGTTCGGAGTTAGAGTTGGTTGGGTTAACTCTACTCGAGATATAAAAGAACGACCTTGGGTTGCAACTCGAAGCATTTTTGAACGGTCGGAGTAGCGACTCTACCTTACTCTGTTTAACTTTGAACGCAGGGCTGAGAAGGAACGTAGGTATGGGTTTAGTCAGTAAAAGTCTGACACGCCCTTTCACTTCGCTCTAGAGCGCAAAAGTCATTAAACGATTTCCCACAATAAAAAAACATACATTGGAATTTTTCCTGAACTTTTAATTAATCAATTTTTTTAATTCATTACATATTTCATCATCTTCCTCTTCCTGCCCTTGTCCCGTCTTATTTGTGGTCGGCGCAATACGTTTTTTTCTTCCATTCTGCCCTCGTCATGCTATCACTAACTTCCTTTTCTTTCATATCACTCTTCACACAATCCATCCATCTTTTCTTTGGCCTCCCTCTCCCTCTCCATCCATCCACATGTATACTCATAACTCTTTTAGTAACATGCGTTTCATCTCTCCTCTTTCATGACCATACCAAGACAAACGATTCCCCTTCAACTTTTCAGTCACTGGCGCCACTTTCAAACTTCCCCTAATATACTCATTTCTCACTTTATCCATTCTCGTCACACTACACACAACCAACATCAATTCATTACATATTTATTATATTGAATTTTACTGTCTGGCTGTTTCGCTTACCGCTTACGCCCATTTCCGTATGTATCTAGCCTAAACGAGGCATTCACTTTTGGAATACAAGCGTGTTATGAATGAGTCATTATTCGTAATTAAACATCAATAAATGCAAAGAAGATTGTGTCGTTTTATTGTCATTTCTCATTTCCTCACAACATTTTGAAATGTTTTTTTTTTTGTTTCCTTTAGTTTTTTACAGTGCATTTTTCTTCAATTTATGAAGCATCAAATTAAGAAAGTATTCCCTTTTATTTACTTTACCCTTATTACCTTTCGTCCCTTAGCTAACAACACCGCATAAGTCATTTTTACCAACTTTACAGGAAACGAAAAAAACTGTGCGGTGTTGAAAGGCCAGCCGACTTGCACGCTGTCACTACTTTTCGAATTATGGCTTCTGATTGGCTGAAATCTCTCATGTGACCAATAGTCAGACGCGCAATGAGCAGCTCCATCTAAAGGCATTCAAATGTGAAAACCGCGGAAACCCGCCAATTTTTGACTTTACAGGAAACGTAAAAAAATGTGCGGTCTTCAGAGGCCAGCCGACTTGCACGCTATCACTACTTTTTGAATTATGGCTTCTGATCAGCTGAAATTTATATCATGAGACCAATGTTAAGACGCACAATCATCATCTTCCTGCCCTTGTTCCATCTTATTTGGGGTCGGCGCAACACGTTAATGTTAAGACGCACAATGAGCAGGCTAAAGGCATTCAAATTTGAAAACCGCCAATTTTCGACTTGAGCGGTGTTGTAAGTTATTGATACAGAATGCGTACATCACTTAGGTAATTTTATTTTTCATTAAAATCTAATAGTGTGAGACATTATAAAAATAATGTAACTTATTCTAATGTGTGGCAGCAAACGGAGTGCGAACGAGTTAGTCTTCTCGGCAAGCTTTCCAGGGGAGGTAGTCATTACTACAGCAAAGTTCTCAAAAGTCCATTGCCGGATAGTATCTGTTTCGATGATTCCACACTACACTAATTTTATATCACAATATTCACTAAGAATCTATTTGCGATTCGAATATAAATTAAAAACAGCTACACAATAAATCCCGCCAAAAATTGTAGATAAGGGTAAGTACTGACTAGAGTTTTATTTTACGGGAATCTTACGACCTATAGGCTATTGTGTCGAGTTTTTCTGTCTTTTGAACGCTGACGTAAAATATGTTTTTGTCATTGGCAGCCTTCTTTGCAAGTTTCACCCGAGGTAAACATATACTAATCTTTACAGCCGCTGAACGACAGAATAAATCCCGCCAAAAAACTCGATTACTCGATTGCAAAGTTGTCATTGTTGACAGTGATGAGAATGAAAGCGCCATGAAATTATTAAATTACTATCAGCACACATAATAATGTAACATATTGTATACAAAAGATATGTAAATCGTTGACGTATTGTAGACTGCAGAATATTATAAAGGTTCCTTATTGCAACAATCTTCATGTAATAAGTCTGTTACTGGCTTCATTGTTCACAAATCGCCTAATGTGGTCTACATCTATGGCTTTACAGGTACCACTCTATTTATGCTAAACAGTGTTGCAAAAGTTACTGATTTATGGGTAGATCTACTGAATTTGATTACTTTTTCGATATCTTGATTTAGCGGTTCAGTCAGTCAGTCCAATGTAAAATAATATACATAATGTCGATTTAGAATGACGATCAGACTGGGTATATCCTCCAGAGAACATTATTGTGTGGGTGATAAGTGGATAACGAGCAATAATAAACAAACTATTGCAGATCATGCAACTGATTTATTATATGTTGATTTTGGTATTAATTTTACAATGAAGCAAGAGAGTTTCTAGACCAACGCTGTCCACTCAAGTTGCTGTTGTAATATTGACTTCAATGACATAATAATATAATTAAAAACGAAATATGATATTCTTAATACGATAACACTTATCAAGATTTAAAAGACACTTAGTCTTGTAACACTAAATCAACGCAGGGGACCTCCGCGAATTTCCTCACTCCACGTCCATTACGGCTGATGAACTACCTGGAGGTTCACTAAAAGCAAATTGCACTGAAACTGTCAGTGCAATTCTAAACTCAAACTGTAATGTGTTTCTGTCCAAAACACACTAAAGTTAATTATTAACTGATGAGATTACGGTAGAATATCCTTAAAAACATAACTTTGTTTCTCAAACGAGGTAAATTAGTTGCAAATATCGTTTATATTGAGCGATCAAAAACCTGCGTGGCGCACGCACTTGTCTTCTCCTGTTGTGTTGTGATGTGGTTGTTGTGTTTTACGATGTCTGAATCCGGTAATGACACAGAACTCTTACACACAAAGAGGTGTGTGTATAGGTGAAAATAGGTAGTCAAACTTAAAACAACTTTAATGGGTATTTTTAATTTTTCATCCTTTGCAACATTGAAGCCAATAGACAATAATTTATTACTTGTTTGTCAATCAATATCAATAAATAATGGATTAATGGAGGGTTTTTCCTAGTGTTCTGGAAAATTGATAATTTTTCAGTAATATAAATAAGTATAAGTGGAAATTTAAATATCACCATCGTCCTGTCTCAGATTATTTGGGGCCATATTCTGTGATAACTATTAACTTCTAAGTTTTAAATTCGTTATTAGTATAAAAAATAAAATTAAATTTTTTATTATTTAATATGATTCTAAATAAAACTAAGTATAAAACATTGGCATTATTTAATTATGTGTTTTTCAATCGTTGATGGTATTAATTTTCTGTTAAGAAAATCGGAAAATGGTTTTCATTTTTTAAACATAAATGTAGAAGAAAAACTACTCTTGTTCAATAATTGCACCGTATTTGGCCGACTGATAGTGCCTAAGGCGTGAATTCTAGTGTATTTAATTATTGCTTAAACGTTTAAAATGGTAGAGTTACAAAAACCAGAAGCAGCCCCTTTTTTAAATGAGTTTTTAACAAAAATGGTGCAAGAAGGCTCGCTGAATTACTGCGCCGTCTGTCTACGCACTGAAAATGAGCGGCGTCTGGTAGATCACAAGGCGTTGACAACATTTACAGAATGCATATCATTGACTAAGCAGTGGAAGGTAAGATGAAACATTAGTTAGCAGAAGCAGCTTGCTTATCACCTAGATAAAAAAAAATATTTCACACTTTTTAGTTGCGATACACTTATAAATAGAGTGCCTATTTCTCATAATAATTCAAAATAACCCAAACAATGCTAGGTTACATTGTTTTATTATGAACTTCCTGTCTCTACCTCCTACCTTCTGGCTCCATCATCAGATCAGTTCGATAGTACCTTAAAGCTAAAGTGTATCTCATGACAATTCTAATAAGCCCAAACACGGCTAGGTTACATTGTTTTATTATGATGTTCCTGTCTCTACCTTCCACTTTGCGGCTCCATCATTAGATCAGTTTAATAGTACCTTAAAGCCAAAGTGTATCTCATGACAATTCTAATAAGCCCAAACATGGCTAGGATACATTGATTAATTTTGGAGTTCCGGTTCATACCTTCCGGCTCCATCATCATCGAATCAGTTCGATGATACCATTTTCAATGTAACTATTCAGAATTCATTTATTAGTATTCATATTCGCTTAACTATCTTCAATGCGATACCTATGTGAGTATGAAGTTCCGTTGACCATTTCTGGTCTTCTTCATCAGTTCCACTTCATCGAATGTTACCTTTTGACTGTAAATGCTTAAGTTCTTGATGAAAATACCAAAATCACTATATTGTTGCCGATAATATTTGAGGAGTTCCCTCAATTCCTTATGGATCCCATCATCAGAACTGGATTTTGAAAAAAATGGGACCAATCCCCAACCAAGCATATCCTATAAGGGGGAAAAAAAAAATTGCAAATCGGTCCATAAACAATGGAGTTCCGAGGTAACAAACAAAAAAAAATATAATAATAATTATGTTGATAAAAAAAAAATACAACCGAATTGATAACTTCCTCCTTTTTTTTGAAGTCTGTTAAAAAATCGGAGCGCTGGGCACTAAGCCCACTGCGGCTTTTTTTTTTAGGTGGGAAAATCATCTAATGACAAATCCCGCCTTGGGCGGAGCGGGAGATAGTGTCAGACTTTTACTGACTAAAAACCCACTCCTGTTCCTTTGTTGCCTTCTTCCCAGGGCCCCGGGTTTCGCTGACACACTACCCATAGCCCCAGTAGGTAGTTAGGAATACCTTTATCACTTTATTAGTCACCAAGAGTCTACCAACCACACCTCGACAGTCCCCTCTTTCTAGAAATATCATCTCCACAATCCATCCCTTATTTCTTTGATCCTACCAAATAGGAGTAGGTGAGCCAAGTAGGCGACTTTGTTATTTTTATTGTTGCTATATTTTTTTTTCTATGTGTGCCAATTAAAATATTTTTCTTTCTTTCTATTCAGTTTAGATTTATATAAATCTTTTTATGTGTGTTTTGTCTCATTATTATTTTTTTTTCTTCCTTTATGTTCATTTGCGATCAGTCGTTGACTATAAGCGAATTTGTGCAATATGTTGTGTCACGCCGAATTTGCATCCCAGCGGAGACAGCTCCTCGATGGAAATGGCTAAACCTGGTCCGGTCCCAGAATCAAGTGCCGTTTCAAGATTTCTTACCTGGTATGTATTAGCTAGCTTACTGCTTTAAGTTTTAGTACTGGATTTCATTTATTAATTTAAGTATATGTTATAAATTATATTTTTGAATATTAATAACAGTATCCCACAGTATTCCTGTCATACTGTATTGATCAGAATGTTGGGCTGTGAAAAAGACGGATGATAAAAGATTGTATGTAGCGGAGATGAGAATGTTGAAATGGATGTCTGGTGTGACGATAATGGATAAAGTGAGAAATGAGTATATTAGAGGAAGTTTGAAAGTGGCGCCAGTGACTGAAAAGTTGAAGGGGAATTGTTTGTCTTGGTATGGTCAAGTAAAGAGGAGAGATGGAACGCATGTTACTAAAAGAGTTATGAGTATACATGTGGATGGGAGGAGAGGAAGAGGGAGGCCATAGAGAAGATGGATGGATTGCGTGAACAGTGATATGAAAAAAAAGGAAGTTAGTGATAGTATGATGGTTGACAGGATAGAATGGAAGAAAAAAACGTGTTGTGCCGACCCCAAATAAGATGGGACAAGGGCAGGAAGATGATGAATAACAGTATCCCACTGGTGTCAGAGACAGGGTCCGAGCTATCAGCGGTCAGGATTCCAGACATAGGAAACTCCTGTTTGAGCATTTCCAGATACTATCCTTTTTGTTCCAGAATAAGTTCATATGTTACATGTGCCACCAACAAGCCATGAAAGCATTGACATTCTTACGAGGAGTGTCATTTGCTGGAAACATGGACACTATACTTTCTGACTTGCTGGAACGGAAGAAGAAATTAAACGAAGATGTATTTCAAAAATCCATTTTCCAAGCTCTCCTGGTCAAACATGGAATGGTAAGCTTAATTTTTTTTTTCTGTGTTAAATCTGCGATCAGTGTTTGTCACTATGAGCAAGTTTGAGTGCGTTCCCCATTGGGAACGTGTCCTCATCGTCTATCTATGTGATGTCTTTCGCTTAAGACGCATCGTGAGCTGTGCTGCTAACGTATTCGGGTGCTTCTTTAGCTTCTCCCGCTATTTCAAGGTTACATTTTGGGTTTCCTCCTTTATCGTGGGCATTTTCAGATGTTCGTCAATTTCTTGGTTAGTCACATACCATGGGACATTGCTGATCGTTCGGAGTATTATGTTTTGCGTACTCTGCAAGCATGAGATCTACCATCTCATGCTTGCAGAGTGATGAGTGATGAGTTGCAGGCCCTACCCCAGAGTTGAATGCCATACATCCATACCGGCTTTAATATGGCTTTATAAATGAGTAACTTGTTGTCCATTGACAATTTGCTGTTCCGACCCAGAAGCCAAAGAAGGTGCTTGAAACGAATGTTGTTGTTGAGTATTAGTTCCTTGTCAGGCGCCAATCCAGGTGGACACTATTTTGGTGTGGTAAGGTCGTATCCTCAAGTTGAACAGGAGGGCAATTACCCTTTCGCAATGTAAACGTTTTTGGGAGTAATGTGGAACAGAGAGTAAAGTCCCGCAAACCTCCTTTGAAAAGGGAGGATCCTCCAACCAGACGGGTGTTATGTCTGGCGGGCTGCAACTGCCCGATAGATGATTTCGGGCTGTTCTATATGTTCTAATCGCGCGGAGAACTTTGCTTGCGCGATGCAGGATTAGTTCTTATGTGACGCCATAGATGTCACTACATCACTCCCCTCCGGAGATCGGAGATCGATGGTTCTTGATGCTTCTTGATGCGTGCCAGGCCAGTGGTAGGTTGGTTCCAGTGAGTCGGAACCGAATGCCGCATAGTTCTCGGTGAGTCGGAACTGTCTGCGGTGATGCCCCAGTGAGTCGGGGTGGTGCTGTCCCAGTGAGTCGGGATGATGCTGCAGGCTCCAGTGAGTCGGAGTAGTGCTGCTGGCTCCAGTGAGTCGGAGCGGCGCTGTGCGACGTAGGCTTGACTGCTGGCGTCGACCTGGAGAGGTTCTTCGTGGCTCTTCATGTGACTGGCCGAAGGTGCAGTGTGCTTCGCCAAGGTCGCTGATGAGGCTGAGGGTGGTGACCAGGTAGCATGCTGGTGGTCAGGATACCCTTTATAGCCGTGGGTGCTGGCTGTATGGCTCGCTGCTCGAAAGCTTGAGGAAGTGATGATGACGTCACGAGGTAGTAGCTGCACGAAGGCTGCGCTGACGTTCTTTGTCGAGGGTCACCAGTTTGGAGGTATGTGGAACAGAGAGTAAAGTCCCGCAAACCTCCTTTGAAAAGGGAGGATCCTCCGACCAGGCAGGTGTTATGTCTGGTGGGCTGCAACTGCCCGATAGATGATTTCGGGCTGTTCTATATGTTCTAATCGCGCGGAGAACTTTGATTGCGCGATGCAGGATTAGTTCTTATGTGACGCCATAGATGTCGCTACACGTTACTTGTACAAATAATGCATTGACTTTAATTCGTCAGTCCTTTAACCATTTGTTGGTTTTATTCAATGCTGTCTGCAGGAGCTTTGTAGCAACACTCGGATCCGTCAGCATCGTCAGCAAACGTTACAATTGTGGTGTTATCTGATTCCGGTAAGTCAGCTGTGAATATAGTAAATAGCACAGGTCCTAGAACGGAGCCCTGAGGAACACCAGCACATATCTCAAATAATCTCGACATTGCATCTCCTTGACCTTGACCCGAAAGAGTCTTTCAGTCAAGTATGAAAGGAGAATCTGATGATAGCTGTGTAGGAGGCTATTGTTTAATTTAAGGAGTAGGCCCTCATGCCACACTATCGAAGGCCTGCTGAACATCCAAGAACACAGCGGAGCAGTACTCTTTTTCTTCGAGAGTTTTTCTAACTCTTAAACTCTGTGAACCCGCTCCACTGTAGAGTGCTGCTGCCTGAATCCAAACTGTTGTGCTGGTATGACGCGTTTTTCTTCAAGAATGTGCAGTATTCTGCATAGCAGCAACTTCTCAAAGATTTTCGATAATATTGTTAGCAAGCTTATAGGCCTATAAGAGCTGACTTTATTAGGTGGTTTACCATTTTTGTATAACATCGTTATTTGTGATAATTTCTACAACTTTGGAAAATACTGTACTCTCAGGATACCATTATATAAGGTGTTAAAAAATTAACTTTAAGAATTTCGAGGGGACATTGTATTCCTCATCATCCTCAAAGGAAGTTAGTGATAGCATGACGAGTAACAGGGCAGAGTGGAAGAAAAAAACGTGTTGCGCCAACCCCAAATAACATGGGATAAGGGCAGGAAGATGATGATTGTACTCCTCATTATGAACAACTTTTACTATGGGACCAAACCTGAAATAGCGAAAAAAAAATCAGCTACTCCATACATTTTGGCGAGTTATGAACATAAACGTAGGGAACAACTGATTTTTTTTTCGCGATTTCATGTTTGGTCCCATAGTAAAAGTTGTTCATAATGAGGAGTACAATGTCCCCTCGAAATTTTTGAAGTTAATTTTTTAACACCTTATACAGGGTTATTTTTAAAACACCAACAACCTTGCAGGACTATATTACTTACATCATAAACAACAACTTTTGTTCTATGACTTTTTACAAAACAATACATTCAACAAAAACAAACCTTCAAGATTTCATTGTTCTATCTAACACATTTCAACTCTGTATTTTGCTGTACCTACCTACGCCCCCCGGGCACTCCCCGCTCCCCTCCGCTATTGTACTATCGCTTGCTTCGCATAGACTTCGTAACATTTAGAACGTTCTATTTAAATATTCTTATTTTTGTATGAAAATCTGAGGAACCAATATATGATAAATTTTGAAAAGTTACAGAACAAAAATTCTTGTTTATGATGTTCTCAACATAGTGGTGAGAGGTTGCCGGTGTTTTACAAATAACCCTGTATAGCATTGTCAAGAAAACAAACACTTTCTTAGGTACTTATTTTATTATTTCCTTAGTAATTAAGTCAAATCCTGTCACTTTATCTTTGAATCCAGCTGACACCCTCCAAACTTCTCGTGCAGTTACTGGTTTCGCCTGTACTGGTGACCTTGGTTCTCCTACGGATATCTTCATTCCTACCCCCCTAGCCAAGTTACGATCGTTTCGTTGGCGTCGAACGCCTCGAGCAGGCCACGCTTCCGATTCCTTTGTTCTGACGTCATCTCAACGCTCAGTCACGTGGTCAGAACAAAGGAATCGGAGGTGTGGCCTACTCGAGGTGTTCGACGCAAACGAAACGATCGTAACGTGGTTATTGGGGCTGATCTTTAAATACAATGCTCTGTTTACCATTTATTAATTGCTAGTGAGGAAAAGTGTAGAGGTAATGAGTCTGAACTTGAAATGTAAAACAATCGACCGCCTTGTGTGTTATTTTCAGGGAGGTTTGAAGTACTCTCCGGAGGGCTGGGAAGCTGAGTTACGATGCATCCGGAGAGCAACTACACTCAAATCTCGAAGAACAAAAGAGACAGGAGTCGGAACGGTAAGTATTATATATTGAAACTTTGGACCACACTAGAAATAAGAAGTTACCAAAATATGGCGACAAGGAAAAGTTTATGATTTTTTTTTTATTGGGTTGGAAAATCATCTTATGACATCCCCGCTCTTTGGTGGAACGGGAGATAGTGTCAGACTTTTACTGACTAAAAACCCACCCCTTTTCCTTCGTTGCCTTCGTCCCAGGGCCCCGGGTTTCGCTTTCACATGGTGTGTTACAGAATTCCGAAAAGTGTAACCACGAAAAACTTAACGCCGTAGCCATGCGATCTCGAATAACATGATTCAGGAAATTGTAATATCGAATAACACGACCCCGTATGTTTACTAATAGGAAACTGTTCACAACGAATGCACGCTGCTACGATAGACCTTACGCCACAGTCATGGTCATGTTTTTTCAGTTATTCGTAGAAGCGCGCATTTGTTGTTAACTGACTCGAATCGGTGAATTAGAGACTTGGTTATCTGAGATTCCATGACTATGAGCATTTGTCCTATTAATGTTTTTAAAAAAAAAAAACACAATCGGACAAATGGGCCTGTTGGCCACAATTATTGCGGTAAAACCTCTCTTTGAGGAGTGGCTGGAAAGACCTTACGGTGTCCTCAACTTCCGCATGACGCAGGATCTCACCGATCATGGTCAGTTCGGGAAGTTCCTGTGCCGGATTCGTGCGGAAGTAACGCCCGGGTGTCACCACTGTGTGGACCGCCCGGAGGACACGGTGGAGGTGTGCCCCGCTTGGGTAGAGCACCGCCGTGTGGTCATGGGGGAGATCAATGGCAACGATCTCTCGCGCCGGGCCTTAGTACAGGCCATGGTCAAATCGTAATAAGCAGAGGTCGGAATTAGGTAGAGTTGTGTGTCATTGTGCGTACAGCTAAGGAGTGGAATTCCTTGCCGGAATCTGTGTTTCCTGATAGCTACAACCCGGAAATCATTAAGTCAAGAGTGAATAGGTTACTTCTAGGTAAGCGCGTTCCATCGTCGACCATATCGTCGCTTTCCATCAGGTGTGATGGCGGTCAAGCGCGAACCTATCGAGAATAAAAAAAAAAAGTTAAACATGTACTTACACCGATTTCATACAGCGAAAGAATAAAGTGGATATGTCTCAAACACCGAGATTTATTTTAAGAGCAGAATTTTTTTTTCCTGCTTTAATGAAGTTAAAAGAAGAAAGAAGGAGGAAGTGTATAAATTTGTTAACCTCACCTCAGTTGACATAGAGAGATCTTTTTCAATGAAAAATACTAATAAAAATTGTATTTTAATTATCTTTGTTTTATTTGTCTTATCTATCTCTGAGGTTTTTATTATTATTTATTTGTAATGTTGTTGGTCACACGAGGTATTTCATTAGAAATCCCGGAAAGTTCCGTATTAATATCGACATTTCGATGCAAGCACATGAATGACTACCTAATTCCGACTCCTTAATATCTGTTATTTTTATTACGATCCAATATTTTCAAAGTTTTGAGATAAACCGATTATTTATTTGTTTAGATCATTCTTTAGCCAAAAATTATGCAATAATAGTTTTTAAGACACTTAAAAATTTTTATGATGGAGACAAAAAAAATTAGGTTGTCTAAAAATTTATACGTATTTCAGGGGCGACCACACGAAGACCGACTTTCTTCAGGAAATCTTTATCTAGTACATAAAGAGACTGATGATCTCCCTTCCGACCCTAACAGTGAGGCCATGGCATCTACCTCTACCACTAATCACCGATCGACCTCTGCCAGTGAAAATACTGACCCTCCATCTAGCAATCGCGAATCGCGTAGCCAAACTCCAAACCAAGAAGAAGACCCAACAACAGATTCTGAAGATCCGGGTCTTAACACTTCCCTGAACCCTGAACTACCTAAACAGATCAACCAATCCTTCGCCTGCCGTAAAGGCGCGGGTTGGACACGAAAGAGGCGTCCAATCAGCGCCGCTGAACTTGCGGCCGCAAAAGCGCCACGGGTGGACTTGTACGAAAGTCAAAGCGGGAGAAGCACCGATGAGGAGATCAGTCGCACCGTACGCCGTTTAGGTGCTAGTCAGGCCAAGTCAAAACGTGCGGCACGGCGTAACAGTACCATAGATGAGGCGAGGCAATCGAGGAGTTCGATTCAATCGGGTAGTAGCACAGTTTTGATCACCGTAGACGAGGCTGGGTCTAGTCGCGTAGACGAGGCTGAACCTCGGCGTGTAGAACAGGCTGGACCCAGCCAAGCGCCTGAAGCCGGTACCAGCCGTGCGCCTGAGGCAGGTCCCAGCCGTGCGCCTGAGGCAGGTCCCAGCCGTGTGCCTCAGGCAGGTCCCAGCCGTGCGCCTGAGGCAGGTCTCAGCCGTGCGCCTCAGGCAGGTCCCAGCCGTGCGCCTGAGGCAGGTCCTAGCCGTGCGCCTGAAGCAGGTCCGAGCCGTGTGCCTGAGGCAGGTCCCAGCCGTGCGCCTGAGGCAGGTCCCAGCCGTGCGCCTGAGGCAGGACCAAGCCAACCCTATGTGGCTGGACCCAACTGGTTTTATGAGCCTGGACCCAGTTGGGCGTATGACGTTGGACCCAGCTGGGCGTCTCAAGCCGGCCCCAGCCGCGTGTATACAGCTCGACGCACTAGCACGGATAAAGCTGGAACCAGTCGCATGGACCAGGCAGACGCGAGACCTGGCAGTTCTAAGGAGTGTCGTAAAGATCTTACCAATTCCAAGAGGAAGCGCAGTCGTCCCGTATCCAAAGATGACACAACGACAGCTGGAGCAGTCGACAACGTTGTGATGTAAGTATGGTTTTGTAATGGATTCCTTTTCTTCTTGCTTCTCCGTTCTTCACCTATATATTTTTTTAATTAGTACAAAAAATATGGGGCTCTATCCATATCCGTTGATCATATTTATGTAGTCAAAAGTAAAAAAAAAAACGAAATCCCAAAATTGTCTACGAAAATTGGTCATAATTGGTAAATTCATAATTGAGTCAATTATTCATAACAATTGCTTCTAGTAAATACTACGCGCAGTGTTTTTCAATTGGTTTTCATTCATATTCGAACACCCAAGATACTGCGCTCCAAAGATAGCTGACAAACCTCGAACCTGGATCTCTGCTGAAGCGTCAAAGCCCAGGTGCTCCGTACGTAAGTATGGGTGTTCGAATTTCCGAACGTGTAATGAACAAAATGCTGCGCGCCAAAACTAAGATACAAGATGTTGCCCGAAAAGCTGCCACTCTGAAGTGGGATTGGGCCGGACATGTCTGCCGCATGTCAGATGACCGGTGGGCTAAAAGAGCCACTTATTGGGTCCCACTAAACGCAAGGCGACACCGCGGCAGACCAATGCGAAGGTGGAGAGATGAACTGGATAAATACCAGAAGGACTGGCCCGCAATGGCCGAAGAGAGACTTGTGTGGAAAAGGGAAAGGGAGGCCTTTGCTCAGCAGTGGGACATAAATGGGCTATAAATAATAATACATAATATAATTTCATTCATAGTCAGTGATTGGAGTAGGTAGATTGAATTGGCGTCATTGATTCGAAACGTATATATTAATATGGACAATCCTCCGGAATTGATTGATTATTTAAAACAAAAAAAAAATGCAACTTAGTATTGTATTAAAAGGAGAATAGAATAAAACTTTAAACTTAATTTGAGCAATATTATATTCTTAATTTTTTTTTAACGGCACGCGGTCACAATTTGACACAACCCAACGACCAATCAGAACATTATACCTTCCTTTAAATTTTGAATTGAATAGTAATAATATCACTACTGTAGCGACATCTATGGCGTCACATATGAACTAATCCTGCATCGCGCAATCAAAGTTCTCCGCGCGATTAGAACATATAGAACACCCTCCCCTCAATGGAGCACCCACCTCCCTTTTCAATGGAGGTTTGCGGGACTTTACTCTCTGTTTCGCCTACCCCCAAACTACCAACATTAACAATATTTAATTGAATCCGAAAAAAAATGGCTTATCCGTGTTATTCTTTCCGTGTGCATTTATGATACAAGTACCAAAAATCAATCTACCTACTCCAATCATTGTTCATAATCAATAGCCTGTATAATATTTCCGTAAATTGAGTGACATTTTGGGATTTAAACAAACGCTTGTAGCGACATCTATGGCGTCACATAACAACTAATCCTGCATCGCGCAATCAAAGTTCTCCGCGTGATTAGAACATATAGAACAGCCCGAAAATCATCTGCCGGGGCAGTTTTTTTTTTTTTTTTTTAATCAAGATTTTATTTAGGGGCTTTTGTCCAAAAAGGATATGCCAGCCCCATCGTACCTTATAACAATTACTACACACACATACCTTTATTAACTAATACATATTTACCTAAAATACATTACAGATATTAAATAGGGCGAATCACTGTTGCAAGACCGCTATTAAACCACTTAGTTTTCTGGCCGCCTCCGATTTCGGTTTTGATAGAATGCTTTGGATTATACCTACATCGAATCTATTTAACTTTACTTCGCTCAGCAATGCGTCGCGTTCATCTTTATTTCGGGCACATTCCATCAGCAAATGTTGTACATCTTCAATTTGGTTGCAAGTTACACAATTAGGTGAATCAGTCTTTTTCATTAAATATGCAAACTTTGCTGATGGATAGTGTCCAGATCTAAGTCTTAGAGCTAATTTAACATAATGTCTGCTTAATTTGGTGTCATCAAACCAGGGTACACGAGGAAGCTCACCCTGTATGGTTTTATACCATATACCCTTAACTATTGATTTACTATCGAAATGTTTTTTCCATTTATTAAAGCATATCATTTTAAATTTTGGCATGAATTCCCAGTGATCCGGTATGTAACTAATGGATTTGCCATCTTCTGCCGCTAACTTAGCTACGCGGTCAGCTTCTTCGTTCCCTTTCAGGCCTATATGTGCTGGAACCCATTGCAATTTTAAGTCTTTGCCATTTTTATTAAAGCTAATAATAAATTTAAGTATATCGTAGGCTATCGATGTACCTCTGCGTCCAGAGGCGCATCGAGCCACATGTTGTAGGGCACTCTTACTATCTGAAAAGATAACAATTTTGTTCAAATTCTGATTAGCCGCGTAAGATAATGCCTGATATATTGCAATAAGTTCCAGCGACATTATTGATACATCACAATTTATTTGGAAGCCTTCTTTGTACTGTAAGGTTTTATCATAAAATCCAACTCCTCGACCATGATTACTTTTCGACCCATCGGTAAATATACAGTGCCAACTATTATATTATTGTCTGCCGGGGCAGTTGCCCACCAGACATAACACCCGTCTGGTCGGAGGATCCTCCCTTTTCAACGGAGATTTGCGGGACTTTACACTCTGTTCCGCATTCCTCCAAATTGGTGACTCTCGACAAAGAACGTCAGCGCAGCGCAATAACTTCGCTGTATATGAATACTATTTATTGAGACTTTACTTAAATAATAACGAAACCTTTTCTAATAAGCCCTTTAAGTATTTGTACTAATTAAAAATTTGTGGTGTATATAGGCAAATTCCTGACTCTCACTGACGTATCAACGCCTAGCATAAGTCCTTGGACCTAGAACGCTGCAATTTTGCATAAAGGCTTCTGTTATAATATACTAACTTCAAAATGGTTGAGCTGAGTGGTGCTAATATTAGCGTCATGTCCGTGAACGGGCGCTGTCAGTTGAGACTGGTCATCTCTTAGCTGGCAGTTGCTATTTTAATATCTATATTTAGTTTTTATTTTTACTTTATTTGCATTGTTCTCACGTGATAGCGACAAGAAACATGTAACAGAGATATTTGTAATTACAAAACATGATTGAAAAGTGTCCATGGAGTTTCTTGCACATTCTTCTCCATAGAGATCTACGCTTTGGAATGTGCAATTAGCATCACTTTTTTTTTCTGACTGACTGACTTCTTGACATTTCAAAAGTAAATGGTTTATTTGAAATAAAATGCTATTGATTTTTTTGATTTGATTTGACTAGCTTATGCCGGCGGCTGCGCTCACATGAAAGTAGGTATCTTCGCATAAACTTTTGATCGCCATTTCATCCCGTTAGGAGGTGAATTTTGGAAATTCCTCTCTCAGTTATCGCCTACATCATGGAGGGAAGCCATATGCAAAATTTCACGTTCCTAGTCCCAGTAGTTTCTACTATGCATTGATATGTCAGTCAGTCAGTTTGTCCTTTTATTTAAATAGATATTTCGTGGCTAGATCTTAGAATTGATCACTTCATGATGTGATCAGCCATTTCATGAAATGGTTCTATTTTAGCTGAACGCATGATTATTTCATGATCCGGTCAAACATGTAATAGTAATAATAATCATTTATTTTGCTAGAATAAGAGTATAGTAATTAGCTGGCAGGTTTAAAAATTGTCCGTCATATTCAACCACAATCAGGTGTGCAAAAATGTCAAATTTTGAAGACGTAAACTCAATAAAATAAATCAATTTTCAATAAAATATGTTAATTCAATGTCAATACAAATACAAATGTCAAGATTAAAACTATGCAGTTAAAAATGTCAAGGTACTATAAATTTAACTGGTTTAAAAAAAATGTGATGATTAAAATGTCCAAATGTCAAGATTGAAACTATACAATCACAATGTCATGGCTGATCGTATTGTAAAATAGTTACGTTGTTCACCTTTTTCTAAGTTTTTGCCGTTTTCAGCCCACCACAACCGCAAAGTGAAAAAATAGTAACTTTAGACATGGGCGAGGAAGATAACGAAATTGATTTAACAATAGAGAAAGTTGTGGCTCCGGATGTGAGGCCGGACCCCTTACTAAGCAGTATTCCTTCACTGACAGGACAACTAAATGGTAAGAACAATGTCTTTTTTTTAATAATATAAACTAGTGCTTGACTGCGAACCCACCTGATGTTGCGCAGTGATGCAATCGTTGATGGTGAGGTGCACTAGTCTCACTTTAGCCTTGAGGGCACTAATGTTCCAGGGAAAGCAAAATTCAAACACTATTGCTCCAGGGTAGTTAAAATTCAAACACTAATGCTCCAGGGTAGACAAAATTCAAATACGAATGTTCCAGGGTAGGTGAAATTCAAACACGAATGATCCAGGGTAGGCAAAATTCAAATCTACGAAAGTTTTTGAAATTTGCAGCTCAATATCGGATAGTCATCATCATTTTTCTGCTCTTGTCCCATGTTACTTGGGCACAGCGCAATTCATTTTTTTCTTACATTCTGACCCGTCACCCGTCACGCTATCACAGACTCCCTTTCATATCACACCTCACACCATCCATCCATCTTCTCTTTAGTCTCCCTCTCCATCCATCCACATGTATACTCAAAACTCTTTCTTTTAGTAACGAATAGTGCGGTAAAGAAAAATATATGACATTAGTTTTATTTTGTGTGAAATTCAAAACACGTGTCTAGTATTTTTATGTAAAGAATCTATGTACAAAATTTCATAACTCTTCTTCCTGCGTTTGTCCCATACTAGTTTCTGCCGGTGGCTGCACCCGCGTAAACGTCGATTTCTCCATACAAACTTCCAATCCCCGTTTTACCCCCTTAGGGCCGGAGATTCGTAAAATCCGTTAATTCCGTTAGCGGATGTCGACACCCTATAAGGAACCTACCTGCAAAATTTTAAGTTTGTAGGTGTTATAGTTTCTGAGATTTCGTGATTAATCAGTGAGTGGTATTTCGCTTTTATAATATAGATTATTTGATACAGTGGAAGTCCTTTTGCTTCAGAACCAGCCCCTAGTACTTCACAAAAACAAATACAAGTGAACACCGTACCCGAAAAACAACTTGGTGAAAAATCAGCCATCATTACCACTGATGACAATTCAGCTACACAAAATAACTCGAAAAGTCCACTCACTCTACCAGCAACGAGTCAGTCAAAATCAAGTCACAGTGGACACAAGAGAAAAAGAAGTCAGGATGGTGCCTCAATGACGGCAACACCGAGCAAGAGGACAGTATTGCCAGGGCATGCTGATCGGAGGGGAGATCGGGAAGACAAAATTCAAGCTGGAGTTACTTCTTCTAAGGTAAGCAGTATTTTTCAGCTGTAATACGTCTACTGTTGGACATCCAGGGGCCTAAGTGTGTTATTTTTATAAATTGGTCATTTCAACAAGATCCCATTGATATTTTGCTAAAAGTTCATCATCATCTTCCTGCCCTTGTCTCATCTTATTTGGGGTCGGCGCAACACGTTTTTTCTTCCATTCTATCCTGTCAACCGTCATGCTATTACTAACTCCCTTTTCTTTCATATCACTGTTCACACAATCCATCCATCTTTTTTTTGGCCTCCCTCTCCCTCTCCACCCATCCACATGTATACTCATAACTCGTTTAGTAACATGTGTTTCATCTCTCCTCTTCACATGACCATACCAAGACAAACGATTCCCTTTAAATTTTTCAGTCACTGGCGCCACTTTCAAACTTCCTCTAATATATTCATTTCTCACTTTATCCATTCTCGTCACACCACACATCCATCTCAACATTCTCATCTCCGCTACATGCAATCTTTTTTCATCCGTCTTTTTCACTTTTGCTAAAAGTTCATAATCTGCTAATTCATAATGATCGATCATTGATCGGTCAATGGTCTCGTAATAGAGTTGTGGTAGAATGACAATATCGAGCTTATTAAAAGCAATGACTGCACAATGCCGTTCTAATGGTAGGTCACTGATCAAAGGGACTGTCAAAATTACTTTTGTATAATATACTGCATACGTCAGACATTCATTTGGCAATATTTACGAGATTACCATTCTATGCCACTTCTTTCGATGGAGTGTCAGTGGTTGACCATTGGAAAGTTATAATGACGCCATTGCATTAGTAGATTACCAAACTTGTCAAAATCAACAATTCTGACACTATTGTAATAGCAGACTTGAGGCCCTGGTCCTGTGCGTCTCACATCCATCGGATTCTGGGACCCTTACCAGGACATCGGTTCACTTTGGGGTCGTAAGGGCCATGCTGCGTCTTCTGGTACATGGTACCCTTCAACCACCTATTCCTCGAACAATGTGCCCTGCCCACTGTCACTTAAGTTTGGCGATCCTTCGGGCTATGTAGGTAACCTTGGTTCACTTGCGTATATCTTCATTTCTGATGTGATCACGCAAAAAAAAAAATTGGTAATCTATCCAACAATAAAATAGTTGGATAGATTACCAAGTGGTGGTTATTACCGGTTGGTGGCCAAGTGTTAACGGTCCTGACTTAGGAGGTGTAGGTCGCGGGTTCAAACCAAGCCAGGCGTATTACTTTGTGTAATTGATTTCATCACCACTGCTCCCAAAACTTTGAATGAAAATTGTGAAGAAACCAGTTCTAAAACCAACATTTCGAAGACATGTGACATCCCCTTCACCCGCACTGGGCCCGCGTGCTGGATTACGACCCATTCCCTCTCCTAGAGAGGAGGCCTGAGTCTCAGCAGTGTCAACATTAAATTATGCTATTGTATGATACTTTATATAATTAGCATAATCAGCTTTTTAATGTTCGATCCGTTGGGACTCAGGCCTCCTCTCTCTAGGGAGGGAAGGAGAGGGAATGGGCTGTAATCCACCACGCGGGCCCAGTGCGGATTGGTGAATGTCACATGTCTTCGAATTTTTATTTCTAGGACATGCCGGTTTCCTCACGATGTTTTCCTTCACCGTTTTGAGAGCAGTGGTGATGAAATAAATTACACAAAAGTAATGCACTTGGCTGGGTTTAATCCCGCGACCTACAACTCGTAAGCCGGGGCCGTTACCACTCGGCCACCACTTTTCTCCATCTTTCTATAATTATGATGATAATATTTCTGCTTTATAGAGTGCTGCAGGCTCCAGCTCGAATCCGCAAATGCCTCCCCCGTCTTCAAGATACGTGATCAAGGCCCCAGCAAGTGGACGTGTGCAGGATTCCCCTCGAACCAACACTGGTGGGAGTGATGTCCGCACAAGCGCTCAGGTGCGTATTACTCGAAAGACGTCAAGAGTGAACAGGTTACTTCTAGGCAAGTGTGCTCCATCGTCGCTTACCATCAGTGGGGATAGTTGTCAAGCGCAAGCCTAACAATAATTAAATAATACCGGGCAAGTGCGAGTCGGACTCGCGCAGTGAGGGTTCCGTAAAAACTTACCTATGAAAAGTTAGGACGATTTTTCCGAATAGATTCCATTTTTTTTTTGTGACGTAACTAAAGATTTACAGTTTTCAGTTTTTTTCCTATACTTAAGCTATAAAACCTTGCTTTATGCCAAATTACAGGATTCTAGGTCAACGGGAAGTACCCTATAAATTTTGATTTTCTTGAGAGTGTCAAAATATACGTTTTTAGTGACATAAACGGCCGTATCTTTTTTTTCGTAAACTTAGAAGTTTGATTTTTTCAGACCTTCAATGGACCATGGAGTATATGGTTTTAATTTCAACTCGATTCTTCCACGCGTTCCAGAGATAAAAGGTTTTGACAGACAGACAGACGGACGGACAACAAAGTAATCCTATAAGGCTTCCGTTTTTCCCTTTTGGGGTACGGAACCCTAAAAAGAAGACATAAGTTTTATTTGGATAGGACCTTAAAGATCATTCAATATAAGTAGACCTTACTAATGCTAGGTCAACTTATACTGTATTTATTTATTTTATAATTTATGTACACATGAATAAAGAAAGAAGATACATTCTGATAAAAATTGTACATAGGTACTGCTTATTTCCAATAACAAATTTCTTCCAGCAGACCTGCGAAAGGAGAAATAAAAAGAAAAGTAGACAATAGTGTGTAGAAGTAATTGAAGAAGAGAATGTGAAATCTTAAATTAAAATAATAAATACTTATATACTATACATACTATACTATATATACCTTTACTAAAAATAAATACATAATGTATATACATATATAATTAACATACTAGAGAGGAAAGATAGTGCTCTTTTACTTTAGATTTGAAGAGCAAAATTGATTTGAAATCTCGAATGCTAGGCGGAAGAGAGTTCCACAACCTTACTGTATTACATCTTACAAAATGTTAATTATTATGTATAATAACGTTTTGAACGACCTACCTTTTAAAAATTACATATGAACGCAAAGTTAACGCACATAGTAAACGAACAAAGTTATATACACTTCATTTTAATTAACTATCTACCATATAATTTTAGAAAATCTTATTATATTTGTAATAAAACGTAAGCACCTATTTCACATTTTTCAAAAACTCACAAGTCCTAATCCTATAAAAAGAGCGACCTATTCAAAGGCGCATATCGGGCATAATAAAAGAGACTCCCAGTACGTTGACTTAAGGTGCATTTTGATTTGTCACGAGCGCTACTAGCCCGGTAGGCAAATATAATGAAGGTCACGTCCTTACCGTGCAATGTTTTATGAACATTATTAACGTTGTTAGTAGGTTTATATTCGCATGTTTTCTTTCGAAGAGTGAAATTTCTGTACTTGTACTATTACTTATTCTGTGGTACATCTAACCATATTAAATTGATATTTCTCGAAAATTAACAACTCTCTACTTGACCTGTACCATGACGTTTAAAGTAAGATTATTTCATTCTTATTTCTAATGTGGGTAAGAGATGGCGCTAGACAACCTGTATAGCTCTGTCTCTTACTCACACTGAAATAAGAATGAAACAATCTTATTTTGAACGTCATGGTAACCCGTTTTGACAATACTGACTATAGTCATGTCTACTTCCAGCATAGACGTCTTTCGGCTGTAACAGAGGCGGATCGTGAAATTGTTGGACTCTGGGCTAACACTACTTGGGGGCCCACCTAAATAATCTAATTATTTTGGCATTTTGTTAAAAAGAAGTTTATATTTTTCCTTTTCGACAACGACCGATCACTGTAGAAATGTCGTCCTAATGGAACAAGAGATCACGAGTTACTATAGCTAACTTGAAAGTCTAAATATACTTCGTCTTGTGGTTTTCTGTAAGAGATTGCCCTGTGCGAGAAGACTGCAGATTGAACACTTAGTTTTTTTAAATTTGTATCATTGTAGATTGTTTTTAATGAGAACCGGGGGCCCCTTATATCCCTGGGGCCCTGGGCTGCAGCCCATTTAGCCATTAAGTAGATCCGGCCATGGGCTGTAATGATGACCATAAACTTTCTATTTTATAGCATTCTTCGACACATAAACCGAGTTCACAAAAGACCCCCGCGACTGCGGAAACAAGCCATGTTAAAACGACCCCACCAAATGCACGGGAACATGGTCCCTCTCGAACCCACAGAGGTGGGAGTGAAGTCTTCGTAAGTGCTCAGGTACGTGATGCTACAGGCTGGATAAGCCTGCTTCAGAGGTATGTGAAACAGAGTGTAAAGTCACCCTAAACCTTCATGGAAAAGGATCCTCCGACCAGTCGGGTATTTTTGTGTCTGGTTTGGGCAAGTACCATACAGTATGCAAGCATGCTTGCTTGCATGCTGTATGCTTGCTTGCTTCATGCTTCCTACAGCGAAAAAAACTTAATAAATTTATGCTTTAGAATATTATGCTTAATCATTATTATGGTTAGAGAAATTATGCTAAAAAAATTATGCGTAAGCTGTTATGCGAAAATATAATTATGCTAAACAAAATTATGCTAAGTTATACTAAGTCTTAACATTTTATGCAAATGGATAGGGAACCATTGAATTTATATTGACATGTGACTTCCCCTGCATCTTCACTGGGCCCGCGTGCTGGATTACGGCCCATTCCCTCTCTTAGAGAGAAGGCCTGAGTCCCAGCAGTGGGGACATTGTAAGGCTGATTTATTATCATCATCATCTCATCTCAGCCTTTTTTCTATGTTACTTGTGGTCGGCGCAACATGTTTTTTTCTTCCATTACGTCCTGTCATCCGTCACCCTAATTTCGTTTTCTTTCATATCTTTTCTCACACAATCCATCCATCTTTTCTTTGGCCTCTCCCTCCCTCTTCATCCATCCACATGTATACTCATAACTCTTTTAGTAACATGCGTTTCATCCCTCCCCTTCACATGGCCATACCAAGACAAACGATTCCCTTTCAATTTTTCAGTCACTGGCGCCATTTTCAAACTTCCTCTAATATACTTCTTTCTCACTTTATCCATTCTCGTCACACCACACATCCATCTCAACATTGACATCTCCGCTATATATGCAATCCTTTTTTTTATTATGCTATGTTGAAACTGGACATTCCAAAAGTGCTAAATATCAGCCTAATTTGAGCTTTAAGAGATGTTACACATCAGTTTAACTTTCAGACTGCTGTAAGAGTAAATCCAGAGCCAGAAGCCCCCCGGACGGGCCGACCCGCCCATAAGCCACCACATAGGCCGCGTGTGGGCCGCAATGAAGGTCAATTAGAAATTCAAGACGTTATAAGAAAGTACACCATGACCCGTTAAAGATGACTAGAGAGACCTAGAAGAGTGATGATAAAGATATTGCGGTCCAACGACAAAACAGAAGAATTAAATACAAAAAATTTAGACACCCTGCGTAAGAGTAGTATGAAAAATAAATCCAAAATTATAATTCACTTTTAAATAAGGTAGATGTAGCTGATGGTAAGCTGTGATGCAGTCGTTGATGGTGAAGCACACTAGTTAATTAAGAGCCTATTTATTTTCAAATGTTGAGGAAGCTAAGCTAATATAACTTTTCAAATTTGTATTGGAATGTAATGTGGAAATACAAATGATACAATACACAGAACTGGTACTTCAGTGCAAGAAATGTCAAGTGTAGTCTAAAGTACTGCGTCGAAGAACCACAGAATGTATATTAGTGCAAAAAAAATGTCAGGAGTATGCAAAGTACTGCACCAAAGAACCATAAAACTGATATTTTTATGCAAAAACACTATAATAGACCTCACAGAAATCCACCGTATTTTTTAATTTTGCACAAGCTTTCGACACAGTTTCGCGTGAGGTAATATTCAAGCTCAAACTCATGCTGCTTCTAGAATTTTCAAATATTCTAGTCCTATAGTAATAACTTATAGAATGTTTCGAAAAAAGCATGAAGATGTAGACTCCTCCGAGCTAAATACCATTAAAACTGGGGTACCACAAGGAACTGTATTAGGTCCAATCCTATTTTTGGAGTACACATGAGACATACACACACTCTGCTATAAAGAACACGTGAGAAAAATGTATTCATCAATTATAGAACTTTGAAAATGCCACGGACTTGTCCAAAATCTAAAAAGACGGTATATGAAATGATGACCAAAAAGTTATGTTGAAAAATTTGCTGAAGCTCATGAACGCGTATACAGTGTTAGTGTTACCAAAAAACGACAAGAACGAATTATTTGCGCCTAAATAGAGACTATAAGATAAGTGTTATTAGATAAATTCTTTGTCAAGGCAAGAGACAATAAGAAAAGTGATATTTTAGACGTAGAAGAAAGAGAGTGGAAAAGAGATGAAAGAGTTTATCATCATCATCATAATTTCAACCGATAGACGTCCACTGCTGGACATAGGCCTCCCCCAAATGTCGCCACAAAGAACGGTCCTGTGCGTCTCGCATCCATCGGATTCCCGCAACCTTCACCAGGTCATCGGTCCACCTTGTAGGGGGCCTTCCAACACTGCGTCTTCCGGTACGCGGTCGCCACTCCAGAACCTTTCGGCCCCAACGACCATCTGTTCTGGGAGCAATGTGCCCTGCCTATTGCCACTTAAGTTTGGCGATTCTCCGTGCTATGTCGGCAACCTTGGTTCTCCTGCGGATATCTTCATTTCTGATTCGATCACGCAAGGAAACTCCGAGCATAGCCCTTTCCATTGCACTTTAGGTGACTTTTTGACTTTACTGAACCGACTCACTGTTCCGATACATTTTAGTGTTCCGAAATATTGGAACAGCAGTAATGTTTTAAATGTATCATTTGGAACAATTGGAACACTGAAACACTCTTTACTTTAAGTGACCAGCAGTCTTTTTAAAATTCAAATTATAACGTAAATAGTGTAAATATAATTAATGACCTAAACTAAAAACATCTGCTTTTAATTATTCTCAAATCAAAATTCAATTAAATAAAACTTTTAGTGTATATGACGCAACGTAACAGATCACGATCAAGCAAGATCATTTGGGTACAGAAGCCTAAAAATCATCTGAAGAGCATCACCTGCCACCATCCGACTTTTTGAGACCCCAAGAGCATCTCCTACCTGGACGCGATTTGCAGTGGCCTGTATGGAAGGCACTAAATCGGTTGCGAACCCAGGTAGGCCGCTGCAAACTTGGCAAAATGGGGTTTTATAGACCCATCGGATACTCAATGTGAGTGCGGTGCTCCTGTTCAAAACATGAGCCACATGTTGGAATGCCTCAAGTGTCCGTACACCTGCACTTTGGAGGATTTGATGAGTGCTACCGATGCTGCTATTAATGTAGCCACCTATTGGGCACAAAAAGTTTGACGGGTTTACCATCGAATCAAAAAGAAGCAGAAGCCTAAAAATCACTGTGGTAGGTGTTAAAAATGTACTTATCAATATTTAATTTCGAAAAATGCTATTGTAGAAAAAAAATGCTCATTTATTATCGTCTAGGCTAAGAAAATGATTCAATGTTACTGTTAAAAAAGTAATTTCGTAAGTATTAAAAATTCGAACCAAGGTATTAACTAACTGTAACCGTAGGGGCACAGTAGGGCCGATGCCCGCTAGGGCCGTGGAGAATTTCTGAAAAGGAAACCCATAGTCTTAGAATGCAAAGGGCCTACCACGAATTCTAAACACGATCCAGTTGAGGACCTAAACTGAACTATTAAAGGGATGGACCAGAAATCAGAAACGTTTATTTCAAATAGACCAATTACAGGCACTTTTGAATTGTCAAAATGTCGGAGAGGCAATAAAAAAAGTGAAGCTAAATTGCACGTTTCAAAGCGTAGATCTCTATGGAGAAGAACGTGCAAGAAACTCTGTGGACACTCTTTTCAATCATATTATGAGTTACATAATTCTTGGTTACATATTTCTTGGAGTTGACTGTTGAAGGATTCAAAGCATTTTATTTCAAATAAACTATTTACAGGCACTTTTGAAATGTTAAGAATTCAGTCAGTCAGAAAAATAAATCATGCTAATTGCACATTCCAAAGCGTAGATCTCTAGTCAAATTCAAATGATTTATTTTGTGAACACAGGTGATTAAAGGTGTTTTCAATATACATACATAATAATATGTTGATTGTACAGTCCATGTCCCGCCTATATACAAAAGTAAGTCAAGTACAGGATGCAAAAAAAAGTATATAATTATTTAAACAATGTCATACAAACAAAACTGTTTGTCATAATAATAAGGAAAATAAAATTGTCATAATAAAAAAGTCAAAAAAAAAACAATGTCAATAAAATAAAAATGTCTATGAACAAGCATGTGCAAGAAACTCCATGGATGCTCTTTTCAATCATGTTATGCATTACAAATATCTCTGTAACATGTTTCTTGTCGAGCCTCGTTGTACACTTGATATCGCGAGTAAAGCGGTTCGGCTTGTTTGGCTCCTCAAGCGTAGACTCCTTAGCGGATACACTGTTAGGACCCAAAAGAATTAGTGTTTAAGGGCCAACACTGCGTTAAGCGGACACGTCGCGCGTGTGTCGTGTGCGGCGGTCTCCGTTCAGTCCGTCAGTTCAACTTTAACGGTGTGCATGTTGTCGTGTTGATGGAGAACTTTAATGTATTATTACGTAGCAAAAAGGGCGCGGAGCGTGGGCGCCCGCTTAACGCAGCGACGACCCTTAGAACTTAGATATTAGACATAAAAAGTCAAATAGGTCTTAAAACAGTGTTTCCTCTGATGCGGAGCTGGGTGTAGTGGAGTGGAGCGGACCGTGAATTAGCCAATCAGTGCTCGAAATCCCCACTCTGCATCTGTGGAAACAGTGTAAATAGAGCGGAGTACAGCTGAGCAGACTTCAAATAAAACAAATGCCGCACAGAACGGAGTCGAGAGCACGAAGTAGAGGGTAGTACAACTCCACTCCGCCTTGCTTTATCATTTTAGTCGAAAAACGTCCACTGTTGGACATAGGCCTCCCCCAACTGTCGCCATAATGACCGGTCCTGTGCGCTTCGCATCCATCGGATTCCCGCGACCCTAACCAGGTCATCGGTCCACCTTGTGGGAGGCCTTCCAACGCTGCGTCTTCCGGTACGTGGTGCCTTTCGTTCCCATCGACCATCTGTTCTGCGAGCAATGCGCCCTGCCCACTGCCACTCAAGTTTGGCGATTCTTCGGGCTATGTCGGTAACCTTGGCTCTCCCTGCTTCGCTTCAATAGAAACACTTGCCACTTCAAAAAATCAAAATCATTATATATTTACATTCAAATAGAGTAATTACAATTCATGGTTTCTCATGTTACGTTATAATATTCTTAAATTCTATTTAGACTGTGACATGACATGTGAACTTTATTTTATACAATTTTATATTAATGAAATAGATTAGGATTCTCATTACTTTTTTTTCCACTCCGCCTAGCTCGACTTTAGTGGAAATGCATCATCATAATCCCTTTCTGTATATATTATATTGTAATGAAATCTCTGTATGTATTTAAGAGGAAAATTATACAGCATTTCCTTTCTCAATTAACGTAATGTTGGTATTTAGTAGTAAGTATGTGTTATATATATATAGGTTGTAGATTTATGTAGGTTGGTTTATATTGTACACTGGAACCTACCCTTAAATGTAATCTCTCTCTGTCACTCAAGGTTTGCTAGTAGAAAACTAATTGTTAAGTTCACCTTTGTACATCAATTGTCAAATTAATATTAAGTATTCTGCCCTTTCCCAAGCACCCGTCGCGTGGCGTTGCGCTTGTTTTGTTTGCGGCGGTCCCCGTATTGCTAGTTCAACTAACGGTGTGCATGTAGTCGTGTCGATGGAGAATTTTAATGTATTATTACGTAGTAGAACGGGTGCTGGACGCGGCTGCCCGCGACGGGTGTCCGCGCAGCGAGCTGCGACTGAGCATTTTTGTATAGGACCGGGCGGGCGGTCCGCTTAACGCAGTGTCGACTCTTAGTGCTCACTTAGGTCATAAAAGGAAAACTTGTGCAAAATTTCACACTCCCTATTCCCAGTGCATTAATATATATAATATAATATTCCACAACAATCACACAACGCCGTCTAGTCCCAAGCTAAGCAGAGCTTGTGTTATGAATACTAGACAACTGATAAACATACTTATATATTTCTAAATACATAATATAGATAAATTACACCCACATGTAAATCAGTAAGTTTCTGTATTTAAAGATAAGAATTGAAAGTTGTATCTCACTATTATTGCATGAAACACGTGCTATTAGGAACTAAATAATTATAAGATAGTTGAAACACGGCCATCTTTATAAAAGTAAAATTAAAATTAAACAGTGGGTTATTTATATTTGAAACCACTATAAATTCGATGATATTTAAAAATTAAAATGAAATTTCAAAATTGTTAGTTATCATAATATAAATCTTTTGATGTACCTATTTGGACTGAAGTTAAAATAAAAATTTTGTAGGTATATATTTATATTTATGAATCACGTAGTAATTAACCCTTTAGTTGCCAAGTTACCCGTCAAATCACAATTAGTGGCCACCATATAAATGGCCTGCTACGTAATATTTCGTAGTTTGTATCACGGATATCAATTTCTAGATGTGTATTAGCATTTAGCTAGGTTAGGTTAGTTTTTACTAGATATAAGTAATTGAATAGTAACTGCATACCGCAATATTGCGTGGGCACCACCGACATTTTTTTTTTTTGCTCCAGGTTACTTATTCTGTAGTGAAAAACTACCAAATACGTAATATTTCGTAGTTGACATGTGCTCTCTTGGCTAGCTACGCAATATTTCGTAGTTTTCATTCAATGGATTAATGTACAGTCGGGGGTCAAAAGAGCAGTTGCACTTTACCAATACTAAAATGCCTAAAATTTCTGTATAGTAGACGTTCAATGATCCAAAAGTCGTTTATTCAATACCTTAGACACTACTCTACAAATTAAATCATTCATAAACCATATATACCATATATCTATGTTCTTCCCATGCTAAGAATCTGCGTTCTTCTAACAATCTTCTACTGCTTTGTCCTTCTCATACTTTTGATTTTATTAATTCTTCCTTTCATATACATTCCATACTTCTTTGGAATGCGTTTCCTCTCGAGATCAGGACGGCCACCAGTCTATATGCATTTAAGCGGATGTTGTGAAATTACTTTCTGCACAAATAGTGTAGTCGTCTCAATAACCCATTTGTTTTACTTTATATAAATATATATGTCATATCATCTTCCTGCCCTTGTCTCATCTTATTTGGGGTCGGCGCAACAGGTTTTTTTCTTCCATTCTATCCTGTCAACCGTCATACTATCACTAACTTCCTTTTCTTTCATATCACTGATATCTGAATGAATATATTATAATAAATTATATATATATCTACATGTTTATTTTGTATATAAATATATATACTTTTAAACACTCACTTTTTAAAAAAAATTCTTTTGTATTTTCATGCACGTGCCACAATTTCTCTTTACCACCCTAGGTAGACTGGTAGAGAATGCCTAAGGCTTTAAGTCCGCCTTTGTACTTTTGTGTTGCATGAAGTTTTAATAAATAAATAAACCATTGACCCTCTTCTACAAAGAAACGTTAGTCACTTTAGTATTAGTACAGTGTAACTGCACTTTTGACCCTTGACTGTACATATTGTATTAGATGTCACGTTGTACCTGTAGATTTAAGTTTACTTATTTTTAATGACATAAGGAAATTTACAGGAAATTTTACCGTTAAATTATTTGTTACGGTACGATAGCAGCGTTGCTGTGATTTAAAAGGTATTGTAGGAGCCGGTGCATGTGGGCGTACCCAGCATTTGTGTTAAAGTAGGGCAAAGTTGAGTAAATTTGAAAAGTAGATTTATTTTTTTAGCAGCAAACTTAATGTTTTGGGACACCGGGGCATAGAGTAACTAGAGACAAAAACTTGTAATGAACGTGCAAAAGGAAACGCTCAATAAATGTATGGGGTTCGGGCCTAAAATTATTAAATTGAACAACAATCTGAATTAAATAGGGTGACTGGTAATTAGTGACCGATACTTAAACACGTGATTGTACTCATGATTACAAACAACTTTCCCAAAGAAACTTTTTTTATACTAATTGGTTTAATCACAACATCATCCTGGCAATGATCGCCGACAGGCTAGACTGTCCATATATTCGACATGGCTGTGGAAGACGTGTTACTATTCTAATTCCTGTTAGGAAATTGTAATTTAACTATTAATGTTTTTTTAATATAATAATTACATTTATTTGAATCTTAATTTTATTTATATATATATTCAATACAATTCTTTTGACTGACTGACGTAATGAAATTCAATTTAATTTAATGATAATCCAGTAACAATTCAATGTAATTAAATGATAATCCAATGCAGTCTAATTTAATTTAATTTTGATTTTAACATTTCATTGTATGTAATTTTATGATATGTATTGTCTGTATGTGATTATGGAACTAAAATGAGTCTTTGGTACTCGAAATAAATACATAATAAATAACAAAACAGCAGCAGCAACAGTCTTTGGATATTATTTTACCGAAACATGTAGGTGCATTGCTTACGTCGTCGATAACGCGGGCGCGGGCGCCGCGCCGCTAACAGCTGATCGGATCGCGCGCGAAATTCAAAGTTTCAAACAGCTGTTTTGTGATTGTGATTAAACTAATTAGTATAAAAAATAGTTTCTTTGGGAAAGTTGTTTGTAATCATGAGTACAATCACGTGTTTAAGTATCGGTCACTAATTACCAGTCACCCTATATAGGCTGAAAGAGCTTAATAATTTAGATTTTTCTGAGAATTAACCCTTTAGCCACTTGCGTCGGATAAGTTTGACGAGTGTTTCCATGTCCTATCCGCCAGGGTCGTATGTTTGCGACTGGGTACTTCATCTCGTTTAGCTCTTCAATCCCCATAGGTGACAGGAGAGCTGACGAGATGCGAGTATTTGGTCGTGGATGTGCGACCCTGGCGGAATAAACACGAGAGCGTTTGTCGGATATATCCGACGTAGTCGGTTAAAAGGTTAAATAGTATTTTAAGGCCCAAGTTTGTTTTTTAAATGGATTGGATAAAGGTAAGCTTTTCACTATTAACATTTTTTGTTGTTGCGACTTTAAGACCTCATATGTTTCACTTTTGGCAAAATCACTTTTCCGGCATCCTCTTTGTCGTTTTGAAGCTCTATCGAATGCAAAAACTCTCATGTCTATACGACATTTTGATCGTCATTTGTTTACCAATTTCAAGATCAACAAGGTTCTACTTCTTGGCTTCCTAATAAAATACTAATTTTACATTTAAATTACATTTTCATGAATCCCTTTTTTTTTTTTACTGTCATACTATTAATTTCAACTAACAATAGCAAAATTAAAAGCAGGAAATCATATGGCTGATAAAATTGTAAATTTTTGTTTCAGCAAACGGTTTTTATCGATTTTCTCATAAAGTTGAATTTTACACTTATGAGGTCTTAATGTCGCAACGATGAAATATTATGTTTTTGTATATTGTTATGTAGATAGGGAAGATATGCGTCACATCCGCGCAAAACGGCCGAACGCTCAGCATAAAGCTGCGGCCTCACGCATAATGCGATGAGCTCACAGCGTGGCCCGGTGGCGGTGTCGACATAATGACGCTGGAACGATGCAGTGTAAAAAAAGATGGATAAAAAAAAGGAAATCTAGACCCCCCGGTTCGTTTACATGACATGCAATGTTTGTTATATTGTCCAACAAAATGTCATGCGTTGTGCATTATAAAATGTTGGAGGGCAAGTTGCCATTGTCATATTAGGGGACATGTGTCCCATAATGTGTCTGAGGCTTTAAATGAAACTTCAGTAGTAAAGTGAATTTGTGATAAATGGAATAAGGTCGACCTCAATTAAACTGCTCTACTTAACCAAAAAGTGGTAACTTAATGTATTCATACTGCTCTACTTAACCTAAAAGCGGTAACTCAATGTATTCATACTGCTCTACTTAACCAAAAAGTGGTAACTCAATGTACTCAGGTTCAAGAAAAAAAAGAACGATTGCCGTAATATTTAATTATAATCATCGAAAATCATTAGCTTAAGAATTTATTGATTGTATTAATTAAGCTACAAAGTAATATCTGTGATTAGGAATATTGTATTGTTTTAATTACACAACTTATTCTATTTTGTTGTTTTTATATTAATTTCCCCTATTCCGACCCTCTAGCATAGCAAAGCATAGTCGGCCTTATAATGTTCCCACTGTTGGGACTCAAGCCTCTCTAGGAGAGGGAATGGGCCATAATCCACCACGCGGGCCCAGTGCGGGTTGGTGGATGTCATATGTCTTCGAATTTTTGGTCTTGGACCTGCCGGTTTCCTCACGATGTTTTCCATCACCGTTTTGAGAGCAGTGGTGATGAAATAAATTACACAAAGTAATGCGCCTGGCTGGGTTTGAACCCGCGACCTACAACTCGTAAGTTGGGGCCGTTACCACTCGGCCACCACTGCTATACTGGTCTACTGCTCCACTAGTCTTTGGACTCTTTACGTAAATGTAAACCCAACGTTTCGCGCCAAAATGAAGTTTATAGACAGAATTCATAGGTCATAAGCGTCATAAGGTTATACTTAGAAAGTCATTTAGCTGAGGTGGGGTTGGCTCGGAAATGTTATGTGCATTAAAGATGAGAAATAGACTGAGAGGATCACTGAATGGGTCTTATTCAAAGAGATTTAAAGAGATACAATAGACGGCTATCAAAAAAAATAGAAAAACTGTCATCCTTTGGCTCAGTGACGCCATCTGGCTTGGAATAGCAAACATGCGAATTAAATTTGTCAAAATTTATAATGATTTAACTATCGCTCGGTAGGTGGCCAGGGACCTTACCATGATAATGTTAAAATGTTAGTCGTACGAGCGAAAGAGAGTGATAGAGCTATACACCCTATATAGCTCCATCCTTTTAACAGACCGATTGATGTCAAAAAATTTATCACGTTATAAGCTTATGGTAGAGCCTCAGTGTGTGATAATGGAAAGGTTAAGCTTTTCAGCAATAGATGGCGTTAACACAAAATCCGAAAATGTTCTGGAACTATTTATAAATATTATTGAATTTTAATTAAATATTTCGTAAATACCAAAAATATTTACGAAAATAAACTGAAGTCAGGTCCAGTAATTTTACCATAGCAAGATTTACAATAGCGTAATGCGTAGATCGGCATATTTTCTCAGAAAATGATTTTCTTTTAGTGCATAGAACGGATACAAACACAACTTGACGTGTAGGTGTGTCATACTAGACTATGTGACCTATGACCACCGGGGAATAAGTATCGGATCACGATTTTGTTCGCCATGTCCGGTTTATTGGTAGTATATATTGAATGTCTTTGGTCTTATTAAACTTTTAACCGCCTACGTCGGATATATCCGACAAACCCTCCCGCGTTTTTTCCGTCAGCCCTGCGTTCAAAAATAACCAGAGTAGGGTAGGGTCTTTACTCTAACCGTTCAAAAGTGCTTCGAGTTGCAACCCAGAGTCCAAAGAAGCTCCAAAGCCTTGGGCATCACCGCCGAGTTGCTAGCCTGTCGGTTTTTTATCGTTTACATTTCGGGAAGTGTGCACTGGAATTGCACAATCTAATTCCACCAAGTCCGTTCCATCATCGGATCACTAGACGTACGGCGTTGCGCCACCGGTACATGTTGGACATCCCATCCATACGCACAAAGCGTTATGAGAAGACATTTATTATGCGTACAGCCAAGGATTGGAATTCCTTTCCGCAGTCTGTGTTTCCTGATAGCTACAACTTGGGGGTCTTTAAGTCAAGAGTGAATAGGTTACTTCTAGGCAAGCGTGCTCCATCGTCGACCATCATCAGGTGAGATGGTGGTCAAACGCGAGCCCATCATTAAAAAAAAAATCGCTCTTTTATGACTCGAGCAGCTACACTAGAGTTAACCCAACTAACTCTAACTCCGAGCAGGGTAGGTTGGTGTAAGCGGCAGAAATGACAGTTGCTTGGCATTGACAGTTGAACTCTACGTTCGCGTTCAAAAATGCGAGCGTAAAGTATCTAACCTGATGACGTCAATCGAGTTAACTCTAACCTCATTTTTGAACGCTTGGTTGGGTCCGCACATCCATATCCAACATCTATCGGGTAGTTGACCAAACCAGACATAACACCCGTCTGGTCGGAGATTTGCAGGACTTTACACCCTATTTCGCTAACGTCTAAACAACCATTTTAGTTCAAACGTATCTACCCTTACTGTCCTTTTTCAAACTGGTTTAAGAACTTCTTTCTTGCAGTCCAGTCTATTAAAAAACTAAAAACATTTTCAACGCAGTTTATGATGGTGTCCGGTGACATTATCATGTCAAATTTAGAGTTAATATGGAGTAAATAGTATTAGGTAGGTACTCGATTAGGAAAAAATTTGGACTACACAAGTTCCCGATGAATCCCATCTGTTCGGCCTACACCAACTGCAAAAGCGAAAAAGGTACAGGACCTATTATTCTTAAAAAAATGACGTGACCCTAGTAATAAACACTAGGCCATGATGAGGTAATTTTTTTGCGATTGTATTACGAAACTTCAAAGTTCAAAATATCGATACACTATGTTCGCGAATCTCTCTCCTGCAACTGCTCCACATAGAGAATACGTTTGTGCGTCTGGAGGGTGTTCTTGTGCGCGCTCAGCGCTCCAATCGATGACGTTTTCTGGGCGAACACAAAGGGGAGGTAGTCTGTTCGTGGAAGCATGCAAAATACCGTGTAGTGCGTAGATCTCGTATATCATGATGCGTGTTTCTTACGGAGATGTGCATACCGTCTCCATCAGAGCGTACAGTTAATTCGCAAACATGGCGGATGACCGGCTTTAAGTACGGCATTTCGAAATACGTGACTACAATATGGTGGATTGTGTTTCATTATCATCTTCCTGCCCTTGTCCCATCTTATTTGGGGTCGGCGCAACACGTTTTTTTCTTCCATTCTATCCTGTCAACCGTCATGCTATCACTAACTTCCTTTTTTTTCATATCACTGTTCACACAATCCATCCATCTTTTCTTTGGCCTCCCTCTCCCTCTCCAGCCATCCACATGTATACTCATAACTCTTTTAGTAACATGCGTTTCATCTCTCCTCTTTACATGACCATACCAAGACAAAGGATTCCCCTTCAACTTTTCAGCCACTGGCGCCACTTTCAAACTTCCTCTAATATATTCATTTCTTACTTTATCCATTCTCGTCAAACCACACATCCATCTCAACATTCTCATCTCCGCTACATGCAATCTTTTTTTATCAGTCTTCTTCACAGCCCAACATTCTGATCCATACAGTCTGACAGGTCTTATCACGGATTTGTAGATTTTACCCTTCAACTTGGGGGGCATCCGTGGGTCACAAATTGTTGCAGTGACCTGTCGCCATTTCATCCATCCTGAATTGATCCGATGTGATACGTCTCGGTGGATTGTGTTTATAGGAAGCAATTCTTGAAAGTAGCTGACCGGGTGACGAAAATTCTGTCATTGAAAGAAAGGTAGACAACGATCAGACAGAGTATCGTAGGCAACTTTCTCTTCACGTTATCTACGGGACAGGCCACGAGAAAACATATTGTTGATAATAAGAATAGGTACCTATCTGCCTAAATTTGCCTTGTTCTGTACCAAATACAGTATCTATTAAGTGTGATCTCAAGATCTCTTCAGATTTTTTTTATCACTTAGAGGTTTTTCAGGTTGAGGAAATTTATAAGGGGTGCCAGTAACTACAAAGTTGAAAGAGTTATTTGTATATGGATGGAAGGAGAGGGAGACCAAAGAAAAGATTTCAAAAGATTGATTGTGTGAGGAGTGATGTAAAAGAAAAAGGAGTTAGTGATAGCGTGACGTGACGGATGATAGGACAGAATGGAAAAAATCATTGCACCGGCTATAAGTAACACAGGATGAGGCAACAAGAAAGGTTTTTCAGGTACCTACCTATTTATTCAGTTTCCCGTAAATAAAACGTTTTGGGAACACATTCATTGTGCGTACAGCTAAGGAGTGGAATACCTTGCCAGAATCTGTGTTTCCTGAAGGCTAAAACCCGGGAATCTTTAAGTCAAGAGTGAATAGATTACTTCTTAGTAAGCACGCTCCATCGTCGACCGCATCATCGCTTTCCATCAGGTGAGATAGCGGTCAAGCGCGAACCTATCAAGAAAAAATAAACGTTTTAGGTGCATTTTCAGCACGTTGTTACGTTGTTTAGGATGTGTTTGATATCCACATTGCTCCATAGTTTATCACTGGTAGAAACGGGATTAAGTAAACTATATTAAATAAATGAATAATAAAATGTTTTTACATGGATGGATGCGTGCCATGGATGGTCGCGAGTGGTGTAGCTATGTGCAGAGTATAGTACTTATAGGTACTTACCTAGCCGCCGCTTCCTGCACCTTCCCCTACTATCGATATGTCGTGGCCAGATCTTAGGTCGCCTTGAAATTAACCGTCGCTCTGCTTTGTTATTCCATATAAAAACGTGCGACTGCTGTGCTACACCCGCGCTTGGCGAGAGCGGTAGCTAAGCGCGGGGCGGCGAGCGGTAAGATGAAAAGTATGAAAATGTTTAAAGCACGCCACGAGACGCCTTTCGTAACGAATACGCTCCATTTACCGATGCCGCACCGCTCGCCGCGCCGCGCACCTCTAAGATTAAAGTGGTATTTTTTTTTGTGAGGAGGGAGACCATCAACTAACTCCTCCCATTCTGTGTGGTGCGAAAGAAGAGTGTCAGACTTTTACTGACAAAAACCCGTTTTCCACTAAAAACCACTTCTTTCGTTTGCCCTTTGCGTTCCCGTGCCATGGAATTACCGCGGTACGGAACGCAAAGGGCACACTTTCGAACACTCCCGAAACCCATGGTTTTCGATACTTTTCTGTTTAATATAAAGTACCTACACCCTAATATGGGTAACTTTGTTGTGGTAGGTACAATATTGCGACAGTCCTATTACAAGAGACCTAAAACTGCCAAAAATGCAAAGAAACAAAACAATACTCACGAAAAGAAAAAAATGAGCGTCGATATAATATTTCAAATAGCATACAATAAAGAGTACCTATATTCTTCGTATCTACTATAATATAAGTGACTACCAAGTGACCGAAATAGCACAGTACCTACTTTTATTTATTAAACTATAATTTTTAACTAAATACAGGCGGAATTCACCAATAAAACTAATCGCGTTTTAACGTTTGGCTCGCATAATCACGTTTAGCCGCTGCCAACAACAACAAAAGAAAAATACAGACAAGTGACACTAGTGACAGCGGCTAAACGTGATTATGCGAGCCAGACGTTAAAACGCGATTAGTTTTATTGGTGAATTCCGGCCTTAATATGCATTTCACAATCTCACACTCTCCGTTCGCTATAATGCTTTAAAATGGCAACAAAGTTGTCACATGTAATGTAATGATATACGTGAATGTAATAGACATTATTACTACACAGTCATTTAGAACGTAATATTTTTTTAGGAGATGCGTAGTTTTATTTCAAATAATTTTTTTTTTCGTCCATGATTTCTTGCGTAAATAAGTCTTCCGTTGTTTCTTTTTGTTTTAAATTAGGATGCAGGTGTAATACATTCTAATGTTTTTGAAATATTTGGTAGCAAATGTATCGATTCAGCCTTCTCTGCAAACTTCGCTGAGGTAGCTAAAATTACAATAAAATTCTCAGCTCCATTTTACCGACATTGCACCTATTTCAATGACTCCACATATTATTCCAGTTGCGCAGACACTTGAGATTCAAAACTACACCAATTTTACATCACAATATCAACTAGGAATCAATTTGCGAATAATTAAAACAGCCACTGAACTTCACTCGGAGAAATCCCGCCCAAAACTCCTCGACCAATTAAAAAAAAGAACTATGATACTTACGTTTATTTTTTAACTTTGGCGCCAAATAGAGGTGTTACCCAAATATTACTATTTAATAATTGTTACTAACTGATTATGAGACAGTGAATTTTATTTTTTAGATTAAATAAAAAAATGGAAAACGCAACGAGTCTGTCAGGGATATGGTGAGTACCTATGTTTTTATTTTATTATCGACTTATTTCATTTTTTTGCAATAATTTAATGTTTTTTTTAACTTTTGAACAGATTAGTAACACGCAAACTGAAATTTGAAAATGGGGATTGAAAATTGGACCTTAAATGAAAATAATATAAAATACAGCTGCGCAATAAGTTGGTGAATAGTGGATTTTACGGTATGAATTCTTATTATCTGTGTAACACTGCGTTTACACATTCGTGCTCGCGATTCGCCTTGCCATCCGCCTCACCATTCGCTTCGTCGTTTGCGGTTCAACGAAACATTTGTGTACCAAGTGTGTGAGGTGAATATCGAGCGTGCTGTTTACACATGCGTGCTCACCATTCACCTCGCCAACCACGTGAATGTGTAAATGCAGCTTCTCAGTATTGTCCACAAGCAGCAAATTTAGTAGCCGTCGACTCACTGGTAATTTAAAAAAGACTAGTAGGCACGTTGTTGAAAGTAGGAACCGATCACTTTTCCGATTTTTTTTTGTTCGAATTACGTTTTACCCGAAAACTATTGACCGACGTCTTTTTGCTATATGCTTTGTTTGACATATTTTTAGATCGTCGAAGTATCATGTGTCATAAGTATTATTTTACCAAAATATATTTCGCCGATTTACAAAATAACTTTTTGCTATTGGCCGAAGCCTCTTTTGATTTTTTTTTCATTTGGCAAATGATTTATTATTTGTCATATTTTCACCACACCGAAACAACATTTTACGGATTTTGTTCACAAATATATAGACAGTTACTTGGTAGCATTTTCAATATTAAATTAAAACGGTTTCATAAAAGGTCACTAACATAGTGACCGAGTGAGTGTGTTTTTCAAAATTTAGTGACAGAAACGAATCGCTGCAAAACCGACTTCGCGCAGTCTTGTCTGCCCTACCTCTAGAGTGTAATTCAAACCCGCGTAGGCGCGGAGGGGTAAGGCGGCCTGCGAGCTGAGGAGCAGGTGGTTTGAAGGCCCGCCGCCGCGGCTGAGCTGCGGTGGTGAGCGTTAAAACCATCTGCGACGATAAGATCGCTAGGGGCCGCCCAAATCCCGCAGCGCTGGAGCCGTTACAGAAACAATGCTTGCTGCATGCTGAATGCCTGCTGCATGTTGCATGCCTGCTTGCACGCTGCATGCTTGCTTCCATTCTGCATGCCTACTTGCATACTGCACGCCTGCTGCATGCCTGCTTGCATACTGCACGTCAGCATGGAAGCAGGCATGCAACATGCAGCATGTTGCATGCCTGCTTCCATGCTGCATGCCTGCTATCATACTGCATGCCTACTTGCATGCTACATGCCTTCTTGCAAGCTACATACTTAAAATACAAAAATAATAAAACATCATAATCAAAACAGTGGTATAATGACTGTTCGGAAACAGATTACTTCGAACAAATGTTATTTCGGCTAAGTGTAACATCGGTGAAAAGTTTTTAGTTACGTCGGAATAACGAAAAAAATCGGACTGATAATAGGTCAATTGATACAGTGGCAGATGTGACTTCGATGAAATAAAAAAAAACGCAACGATAATAGTGGAAAAGTTTGAGGTGAAATGAAATTCGGTCAAATATTTTTCGAATCAAAATCCGATTTCAAATTTGAAATCAGATTTTGATTCGAAAATTATATTAAATCGCCATATTGTTTATTAAATCGCCATATTGTTTTTTTTTTGTGCTATAGATATAACAATTAGCAACAATTTAAAGTTTTGTGATAGTACTGCAAACCTAAATCGACTCTGGGATAAAACTTTTATTACCATGAACTTTTTAGAGACATTACAAATTTTTTATTTCAACTTATAATCAATACTGGTCTGGTTAAATTAAGTTTAGTCGATTGACTAATATAGAAAAGACACTGGCCTTAGCTATCTCAGCAACTAAAATTGCCTCGTGTGGACATTCTAAAAGGTGTTAGAAAATTAACTTTAAGAATTTCGAGGGGACATTGTACTCCTCATTATGAACAACTTTTACTATGGGACCAAACCTGAAATCACGTAAAAGTTCATAGGTTAAAATCATAGTAAAAGTTGTTCATAATGAAGAGTATAATGTCCCCTCGAAATTCTTAAAGTTAATTTTTTAACAACATTATATAATATAGCAGTCACGAAACTGACGGTGGGCAAGAGATGGCGGTAGTTGCCTCTGACGCGGCAATGAAACTGACTGTCAAAAACGTTACCAAAATTTAAAATAACAATCAATTGGCCCAGCCTTTCTACTAACTACGTTGACGTCGTCTTCCAATCCAGTTGCAGATGAATATCAGTAATTTGCGACCAAAGAAGTAACCACCAGTAACTGGGAAACATGATAGTCGTCAGCTCGGTTGAACGACTTTCGAGTAAGACTAAAAAGGGATGTGGTGTATTGGCTGTGTATACTCAAGCATTGTGACATAATGTATTTGACACTCGCGAGTCAGTGGCCATCCAGCGATTGACTGGAGCAGTTATATTGTTCGAATATATGACTGGCCTTTTGGTCTAGTGGTTAGTGACCCTGACTGCGACGCCGGAGGTCGTGGTTTGGATTCCCACCCAGGACAAAAGTTTGTGTCGTGAGCACGATCATTAGTTCTGTGTCTCGGTGTAATTTATCTATAATGTGTATGTATTTAGAAATATATATAAGTATGTTTATCAGTTGTCTAGTGCTCATAACACAAGCTCTGCTTAGCTTGAGACTAGACGGCGTTGTGTGATAGTTGTGGAATACACTATCACTATATATACGCTGTTGGTGAGCCATAAAATACTCCAGAATACAGTACAATACATGTGTCTATCCGTAACGAACTACAAATAACAGACGAGACTTACGACTAAGGGCTAGATTTTACCGGGACACCATGGTAGCGCGACCAGTTGTGCCGCGATGGTGTCCGTAAGCTACCAAACTAGACTCCATACAGACACCAGAGTCACTACACCATACTGAGACAGTATCAAAATGAACCTTAAACGCACGCGTCTGAGCTGGTCGCACAACCAAATGGACACCAGGTGAGTAACTCTCTATAGAGCTGTATACATTTTGTTGGTAGATGCGACTGGTCGCGCCGCCATGGTGTCCCGGTGATATATAGGCCTAATGCTTTCGAGGCACGAAAGTGTCTCAATGTTTTATGTAAAGCATAGCCTCCCATCTACGTTTTACCTGCCCTGGGGCCTTACCATGACGTGTAAAAATGTCAAGCGTGCGAAGGATGGATGGAGCTATACATCCAATATAGCTCCATCTATACACCCAATATAGCTCCATCCCTTTACCAGTTCAGTTTAGGTCGTCAAATGGATCGCGCTAAGAGTTCGTGGTAGGGCTTCCGTGCCCTTTGACCTCTTTCCTGCAAATAAGGCACGTGACAGGTAATGTCATTGTCATACATTTTGTATTTAGCGTTTGACGGGAACGCTAACAGAAAATTCCTTTGTCTATGGGCGCTGTGCGGCAGTTGCAATCCTAACATGTAGGTATCGGGACGAGCTCACAGCTTTCTGGTCGCTGCTCATGCTTCGCTTCTTCGGTCTAACGCCGCTCACACACTTTCTCTTCAAAATATTCAATACTTTTGATTTAGTCATCGACTTACCACCGAAGCGCACCGTCACGCGGTTGCGAAGCGGTTCAATGTGGTTCACGCGGAATCAGCGTGATGCGGCTTTTTCCTACGTGCGCGCAAAGTCACGCAAGAGTTCGCGCGAAAATATCAAACCAACTGACACGACCGCTTCGCTTCGCTTATCGCCGCACCGCACCCACGTACGATTGGTCACGTAGGCCACCGCAATAGAGTAACATTTGTTGGTCCCATTCAAACCGCGATTGCACGACACCGCGTCACCCTTCTCCCACCGTCAGTTTCGTTTCAACAAGTCGTACTGTCCACGCAGGCGTACACCAAGCGTATAATGACGAATACGCGTTTATATAGCTACGCGTCCGTGTACAGTAGGCCTTAGTTTCAGCTTGCAATGAAGAGTATTTCGCACTCATGTCGAAAAAGAATGGTCGTTTGAAAGCTCCCACTACAAGGTGAATAGCCCCTAACAAACATCCAGCTATGCGTTCGAAATAAATTCGCTAGTTCTACATACAATAATGAATTAACTACTATTATAGATAAACGTGATTTTAACACGTAAAACATTTAATTACAACACCAAACTATTCAAAAAGTATAACCGTGAAAAGGGCGCGTAATTCTCTGTTCGATTGTCAAAGATGCTAGTGCGGGGCGATGATGCGCGACGACATTAGGGATGCCCTCATTAATCGACTTTTTAGTCTAACTCTACTAAATATAATCGCATGTTTAATAAAAAAGAGATGTAATTCAAAAAATGAGGTATTGTAAAATTTAACCTTATTTTTGAATGATATGATGTGGTTTTAGTTTTTATTTGTTTTAGATGCTATTTTAAGATTGATATACCCTCTTTTTATAGCAGTTCTGGCCTACTAGTAACAGTCAGGCACATAACTTTGTGTATTTTATTTCATCACCACTGCTCTCAAAACGGTAAAGGAAAACATCGTGAGGTAACCAGCATGTCCTAGAACTAGAGAAGACATGTAAAATCCACCAATCCAAACTGGGCTTCTGTGGTTTTTTGTTTTTTTTTGTAGGTTTTGGGTGGTGGTGGGCGGTATCATCTATCTAATGACAAATCCCACTCTTGGGCGGAGTGGGAGATAGTGTCAGACTTTTACTGACTAAAAACCCACTCCTATTCCTTCTTTGCCGTCATCCCAATCGTAGGCTTCGACCCTGCTGGGCCCCTACTGTTGCTGACATCACCTTGAGGCGCGCGTGGAACAATACGCGCCGTCGACGATTTGGGCTCGGTCCGGATGCTCGGGGCTTCTGTGGTGGGTTATGGTTCATTCCTTTTCCTAGAGAGGACGCCTGAGTCTCAGCAGTGAAAACATTTTAGGGCTTACTATTACTATTTCGTAAGTGTTCTTTTTCTCAGCTCATTGCAGATATCAACTATTTTTATGGGCCAAAACCAAGTAAATGCAGGGTGTATTGGGTATTCATAATGAGGGTTTTTTTTTATTTCATCTTATGACAAATCCCGTTCTTGGGCGGAACGAGAGATAGTGTCAGACTTTTACTGACTAAAAACCCACTCCTGTTCCTTCTTTGCCCTCGTCCCAGGGCCCCGGGTTTCGTTTTCACACTACCCGTGACCCTTGTAGGCTTCGACCTTGCTGGGCCCCTACGATTTGCTGACATCTTGAGGCGCGCGTGGAACAGTACGCGCCGTCGATGATTCGGGCTCGGTCCGGACGGTTACCGGACGGTCGGACGGCGGGCTACCCATTGCTCGCCGTCCGCAAGCCCGCGCCTACGGTGGCCGGAAATCGGGATCGGAATCCCGGCGGTGGTTGGAGCGTAAGGACCGTTGCCTCACGCGATCGGCCGCCTCCTATGCTAGCATTACTGCTTCGCAGAAGGAGGCGACCGCCTGCCACTCCTCCTCGCTCCGGACCATGGCCTGTACCAAGGTCCGGCGCGAGAGATCGCCGCCGCCGATCGCTCCCACGAGGACACGGCGTTGCTCTGACCAAGCGGGGCACACCTCCACCGTGTGTTCCACCGTGTTCATAATGAGGGTGTAGTTTTGTCCTCCAACTGCACGAATTTTCCAACTATTCTTCATGTGTTTATTATGGCAGCTTTCTGTAGGTTTATGTAAACTGATTCATCAAAATCTATTAATTTTAGACTACGAAGAAGATGGTTGGGGATTACGCCTGTCGTTGAGAGAACTATAGGTTAATATAAAGAAAGAAAGAAAGAAAAAACGTTAATTCGTACCTCACACATACAGTAGAATTTGAAGTACGGGAAAAAAAATACTTTAAAATCTGTGCAAGGCCAAAAAGGCGCCTAACTCAGCATATGCTGCGATATTTAAAACGATAAATAACATCATCATCATCATTTCAGCCGAAAGACGTCCACTGTTGGACATAGGCCTCCCCCAAATGCCGCCACAATGACCGGTCCTGTGCGTCTCGCATCCATCGGATTCCCGCGACCCTCACCAGGTCATCGGTCCACCTTGTGGGAGGCCTTCCAACGCTGCGTCTTCCGGTACGTGGTCGCCATTCCAGAACCTTTCGTCCCCATCGACCATCTGTTCTGTGAGCAATGTGCCCTGGCCACTGCCACTTCAGTTTGGCGATTCTTCGGGCTATGTACGTAACCTTGGTTTTCCTGCGGATTTCCTCATTTCTGACGCGATCACGCAAGATAAATAACGCAGCGCTGGTATTCTGTTAGGGCCCTCGGTGATGCCACGGTAATATTCACAGAGGTTAAATAAAACTATATAGGTATCGAAACAAAATAATAAATACAAACATTGATAAAACAAATATTGGAAAAATAATAAATATATAACATTGGTAAAAAGTGTGAAATAACATAAACATAATATAAACTTTTTCGTGTCTCCACAATCTTGTAATTTTGTCTATAAGTTCAGCGTATCTGTTGATTTTTTCGAATGTGGTTTATTGTAAGTTGTGTGTATTGGGAACTGAAATTACTATTATTATCCATTTATTTATTTTTTTATACATATCGTTTACATTTTTAAACATTTCTTACACACGAGTTTCCATGGTCCACCTGGAAAACTCTAAACAGACTCCGCACCCAAGTTGGGCGCAGCAAAGACAATCTCCACAGATAAATAAAAATAAAATAAATAAAAAGCATTTATTTCAGGCAACTAATAGCACCCATATAACAATCACAAAACAGAACACACACACATAAGAAAATACATTAACACTATCGGACATAGTTAGTAACATGTCTCCTACAGCAATGTCCGATATAAGGGCAATCAATTCTGCCAGCAATCATCGCCAGAACTGTATTGGAGCTGCCCCGCACCCTGCGCACCGCGGACGCGCACCGCTTGCGCATGGTGGTGTGAAAACAGTCGGTGCGCGCTTCCGCAAACATGCCCGATGCACTACAGAAGCGGGGCAGCCCCAACACCGCCCTGAACGTTGTTGTATTGGATACGGAGGGCACTGTAAACCGCTTGTGTGTAGGAAACCCATAGGCTGCACGCGTACAATGAAGTGCAAAAAGCTTTAAAAAGTGTGATCTTGACCTCACTTGAACACCGTGCAAACCTACGGGCTAAAAGAGCAAATATGATTTGCTCTTTTAGACAGTGCCCTTCGCTCCCTTTCGATGTCGACATGGTCCCTCAGGTCAGCTGTTACCCAATGCCCTAAATATTTAAATTGGTGCACCCGTTCCAAAAATACATCAATCAGGCGAATGGGTGGTACATGTTGAGGGCATTTGGAGCCAGCCTGAAAGACCATGTATTGACTCTTAACACCATTGTACAAGAGGCCGTGACGGCACGCGTACTCCTCACACACTTTTAGCAACCTCCGTATGCCACAGACCGACGCACTCAGTAGCACCATGTCGTCCGCATAACTCAAGTTGTTCACACAGACTCCATCAACGTAGCAGCCAACATGGTGACCACTAAGAGCGACAATGAGTGCATCCATGTACAGATTAAACAGGGTGGGTGAGGTTAACCCACCCTGCCTCACTCCACATTCAAGCCTGTACGGCTCCGACAACACGCCCGCCCATCTGACACTGTTAACCTGGTGTGCGTACCAATACTGGAAAATGTTAATCAGTTCACGTGGCATGTTTATGCCCTTAAGCTTTTGCCATAACAACAACACCAACATAACAGATGGGGGTTCTCGGTCGGTTCCGACCTTCAGTGCTTGTGCGGCGTCTCTCCGCAGACCATGTCCCACCTTCGATCCTGCATCACGTGCCCTGTTACCTGTTCACGTAGGGACCTAATGACAGCATCAGCGGACGGCACTGCCGTGGTCGAATATTGGGCCATATAAGGAATTTAACTAGTTTTGCCATCGATACGCTAAGAAGAAGAATATTTCTTAAAACAAATACTATTATTTTTATTCTTATTATTTACCCTCTTTTTGAGCTAGGTCTTTTTATGATTGAACATGCGTTATGTTTATGACATTAATATAATATTCACACAACGCCGTCTAGTCCCAAGCTAAGCAGAGCTTGTGTTATGAGTACTAGACAACTGATATACATACTTAAATATTTCTAAATACATACATATTATAGACAAATTACACCCAGACACAGAACAAATGATCGTGCTCATCACACAAACATTTGTCCTGGGTGGGAATCGAAACCACGACCTCCGGCATAGCAGTCAGGGCCACTAACCACAGGCCAATCGAATATTTATCTTTGCTGGTATGTGTCTTAAAAACTGTCGTTTGATGTACGTAGACATTTGTCGTCACATCATAATTCATAATAATTTATTTGCTAATATGGGTAATTACATAAAGTTCTTAAAAATATAGCACAGTCCAATCATATTACACCTTGAGGTATGCAAATCACAAGCTTTTTTATTGTTATAATACATGCAAAATTTTTTACAATTAATACTTCAATTTAGTTCACAATGAAAAATCAATAATGTCAATAGTTAATTACAAGAATGTCAAGATATATCAAAGTAAATGTCAAAGTATAAAAATGTCAAAGTACAAAAATGTCAAAGTATATCAAATATTAATATTTGAATCATCAAAATGTACTAATCTCACTAGTTTTTTCTTTCTTCCATAGATCTGAAAGATTTGAGTAATACAAGCTGAAAGATGATGCCCCTACCATGTGGCTTCGTGCCACCACAACCTCAATGTCCACGCATGCTCTCATCTGAAGAGAATCGCCAGCAATATGTACGATATGTGGTGATGGCTGTAGTCGCAGGCCTTGCCGCAGCAATACTGCTCCTCTACTTGACGAAGTATAGTAGATAATTATTAGTAGAATAAACAATGATGGAATAAATACATTGGTTAAATGAACTTTGTGGTTTTTATTTTACTAATGATATGTTTCTGAAATAAGAAAGAATGATACTTATTTAGCAATAATACTTGAAAGCTTTTGAGCCACATCAGCTATGTTCGGGTCTGTAATCTCGAAATGCGATTTGTAATAAGGTGTGGATTATTTGGGGCCCAAGTCTGGTATTTTTATTAATTCGTCATTCCAACACGATCCCATTGTAATTTTGCTAAAAGTTCGTAATCTGCTAATTCATAATGATCGATCATTGATCGGTCAATGGTCTCGTAATAGAGTTGTGGTAGAATGCCAATATCGAGCTTATAAAATGCAATGACTGCACAATGACGTTCTAATGATAGGTTACTGATTAAAGGAACTGTCAAAATTTTTGCAGATTACCGCACGCATACGCCAGATATTCATTTGTCAATATTTACGAGATTACCATTCTATGCCACTTCTTTCAATATATTGTCAATGGTTGACCATTGGAAAGTCATAATGACGCCATTATATTAGTAGATTACCAAACTTCAAAATCAACAATTATGAAATCTATGATAGACCATTCTGACACTATTGTAATAGCAGACTTGAGACCCTGGCGAAGGGAATAGACACTCGATACAAATTAAATCACTTATACTTTGCACTTTACGATAATCTTACTTTTAGTTTTCATAAAATTATCACCACACAATAATATTGTTACTACAAAATAGACAACACAATCAAGACACTTCATCGAACGCGTAGTACACACATGCGTCTCCAACCAAGGCTGTGATTATTCTGTCCGTTCTAGGCGTGTGTAACTTTTTACTGAACCGACTCACTGTTCCGAAACATTTTAGTGTTCCGAAAGATTGGAACAGCAGTAATGTTTTAAATTCATCATTTGGAACACTGAAACACTCTTTAAGTGACCTGCAGTCTTTTTAAAATTCAAATTATAACGTAAATAGTGTAAGTACCTAAATATAATTAATGACCTGAACAAAAAACATCTACTTAAAGTTAAATGTAAATCAAAATACAATTAAATAAAACTCTTTGTGTATATGATGCGACGTAACAGATCACGATTCATAACAGTCAAGTGTCTGTCACAAACACAGACACTTGACTTTTGACTATTTTGAGCCGTTGTTCCAAATATTCCAAATGATTCATATCATCATATATTTTTCTCTGTCTCATTGTGACTATGACGCGACGTAACAGATCACGATTCATTGGAGTCGATGTTCCGAATGTTACGTTTGTATCTTTCGAGCCGATGTTCCAAATGATACATATGTAGCGACATCTATGGCGTCACATAAGAACTAATCCTGCATCGCGCAATCAAAGTTCTCCGCGCGATTAGAACATATCGAACAGCTCGAAATCATGTATCGGGTAGTTGCCCACCAGACATAACATCCCGTCTGGCCGGAGGATCCTCCCTTTTCAACGGGGGTTTACGGGACTTTACTCTCTGTTCCGCGCAACCCTCCAAACATATAACTGTTCCGGATCATTTCAGTGATTCCAATTTTACAATCGCAAAGATGACATACTTTGCCCACACCTAGCCCGTTCGTCGTCGACTTATATCACACTAGCACTCAGTGTTGCGTCACGAGTGTCGTGTCGCAGTCACGTGACCACTCGAAATAGCTATCTCTGATATCTTTTAAAAATTAATTTAAATACAAAAGCGCCATTATACTCGTATGCAACACTTATGGTACCAGTAAATATTAAAAATAACGAAACAAAATTATTATAAAATCAAAGTCCTTACGGCTGACTGCGCTAAGAAGCTCAATTTCTAATAAAAACGGTTGGTTGCTTGTATTACAAAAGCATAAATTATGCGATTCAAATAAGAATGCTAACGTCAATGATCTCTATTGGTCAAATGTCACTTAAAAAGTATGGTTTGCAAAGAAAATTAATAAGCAACCAAGAGTTGAATCAAAATGAAAATTTAAAACGTGTTAAATATATAAATTAATTAAGTTATTATAATTAGTTAAAAAAAAAAACTATTTTCTTGCATTTTTTATTGTTGGTAACATTTCTCCGTCTTCCAATTCCCGCTACTCATTCAGAAAGTGATGCTGAGATCAGCAGAATGGAAAAGCAAGATCTAAATTTAAAAAAAAATCTTTCATGATTCGTGAAGAAACAAATTTAAAAAAAAGCCCTATTGAACTGGTTTGATTTGACATTTATTGGTGAATTCCGCCCTTAGGCTACAACCTAAAGGTTGTCATAAAGAAATAGTGCATCTAGCACTAGAAAAAAAATAACCCTCTTTCACGCAGTCGGGTTAAAAAAATAATAATATACAACAACGCCATCTAGTCCCAAACTAAGCAGAACTTGTGGTTTGAGTACTAGATAACTGCACACACATATATATTTCTAAAACACACATTTTATAGATAAATTACACCCAGGCACAGAAGAAATGAAGAAGGTAGGGTAATCAACATAACTTATTTGTTCCCACAGATCGCGATCGCGACTTTTGTATCAGTGTTGATGACTGCGAAGAGATGCAGAGGAAGCCAGCACCAGTCACTCCACTCAGACCCGCTTACCAGGATGCGTTCATCATCAGAGGACCTCTCCATGGAGAACACATGATCAGCGAAATATTCTGTTGCGTTTGGGGCATATGTTTTGTCGCAGTACTCTCTGTACTTTGTACTTATTTGCTTGTCCTAATTTGGAGACGTTTTGAAGATGATGAGAATTACTATGAAGTGATCTCTATGTAGTTTGTTCTGAATGTAAACTAATAAATACCTTATAAAAATTTTTGTTTAATTTTTCGTTCGTCGTTGAATTTTGTCATTGCACCTTCGCCTTCGGCTCCGTCTGGTGGCCGAATGGTAACGGCCCCGTCTTACGAGTTATAGGTCGCGGGGTCAAACCCAGCCAGGCGCATTACTTTGTGTAATTTATTTCATCACCACTGCTCTCAAAACGGTGAAGGAAAACATCGTGAGGAAACCAGGCATCGTGAGGCATGTCCTAGAACCAAAAATTCGAAGAGATGTGACATCCACCAACCCGCACTGGGCCCGCGTGGTGGATTACGGCCCGTTCCCTCTCCTAGAGAGGAGGCCTAAGTGTCCCAACAGTGGGAGCATTACAAGGCCGTCTATGCTACCTTCGCCTGAGGCGATTCTGCATCGACAAAGCACTCGCTTCTGACGTTTTATAAAACGCGAAGGCGAAACTCCTGCATGGTGCGAGCGTGTAAGGACTTTAATGTTCTTTGTAAAGAGTTCTCTTTTGACCCGTTTACTATTAAAACCTATTCGGCACGCACTCAGCAGAATGCAGACTTTTTCAAAAGTGCATAGTGCTAATTTTAATTAAGGGATGTTTAATTATGTTCTGTTTTATCGTGCTTATTAGTGATCGTAAGTTTCCTATTACTTTACCTGTTTCTAACCGTGAGAACCTGTAATTGGCTCAATGTCTCTTACACTATTGTTATTCTTTTGTTATAGCTGTTGGTTCTCCTATCATCATCTCATCATCTTCCTGCCCTTATCCCGTGTTATTTGGGGTTCTGTTGGTTCTCCTATGATTAAATAAATAAATAAGTGCCCATGTAGGCCTATGTGCGTAGACAGAGAACAGAGCGTATGTGAAATAAAAAACTTTTGGCTTTGACTTTGACTTGACTCTTTCTTGTGTTTTTTTTCTTGAAATTTTTCTTGAAATTGTAAAATATAAGTATTGTATTATATGTATAGAAGCATTTTTTCCACAGTTTGTAAATGTGAGTACCATGGAGCTTTTTATGGTTTTTATGTTGCTACTGGACTTATTTGACATAAATGAGCATGGCAGTTGAGAGTTAGTCATGCTCACTCAAATGTCTCACTGATGGTGGCGCGGATGTTGGATCATTCGGTTCCCTTCAAAATGGTTGAGCTGAGTGGTGCTAATATTAGCGTCATGTCCGTGAACGGGCGCTATCAGTTGAGGCTGGTCATCTCTTAGCTGCCAGTTGCTATTTTAATATCTATATTTAGTTTTTATTTTCATTTACATTGTTCTCACATGATAGCTACAAGAAACATGTAACAGAGATATTTGTAATTACAAAATATGATTGAAAAGAGTGTCCATGGAGTTTCTTGCACATTCTTCTCCATAGAGATCTACGCTTTGGAATGTGCAATTAGCATCATTTATTTTTATTTTTCTGACTGACTGACTTCTTGACGTTTCAAAAGTGCCTGTAAATGGTTTATTTGGAATAAATGCTATTTTTTGATTTTGATTTTTGATTTCTTCAAAATTGGAAAAATTTATTATTACCAGTTACAAGCGTAAAAAAAAATATCTACATCATGAAAATAGTATTTACATTTGGACTTATGTGGAGAAAGTTTGTCAATGTCTGATCGTGTGTGGAATACTGCAGTCACATATGGGCTGGTGCTGCAAAATGCCATCTAGTAGCTTTGGACTTAATGAAAAGGCGTGTGAAGTGGCTAATTGGGGATCCAGATTTGGTTAAGTCCAATCTACAAAGCCTATAGCACAGGCGCAGGGTAGCCGGCCTTTCGTTATTTTTCAGGTTGCATTTTGGAGAGTTTGCGCGGGAATTGTATGACTTGATTCCGCCATCTCTTTTCTTGAACCCGACGTACGGCGAGTATCCACCCTTACGTTGTTGAAACTTCAACGGTCTGGACTAAGCGTTTCGCTTCGTCGTTTATATCACGTACATCGAAGACTGGAACAATTTGCCTGCTGCGGTCTTCCCGTCCAACTATAATTTAGGTGTCTTCAAAGCTAGAGTGAATAGGCTCTTAATAAACTAGTGCGCCTCACCATCAATGATTGCATATCTGCTTACCATCAGGTGGGATCACAGTCAAGCACTGTTTATATCAATTAAAAAAAAAACAGTCACTTGGTGGTAAACAGTGATGCAGTCGTTGATGGTGAACCGCACTAGTTTATTACATACTATGCGTTCCAAATAAGAATAGGAAAGTCCTCCATCTGTCAAATGTTGATTGAAAAGTACGGTTTACAAAGAAAACTTATTTGCGTATCAATAACGGCTTTTTTGCTTTGTTTTACTAAGTATTTATTTATTTATTTAAACTTCATGTACAGTGGTGGTACATAGGCGGACTTAATGCCACAAAGCATTCTCTACCAGTCAACCATTGGGTTAAAAAGACAACACTGGTAGGTGTGCACAATAAATAAATAACAGATATTTTTGAAATAGAATGTAGTATCATTAAATTAAGTGGCTTATAATAATAAAATACGTATATATGCTAATATAATAAACTAATAAATACTATGATACATAAGAAATCATTCTAATTAAGAGAACTTAAAATATAGCAATTATGACGAAGACCGAACTAAGATTGAGAGAACTTCAAGTAGTAGTTCCGCTTGAAGGAAAATTTACTTTCAGCTTAGCTTACTTTTAGCTAAGTCTTAGGTGAAGTAATTGTTTAATCTAAATTAGCTAAATACATTATTTGAGAAATAATTAGTTAAAAAAAACTATTTACCACAGTGAACTGGTGGCTGTCAAAGTGCTTTTGTGCTTGTTTGATGTTCGCCATTTTGGCGCTGTCAGCCGTAGCGAGTGTTTACGGTACTACCAGTAATGTCGCGCCACTGACAATATATACATGACATATATATATTAGAATTCATAAAGCAGCAAAAATACGGAATTCGAACGAAATTAATTCAACTGCAAAAATTCTTCAGGATGGGATGCAACATGTGTGGACACCCTTGCGCCATCCCATCTTTTGAGTACGGGTAAATATAATAACCCCATTGGAGGTTATATATTTGAGCCGTTCTGGGTTGAAACACTGGGGCCATGGGGTCCGAGCGCTCATGGAGTTGTTCGGGATATCAGCAAATAGCTGGTCGACTCTTCGCGTGACCAGAGGGCTGGGCTTTTCTACGGTCAACGAATTAGCATTGCCATCCAGCGTGGCAATGCTGCCAGCGTTCTGGGCACTTTTCCCATTGATATTGATGTGAACGAATTTTTTGATGCCCTATGAGTTCTATTTCTACCAGTTTGTACATAATATTATTTTCAGTTTGTTTAAATACTTATTAAGTTATAATATTTATTAGTTAAGATGTATATATATAATCTACTATATAAAAATAAGTCGCGTTTTCCTTCCTGACGCTATAACTCCAGAACGCACGAACCGATTTCCACGATTTTGCATTCGTTGGAAAGGTCTCGGGCTCCGTGAGGTTTAAAGCAAAAAAAAATCAGGAAAATTTTCAAAAGAAAAGCTGAAAATCTTTTATAGTGGCGAAACGGAGTTCGCCGGGTTTGCTAGTATATTATAATAAAGTATATTTCTCTGCAGACATTTGCATTATATGTCAAAATTAGTTCTCTGGACGCTCACGAGTGGCGCTTCAAAAAGTTACAAAAACTTAGCTGTCAAACATATGGAAAAGCCTGTCCAAGTGTTTCCATCCATTCTCTTTCTTACCATCCTCTTTGTAGTTTAAGAAAAACTTTTTTCTAATATTTCAGTTCAAAAAAACATTTAGACGTAATTGTATCATGTCAAATTGAAAGTAAACAGAATCACTTCTATTTTGTATAAAAATCTGAAAATTTTAAGTCCAAAACAGCTAAATAATTGTAAATATTTTGCCAGAACAAACCATAACATTTTTACAACACAGGAAATGCAAGAATGCGAATACATTAAAAAGAAGATTGCTATGTAAGTATTCTACTTTTACGCTTATCCGAAAGCTTTGGTTTTCTATCGTAACGCACAACGCCACGATATGCGGTGCTAGAAACAGCTCAGGAGGAATGTCAGCTAGTCGCCTTCTTTTGCGAAGCAATAAGAAGGAGGCAGCCGCACGCGTGAAGTAACGGACTTCCTCACGATGGGAGAAATCATTGGATGATTTACTACCTAAAAAAAAATTTGAAACGTCGAGATGGTCTTTTTTATGGTCCATTGCAGTATGTTTTGCAGTTACCGGGTGGTTTGAAAGATTTGCCGATGCACTGGAAAGCAAAGGCTTTAAATCATTAAGTCTGTGGCTCTCAATCCAGAGCAAGAGGAGACATTTATATGCTCATAAAGAGACTTAACTGAAATTATGTGTTAAAATCTGACACATTTTTTTTTTAAAAAAAGGATAATTTTTTTTTCAAGTACCCTCTTTTTTGTGTTATATCAAAAATAAAATAAAAAACATTTGCGATTATGTCTGGCACCGCAGGCTTAGTAACGTTACTTCGAGAATCACAAGGTTGATTAACGGAAAGTCGACTAAAAGATTGATCGATTAGAATTTATTACGAAACAATCTTTTATCGCCAAATGCTACTTCGACTAAAAGATTCATCGAATATTTATTAATCGAAGTCGGCATGACTTTTGGAATCCGGTGGGATGTGGAAACAGAAGGGTGGGGTAACATCGGGGGACACTGAATGTTACCTTGACCTCAAGGTCAAAAGTATAAAATGTGAGGAAAATGTCAGGTACACCAAAGGTAAATGACCCTGGGCCAAAGTTATACTTGACCCAAGCTTATCAATCAATAGGAACACGGGACACTGTTTTTACTGTAATTCTATTGGTTAACGAGCTTGGGCCAAAGTTATACTTCAGGGCCAAAGTAAACCGACTTTACGGTATGTCACCATAAAATTGTAAATACTGTTAGATTCTAATTTATCTTGTGAAATTGTAAATCGTCGAATTGACGGTCAATTCGATAGGTTATAATCTACCGAAAAATAATACGTTAAATTGTAAGCAGTGTGTTACGTAAACCGTAACTACCTACCTGTACCTTTCGACAGTTTACAAGAATATTTTTTATTTTTTTTTTCGGTGGGAAAATCATCTAATGACATTTCCGCTCTTGGGCGGAGTGGGAGTTAGTGTCAGACTTTTACTGACTAAAAACCCACTCTTTTTCCTTCGTTTCCTTTCGTACCAGAGCCGAGTTTTCCTTTCAGAATCAGACCCTTGGCCCCAGTAGGCTTCAATCGTGCTAGGCCCCTGCAGTTGCTGACATCTCCTTGAGACGCGCGTGGAACAGTACACGTCGTCGACGTCTTAGGCTCGGTCCTGACCGTCGGACGGCGAGCTGCCCATTGCTCGCAAGCCCGCGCCTACGGTGACCGGAAATCGGAATCGGAATCCCAGCGGCGGTTGGAGCGTGAGGACCGTTGCCTCACGCGATCGGCCGCCTCTTTTGCTAGCATTACTGTTTCGCAAAAGGAGGCGACCGCCTGCCACTCCTCCTCGCTACGGACCATGGCCTGTACTAAGGCCCGGCGCGAGAGATCGCCCCCACGAAGACACGGCGTTGCTCTGCCCAAGCGTGGCACACCTCCGCCGTGTGCTTCACTGTGTCCTCCGGTCGGTCTACACAATGGATACACCAGAGCGTTTCTTCCGCACGAATCCGGTGCAGGAACCTCCCGAACATACCATGTCCGGTGAGGACCTGCGTTATGCGGAAGGTAAGGACGCCGTGAGGTCTTTCCAGCCACGCCTCAAAGAGAGGACTTACTGCCATAATTGTGGCGTGCCCAACAGTTTACAAGCCCGCAAAATAGATATAATCTAACGGTATTCACAATTTTATGATGACATAAATATATGGTTGGGTTCTGACAACTAAGCTTGCGCTCACTGCACGTAGCGAGGGCCACTAATAAATGGCGACTTATAGTCTCTGCCGATGCGGTTCCTGCTTTGTAGCTTTGACAAAGTAGCGAAATGCTCGAACAAAAATGACTGTGTAACGAGTCATAAGCATAATTTTAACTATGGCTAGGGCAATTTGGCGCTCAATCTATGCTGATCCTAGTCTATGGTTTGTGAGCGTTTATTGGTTGCCATTACCATTAATTCAGAAAAAAGAAATCGCCCATATTGCATGGTATTATAAAGTAAACAGTTATTCGTGTGGAGCGCATAGTGGGTTACAAATACTTAGTACACCTCTGTTTTAGCTTACTGGTAGTTTCACAAAGCCAATGGTGTTGCTTTATACGGTTATGAACTGATTATTCAATAGACGGAAAACTTTTGTATAGAAAATAATGTGTATTCAACTACAATTGCTATCGGACGATGCGGGTGACAGCTGTCGGATTGATACAATGATAATTACAATGTAGCTACCTATCCTTTGCTATCATCCTAAAGATACATATTTACATCCTACTGTCATCCTACCCGTGCTATAAAAAAAGTCTGGCCTAGGACAATAATTAAATCAATTTAAATAAATACTTTAGCTCTCGTATCTTAGTTTGTTTAGACAGGCCTATAGCTCAGGTATAATAAATGTAATAATGCAACTATCACATGAGACTTAAACCTGCCTATAAAAACATACAATACATTATCTATCGTCATTTTAAAATTAATAAAAAAAAAAAACGAATGAATACGAAAATTTGTTGTTTTTTTTTAATAATGGCGCCAAATAGAGGTGCTGCCGAACATTACTATTTAATTGTTACTAACTGATTATGAGACAGTGAATTTTATTTTCTAGATAAAAAAATTGGAAAATGCCGCGAGTCTGTCGGGAATGTGGTAAGTATTTATATATTTATTGTTTATACATTTTGGTTCTGTTGAGATCTTTTTAATAAATCGCCGAACAGACTTGTAACACGCGACGCGACATAAGACATGAAGTAAAATTATTAATTATTAGTATGCGTTTTGGTGATACTGCAGCTTAGCAAGTCGATGGGACGTTTACCATCCCGAAAAGTGTAATTTAATGCTTAGGGCAGTTACACAAATAAAAGTTTTTTCAATTATTCATTGTAATTTATGATTGTGTCGACTACATTTTTATTTATTGGAATAATCATTTGGTTATCCTAAAAAAAAAAAACAAAACAAATTATTTGTGATTCAAGCAATTAGCTTATTCGAAAGAATGAAGAAGTTCCTTCGCTATGGCAAATACGTAAGTAACGCAACGCTTATTAATTTTTATATTCAGCTTGAAAATTAAGTCACTAAGGGCAGAATTCACCAAAAAAACTAATCGCGTTTTGACGTTTGGCTCGCATCATCGCGTTTAGCTGCTGTCACTTATAAAAATACAACAAAAGAAAAATACAGACAAGTGACACTAGTGAAGCGGCTAAACGCGATTATGCGAGCCAAACGTTAAAACGCGATTAGTTTTATTGGTGATTTCCGCCCTGAGAGGCGAATTAGAGGCTTTTGTACTTGACAGTAACTTATATGATTCAGTGACATGGAGTAAGTCTTAACTGTCACTGAGTTACCTTCCTGCCGAACGAACACGTCCATCGGGGATTACCACTCGTTGGCGTTTGTTTGTCCATACGCAGTCTGTACCCGGTCTTTCGCTAAGAAGAGCTAAGGGCTTCTATTCTATTTTAGGTATGGTTTCCGCACTTAGTCCTATGTAGACCATTGTACGTGGGCCATGGCGGCCATAACCTTAAGTGGGCTCATTCCAACCAGCCCACCTCTCTCCAAAAACAGATTAGGCCTCTTAGGTTTTTCAGGGCATCACTAAGGGAGTTCAGGGATCCTAAGGTTCGTGTACGTATTTCAGTTACGCCTGTGCAGTCTAGGAGCACATGTGCAATCGTCTCCTCCCCCTCCAAACATGCTCTGCACAGGGCTAAGGCAGAGCTAAGGGCTAATAACATTTCAGTTACACGATGCTTAACCTGTCGTTGGTGCAACGGCGCGGCACTTTCTTTACATATGTGAAGTTTACTTTGCTTATGAACGTCCAATTTACAGCATTTGGGTCAACTAATCGCATAGACTGAAACTCAAATCTAGCTCTATTTTTAGATTAGCTTTGTTTAGATTGTAAGAGAAATATTTTTATGTGGGAAAATCATCTTATGATAAATCCCGCTCTTGGGGGGGGGGGGAGATAGTGTCAGACTTTTACTGACTAAAAATCTACGCCTGTTCCTTCTTTGCCTTTGTCCCAGGGCCCCGGGTTTCAGAGTAATTATCGCTATCTGTTTTATTGACGGGTTTTATAGATAAGTGTTTCGAATCTGGCTGTTTTGTGTATGTGGCTATACAAGTTTTGGATGCACCTGCGACAAATTTAGTGCGGGTATACTTATTTTTTAACAAAAGGAAAGAAAATTGTATTATTGCTCATTTGGGTATAAGAAACCGCCATGAAATACTGCTAAAATGCCAGTAACGGGTGGAATTACAACTTTTGGCGGGTCGAATTTGAACTGTGGGCCGTGGTTTACCTATCCCTGGTTTACACTGAAGCCTTCTCCAATGCTCTTAGCGAACACATAAAACAAAAAGTCGTGTTCAAGTCGCGAAACGTGTTATGCGTTACAAGTCTGTTGTTTTTGTATTTTTTTTAATATTTAAAAAACCGCTTTTCTTGTTTTCAGTATTGGGGAAGTGTCAGTACAACGCCTGTCATTCAGCCGCTGAAACAAGACGCGCCTTCCTGTCACTCTGTTTCTTTCTTATATTTACTTCTTTATTAATTCTTCTTGTTATAGTAGTGTTGTATAAAAATAATTCCGATACTACATTAATAAATTTCAACGGAAAAATTGTAAAAGTATGAAATTGTAACGTGGTTATTGCGTAAAAGGTGTTGTTAAAATGATAAAAAGAATATATCAGTATACACTGAATTTTGTTTTCTTTTTAGTCTAATTAATCTATATAAAATTCTCGTGTCGCGGTGTTTGTGGTTAAACTCCTCCGAAACGGCTTTCCCGATTCTCATGAAATTTTGTGTGCATATTGGGTAGGTCTGAGAATCGGACAACATCTATTTTTTATCCCCCTAAATGTTAAGGGTCTAATCCACCCCTAATTTTTTTTTTCAATTTTTGATAAAAAAAAAAAATATATACATAGCAAAACAACGTTTGCCGGGTCAGCTAGTAATAATATAATATTCCACAACTATCACACAACGCCGTCTAATTCCAAGCTAAGCCGAGCTTGTGTTATGAGTACTAGACAATTGAAAATACACAATTGACAATTGAATTAATAAATCTAAGATATTAGGTTGTACTTATTGTTGAATACGTAATAATTTGGGACTAGGACTTTTATTTGTGTAACATTGTGATTGGTTTAAGTATTTAGCTTGGCAGAAGAGAGTATTACGCGGCGACTATACTCTACTTGTTTAGGGCTGACGTCGGGCCCAGAGGTCTTCGAGGGTTCCCTTAGAATCCTCACTTCAAGTTTATTTTTGTAACAACTGATTCGACCTCGCCAAAGATCCCACCGACGAAATACCTGGTATGTGCAGTGACGGTGGAAGGGACGTGGGTGTCCCGTCACGACAATCCATGATGATTACGATAATTGTCACTAAGGATAAAGGCACACGACTGGGCCAAAATACCTACAAAATTTAAACAATCTTGACATATCTAAAAGTAGTCTAAAAATGTTATCTAAAAATGTTTACAATTTGTTATTTACCTAAATCGATTTTAGCTAATTAGCTAAAGTTAAATAATCTTTGTATGTCTTTTATACGATTTTTTTTTTAATAAAAAGTCATATCAAGATTGTTTACGTTTAGTTCAGTACCTTAATAAATGGAGTATAGTTGGACATTCTGTCAGCTTCTAGTAGAAAACAAAAAGAAAAATTGACGCGTAATTATATTATTTTTAACCAACTTACAATATAAATATCGTTTATTAGTTAACAAAATATTTCTTTGAATAATTTACTGCTTTGTCAATAGTTCTTTCAATTGCATTTAAAATATATCAATTTTTTTTAAAGTAATGTTTAAAATCATTTCCCATTTTTTTTTCAATCCTTGTTACCTGATTTGTGAAACTTGTCTGCGATCGCAATAGTCTATGGACGGTACGGTATGGTCTTTTCGCTAACCGCGTCATGAGTTACAAGTCTGTTCTTCCCATAACTTTTAAGTGTCAAAAACTCTAGAATGCGCCATCTTTAAATCCGATATTACTCTTTTCAGTATACCCTGTTATGACCAAGCCACAATACTATACAGGCTTTACGAGTGGTGAAAAAAAACGAACATTATTCTGGCTCGGATTCCTAATTTCATTTACATCTTTAGTAACTATCTTAGTACTCATGGTGACGTTCATAAAGAATTCTGGTCCTAAGTGAATTGGGTGGACAAAAAAAAATTGTTAAATTAAAAATGAAAAAATGTAACGTGATGATTTTGTATAAAAATGTCTAAATGGTATAAATATATCGTTGAGCTAAAGTTTGAGTTTTTTATATTTATTTATTTTAATTTTATGTACAGTAGTTGTACATAGACAGACTGACATACGGGGTTACCATGACGTTCAAAGTAAGATGGTTTCATTCTTATTTCAGTGTGGGTAAGAGACAGAGCTATTCAGGTTGTCTAGCGGCATCTGTTACCCACACTGGAAATAAGAATGAAACAATATTACTATAAACGTCGTGGTACAGGTCTCAGTCATGCGTCACGGTCGTGGATGGACATCGTTAGTATTTTTTTTCACAACTATCACACAACGCCGTCTAGTCCCAAGCTAAGCAGAGCTTGTGTTATGAGTACTAGACAATTGATAAACATACATATATATTTCTAAATATATACATAATTTGCAAATAAATTACGCCTAGACACAGAAAAAATGATGGTGCTCATCACACAAACATTTGTACTGGGTGGGAAGTTGATACTGGTCGTCGCTTAGTTACCAATCTTTTTATTTTTCTCACTTTAATAGAAGCGACAAGAAAAATGTGACTAACTAGGACATTTTTAATACAGGACATCATTTAATAGAGTGTACATGGAGTTTCTTGTACGGTGTTTTTCGAAAAAGATATCTACATTTTGGTTTGTGCAATTAGCTTCATTTTTATGCAAATCAACTTCTTGGTAATTCAAAAGTGCCTGTAAATGGTTTATCTAAAATATATGCATTCCTCCCCTAGAGCAGTGGTGGCCGAGCGGTAACCCAGCCAGGCGCATTACTTTGTGTAATTTATTTCATCACCACTGCTCTCAAAACGGTGAAGGAAAACAGCGTGAGGAAACCGGCATGTGCTAGAAACAAAATTTCGAAGACATGTGACATCCACCAACCCGCACTGGGCCCGCGTGGTGGATTGCGGCCCAATCCCTCTCCTAGAGAGGAGGCCTGAGTTTCAACAGTGGGAACATTATAAGGCCATCCATGCTATGCTATATATATGCTTTCAGTTCGATTTAATTACAGCACTAAATATATCCAAGTTTTACGTTTGTGTCGATGAAAATGCCTAAAAAACGAAACGACGTTGGCGGGCCTTGTTTTGGATTAGTACTTCTCGGTATGGTATTATATCTTAATGGGTATGGTATGTATCAGTATTGGTGAATGATAAACATCGTCATTAATTTTAAATTACAGAGTTGTACTAGGTATTTTACCTATCTTGCGATTTTAACATAACTGTCTCCATTCTTCTATATTAGTGGTTTTAGTGTAATCAGATCTCTAACAGTCGCCGCACATGGGCCACCGGCCACAACCACAAAACGCTGCCGCCGGCATATTTTCTATAGTTCTCATACATTTTATATGGATTCGCCACAAACGGTTGACCCCGGTGGCCGCCGTTCTTGTGGCCTGCACTGGCCACTAAACGCCATCACACGCCGCTCGCGCATTTAAACCTTCTTAGTCAGAGTCCATTATGATACTGCGCGAAAGGGTTAAAAAACTAGCAGCCACCGGCCACAAGTGGCTGTTGCGCGCTTCGGTTTCCTTTGTGGCCGCGTCTAGCTTCTCGTGGCGGCGTTTACGGCTGTCACGTGTGGTCTGTGTGCGGTGACTCTAAGGCCTACTGTCCACGGACGCGGCAACAATACCGTAGTACGATGTTGCCACTTCGTCGACAGAATTTCATAGTTTGATATGTAAGCTTCACGCAGGCGTACACCAAACGTACAATGACACGCGTCTATGAAGCTACGCGTCCACCATTGAATTTAATAAGCATAAGTTTCCTACGCTGTCATCTCTTTGCTATCATCACCTCATTTGTAGACGTCACAATCATCCTCTACTTTACAAATGGCGCCTGAACATCTGGGGAAAAGGTCAGGGCGTGTGGGATTTTTACCTCACTAAAACCACCCGTTGATCACCGTCAGCTCTTGGAAGGGGTTCCGTAACCTCTTAAAGACCACTCCGGAACCCCCTTCGTGCAACGCCTATTCGGACACATACTTGAGGTGACTGTACAATGGTCTCCCCTGAGCCTTATTTACATATCAGTGATGTTAAAATAAATAATAATATTTTTATAAATTGTCTGCCTGAGGGATTATTATTGTCAAGGTCTGAGGTTAAGGACATTTTTGTGAGCATCCAGATAAAGGGATCAAGTTCTCAGTTTAAAATGTATTTAAATTACATTTGGACGTATAAAAGTAGAGGATGTTTGTAAAGACTTCTCTGGTTTCGCCACTTTGATGTCAAAGTGGTGGAACCTTTTGGAAGCGCTGTTTAGAGGCAGGCCATTCACACCCAAAGATTTAATCATCATTTCAGCCGAAAGGCGTTCACTGTTGGACATAGGCCTCCCCCAAGTATCGCTACAACGAAAGGTCCTGTTCGTCACGCATCCATCGCATTCCCGTTACTCTCAATATGTCATCGGTCCACCTTGTAGGAGGCCTTCCAACGCTGCGTCTTCCGGTTCGCGGTCGTTACTAAACCAACCTTTTGGAAACCTTTCGGTCCCAACGGCCATCTGTTCGGCGACTTAAATTTGGTGATTCTTCGGGCTTTATCGGCGAATTTGGTGGTCCCAAAGACTTAGTACTACATAATAATGTACTGCTATATAAATTTAACCCTTTAGCCACTTGCGTCGGATAAGTCCGGCTAGTGTTTTTATTTTGTAGGTTTGCGAATGACGACTGGGTACTCCATCTCGTTTAGCTTCTCAATCCCCATTGATTCAGAAAAGCTGACGAGATGGAGTATATGGTTGTGGATGTATGACTCTGGTTGACTAAACGCGAGAGTTCGTCGTATATATCCGACGTAGGTGGTTAAAAGGTTGATCTTCATCAACCATTTTTTTTTAATCTAGCTGCCTCCTGTTTTCCACAGATCTGAATTGTTTTGTCAATGTATGGTGACGTAAAGACAGTTTTGATGGCGGGCCCGTCCGAGCCACCTCGCCGTACTGGCATTTTCACGGGTCGCCTAGCACCCGACTCATTCTTAGTTAAACACATGAACTGGTTGCACGCAATAGCACTAGTCTTAATGCTCAGTGTTGGTGTCACGTTGATTGTATTTATTTTTATGCAGAAGTAGTTTTCTTGTAAATGTACGAATAAATTGTTTTTGTTTTACTTTGTCGTTTTAATTTTGGTTTAAATATTTTTTCTTTTTAGTGACGCTTGCGTTGGATTGGTCCGAAGCCTTTTCGCGTTCTATTCGTTAGGGTCGTGCGTTTGCGACTAGGTACTCCATCTCGTTTAGCTCTTCAATCCACATAGGTGACAGGAGAGCTGACGAGATGCGAGTATTTGGTCGGGGATGTGCGACCCTGGCGGAATAAACGCGAGAGTTTTTGTCGGATATATCCGACGTAGGCGGTTAAAAGTTTTATACTAATTGTGACGTGACAATTATGATTTCGAGATACCTATGATCGTTTTGAGGTAGGACAGATCACGTGAATTTTAAATATCTATCATTTCGCTGTCTATTTATCTGTATTTTAGGATATAACAAAGGTGAAAGTCTCATGTGATAGTATACAAATGGGTTCCTTCTACATGCATGCTGCATGTTGCATGCCTGCTTGCATGTTGTATGCCTGTTTGCATGTTGTATGCCTGTTTGCATGCTACATGCATCCAAGCCGACAATATTCTTGTAATTAGCATTTAGGTTAGCGTTTTGATATTAGTAGTAATATCATGGTGTATTCTTGTTTGCATGTTTGAATGCTTCTTACAAGGAACTAAAAACAACTTATTTTCACAATCAACTGTTTTATTGAGTAAATACATGCAGAATCAACTGTTTTATTGAATAATGATGCAGTTCTGCCTTTTAATGACTATCGATATAAAATGTATGCCAAAAGACTATTCTGACTGTGAATTTTCTGCGATATGATGGTTCTGCTTTTTAATTATTATGGATATAAACATTATGCCTAAAGATGATTCTGACTAACAAAATTATGAGTTTTGAATGTATGACAACTGAGTGTATGCGAAATGATTTTCTGCGAAATGAAGTTTATGCTATCCGTTGTTATGCAAAACAATATTTTGACGTAAAAAGTTCTGCTATAAAAGGTAGACCCTATACAAATACCATTGTTATATTATTGCTAGTTCAATTGTAGCAGTAAATTAACACAGAATGCAGGCAGGGTGAAGTATCATACAGGCCAACCCATGCGTATCGCCACAACGAACGTTCCTGTGCGTCACGCATGCATTGGATTCCCGCGACCCTTACCAAGCCATTGGGTCACGGTCGGTTTTTTCCTATCGTAACGTCACCTGCTTCGATCCTCACACACTCGTATTTATGTCCACAGATTGTGATAAGCGTGACGTATCAGTGTCGCTGAACGCATGCAGGTTGAAGCTCCACCAAGGGGCCCCGCCTTCCAACAGGGGCGTAGCGTGGGCTAATTTAAACGTGGGCGAAAGCGCATCAGCGAGGCCTTTTTTTTTCATAAATTCGAAAAATAGACAACGACCCTCGCAACCCAGTGTTCGACCATATCATCGCCTACCATCAGGTGGCGAAATTGTGGTCAAACGCGCGCTTATAAATAATAAAACAAACCCCTCGTTGTTAAACAGCCCTCGCGCAAACGAGGCCCCTTTGGGTGCGACGCCGTAGGCGAGGGCCTACTTCGCCCATGTCTAGCTACGCTACTGCTTACCAAGTCATTGGTCCACGGTTGGTTTTTTTTTTCTGTCGAGATAGGTAGAACGCTACCTGCTTCGATCTTCACATGTTTTTATTTATAATAATAATAATAAATCATTTATTATCAGGCATCTTGGCTCGTGGTACTTACCTTACAGACTAACATATATAAATACAATTTGTCGTTAGTAAATAAGACTTAGGACTATGTTATTAATGGTTCACATTGCTCTAAGTTCACTTCGTGCTGTTCTGTGACACCGCGGAAGCGACGGAACACCACGCCTTGCGGCCAAAAGTCTTCTTTCAACATGACGGGCAGAAAAGTGTTCGGGACTCGCACTACGAACGCCTTGATATTGACATTACGGTGTGACTCCAACAGCTGTACCCTCAATGCGAACTTCATCTTTTGGCGCGCGTACTCCACGATGTTTTCCACCCTTGTGACGTGATGCAGGTTGGAGATGTACACTGGAGTGTTCGGCTGGGCGGCACGCAGACTCACGCTAGGAGTTGCAGGTGTTATACCACAGCAGTTCTTGTTGGTTTGCATTCGACGCTTCCTCCTTTGCACCGTAACGAAACCATCGTCATTTTCAACCTTGTTCACAGATTTTGTTAAGCGTGACGTATCAGTGTCGCTGAATGCAGGGGCGCAGGGACCCCGATCAAAATGCCTTCGTTGTCCGGGGGCCCGTCCATGGTCACAGATTCTTCTGCGGGAAATTTCAGATCATTTGGATTGTGGGCCTGATTTTAGTTGCTTGTCTGACCGCCACATATATTATTGTATTGATATTTAAGGGACGTCCCAAGCTACGCGGCTAAATCTTAGTACATAAAGATGTTTTTCGTCGCTGAACTTGTTTTTTTTTTTCGTATTGTTTTAATGCTATAAAACAGTGATTACAGACCACAAGAGCTAGTATGTAATCCCCGAAAGGTCGTAAATATTTCAAACTTATCAACTGAAAGTAGAGACATTTTTTTATACAATTTATTCTGTTGTTATTTGTTGTTATAGTGGCAACAGAAAAACATCGTTTTTGAAAATATCAACTATCTATACTACATTCATGGCAACATTAGACAAAAGAGGTCATTGAAACACATTTTTTTTTTAATAATAAAAATATAAAAAATAGATTTTTTTTTCACTTGTGGCATTAAGTCCGCCTATGTACCACCGCTGTACATGAAGTTTAAATAAATAAATAAAATATACTTTTCGAGATAAATTCAAACAATTTTAATAAATAATTGTTTCAATATAAAATTTTAACATTAGAAACTTAAATAAATTTGATTATTGAAAATTATGTATCTACTAAACACAAATAGGTAAATAAAATGTTTTTTTTTAAATATAAACATAAATCTATTTCAAACAATTTTTCAAATATTTTCAAAATGGCGTATCGTATCAACAAGTGCGTACAGCTAAGGAGTGGAATTCCTTGCCGGAATCTGTGTTTCCTGATGGCTACAACCCGGGAATCTTTAAGTCAAGAGTGAATAGGTTACTTCTAGGTAAGCGCGTTCCATCGTCGACCGCATCGTCGCTTTCCATCAGGTGAGATAGCGGTCAAGCGCGAACCTATCAAGAATAAATAAAAAAAATAAAGTTTCCTCCTTACAAAACGTATGAATTGTACACACTACAAGTCCACAAGATAATTATTTAACATTCATACAAATTGAAATAATAACTAAATATTACATAGTATAATGAAAAACGTTCCAGGTACTGACAATCCCAGCTTCTTTTAGGTTTTTAACATGGACACTAGTAGGATATGTAAGAACTAAATACATTATTTAATTAAAAGCCTCATAAATTCAGAAGATGGCTAGTTCAAATGAATTTATTTAAGTACTAGCTTTTGCCCGCGACTTCGTCCGCGTAGAAGTCGGAAATGGTTTTATTAGGTATTTTGAGATACGAAAATATGAAATATTATTTATTATCATCATCGTGTGTGATAGTCCATTGAATTGTATGGCGAGCGATATTGTATCTTAAGATAAAATATAGTATCTTAGCCATGTGCAGCGCCCCTTAGTGAACTGCTCTGCGGGTGACGTAACCTACGACAAACTTATTATTTGCGGTTGGTACAGTAATCGGGTCTAGGGATCGAACCGCAAAATTAAGTTTTTTTTATTATTGTATATACTTTTCCGGGATAAAAGTACCCAGTGTGATGCCCAGGATATTAAAGAATAATTATATCAAGTTTCATCGTAATCGAACCAGTAGTTTTTGCGTGATGTCTGAACAGACAGAAAGACAATTTTTTTAAATCTCATTTTTGGGTTCGGTGTCGGTCTAGTAACACCCCCTGCCATTTTTTTTTTTTGATATTTTCAATGTACAGAATTTTCACTTCTACAGATTTATTATAAGTATAGATTAACACTGCGGGCAACGGATGCCAGTTACTGATATAAATGATGTTATTGTATCCGTTATAAAAATCTCGATCAGTGTGCATTTCTCAATCAATCAATCAATCTTTATTTGTGAACATAGGTATTACAATAAAGGTCTTTAATAAACGTTTTAGTCGTGCTCTATGTCCTACCAATGAAATTGGTGTACAAATATATAAGTCTTTTAGTGAGTCATCATCTTCCTGCCCTTGTCCCATCTTATTTGGGGTCGGCGCAACACGTTTTTTTCTTCCATTCTATCCTGTCAACCGTCATACTATCACTAAGTTCCTTTTCTTTCATATCACTGTTCACACAATCCATCCATCTTTTCTTTGGCCTCCCTCTCCCTCTCCACCCATCCACATGTATACTCATAACTCTTTTAGTAACATGCGTTTCATCTCTCCTCTTTACATGACCATACCAAGACAAACGATTCCCCTTCAACTTTTCAGTCACTGGCGCCTTAAGTCTAAATCCAAACAATGCAATGTCAAATTATAGTAAATAATGTCAAATAAATGTACCTAATATTAAAAACAAATAAATTAGCAAATTATAATCAATGTCAAATAAATGTAATATTGAAAACAAATAGATTAATAAACTATAATCAATTTCAAATAGATGTTTAATAGATTCTCCTCACACACTTCGCCACATTTTTGAGTCATCAAATGGGCATGAGCACCCATGAGGTTTTCTAAAAGTCAGCGCCCCTGGTCCCCGTTTCTGCTATGTATTATGTTTATGGATGAGTGTACCTACGATGTTGTAAGAAACTATAGAATCCTTACTGCATTGCGCTATAATTCTAAAGCTGATATAAAAACTTTATTGTTTTTTTTAGTAAAAAAAATTTATTTCACACTTTTTAGTTGCGATACACTTATAAACAGAGTGCCTATTTCTCATGACAATTCTTATTAACCCAAACACTGCTAGGTTACATTGTTTTATTATAAAGTTCCTGTGTCTACCTTCCACCTTGCGTTTCCATTATAAGATCAGTTCGATAATACCTTATAGCCAAAGTGCATCTTATGACAATTCTAATAAGCCCAAACACGGCTAGGATACATTGATTAATTACGGAGTTCCGGTGCCTATCTTCCGGCTCCATCATCATCATCAAATCACTTGGATGATATTCAGAACCATTAATTTATTCCTTTTCTCATAGTCGCTCAACTATCTTCATTGTGATATCTACGTGAGTACGAAGTTCCGTTATCTATTTCTGGTTTTCTTCATCAGTTCCACTTCATAAAATGTTACTTTTCGACTGTAAATGCTTAAGTTCTCGATGAAAATACCAAAGTCATTATATAGTTGCCTATAATATTTGAGGAGTTCCATCGATTCCTCATGGATCCCATCATCAGAACTAGATTTTGAAAAAAATGGGACCAATCTGAAAGCATATCCTAAATGAAAATATTTTTTTTTTGTAAATCGGTCCGTAAACGACGAAGTTATGAGGTACAAGCATAAAAAAAAATGACGATAAAAAAAAATACAACCGAATTGATAAACACCTCCTTTTTTTGAAGTCGGTCAAAAATTTGAAACCTTTTATTTATATAATATCACATGATTTGATTCTCTGCGAATATGTCCAATGATTATACTTAGCGGGTTTGTGACAATAACTGTTATGGTTCCGGGATACCTATTATCGTTTTGAGGTAGGACACATCACCTAATTTTGAAGTATCGGCGCAGAGTTGCTGGCCTGTCGGTTTTCTACCGGTTGCATTTCGGGGAGTGTGCGTCGGAATTGCATAACCTAATTCCGCTTAGCCCGTTCCATCATCGGACCACCAGGCGTACGGCAACGCGCCACCGTTACATGGTGGACATTCCACCTATACGCACAAAACGTTTTGGGAACACATTCATTGTGCGTACAGCTAAGGAGTTGAATTCCTTGCCGGAATCTGTGTTTCCTGATAGCTACAACCCGGAAATCATTAAGTCAAGAATGAATAGGTTACTTCTAGGTAAGCGCGTTCCATCGTCGACCGCATCGTCGCTTTCCATCAGAAAAGACAGAAAAGTAAAAGTCTCATGTGATAGTATGCAAGTGCCGTTGTTATAGTATTTGCTTAGTTCAAACGCAGATGATTTATGTAGATTACAGGCAGGGTGAAATATTACACAGGCTCCCCACGAGTGTCGCCACAACGATCGTTTCTGTGCGTCTCGCATCCGTTGGATTCCCGCGACCCATATTTATTTATTTATTATATTCTTTATTGTACACCAATATATATATATAAAAGGACACTAAACTAAAACACATACGTACATACAATGGGCGGCCTTATCGCATTCCGCGATCTCTTCCAGGCAACCTGGAATGGACAGTAAATTGCCTGGATAAGAAATGGGGCTGTCATTGGTGTGACAGAACCAGCATTAAACATAATATATTATAATAGATACACAAATACATACATATGCTATATAATAGATACATATATCGTCCCCGTAGAGCGAAAATTAACTAACATGCAATAGGCTACTTTTAAGATATTGACGTCTAAAGTTTAAAAAAAAATAAAAAATCATAACTTTTAAAATTGAATTGATATAAAAAACTTTTGACTTAATATAAATTGAATTTGTGTATAGTTTTCTATTATTTATCATATGTTTTATAAAACTTGTTGATGTAATGAGTTATTAAGTAAAATTCAAGTTAGTTACTTTTCGCTTTATTCGTTTCGATTTAGGAGCTAACTTAACATCCTCTAGTTAAATATTACTTGAAAAAACTATGTTAACTGTAATATTTAAGTAGGTTAGTTATTTATTAATTCGTACATCATTTAGAATTATGCATTTCTTACTAACTATCTATATGAGTCTATTATAATTATCTATTAAAATCTTTGACACAGATGTGATGTAACGAGAAAAAATCTTATTAAACAAAACCAAAAAGTAAAATCAAAACTCGTTTATTGGAAAAAAGGCACAATAATTTTGCATCCGTAATTTACGCCAAAATAAAAAACCTGAAAAATATAAATAAAATCCTACAACATTATGGTTGTATCTACTTCTTCATTTTCCACATCGTTTTAACCAGTTCTGTCAACAGCAGTTTTGTCAGTGGGAAGTGAATGGTACCACAGGTGCAGTTCGTGAGGGATAATTCCTTTTGTGCAAAAACCTATTAAGTTTTTCTTGGCTTCCGATATAGAAAGCCTTGAATAAATGCTAGGTACAATAAAGTCTCTTAATTTAGTTATTGTTGCATCTTTATTAACCCGCTCATTACAACTGTTTTCTAATTCTTGAGTTTAATTTTTGTTCCGAGTACGTACCTGTAATTCTTCTTGCTTCAGGGCATCCAATACAAGCCCCTTCGTGTGCACAGCTGAACTGTATCACACCAGAACGCTTTCTATCGAATCTTAGGCATTTAATTTTTAGCCACTGAACCTTATTCCCGTTTTCACCTTTGTTTGTGTTTTTTATGAACATCTCGTTTATTGCTTTTATATCAAGCTTATCTTTATAAAATAATTCATGGACATTGTATGGTAGTCCAGAATTCTTCCGACAACTGCCACCTCAGTCTAAGCATGAGCAAACTGGCGAGGGTCTTCCAAGCAGATACCTATGCCATAATCGCATGCACGCAGGAAATACTAGACAGTGGCACCGAAGGGGACACTATCTACATTTTAAGCGACAGCCAAGCAATACTCAAGGCACTCATGTCGAATAGAGTGGATTCTGGACTGGTACTGAACTGTATTAAAATACTAAACCGGAGAGGAAGGCGCAACCAGGTTAGATTGATCTGGGTGCCAGGTCATACAGGAGTAGAAGGCAGCGAAAGAGCCGACACTCTGGCAAGGAAAGGATCCGAGACACCCCTACACGGACCGGAACCCTTCATAGGACTCTCTCCAAAGGTCATCAACCAAGCATTGAAAAGGGCTGCGTTGGAGATACACTGCACACACTGGCGCAACACAACAGGCCAGAAGCATGCAAAGCTATTTCTCAATGACATAGATAAGGCCTGGACCCAAAAACTATGGAGGTACAGCAGATCACAGCTCCGAACAATTACAGGAGTCTTCACAGGGCACTATGCCACCAACAAACAGCTCCGCAACATGGGACTAGCAAACGACCCGATTATTTTTGCTCAAACACATCCAAGTTATTATCTTGCCTTTGAATTAGATGAAGGAGAAATTCTGCTAAAAATTGGTTGCGTTTTTGATCGGCACATGTATCACTAAACATTGTAATTTCTCGGACAGTATCAGGAATTGGTGTCATCCACCAATTAATTGCAGTTGCTATCTCAACACTTTCTCGTTTCCCGTTCGTTTAATTCCACAAGATTTAATTAGTATCGTTTGGAGGTTTCGCTGTATATATTGTATAATTTTGTACGTTTAGCTTTCTTGTATAATATAGCACACCAACATCACTGATCGGAATTTGTAAAACAGATTGCATTTCCGCTGTTACTACTAAATAAGAGGGGTCGCTAATAGATCTCTCTTTGTCCGCTTGTTTAGATGTTTGACATTCATTTTTTCTCGCAATATGGGCATCGTATTCTTCTTTTAAGTCTTCTATGTGACTTGAGCCATCATATCGTATACACGTTAAACACAAGTTGTTTTTCGGCTTGAAAAAAGATAAACTAAACCGGGTGCCAAAAACTCGTTTAGAAACAAACAAATAACATAGTTCCTTATCCTCAGACTGAAATTTTTCTTTATATAGTTTATACATTTTTTGAATAGAAAACTTGCAATCCTAGTATTGCCTCTTAGATTTCTTACGGCAATAATGGGACTCCAGACGCGGAAAACTATTAATACGATCAATTATTTGCTGCTAGTTTAGTTAATTTTATTTATAGGAGTTTTAAATCCACGTTTATCTTGACCTATATAAGTTCCAATTTCATCCTTGTTTTTCAATGCCTCATTAACAGGTCCATTACAAATGCACAGTGTTTTTAGAAAAAAATCCTTACAAACACGATGTTGTAAACCGGTTTTTTCAAAGTGATACCTAAAGACAGTCGCGGACGCGGCGGGGTTTTTTTTTTTGGCGGGAAAATCTCGCTCTTGAGCGGAGCGAAAGATAGTGTCAGACTTTTACTGACTAAAAACCCACTTCTGTTCCATCCCTGCCCTCGTCTCAGGGCCCCAAGTTTCACCAGGAGTAGGGTGGCGCGTCACCGCGGCACGGGTGCATGAGCAACAACTACCCAAGATGCGTATGATAACAAATTTTTGCCAAGTTGATTAAATTTTGGTAAATTATAAATAACCAAAAAGTTTTGGTGATGCCAAAACTAATGTATTTAGCATGTTATTACGAGCGTAAGCTCACTAAAAGATAATAATTATTTATTACTACGAAATTTTTATTCGTATTATCACTAAAACGACTTAGTTGTCGCTCTATTGACTTTACCCTACATTGCCTAACTAAGATCATGATAAGTACGAGGACAGACGAGTGAAACAACGGCTTGCTAGTAACGCACTCACGTTTATTCGTAACGATACTTATAGGTGCGTAGGCACACGCACACATACTTAACATTCCTCCCCTTAGCTTAGAGTTACAATCCAACAACTAAGCTACAAAAATCTAATGCAAAACATACATACTAATAAAATAATTTGTAATTGATAATAGGCCGATTGCGTCTAGACCGTGGAGTGGCCGCTGGCTCAACTGCCTGCTGTTGTGGTGTCGCTTCTCCTGTATGACCAGAGCTAGGAGAGCCGGGCAATGCCTCCTCAAATTCCTCCTCCTCTTCCCCGTATTGATCTGGTGATACAGGCTGTGAATGCGTATCTAGGCGTGAATCTGGAGCAGTGTCCGCTCTTGTCTGATCCATATAATCTCCAGCCCTTGTTGTGTTCTCACTCCCTTTACAAGTTTCCGTTTCTGACATAGCTTGCGAAACTTGCGTTTCTGACGTTGGATCACCACTTAGCTCCTCTAGGTCTATATCTATGTCTTTTCTGCTTTTGCAATCGTCGCCTTTATACATCATAATTTGATTTTTATGTTTTCTTTGAGTAATTGAAGTTATTTCGTCTCTGATTAAATACAATACTTTGCCAATTTTTTTTATCACTGTTCCTTTGCACCAAGTGTATTTACCATTAACTGTATGATTTTTATAATAAACTTTGTCTCCGGGGGCAAAAACTTGTGTATTATGTCCACCCGTCTTAGTTTGCGAACACTGTTTACGTTTAACCATATTAGCAAGAGCCGAGGATGATGGCGACGACGATTCGGGTTTAATTAAATCCAGACGCGTTCTAAGCTTCCGACCATAGACCAGCTCCGCGGGTGAAGACCCGGTTGTTGTGTGAACGGAATTTCTGTAGTCAAACAAGTACTTTAGAAGTAAATTATTTGAATTTCGCGCTCCATTACCAGTAAGCAAGCTTGTTTTGATACCCTTTTTAACAATCTTTACGTAACTTTCTGCCTGCCCGTTGCTGGCCGCGTGGTATGTCGGTGACGTGACGTGTGAAATTCCGTTCACCCTACAAAAGGTCTCAAACTCGTATGACGTGAATGATGTACCATTGTCGCTGACTAGTGTATGCGGGATACCAAATCTTGACATGAACTCATATAATTTATCAATTGTCGCTGAAGTTGACGTACTACACTTCATATTATAAACCTCGACCCACTTGGTATACGCATCTACTACCACTAAAAAGGAGTTACCGTTAATAGGCCCCAGAAAATCTATGTGTACCCGGTAAAAGGGTGTTGAAGGATATTCCCAGTGCGCAATCGGCGCTCGCGCCGGTGATGGCCGTAGTTGCATGCACACGTCACATGCTCCTATCATCCGTTCTAACGCCGAATCTATCCCCGGGAACCACACACGCGCTCGCGCCTCCGCCTTTGTCTTTACAATTCCTAAATGGGATTGATGTAGTTCTATTAAGATTTTTCGTTGTAAAGTTTCTGGAACTACTACCTTGTGCCCTCTCATAACACACCCTTTTTCATAAGATAATTGCATCCTACACGCATGATACGGCTTAATCGCCTCATCATCTATTTTCCTCGGCCACCCATTCAACACAAAATGTACCACCCTACGCAAGGTCGCATCTCTATTTGTCGCTTCGCGTAATACGTTCACGGTTACAGGCAGACTGCCCTCTACCACGAAATTAATGTAAGAGGCCCGATCGAGATCTGGCATCGTCGCATCTATGCCCCGCACGCCCCTTTCCGTACCTGCCCCCTCCGGTAGGCAGGCGCGAGATAAGAAATCTGCGCTGTTATTAGCGCTACGAACATATTCGATTTTGTAATTGTAACCGCTCAGAAATAATGCGTATCTCTGTAGTCTGTTCGCTGAAACTTCTGGTATACCACGATGCGGTCCGAAAATTGACAGTAACGGTTTATGATCGGTCCGGAGAATGAACGGAACCGCCCTGCCATATAAATATTGGTGGAACCGCCTTACCCCAAAAATAATCGCAGTCGCTTCCTTTTGTATTTGCGAGTAACTTTTCTCAGCTGCACTAAGAGTTCGCGACGCAAACGAGATCGGCCTCTCCGACCCATCGGGTTCTAATTGTGATAATATTGCAGAAAGGCCTAACGGTGATGCATCAACAGTTAGAATTATAGTTGCATCTGGGTTAAAGTGAGTTAATACTTGATCTGACGCTAAACTTTTTTTAATAGTTATAAACGCTTCGTCATGCTCCCTTGTCCAACACCACTTGGTACCCTTTCTCAACAATTTATATAAAGGGCATAAAATTGAAGAGGCGTTCGGGACAAAGTTCCTATAATAATTAACCAGCCCCAAAAATGACTGTAATTGATTAATATTAGTTGGCACCGGTGCCTCCGTCATGGCTTTAATTTTTTGCGGTGATTTATGAAGTCCATCTTTATTTATCACGTACCCTAGATAATTAACCTCATCACTGAAAAACACACACTTATCTTTTTGTAAGGTAAGTCCTGCCTCTTGTAATTTTAGCAGCACTTGGTGTAATCTTTCCAAGTGCTCCGATCTCGTTTTACCGGTTATTAAGATATCGTCGAGCAAGCAAAGTGTGCCGGGCACGCCACCCAGCACGCCCTCCATCGCGCGCTGGAACACGGCCGGCGCGCTCGCAATACCAAAACAAAGGCGTGTTTGTTTATAAATTCCCCTGTGTGTGTTTATGCAAGTTAATTCTTGTGACTCATCGTCCAACATAAACTGATTGTAAGCATTTGACAAGTCTAATTTTGTAAACTGCTGACCCCCATATAACTTAGCAAAGAGTTCTGTTACCGTTGGCAAAGGATACTGATCGATAACTAATTGTTTGTTTACACCGGTAGAAAAATCAGCGCATATACGTACAGATCCATTTTGCTTCAATACGGGCACGATTGGCGATGCATACCGAGCGTGATCTACGGGTTTCAAAATGCCTAACCCTAATAAACGATCTATTTCTTTGTCTACTTTATCTTTCAAAGCGAAAGCTATCGGTCTGGCCCGTACAAAAACTGGTTTTGCGTCTTCCTTCACTTGTAACTTCACTTTAAATTTATTGAATAACCCTAACTTGTCCGAAAACACCGAAGGATAGCGACACTGCAAGGTATTAACCAATTCATTTTCATCCAATTGTTTACAATATTGTACTGGCATTAACAATTCTAACTTAAACTTTGAAATGAAATCGCGACCGAGAATCGGCGGCCCACCGTCTCGCACAACGTAAACACACAGCAAGTGCGTTGCGTTCGCATAAGTTACTTGTAACTGCGCGATTCCCACACAAAGGATTTTATCACCCGTATATGAAAACAACCGTTTACTAGTCGCCGACAATGGTACATTGCTAAAATATTTTTTGTATGTACCTTCAGAAATTGCGGTTACGGCCGAGCCGCTATCTATCTCGAATTTTAATTCGATCCCTGAGACCGTAACCGTTTCCGTCATTGGTTCCCCTTTAACTGACCGAATATTAAAACACTTACCGTCGTCGTTGATTTCATCTTCAGCTTTTGAATCGACATAATTTATTTTAGTGCACATCTTACGCAAATGCCCCGTAGCATTACATTTCCTACATTTCGCCTTTGCGAACCGACACTGCGATGTCTCATGGTTATGATAGCCGCACACTTGACACTGCACTTTGACCCCTGAACTAGGTGCAGCCTTTCGCTGCGGTGGAGTCGCCGATTCCGGCGCCTGCGTGATCTTGAAGACTTCGCGCGACGCAGACTGCACCCCGGCACCTGCTGCTGCTCGAGCGCTTCGCGCGTTCTCCGCTAACTCCATTGCCTTGCTCAATGTCAGGCCTGCCAGATCTTTCGCGAAAAGCTTCTCTCTGTCAGATCCCGGCAACATCCCCATGACAAATTTATCCCGTAACGCTTCTTCCACGTTCGAGAACCCGCAGTGCGCTGTCAGTCCGCGCAATCTTGCGGCCCATTGTGCATACGTCTCCCCTTCTTGTTGCATAGCTTCGTAGAACTTGCAACGCTCCCCGAATCCACACCGTTTAGGAGTGAAATGCTCGTCCAACAGCCTAAGCACGTCATCGAAGGGTACGTCCTGCAGCTGCTTTGGCAACGCGAGATCCGCCGCCAGCTTATGTGTGCCATCCGCGAGTGCGCTCAGCAAGATAGCTCGTCGTTTTGTTCCCGCAGGATCACTCGTGCTCGTGATGTCGTTTGCCACAAACCACTGCTTAATGCGGCACTTGTAGGTCTCCCAAGACTGCACATTGTGGTCAAACACCGATAAAACGCCAAAAACTGTACCGGACATTTTTACTTTTTAATTTCGTGGGTAAATATTCGTCGCCAATGATAAGTACGAGGACAGACGAGTGAAACAACGGCTTGCTAGTAACGCACTCACGTTTATTCGTAACGATACTTATAGGTGCGTAGGCACACGCACACATACTTAACAGATCACTTAGTGAATTTCCGGTCAGAATATCTTAGCAATTCGTTTTAAATATGTCAGTGTATATCTAATTATGTACGCTTACGTATTCTCCTGGGCAAGCACAGTTTATATAAGAAATCACTAACATATTTTATTTAATATACCCGTCATACTAATTGAATATTATTGCATTTTAGTTATTTTTGACACAACCTAATTTTCTGATAACGACCAATAGAATTATGGCGGTTAGATAGAAAAATTAAGAAAAAATTCGTTATTAGCATGGCATTAATATCTCATTTTACCTAAAATTGTCACTTAGTTAATTTTCGCTCTACGGGGACGATATAACCATTGAAAACTATAGACAGAAATATAAAACATGACTATCGATACTCACAGCGACAGGTAATGTTCTCTAACGAGTCTTTTAAAAACAGGCAACGATTGAGCACGTTTAATTGTGTCTGGTAACTCATTCTACAGACGAGCAGCCTGGACAGTAAATGATTTGTCGTAGAAAGTCGTGGTATGGATTGGCAATTTAAGTCGCCAGTTCTCTGATGATCTTAGCAACTTTGTATGTGAGTTGCAGAGAAACTCAAAACGTTTTAACGTTTTGGTTTGCCCATACCAAGTCTGAAACTTTAGAAACTGCTTCGATCCTCACACACTCGTATTTATGTCCACAGATTGTGTTAAGCGTGACGTATCAGTGTCGCTGAACGCATGCAGGGGGCTAAAGCTCCGTCAAGGGGCCCCGCCTATCAAGATGCCTTCGCTGTCCGGGGGCCCATTCATGGGCAGAACTTATTCAGCGGGAAATTTAGAATCATTTGGATTGTGGGCCTAATTTTGATTGTTTGTCTGGTCTGCACATACGTGATTGTAGTCGTAGTTAAGGGTCGCCCCAAGCTACAATAATTCTTATTATATAAAGATGTTTTTTGTCGCTGAAATTGTCTTTTTTTTTCATATTGTTTTAATGCTTTAGAACAGTGTTTAACTAAAATGTAATCCCCGAAAGGTCTATAAATTTTAAATTTTCCAACTGACAGAAAACTTTTTTTTTTCACAATTTATTCTGTTTTTAGTATGTGTTGTTATAGTGGCAACAGAAACACATAATGTGGGGGCAATCGGGGGCGGCGATCTCTCGTGCCGGGCCTTGGTACAAGCCACGGTCCGGAGCGAGGAGGAGTGGCAGGCGGTCGCCTCCTTCTGCGAAGCAGTAATGCTAGTAAAGGAGGCGGCCGATCGCGTGAGGCAACGGCACTCACGCCCCAACCGCCGCCGCCGCCAGGATTCCGATTCCGATTTCCGGCCATAGTAGGCGCAGGCTTGCGGACGGCGAGCATTGGGTAGCTCGCCGTCCGACCGTCCGATAACCATCCGGACCGAGCCCAAGTCGTCGACGGCGCGTACTGTTTTACGCGCGCCTCAAGGAGATATCAGCAACTGTAGGGGCTCAGCAGGGTCGAAGCCTACTGGGGCGAAGAGTCTGATTCTGAAAGGAAGACTCTGCCCCGGTACGAAAGGCGACGAAGGAACAGGATTGGGTTTTTAGTCAGTAAAAGTCTGACACTATCTCCCGCTCATATCTCGATGTCATAAGATGATTTTCCCACCGAAAAAAAAAAACATCTTTGATAATTTCAACCGGCTAGCTATCACGATTCATAAGGACAGACAAGGTGACAGACAGGTGGACAGTGTTGTCTTAGCAATAGGGTCTCGTTTCTACCCTTTGGGCATGGAACCCTTAAAACCAAAATAACTGTCATGTTCTGAAGTCACTGTTTCTGCAAAATCAAAATCAAAAAGCATTTATTCCAAATAAACCATTTACAGGCACTTTTTAAATGTCAAGAAGTCAGTCAGTAAGAAAAATAAAAATAAATGATGCTAATTGCACATTCCAAAGCGTAGATCTCTATAGAGAAAAATGGTGCAAGAAACTCCATGGACACTCTTTTCAATCATGTTTTGTAATTACAAATATCTCTGTTACATGTTTCTTGTCGCTATCATGTGAGAACAATGTAAATAAAAATAAAAACTAAATATAGATATTAAAATAGCAACTGGCAGCTAAGAGATGACCAGCCTCAACTGACAGCGCTCGTTCACGGACATGTCGCTAATATTAGCACCTGCTATGCAGTATAAACGAGTGTACCTACGATTTTGTAAGAAACTATAGAATCCTCACTGCACTGCGCTGTAACTCCTCGAAGGCCGATTATACATACGTCTGTACAACTTGAATGACCTTGAAAAACACTTAATTGTCGTTTTGTACACACGTTTGTACGAATTTTTTTAGCCAAAAATGTTGGTTTTTATATCTTTGTTTTTCCTAGAAAAATCCAGAAAAAGTTTTTTTAAATTTATTTTTTACTTTTTTTTGGTGATTTACGTAAAAACGCGCAATTACGTAATAAAAATACCCCCGGGGTACCCGAGGGGATAATTGTGAACCTTTTGTTTTTTTTTTTATTGGGTGGGAAAATCATCTTATGACAAGTCCCGCTCTTGGGCGGAGCAAGAGATAGTGTCAGACTTTTACTGACTAAAAACCCACTCCAGTTCCTTCGTCGTTGCCTTCGTCCCAGGGCCCCGGGTTTCGCTTTCACACTACCCGTGGCCCCAGTAGGCTTCGACCCTGCTGGACCCCTACGATTTGCTGACATCTCCTTGAAGCGCGTGGAACAGTACGCGCCGTCGACGACTTGGGCTCGGTCCGGACGGTTACCGGACGGTCGGACGGCGAGCCACCCATTACTCGCCGTACGCAAGCCCGCGCCTACGGTGGCCAGAAATCGGGATCGGAATACCGGCGGCGGTTAGGGCGTGAGGACCGTTGCCTTACCCGATCGGCCACCTCCTTTGCTAGTATTACTGCTTCGCAGAAGGAGGTGTCCGTCTGCCACTCCTCCTCACTCCACACCATGACCTGTACCAATGCCGCGACGCGAGAGATCACTGCTGGCGATCGCCCACACGAGGACACGACGGTGCTCTGCCCAGGCGGGGCACACTTCCACCGTATGCTCACTGCACTGCACTATAATTGTAAAGCTGATGAAGCTTGAAACTATTTGAATAACATCACATGATTTGATTAGATGCCTAATGATTATGCTTACTGAGTTTGTGACAGTAACAGTTTCAGGATACCTATGATGGTTTTGAGGAAGGACACATCACCTAATTTTGAAATATCTATCACTTCAGTTTGTGCTAGGTAGGTTCTAGGATATCGCAAAGGTGAAAGTCTCATGTGATAATATTCAAGTACCGTTGATATATAGTATTTGCTAGTTCAAACGCAGATGATTTATGTATGAATGCAGGCAGGATGAAGTATACAGGCCTCCCCATACGTGTCGCCACAACGACCGTTTCTGTGCGTCTCTTTCTCATCTTATTCAAATCTATTAGCACACAATACCGTGCCATCGTCTTTATGTCGATATCGTTACCGGTCCACGCTGAAAACCAGCATTTTGCGTGTGGTCACGGTATTATGTTGAGCATTCGGCCATTTTGCGCGAATGTGGCGGATATTTTTTCACATAATATACCTACTTATAATTTGTTAGTTCTAATTTGCGTCTTGTTCCACCAAATATTTTTTTTTTCTTTCTTTCTTCTTTCTCTCGCATCCATTGGATTCCCGCGACACTTATGAAGTCATTGGTTGGTTTTTTCTCTCGACGTAGGCTGCAACTTTAGAACGCCACCTGCCTCGATCCTCACACACTCGTATTTATGTCCACAGATTGTGATAAGCGTGACGTATCAGTGTCGCTGAACGCATGAAGGGTGTGAAAGCTCCGCCAAGGGGCCCCGCCTATCAAGATGCCTTCGTTATCCGGGGGCCCCTTCACGGTCACGATTTCTTCTGCAGAAAATGTTTTATCTTTTGGATTGTGGGCCTGGCTTTGGTTTTTATTCTGGGCTGCACATACTGGCTTATAGTGATAATTAAAGGTCCTCCGACGCTAATACGTTAAATCTTTGTGTATTATAAAAATTGTTTTCGTCGCTAAACTTGTTTTCTTTTTCTTAACTTTTTTTTTAAATTGATATAAACCAGTGCTTGACTGCGATCCCACCTGATGGTAAGCGGAGATGCATTCATTGATGGTCAGGCGCACTAGTTTATTAAGAGCCTATTCACTCTAGCCTTGAAGACACCTAAATTATAGTTGAACGGGAAGACCGCAGCAGACAAATTGTTCCAGTCCTTCAATGTACGCGGTATAAACGACGAAGCGAAACGCTTAGTCCGGACCGTTGAAGTTTATTGTTTTAATGCTTTAGAAGAGTGGTTCTACTTCCAGACCACAAGAGCTAAAATGTAGTCCCTGAAAGGTAAACATATATTTCAAACTGAAAGAAAAGATTTTTCACACATCTTTTTATTTTTTTAGTATTTGTTGTTATAACGGCAACAGAAATAGATCATCTGTGAAAATTTCAATTGTCTAGCTATCACGATTCATGCGATACAGCTTGGCGATTGACACGCGGTTAGTGGAGTCTTAGCAATAGGATCCTATTTTTACGTTTTGGGTATGGAAGCCTCATCATCATCATCTTCCTGCCCTTGTCCCGTGTTATTTGGGGTCGGCGCAACACGTTTTTTTCTTCACTCTGCCCTGTCACTCGTCATGCTATCACTAACTTCCTTTTCTTTCATATCACTCTTCACACAATCCATCCATCACATCCATGGGTATGGAAGCCTAAAAACAAAAAATACTGTAAAATAACTTTCATGTTCTGAAGTCAGTGTTTCTGCTATTAATATGGATGGTGCACCTTCGATTTTGTAAGAAACTATAGAATCCTCACTGCACTGCGCTTTTATTGTAACTTGTAAAGCTGATGTCATCGTGGCTGTCGCTACGTCCCCGTCAGGGGGCATAGCAAGCAGCTTCAGGGCTTCGCCCTCTGGCCGCGGGGTCCAACCATGGTACATATATATGGATCCGTCATTGTGTTGCCACTTTTAGCATGACTTTTTGGATGTTGAAGCACCTATATATTTTTGTATGTGTGAGTATGCTGTAGGTGCGTCACGGCGCTATTTCCCATAGCGCCAACTCTTCATGACACATCGGCGGTCAGTCCCCGCCAGGTGAGATCCGAGGGGAAGCCCGGCGGGAGACGACCTACGACAAAGCTGATGAAACTTGAAACTCTTTATTTATTTAATATCGCATGATTTGATTCCCCGCAGATATGCCTAATGGTTATGCTTACTGGGTTTGTGACAATAAGGGCGCTTTCAATTTATGCGTACTGAAACCGGCCGGCTGCCGCACGTTTACCGTGCCGCAGCCGGCCGGTTGCAGTACGTTAGCAGTCCGTCAACAAGCGCCTAAATTGAAAACGTATCTGGCTGCCGTGTGTTTGTAAGTCAGTGATGCGCTATTCAACCTCGCACTATTAAACACCGAATTGAACACGTGGTGCTTACGACGTTGCCGTCCTGTTGTCGACCGTTCGCCGCACGGTTGCCGCACTGCGCATTTTGTATGAAAATACGATCGTCCGTACTCAGTACGACTAACGCACAGCATCCGCATCACAGCAGGCCATAAAAAAAAAACATAAATTGAAAACGCCCTAAGAGCCTGTGCACACCACGTTTTTTAAACGCACCTATGACGCGTGTTTTAGAAACGTGCGTCGACGGTACGCTTTTATTCTATTAAAGGTCTACAGGCTGCGTCTGAATCGCGAGCGACGCGTCTGTATCGCTACAAACACGCGTTAACGACGCGTTTAAAAAACGTGGTGTGCACAGGCCCTAACAGTTATGTTTTCGGGATATTTATGATCGTTTTGAGGTAGGACGGATCACCTAATTTTGAAGTATCTATCACCTCAGTTTGTGCTAGGTAGGTTCTAGGATATCGATGAAAGTCTCATGTGATAGTATGCAAGCGCCGTTGTTATAGCATAGCATAGCATAGTCGGCCTTATAATGTTCCCACTGTTGGGAGTCAGGCCTCCTCTCTAGGAGAGGGTATGGGCCGTAATCCACCACGCGGGCCCAGTGCGGATTGGTGGATGTCACATGTTTTCGAAATTTTGGTTCTAAGACATGCCGGTTTCCTCACGATGTTTTCCTTCACCGTTTTGAGAGCAGTGGTGATCAAATAAATTACACAAAGTAATGCGCCTGGCATGGTTAGAACCCTCAATCTACAATTCGTAAGTCGGGGCCGTTACTACTCGGGCACCACTGCTCTGCCGTTGTTATAGTATTTTTAAACTCAATTAAAGTAGAAGATTAACACAGAAGGCAGGCAGGGTTAAGTATTATACAGGCCTCCTCGCTCGTGTCGCCACAACGATCGTACTTGTGCGTCTCGCATCCATTGGATTCCCGCGACCCTTACCAAGTCATTGATCCACGTTCGGTGTTTTCCTATCGAGGTAGGCTGAAACTTTAGAACGCCACCTGCTCCGATCCTCACACACTCGTATTTATGTCCACAGATTGTGATAAGCGTGACGTATCAGTGTCGCTGAACGCATGAAGGGTGTGAAAGCTCCGCCAAGGGGCCCCGCCTATCAAGATGCCTTCGTTATCCGGGGGCCCCTTCACGGTCACGAAATCTTCTGCGGGAAATTTCAAATCTTTTGGATTCTGGGCCTGGTTTTGGTTACTGTTCTGGTCTTCACTTACTTGATTATAGTGATAATTAAGGGTTCTCCTAAGATAATACTCCGTTAAATTTTAGTATATAAAGGTTTTTTCGTCGCTGAACTTGTGTTTTTTTTTTTCTTATTGTTTTTATGCTTTAGGACTGTGGTTGCAGACTAGAAAAGTTAAAATGTAGTCTCCGAAAGGTGTATATTTGAAACTTTCCAATTGAAAGAAAATACTTTTTTTTATATACAATTTATTCTGTTTTCACCGGGTGTTGTGTTACATAATTCAGAAAAGTGTAACCTCGAATAACACGTTCCCGTAAGTTCACTAATCCGAAACACTTAACAACGAACGCACGCCACAGTCATGGAATCTCGAATAACCAAGTCTCTAATTCACCAATTCGAGTCAGTTAACAACAAATGCGCGCTTCTACAAACAACTAAAAAAACATGTCCATGACTGTGGCGTGAAGGTTTATCGTAGCAGCGTGCATTCGTTGTGAAGAGTTTCCTATTAGTAAACATACAGGGTCGTGTTATTCGATATTACAGTTTTCTGAATCATGTAATTCAGGATCGCATGGCTACGGCGTTAAGTTTTTCGTGGTAACGAGCATTTGTTGTTAAGTGTTTCGGATTAGTGAACTTACAGGAACGTGTCATTCGAGGTTACACTTTTCTGAATTATGTAACACACCCGTTTTTACCTGACTACAAGTATGTTTTTCGCGCGTATCTTGTACGTATGTATGTAATATTCTTTATTACCTTATATCTTCCAAACCGCTGAATGGATTTACATAACTAAGATATCATTAGATTCGTCTTGATAACCCAAGTGTTCTTAGATGGGTGATGTTAAAAAAGAGGACTGGGTTTTGGAAAATCATCTCTTAGTGCTCGTCTAAGTCATAAAAGGAAACCTTGTGCATAATTTCACATTCCTAGTCCCCGTAGTTTAGGCTGTGCGTTGATTTGTCAGTCAGTCAGTCAGTTTCTCCTTTTATATATATATATATATATAGATTATGATACCCCGTTCCCGCGGTAAAATGAAAAGTAGCCCAAATCACCCCTGTTAAATATCCGTCAGTGAGTCCCGTCAAAATCTTAATCTTAAGTTCTCTCAATCTTAGTTGGGTCTTCGTCATAATTGCTATATTTTAAGTTCTCCTAATTAGAATGATTTCTTATGTATCATAGTATTTATTAGTTTATTATATTAGCATATATACATATTTTATTATTATAAGCCACTTAATTTAATGATACTACATTTTATTTCAAAAATATCTGTTATTTATTTATTGTGCACAACTACCACAGTGTTGTCTTTTTAACCCAATGGTTGACTGGTAGAGAATGCTTTGTGGCATTAAGTCCGCTTATGTACCACCACTGTACATGAAGTTTAAATAAATAAATAAAATCGGTCCAACCGTTTCGGAGATGTACACTCTGCCTGGGAATTAAGATGTCACGATTTTATTTCATGTAACGTAAAAAGTGAATGGTACTTGTTATAACATTAGCGAGCTACATAACACATTGAAAGTTAGGTCAAATTTTGTTTAACTGGTTAGAAGACTTATCCTATATTAAGAAATCTAAAGTTGCCTAAGAAGAAATGAAAAGTAGCCTAAGTAACTGCTTGTAACATTTTTTTTCCGTCAGTGAATACCCCATCAAAATCGGTCTAGCCGTTTCGGATATTAGTCGGAACAAATAGACAGATAATCAAAAATTACAAAATTCACATTTTTTTCATTAGTATCGAATACACTTTGATATAAACTTTAATATTGCAAACAGACACTTGAATTTTAAGATAAAATTTAACCGAAGCGGATAACTAAGTTAATTAACTTTATAGTGATAAATTTATTAACCTATATTTTTAAACCTTGGTTCTCCTGCGGATATCCTCACTTCTGACGCGATCACGCAAGGAAAACCCGAGCAAAACCCTTTGAGTAACTTTAAGCCACAAGCCACAAGGTGGACCGATGACCTGGTGAGGGTCGCGGGAATCCGATGGATGCGAGACGCACAGGACCCGTCATTGTGGCGACATTTGGGGGAGGCCTATGTCCAACAGTGGACGTCTTTCGGCTGAAATGATGATGATGATGATGATATTTTTAAATAGTGATAATAGAATAAAATAACTAAAAAGTGTAAAAAAAAAACCCGATTGATAATAATAATAACATCTTGATTGTTGATGTAGCGGTCCCTCATGACGAGAACCTCGTGAAAGCTGAGAAAGATAAGCAAACTAAGTATCTTGACTTAGCTCGCGAGGTTGTCGACATGTGGGAAGTGGATAGAGCAATCATTGTGCCGATAGTCGTAACGGCCAATGGCTTAATAGCTAAGAGCCTCAAACAACATCTGAGGAGGCTCTCGTTAGGCAGCTGGATCAAGGGCCTGATCCAGAAAGCAGTACTCCTGGACACGGCGCGCATCGTTAGGAGATTCCTCTCTCAGGAGCCCTGACCGCCGGCAGCTTGGACCCTGTTCCCGATGCCGGTGGGCTACTATTTTTTATATTTTTAAATGTTTTTTTTTATATGAAATGTTTTAAGAAATATTTAAAAATATATAAAATATGTATAAAAAATAAATAAAGATAACATCTAATAATAATAGTTAGCCACAAAATATTATCAATGACAACCCACAAACACAAAAATGGAAGACTGTAAGAGAAAAATGTTGCATGGGCGTCATCCCCACGACTTAGAAAAATTCAACGTAAACAAAATAGCTTCAAACAAATGGCTTAAAATGTGTAGTTTGTTCCCGGAAACTGAAGGATTTATGATTGCCATCTAAGATCAGGCAATTAACACGAGAAATCACAAAAAATATATCATCAAAAGATCCTTCAGTTAGATAAATGATAAATGTCGTAAGTGCCATATCCAACAAGAAACTATCCAGCCTATCACAGGAGCGTGCACCACATTCACTCAAACAGATTAATACAGTCAGGTAGCAAATGTAATACACCAAAATTTTGCCGTTAAATATGTACATACTCATACAGATCACGAACACTCCTTACTATAACTGTACACCTCAGACTGTACTACAAAATGACACACATCTAGACTTTATTATGACCGCGCCATACTCACCGATAGAACAATTCATTATAATATACCAGATATAACCCTTCAAGACAAAATAAATAAAATTACATACATATCAGATATTGTAATACCTAACACACATAATATAAAGAAAACAGTAACTGAGGAAATAAGCAAATACGCAACAAGAAAAAGTTTATGTTGTCCCGATCGTCCTTTCCACAACAGGCGTCATTCCAAATTATCTACTACATAGTCTGAAATTACTAACATAAAAGAAACTCTATATCACCTTACAAAAGTGTCCGTATACCTGCACTTTGGAGGATTTGATGAGTGCTACCGATGCTGCTATTAATGTAGCCACCTATTGGGCCCAAACAGTTTGACGAGTTTACCATCGAATCGAAAAGAAGAAGAAGACCTTACAAAAAGCTGTTTACTTAAATACATGTCGAACTATTAGAAAGTTCATGCAAATAGATGAAAACGAATTAGGTCCCCATCATAACAACTAATTAACAATAACGATAATGACAATGATAATGATGTTTATGTTATTTTTTTAACCCTTTGACCGCCATAGTCACGTATACATGACAAAGCAAAACGTGGCCAGCAAGCCGCGGTCCCAACTACGTGACAGAGTTAAACGCTAATATATGTTATAAGAAAGTATTGTTTTTCTTATTTTTGTTACTAAAGGTTGAAATCGCTAAGTTGACCATTAGTGCCGAGAGCTCGCTTAAATCTTTTTTGATGTGGCGGTCAAAAAGTTAAATATTATATTGTATTATAATAATGAGTCTCTGCACGTGTTGGTTTCGACTGTTAGTGCAGGAATACTTACCTGTCATAAAATAAATAAATAAAATCACTGGGAAATCTTTCCAGTGAATTTGAAATAGTTCCAGGCAACATAACATTGTATAAAATAATTCCATGCACAAACTGTTTGAAAGTGTGGGCAAAGGTTTTTATATTCATAGGGGAAAGGCCGACAAGAGCCAAGCAGTAGAGATGTATTATTAGGGTCAAATCTAGATATTCTTAAATACTATATTCGAAACCTCATTTCAAGATATCTTATGTATTACTGGATAAAAGTTAAATAGTAGTTTAACAAACAATATTTATATTAAAAGTGTTCTTGTGAATATTAACGATATGGCTAATATTCTCCGACTCTATTTTTCATTTTAGTCGATTTTAAACACTCGCTAATAATTATACTGATGGCAGCCCGTTAGGATATTAGCATTCTGTGGTGGCATCGGTGGCATACTGGCATAGGCAATAGTTGGCAATAGAGGTGAGATATACTAGGTAGAATGCGTACTGAGTCTTAAAAGTACGCGTCCGCCGAAATACTTATTCCAAAAACTAGGGCCACGAGTATTTAGGCGTCTCGAGTTTTTTGACGTTTCCTTATCTAGCGAGTCTTTGTACGTATAAGTAATATCGAGCCGATTAAGTAATGAAGTATTTTCGGTTTAACAGGCTTAGGACTGATAGCTTTTTTTTTATAAAAAATATAGAAACTCAAAGAAAAGCTGGCGTATAAAGGTTTCAATTCGTTTTATTTACAAAATGAATTTCTAATCATCTAGGTTCATATTTACAGGATTTTTTTTTTTGCTTTTTATGTTTTTTTTTTGGTTTATGTTTTATTATTTTTTCTATATCTCGTTGTTTTCTTTTTAAATAGTGTTTTCTGTACGTTTCTTACACCTAATCGTGTTCATCCACTAGGTAGTCCATCATTTATTTACGTGTCAGACGCCGTACGCCAAAATACTCGATACGCGTTTATGTGGTGCGCACGGAATAAGTCTTTGCGCGTCCAGCCACAGACCTATTCCAAAAACCTGTTCCAGTATATACGTTTCATCTCTAGTTGGCAACACTGACACTGCTTCGCTCGCATCAATGGCGGACGAAAGTGTGTTATGGTTTCATCATTAAATTCATCAAAATTAAGTGAAAATATACTTGAAAACCAATAAAATAGTATTTAACTTAGTGATTTAAAATACGGACTTATTATGAAAATACGTAATGTGTGTTAAAAGTGTGTATTAGTGTGTTAAAATAGATGGACATTAGTGGCTTGGCAAAATGACGCAGTTTTTGCCTCCTAATTTATTAGCATTATTTGCGGCCCGGGATCCCATCCCGTACTTGCCGCCTGCTGCAAAGCTTCCTCATGAGAAGAAACAAAAAGGTTACGATGGCGTCGGAGCCTTCCTCAACATTTTTGAGGTTAGTTTTGTTTTATGCCATTTTTCGTTAGCCGCATTTCATTGTGCTTATAAATACCATGCGAAATTGATAATCATGTATTTCACGCTTAGTTTTCATTAAATTGTTAACTATCCAGTATTGTTGTCTCCATTTTATTACAGTCGTAGCTAAGACAAGTTAATTTTCGACAATATTTTTCCTACATAAATTTCCTTAATTACCACGCCTTTAACAGCGGCGCTACTAGACCCTAAGACGGCCCACTGGCCACATAAAGCTAGTTTTTCCTCAATGATGAGTATAATGACCGCTACTAAAGTTTTGTTGTATGTAATTCATGACAACATCATCATCTTCCTGCCCTTGTCCCGTGTTATTGGTGATCGGCGAAATACGTCTTTTTCATCCATTCTGTCCTGTTACCCGTCATCCTGTCACTAACTCCCTTTTCTTTCATGTCACTCCTCACATAATTCATCAATCTTTTCTTTGGCCTCCCTCTCCCTCCATCCACATATATACTCATAACTCGCAAAAAACTAATCCTGGTACATGTGGAGTAGACTATTTAACAAATTGATAAGCTTAAAATGAGGTACATCAACTTGCTAATGTGCAATTTGCGGGCTTGCTTAGACTTTGCTAAAAAAAAACATTATAAATGAATATTGGCGATTGGCTGGAGCTTTATCTTGTTGTGGGGCTGGCTCTAGGCCAGAGCACTTCGACCCTTCTGGATCCTTTGTGCTATTCCCCTCCTGTATACTCAACCCCTAGCTACACCTTCTTCATGAGTCCCAGTATGGCCTTGATGGGGCTGAGCCTGTGGTCCTCTGGTCTTGATGGGGCTGGAGCCTTGTAAATAAACCTTTTTGAAAATATTTTTCTATGGTTTGTTTTTATTCCACCTCATAATCAGGACAGGATAAGCATTTGCTATAATAACACTTGAGTGTATAATGGGCAGTCTTATAGCTCAGGTCCACCTCTTACAGTCTACCTTAGGATGGATTGATCGAAAGGAGATAGATTTGGGGTGGTCAGTGTACAAATATCATAAGTAATATTTAGTACATGGCAGCAGCACATCTGCTTCTAAGCTGCCCAGTTGTCGTTGCATACAGGGCAAAATACTTTGGCAACCCAGGTAACCACCGCGAAATGGTCAATAACACCAAAGCACTGCTGGCCTTCCTGGAGGAGCTGGGGTGGATCGAATGACGCATTTGTCCCACCCCGTACGCAAAATAAGCGCTCAGTCGTGAAGTTGCGGACACCAGCCTGAAATACTATTACTAATACTAAACGTAATAATAAAAATACATGTATACAATATCAATTAACCTTTTGAATACCCTAATTAGAGACACAATAGAAAGACAATGAGAGAGCAAACATTTGCTTGGGGTTTAATGGATTAAAATACTAATTAATGTCAAATATAAAATTGAGAACAGAGAATAAAGAAATATTTTAGTGAAAGGCTCTCTTTTTGCTTTTCACCATTGTTGTAAAGGTTGGTTAACTTTACGTATATCTTTTTTTGCATAATTAAATATTGCATCTTAACCTTTTGAATACCATAATGAGAGACACAATAGAAAGACAATGAGAGAGTGAACGCTGGCGTTTGCTTGGGGTTTAATGAATTATAAACCAGTATCAACAGTCTAAAGTCAAGTCAAAAGTTTTTTATTTTACATAGGCCTACATGGGAACTTATAAAACGTCAGAAGCTAGTGCATGGTTCCAAATTGGTCATTTCCTATGGAGAAGAACTGGCAAGAAACTCCATGGTTACTCTTTTAAAAAAAATTGTTGTTACAATATTTCCATATTACAGCATAAGTAGATATTATGTAAGGAAAGTGTAGACTCGTCAATATTGTACTAAAAAGTACAATAAAAATAATCATAATAAAAAGGAACCTAAGAATTTGCAGTCTACAGTGTTTACACATTCACATTATAAAAAAGAGGCTATATAAATAAAAGCAAGTAAAATAAATAATTACAATTATTAATAAATGATACATTATCAAAATAAATAATAATAAAAAAATTATTGCCATATTTCCATTTTGTACTTGTAGTTTTACAGTTTACACTCGCCAATATTATGAAGATTATATTCACTAAAGCCATAACTAGAAGCTACTAGGTAGCAACTTTCTATACTTAACTATTTTGATGTAAATTATGGGTAGTGACTATCCATTCTGATGGTCACACTTGCCCAGTGTTTTTTGTTCATGTGATTTAAGACATTTTTGCAATATTTTTAATAGCATTGTAGCGACATCTATGGCGTCACATAAGCACTAATCCTGTATCGCACAATCAAAGTTCTCCGCGCAATTAGAACATATAGAACAGCCTGAAATCATCTATCCGGTAGTTGCCCACCATACATAACACCCGTCTGGTCGGAGGATCCTCCCTTTTCAAAGGAGGTTTGTGGGACTTTACTATGTGTTCTGCATACCTCCAAAGCATTATTATCAATAATGCTATTAAAAATATTGCAAATAGCATTTAATAGTGTTTCCAAAGTAGTAAACTTAATGCTTTACGCTTCGAGAAAATATATCTTCTCTGTGTTAGTAGACGGTCTAGGTACATGCCACGGTATTTTTCTTCTTCCACTTGAGTAATCACAACATTATTAAGTCGTACTGGGGGGGCTGGCTAAGAGAATGGAGAATAAAAGCAAACAAATCCAAAATCTATGTTAAACAAATAATAAATGATTATTGTTTATAGATTATTAATCATAACATTTTGATCCCCAACAGCATCCCTCAGAGACTCCACCGCCGACCCGCGTGGAGACGAGAGAGGAGCGCATGGAGCGGAGACGCAGGGAGAGAGCGGAACAGACAGCATACAAGTTGGAGCAGGAGATAGCGCTGTGGGATCCCACCACTAACGCCAGGGCCACCATGGACCCTTTCAAGACACTGTTTGTGGCTAGAATTGTGAGTACAATTTTATAGAGTTACTATCATTAACATCTGGTGGACATTCCACCTATACGCACAAAACATTTTGGGAACACATTCATTGTGCGTACAGCTAAGGAGTGGAATTCCTTGCCAGAATCTGTGTTTCCTGATGGCTACAACCCAGGAATCTTTAAGTCAAGAGTGAATAGGTTACTTCTAGGTAAGCGCATTCCATCGTCGACCGCATCGTCGCTTTCCATCAGGTGAGATGGCGGTCAAGCGCGAACCTATCGAGAATAAAAAAAAAAATATAAATTATATTAATAACAGTTTTTAGGCTGGGGCCATAGTCTTAATATATTTTTGACTAGCCTGTTAGTATAGTGGTTAATGGCCCTGACTGCTATGCCGGAAGTTGTGGGTTCAATTCCTACCCAAGATTAATGTTTCTGTGATGAGCACAACTATTTTATTTTATTTTTAGCTTCATCGTTTTGAGAGCAATGGTAAGAAAAAAAAAAAACTGGGCATGTGCGAGTCGGACTCGCGCACTGAGGGTTCCGTACAAACTTACCTACATATAAAAACAGTTCAATTCCCGAATTGAGTTACGAAGATTTTTCCGAAACTTTTTTCCGGCTTTATCTTTTTTTTCGTTAACACAGAAGTTTGATTTTTTCCCAGCTTCAAGTGACCGCAGACTTGAGTATATGGTTTTAATTTCAACTCGATACCTCCACGCGTTCCTGAGATAAACGGTCTTGACAGACAGACAACAAAGTGATCCTATAAGGGTTCTGTTTTTTTCCTTTTGAGATACGGAACCCTAAAAACTGACCAAGTGAGAGTCAGATTCATATATGAAAGGTTCTCCATACAACAATATTAAAATCGAGTAAAAAACGCCATCTTCCTCTCAAACAGCTTATCAAACAGGAAATGAAATAATACTAAAACAGCTGTAATTTAATGTTGAATATAATTTGTTCACAGAATTACGACACATCAGAATCAAAACTAAGGAGAGAGTTCGAAGGTTATGGGGCAATTAAAAAAGTAAGTTTCTTTATTTGTCTGGACACCAGTCCATTGTCACATTATTGAAGCGGCCGATCGCGTGAGGCAACGGTCCTCACGCCCCGACCACCGCCGGGACTCCGATCCCGGTTTCCGGCCACCGTAGGCGCGGGCTTGCATGGGACGGCGAGCTATGGGTGGCTCGCCGTCCGACCGTCCGGTAACCGTCCGGACCGAGCCCAAGTTGTCGATGGCGCGTACTGTTCCACGCGCGCCTCAAGGAGATGTCAGCAACTGTAGGGGCCCAGGAAGGCAACGAAGGAACAGGAGTGGGTTTTTAGTCAGTAAAAGTCTGACACTATCTCCCGCTCCGTCCAAGAGCGGGATTTGTCATAAGAAAAGTGGAGCAAGACCTTTACAGACGAACCGCAGTGATTCTTTCAAACAATCTCGCTGTAATTCACCCAAACCCCTTCAACGTACACTGATATATATTTCTATCTCCCTCTCGCCCACAGATATGCATGATATTCAACAAGGACAGCAACAAACCTCGCGGGTACGCCTTCATCGAGTACGAGCACGAGCGGGACATGCATTGTAAGTGTCGCTGGGTTCCGTCGCGCGACCAGCTGGCGGGGTTGGTAGTGTGGGGAGGGTAAAACGTAAAGTCGGTTAAACTCAGTAATGGTAAAAGTAAAGTAAAGCATAAGAGCATTCATCCGTTAAAACCACGTAGAAGCCAAAATCAATGATTTCCGACGGACAATATAACAATAATGTGTTTAATTTCTAAATGAGATATTGACGTTATATTATTGCGAATTTAATAATCTAGTGTATGGTTTAAAAACATTTTCAAATGGTCGTATAGTTTTCCCATTAGAACAGTTCTTATCCAAGCCGTTTTTAAAACTAGCGGTCGACGGTCTACGCAGTTGCGAGATAGTAGTTAAACCGTGTATGATAAACTTACAACAATTTTGCATAGATTAAAAAAAAAACATGATTTCTGAAAGTTTTCATTTAAGAAAAATAATCTCAAAACTCATTATTAGCCATTTTTCGAAATATTAAACGTGTTAGTTTAGGATAAAATATGAGGCATTTTCGTTTTTTTTTAAGACTTATTAATTGAACACATTTACAATACAAGACATAGTAGATACAATACTTTTTTAATAACTTATTTGTTTACACTACAATTAATTATTTAGTATCACTATATAATAGACGCGGAATCGCGTCAGCGGCAACGTGTCCGTCGGAGATCATTGATTTTGGCTTCTGCGTGCTTTTAACGGATGAATGGTCTTATAGAGGAGTCTAATTCATGAAGGGTAAAACGTAAAGTCTTTTATATATGAAGGATAAAACGTAAATTGAGTTAATTCATGAAGGGTAAAACGTAAAGTGAGTTAATTCGTGAAGGGAAAAAAGTAAAGTGAGTTAATTAATGAATTGTAAAACGTAAAGTGAGTTAATTCATGAAGGGTAAAAAGTAAATTAGGGTAGAGTACAGTGTAAAATGGGGTAAAATCGCGAAGGGTGAGATACGAAGTGGCTAAAAGGTAAAGTTATCGTTACTAAGTACAAATTAGATATTGCTTGTGCCTCAATATGCATCGGACAAATGTGTTTTTGTCTAGTGTCTATGGTGCAGCACAGTTATGCCCGGTTTATACATGGTCCGACAGATTGCTGTATTTTATTGTGCGTCTATGTGGGCAAAATAAACATGTTTTCTTTCTTTCATAGCATAAGTATTAAACAATTCTTTGTTACTATAAATATCGCATTTTAAACGACTTCTACGTTGAAATTGCCAATGGGATTAAAATTTGCACAGTTTGCCAGGAGGTAATGCTAATATTTTTTTAAATATGCGTTTTCTTATTTTTAGTAAGATATGTATTTCTATGCTTTCTACTTTTGAAGAGATCGATCGTATCAAACGTCACCACGCTACCAACACGTCAGACTGTTAATGATTCATATATTTACTATCACCATTATAACACCACAAAAAATGAAAAAAAAAAACTACCAAAGACTTAGTTTCCTACCAAAATGTAATTTTCTACCAAAATGAAATTTTCTACCATTTCCTTTTGAATTAATTACCATGATTTTTCTAAGTTATAATGGTGATACTCTTTGCGCAATAATTCGATATTCGCGCAGAGTTGAGACATTCTCGGAGGAGATTGTCTCTGGATTTCAATACTTTTGCTTTGAAAGATTTTTTAAGTAAAATAGGCCTATAGTCCCACTGTTGGGACTCAGGCCGCCTCTCATTGAGATGGAATCAACATAAAGTTGACTTTATAAGTATCTAATGCATTTTATTTTCAGCACTTACTTTTAAATTTTGATAATAAAGGCATATACTATTGTAACTGCCAGACCAAGCAAGACTTTGTATTTTAAAAAGTGATTTTTTTATAACGTAAATATCATCAATTTTTATATTCGACTTAAAAGCCTACTTACTGTCATTACCAAGGTGCACGAATAAAAAATAAAAAAAAACAAAATGGTTGCCATCTTTTTTTTTTAAACGAAAAATGTCATCTGTCAGTTCTTTTTTTAATCAGACATAGACATCTGTCAAATTCGTTTTTTTTTTTTCAATTAACCCTTTCGTCGGATTAGTCTGACGAGTGTTTCCGTGTCCTATCCGCCAGGGTCGTGTGTCTGCGACTGGGTACTCCATCTCGTTTAGCTCTTCAATCCCCATAGGTGACAGAAGAGCTGACGAGATGCGAGTATTTGGTCGTGGATGTGCGACCCTGGCGGGATAGACGCGGAAATTTTTGTAGGATATATCCGAAGTAGGTGGTTCGAATGTTAGGCGAATGTCAAAAACTTGTTTTCCAACCACCAACTGTCTCCTCCGAGAATGTACATTGTAAAGGCGCGTCTACACTTGCGGTATAATAATACATAAAAACTTTTGTACATGATTAACTAGTATTTTTTCTTTCCGGACCAGACTTGCCGTAGACCCTACAATTCGAGCTAACTGCCATAGGTTTGTATGTGGTAAGATGCCAACATACATAAAAAAAAAATAGGCTACAATGGCCCATCTGTGTACATATGGGCCATTGGGGTGACGGGCGGTAATTGGCCAAGTCGCTAAACTTTTTAATTAAAAATCATTCGCCCAATTGTAGAAGTCGATGTTTTTTTAGTTTCTGTTTTTAATTTTTTGAATGGCCGTCAAAAGAATGTAGTTTTTAATTGAGATAAGTGTCTAGTTTTATAATGATATATTGCGCTACGGATAACGTAAGTAAAAGCGCACCAGGTAAAGTGTACAATCGCCTGTTAAAAAGGATAAAAACGCGGGGTTCGTAAGTAAAAAAAAAGTGGTAAATTTCGTAAACGGTAGGTATTAAAGATGGTGGGTATAATTTTTTGATATTCTAGAGTTTTTCAATAATATTGGTCACTCGGCTTGGTCGGTAGGTATACAAACAGTAGGTATACAAAACCTTTTTATTATTATTAATGTTTATTCACTTTGACCGGACATGACTGTCGAAATGTCCGGTCAAAGTTGGTAACACTTGGACTATCGGTCTACTGTGGACTGGTCATGCGCGGAAAAGTGTATATCTCTTACAGGTTGTATTATTTATAAACACACAACGTTATTGTATTGGTGTCTAAAAAAAGAACGTAATTTCATTTGTTTTTCACAAAAATTGTACTTTATTTGGACACTGACAATAAAAAAATGAGTTGAAATGGTCTAAACCTGGACAAACAACACCCCTCATGATATAGGTAATAAAATCATACTTATAACAGTCCATTTAACCTACTATTTATCTCTTTTGTGCACATCCGTCTGGTCAATGTGGATAATCACCGGTTATTTTACGAAAAACTTAGAAGAGACGAGTTGTTTTTTGAAATGATATATAAAATTTGATTTGGATGTGCACAAAAGAATTATACAGACCCAAAGACAGAATCACGTGGTTTTTTTAATTATAAAAATGCAGTGGACACCTTTTTGGGATATTTTGGCGTCAAATGGTTTGCCTGAACTAGACCTGTACCATGACGTTTAAAGTAAGATTGTTTCATTCTTATTTCCAGTGTGGGTAAGAGATGGCGCTAGACAACCTGTACAGCTCTGTCTCTTACCCACACTGAAATAAGAATGAAACAATCTTACTTTGAACGTCATGGTAACCCCGCTATTAATGGAGATTAACAAAATAGTTTAAAAAAATATCAAGTATTTTAAATGAAAATATGTTTTCTTCTAAATGAATGACACTTATTTTATTGTGTTTTATATCGAAATTGGTAAGACACAGACTTATTGTCAAAAATGATTTTGCTTATTTTGCAAATAAAAAACTTAAATTAACCGCAAATAATTTATTGACCATAGTTAACGATATCTTGACATTCAAATATCAGAAATACGAACATACAAACAGACAGACAGACAGTCGTTCAAAATCAGTGGAATTCCCTGCCGGAGTCTGTGTTTCCTGATAGCTACAACCTAGGGACCTTTAAGGCAAGAGTGAATAGGTTAATCTAGACAAGCCTGCTCCATCATCGGCCACATCATCGCTTACCATCAGATGAGATAATGGTCAAACGCAAGCTTATAATAAAAAATGAAGTATAACAAAAAGGTTCAACTGCCTCCGACCGCGTGACTCTGTCTCTTGGGAGCGCAATTACAGAGATTGTTCACTTGCAGCCGCGTACAAACACGCCGACGGCAAGAAAATCGACGGAAAACGTGTGCTCGTCGACGTAGAGCGAGCTCGCACCGTCAAGGGATGGCTGCCGAGGAGACTGGGTAAGGAATCGAACAACCTGGGCCTCAAGTCTGCTATTACAATAGTGTCAGAATGGTCTATCATCGACTTCTTAATTGTTGATTTTGACCAAGTTTGGTAATCTACTAATATAATGGCGTCATTATCACTTTCCATTGGTCAACCACTGACACTCCATTGAAAGAAGTGGCATAGAATTGTACATAATGACAAATTAATATTTGACGTATGCGTATTTACTGCCAAAATTTTGACAGATCTTTTGATCAGTGACCCACCATTAGAACGTTATTGTGCAGTCATTGCTTTTAATTTGTTTCGAGACAGCTCGATATTGTCATTCTACAAGATCATTGACCGATCAATGATCGACCATTATGAATTATCAGATTACGAACTTTTAGCAAAATGACGATGGGATCTTGTTGGAATGACGAATTTATAAAAATAGCAGACTTGGGCCCCAGGTTTATTGCCTTACACATAAATAGAAAAAAAGTTTTTTGCAATAGGGTATTACACAAATTTTTGAAAAGTGTCTCAATTATATTCTATAGTGCTAAAAAACCACTCAACAACACAAAATATATATATTCTGTCGCTAAGTACCCTAAAAATCATTTAAAATGTACGTTTTCAAATTTCGCGCGTAATTTGACAAAAATGTAAAACGCAGTGGACGCCATATTTACTCTGTGGTCGTGACGTCAGTAGGCTGTGTAAACAAATGCTCTGATATTCACTCAGTATGGCCGATCAGTTGACAGTAGACAGCTGTCACTTTAGCTTACACAGCCAAATGACGTAATAACAAGGTGGCTACTATTTCATGGTGATAAAAACACTGAAAACTTTGAATTGAATTTTAAAATTTATTTTGTTGTTTTATGACTGACTGTTCATTGCCTAAGCTATCTTAATAATACATATTTCTTGTTTTTTTCTTATATAAAGTAAAATACCCTATTTGCAGCTCAGAAATACTGCCGTTATTTTTCCAAACGGACTTTTTAATTGCCCTACAGACAAAAAGAAGTAAACTTTATTACAATTTGCAAGCTCATTATCAGATATATGACAATACAAAACGTACGAAAATTTGAATTTCGCGGGCTACCAGTTGCTTATTTTAGTTTCTATATATTTTTTTTTAACTTTATTTACATTATTCTCACATGATGGAAGCGACAAAAAATATGTAACCGAGATATTTGTAACATGAATTAAAAGAGTGTCCATGGAGTTTCTTACACATTCTTCCCCGTATAGATTTACACTTTGGAATTTGCAATTACCATCATTTTTTTGACTGACTGACTTCTCGACAATACGAACATGCCTGTAAATGGTTTATTTGAAATAAATGCTTTGATTTTTTATTCAACTCATAACAAATCTATAGGAGGAGGACTTGGCGGAACTCGCCGCGGAGGTGCCGATGTCAATATCAAGCACTCTGGCAGAGAGGACAATGAGAGGGAGAGGGAGCGATACCGCCTGGAGCAGAGAGAGAGGGACGACCGACCGCGACACGATGCGCGCGCTGACAGGCCACGTAAGTGTCTTCTACCTACCCTAGTACTTAGCTGTCGGTTTTCTATCAGTTGCATTTCGGGGAGTGTGCGTCGGGATTGCGTAAATTAATTCCGTCTGCGCCCGTTCCATCACCGGAGCATCGATGACTCCCGAGTACAGCGATGCGCCACCGGTACATAGTGGACATCCTACCCATACGCACTAAACGTGCAGGGAACACATTCATTGTGCGTACAGTTACGGAGTGGAATTCACTGCCGTAGTCTGCGTTTCCTGTTTACCTTTTGGACTTGTGTTTTGAAGAACTGTCATTTGACTTCGTAGTCGGTTTAGAGACTTCCAGGTGGGTCATGGCAGTTGGAAGATCGCAGGGGCTTTTCTGTAGGTTTGACAAAGTCTGTTACGACATTTATGGTACCATATATGAACTTAGTTCATAGTTTATGAAATGCATCCGTGAGGTGTACACAACTATACTAAATATTGTATTTGTGCCTTGTGCTGTACCAAATAAATTCCTTTTCTTTCTTTCTTTTCTTTAAATCCTGCATCGCGCAATTAAAGAGTTCTTGGCGCGATTTGACCATATACGACATTCCGAAATCATCTCTCGGGCAGTTGCCCAGATCAGACAAAACACCCGTCTGGTCGGAAAATTTCCCCTTTTCAACGGAGGTTTGCGGGGCTTTTCACATTGTTTCGTATATCTCTAAAAGTCGGTTGCAGGGGGCTGTCTCAGCCACGGCTTTTTTGGTCTACTAGTTCTATTGTATTGTATAATGTGCAGCGGGTGCTGGAGGGCGGCGCCGCACTCGCTCGCGCTCCCGGCGGCGCTCGGCGTCGCGCACGCGGAGGCGGGAGCGGGACCGCGAACGGGACCGCGACCGCGACGCCAGGGAGAGAGAACCCGAGGATGCTGAACGGTGAGACTTATTTCTTTATTTTAATACTTTATTGTACACCTCATAATGTGGACAGGATAAACAATTGCAAAAACTAAATGTATAATGAACGATCTTATTACACAGGCCAGTCTCTTACAGACAACCTTAGGGTGGATTGAATGAAAGGAAATAAATTTAATAATAATAAAATGCTTTATTTGTATTTTAGACAATTTTACAATTCTTAATACTTCTGCCATACTGCATAACAGTTTGTTGGCAGACGTAGCTCCCGTGTTATCAAATTATTTATATTGCAAACATTGTCATTACACACAAATATCATATTTAATTCAGTTCAAATCAATTCAATTAAATTCAGTCCAATTAAATACAATACAATCCGATTTAATCCAGTCCGATCCAATTGTTTACAATCCAGTTTTTCCAATTATTTTTTTTTGGGGCTTTCAGTGTACAGCGTGTTCTTTTTCCTTCTTTTTAACCTTGTAATCGCCTACATCGGATATATCCGACACACACTCTCGCGTTTATTCCGCCAGACTCGCACATCCACGACTAAATACTCCATCTCGTCAGCTCTTCTGTCACCTATGGGGATTGAAGAGCTAAACGAGATGGAGTACCCAGTCGCAGATACACGACCCTGGCGAATAGGACGTGGAAACATTCGTCGGACCAATCCGACGAATACGGTAATCCACAGGGTACTTCCCGTTGACCTAGAATCCTGAAATTTGTCATGAAGCAAGGTCTCATAGCACAAGTATAGGAAAAATTCTGAAAACTGTGAATTTGTCGTTACGTCACAAAAAAATAACTTTTTGCGATTCAGAAAAATCTTCGTAACTGAATTCGGGAATCGAACTGTTTTCATAGGTAAGTTTGTACGGAACCCTCAGTGCGCGAGTCCGAATCGCACTTGCCCTGTTTTTTATTTGTTAATTTATATGACAGAATTACGTTTGTCGCGGGTCTGTTAGTATAATATAATGTCTCCCTCAGCACGGCCGGACGTCGGCGTCGTTCACGTTCGCGTTCAGAGCGTCGCCGCGAGCGACGTGAACGCGACAAGGACCGTGAACGCGACCGCGACAAGAAGCGTTCACGCCGCGACAAGGAACGCAAGGAGCCCAAGGTCAAGCCGGAAGACATCAAGATCAAGGAGGAGCCGCTGGACGGTGAGTTTGGTAAATATGAACCCCCATTTTATATTGAATCAGTGGCGTCCGTGCGAGTTTTTGTATGTGTTCGTTTAGATAAAGGTAAGGAGAAAATATGCATCACTTCACAGAAATGGCTATCGCACAGCATAACGGATGTCCGGAGCGAGGAGGAGTGGCAGGTGGTTGCCTCCTTCTGCGAAGCAGTAATGCTAGCAAAGGAGGCGGCCGATCGCGTGAGGCAAAGGTCCTCACGCCCCAATCGCCGCCGGGATTCTGATCCCGATTTCCGGCCACCGTAGGCGCGGGCTTGCGGACGACGAGCAATGGGTGGCTCGCCGTCCGATCGTCCGGTAACCGTCCGGACCGGGCCCAAGTCGTCGATGGCGCGTACTGTTCCACGCGCGCCTCAAAGAGATGTCAGCAACCGTAGGGGCTCAGCAGGGTCTAAGCCTATTGGGGCCATGGGTGATGCGAAAGAGATCCCCGGGGCCTTGGAAATAAAATGGCAGAGAAGGAACAGGAGTGGGTTTTTAGTCAGTAAAAGTCAGACACTATCCCCCGCTCCGCCCAAGAGCGGGGATGTCATTAGATGATTTTGCCACCCGAAAAAAAAAACATCATAACGGATGCGGAACTACGCAAAGTGGAGAGGAGCTGACCGTGAATTGGCCAATTACAGTGCTCGAAATCGTGGAGTGGAGCCTAGCGGAATTAACTCGGCCTCGAGTCAGGTGCCTCCGTGTCAATGGACACACTTGCCACTTTTCACTGCTCTTCAATTTTCTTGATAGCTATTTAGATGTGTGCGGAACGGGATCAGGATATAGCATGGCTTAATCAGCCTTATAATATTCCATTGTTGGGACTCAGACCGCCTCTCTAAGAGAGGGAATAAGAAGTAAGAAATTTTATTTGCTCAGACATGTGTATGCATACAGAATTAAAATAATACATGCATGCAGGATCTTAAATAAAAGTGGCTCACGACATGTCTGACATTTCTCATGGCGTGCAAATATCTTAGGTTCAACGAGTATTACATTATTATTATGAATTATTGTTTTATTAATGAATATTTTAATGATTAATAAATTAATATTAAAATTCAATTATAATAATATAGGCATCTTTAAGTCCTCCACTGCTAGACAACCTTAATAATAATTACGACAATATTCGTTCTAGTTATTTATTTAATAGAATCAGGAGTCGTTTAAAAATTCTGTAATACTTGTAATACGCTGAATGGAACGTAATCCACCACGTGGGCCTCTGCGGGTTGGTGGATGTCATATGTCTTCGAATTTTTGGTTCTAAAACATGGAACGGGCATGTTTTCCTAGCAATCGTTATGAAATAAAGTAATGCGCCTGGCTGGGTTTGAATCCGCGACCTACATCTCGTAAGTCAGGGTCGTTATCACTAAGCATGATTGATCTCTCTCTGAAGAGGATATTCCCGCAAACCTCATCTCTTCTTCTGCAAAACGAGTTCGCACTTGACAAATTGTTTATTTCATGCATATTTTCTATAATTCACTAATATTTCACAAAAATGTTTGCTATCACGGTCGTGTTGATACAAAAGCTCGCACCACCCCACTGACTATTATTACACACTTTGACCGTTTGCAACTTTGCCCGCTGCCGGGATAGAAGCGAGGATCAAGCACGGAGACGTTAAAGAGTTCATTGATGGTGAGTGTTTTGGTATTTCGTACTTTGACCGGTGCATGTGGGTTGGGTAAAGTGGAGAATAACAAAGGTAAGTTTAATATTGTTGGTACAGTATACGGCCCTAGATATAGCACAGAACCTGGACTGCAAGAATGTCCTAAAGACCGTGGCGCTGGAACTGGAAGAGCGCCAGTTTTAATGATTCCAGTTGCGCAAACACTAAGACAATTTGCGAATAATTAAAATGACCACTGAACTACTACAACCCGTTCCATCATCGGACCACCAGGAGTAAGGCAACGCGCCACCGGTACATGGTGGACATTCCACAAAACGTTTTGGGAACACAATTCCTACCGGCATCTGTGTTTCCTGATGGCTACAACCCGGAAATCTTTAAGTCAAGAGTGAATAGGTTACTTCTAGGTAGGCGCGCTCCATCGTCGACCGCATCGTCGCTTTCCATCAGGTGAGATAGCGGTCAAGCGCGAACCTATCGAGAATAAAAAAAAAAACTTGATATAATCACGGCAAAAAAAAGTGAATCTCAAAAACTGACGCGATCTCATTTCTCTGTGCAGACTATCCAGAGTTCAGCATGGCTCCCCTGGACGTGCAGATCAAGCAGGAGCCGAACGAAGACGAGAACAAGTACAACCCGGAGGACACGAACGGAGAGGAGTACAATTATTAGAGTCTTACTTGTGCAGAGCGCTGGGGAAGTGTTGCTCGAAGAGGGAATGCGGAGGTACTATGCGATTCAGATAAGAATAGGATGGACTCGGCGCCATGTTGTGACGTCATGGCTGTCAAATGAGGATAGGATAGACTCGGCGCCATGTTGTGACGTCATGGCTGTCAAATGAGGATAGGATAGACTCGGCGCCATGTTGTGACGTCATGGCTGTCAAATGAGAATAGGATAGGCTCGGCGCCATGTTGTGACGTCATGGCTGTCAAACAAGTATAGGATAGACTCTGGGCCATGTTGTGACGTCATGGCTGTCAAATAAGAATAAACTCGGCGCCATGTTGTGACGTCATTGCTGTCAAATGAGAATAGGATGGACTCGGCGCCATGTTGTGACGTCATGGCTGACAAATAAGAATAGGATTGACTCGGCGCCATGTTGTAACGTCACAGCTGTCAAATGAGAATAGGATAGACTCGGCGCCATGTTGTGACGTCACAGCTGTCAAACAAGAATAGGACAGACTCGGCGCCATGTTGTGACGTCATAGCTGTCAAATCGAATCTGTTACGGTACGGTAAAAATTCCACCACTGGGGGGTCCAAAATCATGTACTGAGTCCATGGTATTCTTTGTGCCTCGATGTCAAAGACACTCTGTATATCTTCGTTTTTCTTGGAAGAAACCAGAAAAGGCTTTGCTTTTTTTAATATTTTTTTTAAATGCTCAATTTCTTAATTTATTGTCACTTAAACAGTATATGGTAATTTAGATTAAACAGAATCTTCTTTACATCACCTAGATTTAACTAAAACTTGGTAATACAAAGCAAAAAATATTCCATAATTGATACGCAAATAAGTTTTCTTTGCTAACCGTACTCTTCAATCAACATTTGACAGATCGAGGTTATTGACTTTCCTATTCTTATTTGGAATGCATAGTATTTATGCAGAGCAGTGAGGAAGTGATTCACGAAGACGATGTGATGAGGTACACTGTCGTGATGTGTCTCGTAACTCTTTAACCGCTTTGACGAGTGTTTCCGTGTCTCATCCGCCAGGGTCGTGTGTTCGCGACTGCGTACTCCATCTCGTTTAGCTCTTCAATCCCCATAGGTGACAGAAGAGCTGACGAGATGCGAGTATTTGGTTGTGGATGTGCGAGTCTGGCGGAATAAACGCGATTGTTTGTCGGATATATCCGACGTAGGTGGTTAAAAGTTAAGTCAAGAGTGAATAGGTTACTTCTAGACAAGCGTGCTCCATCTACGACCACCGTCGCTTATCATCAGCCCCCTTAGCCAAGTTACAACCGTTTCGTTTCTCTTTTCGTCGTTCGCCTTGAGTAGGCCACGCCTCCGATTCCTTTGTTCTGACCACGTTACTGAGCGTTGAGATGACGTCAGAACAAAGGAATTGGAGGCGTGGACTATTCGAGGCGATCGACGAAAAGAGAATTGAAACGAAACGGTTGTAACTTGGCTAGGGAGCAGGTGAGATAGAGGTCATGCGAAAGACTATAAAAAAAAACTGCAAGGAACTAGCCAAGTGCGACTCGGACTCGCACTTGGCCGGTTTTGGGAATAATAATGAGTCTATATCACTACACGACTTTGTACCTCTCTATAACGCGATGTCGTACGTAAGCGATACAACGCGATCCGATGCGGTTTACTCGAAATCTACGCGATGCGGCGATTTTGTCCTACGCAAGAGTTCGTGCGAAGATATCAAACTAACTTATCGCGTCCGCTTCGCTTCAATAGTCGCTGCACCGCACCCACGTGCGTGGTTTGTCATGTAGGCCAACGTAATGGAGTGTAAATTGTTCTATTCTCGCCGCTTCGCTTCGTGATCGCATTATATCGCCTACGCAGGTTAATCAGTGAGACTTCTCGGCATGATCTCATGTCGTTGTTACATTTCTCGCAATTGTCGTTTAGCTCAAATATATTATAGATCGTAAAAGATACGACAAATGTTTTTGAACGCTCTGTCAATAAAAAATGGTTGTATTGCAAGTAATTTGTAATAGTACGTCCGTACGTGTTCTCGTATTGACTCTAATGTAATGTGGTGTTCACATTGACGCTCGGATATAAGGTATGAAATAAAATATGAATATAAATGAAGTTTGAGTTTTATTTAGTACTAGCTTTTACCCGCTTCGCTCCCATTAACTGACTACTCTATTCTACTCTACTCTACTCTACTCCACCCTAATCTACTCTATCCTACTCCACTCTAATTTACTCTACCCTACTCTAATCTACTCTACCCAACGCAACCTACCTACCCTTCAACTTTTCCTGTATGCTAGTGAACAAAACAAAAAAGAATTATTGAAATTGGTCTAGCAGTTCTTAAATTATAGCATGACCAGGAGTAATGGGGGTTCATTCATATATATAAATGTCGTGGCCAGATATTAGAAATTGGTCACTTCGTATAGGGCCAAGTAAAACTGGCCAGATCGTTTTAAACGTTAGTTTGATGATATTTCAATCCTTGTTTGGCCTACTTTCTTTAGACCTTTTATTATCATGGAAATCCTACATCAATGATGCACTCGTTGAGTCGAGGCTTCAAAGTATTGAGTATCGATGCCGAGTTGCTAGCCTGTCGGTTTTCTACCGGTTTTTTTTTTTATTGGGTGGGAAAATCATCTTATGACATCCCCCGCTCTTGGGCGAAACGGGAGATAGTGTCAGACTTTTACTGACTAAAAACCCACTCCTGTTCCTTCGTTGCCTTCGTCCCAGGGCCCCGGGTTCCGCTTTCACACTACCCGTGGCCCCAGTAGGCTTTGACCCTGCTGGGCCCCTACGATTTGCTGACATCTCCTTGAGGCGCGCGTGGAACAGTACGCGCCGTCGACGACTTGGGCTCGGGACGGTCGGACGGCGAGCCACCCATTGCTCGCCGTCCGCAACCCGCTATAGTATATTAAATTAAATATTGTAAAATAATGTAAAATATTTGAGGAGTTCCTTCGATTCCTCATGGATCCCATCATCAGAACTGGATTTTGATTAAAAAAATGGGACCAATCTGGAAGCATATCCTTTTAGAGGACAAAAAATAATTGCAAATCGGTCCTTAAACGACGGAGTTCTGAGGTAACAAACATAAAAATAATGATGATAAAAAAAATACAACCGAATTGAGAACCTCCTTCTTTTTTTAAAGTCGGTTAAAAAAGCATTGCGTCGGGGTAGATACGAAGTAAAAAAAAACAAGAAATAACAACGACATGTACTTATTTATTTATTATGAAAATCACAGGCATATTACATTATCATTACATAACTATACATATAAATAGAATTGAAATGTCTCTTTGAAATAATATAAAAATAACATTTTATTCCCGTCCGATTATAATTTAGGCGTCTTCAAGGCTAGAGTGAATAGGCTCTTAATAAACTAGTGCGCTTCACCATCAACGATTGCATCACTGCTTACCATCATTGCGATCCATCGGATGGTATGGGTGAATGGGAACTATGAAACTGTATCGACGAAACGATGTTGCCGCTTTGTCGACACAGTTTCATGTTAACTTCGCGCAAGCGTACACCAAGCGTATTATAACGAATACGCGTCTATAAAGCTACGCGTCCGAGGACAGTGGGTCTTCAGGCCTTAGCAAAAACGTTATCATAAACTGTCTTTTGAATAAAACAAAACAATTTTAAACTTAGAAAAAATGTATTTTTAAACAAGACGGAGTATCCAGTCGAAAACTCACGACCCTGGCGAATACGTATAAAAAGGTTCAACAACATAAATAAGAAAAATATTACTTTCTTACAAGATTTATTAGCGTTTAAGTCTGTCGTGTAGTCGCGACCGTGGCGCGCTGGACACAGTCTTGCTTTGTCATCTAGATGTGACAATAGCGGTGTAAAATATGAAACAACTACAACCTAAGAGACCTTTGAAATCAAAGTTACCCGAAGTCAAGAGTGAATACCGTCAAACGGGGTGAATAGAAACAAAACGTTTTGACTAGGATGTTCACTAATTTCTCCTAATATTTGTTTCTAGGAAGGCTTCCATTATTTTTAATAATAATATTTTTTATTCAGGTCAAATATACCCATTTACAGAATTCAAACACATCACAACGCAAATAATACATTAAAATCAAATAAAATAATATCAAAATGAAACTTAATTAAATACATTAAAATTAATAAGACAATGTCAATAAAATAAAATAGATTAAAGTCAAATAAAATACATTAAAATTCTATTCGATATCTACCAGACAACCTTAGGATGGACTGTAAGAACTTGAAATAAAAAAGGGTCTGCGGTGTACTGCAAATTAATAAGGTATTAAACAATTTCTTAAAACATGAAAAACCCTTTTGAAGTTTTGTTTCTATTTACCCCTGCGTTCCTATTCACCCCGTTTGACTGTAATTTACTTTTAGGCAAGCGTGCTCTCCATCGTCGGCCACATCATCGCCATCAGGTGAGATAGTGGTCAAGCGCGAGCTTAACAAAAAAAAATTATAACAAAATATAAAAATACAACATTTTGATCAATTTAAGCTCCGTTCAACCAAGTGAGATAGGTACTTAGTGGTTAAATGCGAGCCTGTCAATAATAAAATTAAATCCCGTATCCCGCGCGGGATCCGAACCAGTTTGACCAGAGTTTTATCTATTTTACGCAGCATCTATGTACGTGCGAATAAGACTTCATGCGAAAAAATCAAACCAACAAATGCGACCGCTTCGTTTCGCTCGTCGCACCGCATCCACGTTTTTTGTTTTAGGCGGGAAATAATCTAATGACTTCTCGCGCTCTAGGGCGGGGCGGGACTTTCGGGTGTCAGACTTTTACTGACTAAAACCCACTCCTACGTTCCGAGTTTCCTTCTCGGAAATGAACCCACGGCCTCAGTGAGCTTCGGCCCTGCTGGGCCCCTTACGGTTTCCTGAAACCTGTTTGAGGCGCACCTGGAACATGATGCACTGCACCGCACCCACGTGTGGTCAGACACGTAGACGACCACAATAGAACAATAGAGTATCAACAGTTTGTCCCATACGTGCCGCATTGCTTCGCGATTGCGTTGACACGCCTACGTAGGACACTGCGCTAGACATGTATTCAATTCCAAAGCAGATTCCTTATAAAACTATTTACACTATTTATACCTAAAAACATTTGAACAACTGGGTGATATTAAGATGGCAGTCAGCGAAGAAATAAAGAAAAAAAATGTTTTGGGAACACATTCATTGTGCGTACAGCTAAGGAGTGGAACTCCCTGCCGGAGTCTGTGTTTTTTATATCATATATAAAACTAGCAGAACGCCATCCAGTCCCAAACTAAGCAGAGCTTGTGTTATGAGTACTAGACAACTGATAAACATACTTATATATTTCTAAATACAAACATATTATACATAAATTACACCCAGACACAGAACAAATGATCGTGCTCATCACACAAACATTTGTCCTGGGTGGGAATCGAATCCGCGACCTCTGGCATAGCAGTCAGGACCACTAACCACTAGACCAGCAGGCAGCGTCAAAATAATGAAGAAAAAACAGTCGCTCTGTGTAAAATACTGGACCCTTACCATAATTTATTGAAATGGCAGGATTGTGAGCGAGAACAAACAGTTCATTTTAGGTCGTAAACTGGATCAAGTTATGAGCTCGTGTTAGGACGTCTGTTATCCAAGCTGCAAATAAAACCCCAATATACAATGCGATGCAAATAAGAATAGGAAAGTCAATGACCTCTATCTGTCAAATCATCATCATCTTCCTGCCCTTATTCCGTATTCCGCAACACGATTTTTTCTTCCACTCTGCCCTGTTACTCGTCATGCTATCACTAACTTCCTTTTCTTTCATATCACTCTTCACACAATCCATCCATCTTTTCTTTGGCCTCCCTCTCCCTCTCCACCCATCCACATGTATATTCATAACTCTTTTAGTAACATGCGTTTCATCCCTCCTCTTCACATGACCATACCAAGACAAACGATTCCCTTTCAACTTTTCAGTTCTGGCGCCACTTTCAAACTTCCCCTAATATATTCATTTCTCACTTTATCCATTCTCGTCACACCACACATCCATCTCAACATTCTCATCTCCGCTACAATCTTTTTTCATCCGTCTTTTCCACAGCCCAACATTCTCTGACCTCTATCTGTCAAATGTTACTTAAAAAGTATGGTTTGCAAATAAAACTTATTTGCGTATCAATAACCAGTTAACCAGCGCTGGGTGTCTCACGCCCAGCTAATGCTGCGGAGCTCACCCGCCCGCTGCGGCCACAGTACTTTTGTTTTTTTTTACCCGACTGCAAGAAGGGTTACGTTTTTCGCGCGTATCTTGTATGTATGTATGTAATTGAGACAGCGGTAGCTGAGTGGTAACACTCCCGACTTACGAATTGTAGGTCGCGGGTTCAAACCCAGCCAGGCGCATTACTTTATGTAATTTATTTCATCACCACTGCTCTCAAAACGGTGAAGGAAAACATCGTGAGGAAACCGGCATGTCCTAGAACCAAAAATTCGAAGACATGTGACATTCACCAACTCGCACTGGGCCCGCGTGGTGGATTACGACCCATTCCCTCTCCTAGAGAGGAGGCCTGAGTCCCAGCAGTGGGAACATTATAAGGCCGACTATGCTATGTATGTAATATTCTTTAGTACCTCATATCTTCCAAACCGCTGATCGGATTTACATAATTAAGATATCGTTCGATTCGTCGTAATAACCCAAGTGTTCTTAGATAGGTGACGTTAAAAAAAAACCCAACATAACGACTGTGAGATGCCATAATTTAAGGTAAAAAAAATATAGTTTTTTGGTTACTGCGATATGGGTATAAAAGTAAAGGGCTCATCATGAGGATTTCAAAATGGTATACCCATTAAAATAATGTAGACTAAAATCATTCCATATAATATGGGTCCCGACTGTTGCAGTTTTGTTTTAATTAAATTGGTTTCTATGCTACTGGACTGAACTTGTTTTTTTTTTCTTTTCAGTTTTGTTTTTAAAGTAATTTTTTTCGCAGTAGGGTTTTTTTATTATAATTTTTTTTTTCACTTAATTATTTTATGTTAATAACCGTTGTGCTGTGTCTGTCCCGAATAAAAGTATTTTTATTCTATTCTATAATAACGAATTTTTCTTTTGCTTCAGTTTTACTGAGCCTTAGTAAATTTATGTGGCTAAAAACGTAATTGTGTCATCTAAATTGTCTAACTTATAATTAGTTTATTCGCCATTACTCAGACTCTTAACACAGTGACGCAGAGATGAGCGGAATTGAAGAACTAGATTCTGATTAACTTCTTTTCTTAAAAAATATTTTGTTTTGTTCACCCTACTTAACTGATTCGATTTGATAGCTATGACGTCACAACATGGCGCTGAGTCTATCCTATTCTCATTTCAATTGCATATTAGTAAGGCATAACGCGTGGCCCGCTCACATTATACAAGTTAATTTATTATTATGACTTCTATTATGAATAATAATTAATAATCTCATGTTATCCGACATCCCTCGTTGTTTTCTACAGTTCCAACTTTCTGTCTCTCTTGTGTCGTCTCTGCTGTCTGAAACAAAACAATATTTTTATTCTATACTAGCTACTGCAAACGGCTTTACTCGCCTTTTCAATGTACAGAATTTTCACTTCTACTGGTTTATTATAAGTATAGATAAACCATTTACAGGCACTTTTGAAATGTCAAGAAGTCAATCAGAAAAAAATGATGCTAATTGCACATTCCAAAGCGTAGATCTCTATGGAGAAGAATGTGCAAGAAATTTCATGGACACTTTTTTCAATCATGTTACACTTATGTTACAAATGTTTCGGTTACGTGTAGATCTACACTAGTGATGCAACGGTCTTAACGTAAACGGAAACGGAAGCGGAAGTGTTAATACTATGAAAAGAAAGCACAATTTTATTTAAAAAATACAACAGAATGTTTACGTCGTAATCACGTCATAAGGCGCGATGATGCGCAGAATGAACCAAAAAAATATAATAATAAAGAAACTGGTTGCCACACGTGTGTGTACCACCCCCTCCATCCGATGTGTCCAGCTCCCCACGCGCCCCCTTCCGCGCTCCTCGCTGTATTCTTCCGTTTAGAGTTCTGTTATAAATTTTGCGGAACTGAAATGAAAAGCTTGCGGAACTTCTGCAGAAGCGGAAGCAGAGTTCTGTTGCAACACTAATCCACACTAATATTATAAAGAGGAAAAATTCGTTTTTCTGTTTGTATGAGGTAATCTCTGAAAGCACTGGTCCGATTGCTAAAATTTTTTCACCGATAGAAAGCTGCTTTATTCCTGAGTGACATAGACTATACCTATTTTATGTACGCGGGCGAAGCTGCGAGCAAAAACTAGTAGTAGATAAGTTGATTTACACTCACAATGCTAGAATCCTTAGTGTCTAAGTAGGGGATGGAGGGCTGTCTGCCGAAGAACCTCTTGAACCCAAAGCGCGTGGAGCGAGGAGGGGTGGCAGGCTGGCTCGGGATTGCCGGCTGAAAGAAGAAACATTAGTATAGTTATCGGCATGGATCTTGAGCGCTCGGCGAAACAGTGGGGATCGCTTTGTGCATCGTACACTTATGGCAAAGAAAATGTATACCTATTTTATTTTTGCTTTTACTTGCTATCTTCTTAATTCAGGTGGAAGGTGAAAGTAAAAAAAAAACATGTCGCTGTGTTTCTCCGTTTACTTATTAACCATGCAACAGATTTTTATGCGGTTTTCATTATCTTTTAGAGATTTTCTACCGGAAGGTATGCATATTGTAGCAAAGACGAAAATTTCAAAGATTTGGTAAACGATCCTACGAAGAAATTCCTAACATTTTACCTACTTTTGAAAGAACTTTCTCTGTATGCCTGTTATGCGTTCTCGGCTAAACCATTTTTGATGACATAATAACCACTAATAAAATAACCGATAATAAAAATAAAATCGATGGATTAAAAATCACGAGTCAATTTATTGGCACGGAAGTGTACTCGTCGTCGTTAGGTACATGCAGCAGCGCAGGGAACCAATCACGAGTGACGTCTATGATGCGATGCGCGGCGAGCCAATCACTGACACACCCCGCCCCCGCGTCTCACTTCATACCACCAAAGAGACCTGATATTTTACTTCTGCGCAAGTAACCGTCAGCGCTCAAGATCCGTGCCGATACCTGTATTGTTTTACACCATTTTGAGGGTTCCCTAATTAAGTTGGCAAAAATGGAGCCCTTATAAGATCAATTTGTTGTCCGTTTGTCAAGACCCTTTTTCTCAGTAATGCGTGGAGGTATGAAACTGAAATTAATAAAAAAAAACAAACTTCTAAGTCAACGCAATCTGAAGATACGCTTACGCTCCGTTTAGGTGCATATTTGGACAATCGCTAGGAAATCAAAGCCTATAGGGTACTTCCCGTTGATCTAGAATCCTGTTTGGTATGAAGCAAGGTCTCGCTCATAGCAAAAGTTTAAGAAAAAAGTCTGGAAACTGGAAAAATTATCGAAACTTCATATTCATAAATAAACTTAATTAAAACAAATATCTTGTTTCGTTCACCGTACTTAACCGATTCGATTTGACAGCTATGTCGTCACAACATGGCGCTAAATCGTTCCTATTCTCATTTCAATCGCATAGTACACAAGACACTCGGATCTGAAACAACTATTTGCTATCGAAGTTGCCACACGCAGCGCAGCCCTGCCAACTTCCAAGTCCAATCAGTCCCCAGTATTCCCAAGGATTATGTGTTACCCTGTTACATGGTTGTAGAGGTCAGATGTGGCGAGCTAGATGTAGACTTACCTGTTCTATAGTCTCCGGCTGCTCAACTGTTCCGTTAGCTTGTCTGCTGCAGGAGCATGCGTTCTGGTCGATGGACTGGCTCTGAGCTCCACACACGCAAGGGTTGCAGGAGGCAGGCGGTAGAACTAAAAGTGTCGGTAAAAAATTTTAAGAAGAAAGAAAACACATTCATTTGGCTAAACGGCGCTTTCATTTTTTATTTATTATTATATTATTTTTATTTATTCAAGGCTAGAGTGAATAGGCTCTTAATAAACTAGTGCGCCTGACCATCAATGATTGCATCACTGCTTACTCGGTATTATGGTTGTAGCTATCAAGAAACACAGACTCCGGTAGGGAATTTCACTCCTTAGCTGTACGTAACGTATGTGTGGGATTAAATTAGTTTTTAAAAGAATCAGAGATAGCGCTAGTTGTTTATAGTGGCCAGTCACCTGACACACGGCACACTGCCGCAACACCGAGTGCAAGTGCGATATACAAGTCGACGACGGACGGCTAGTATGATCGGAGCCTCGGTCGGAGTCATATCGCACCCCCAGTGCGACAGTGTCACTTTTGCAAAAAATTCAAAAATGAGTTAAATATCTAAAAATGATCCTAAAGCACACCTTTACTTGGTGCGATAACGTAAGTTAGAAGTCTAAGGGAAGTTGACGTTGTAGTATAAGCTTTTCATCTCATCTATATATTCTTAAGTCATTGTATTATGAGGTGTCAAAGTTTTAAATACTTCTCTTGAAAAACTACTATTTTGCAAAAGTGACGGTGTCGCACCGGAGGTGTGATATGTGCGCGCTACGCGTTCGGTGGGGTGTCGTAATCGTGTTCCTTATTTTGTCGTAATGATAATTATGTGGTGATTTATCTATGGTTATTATTTTATGAGACTAAGAGTAAAACTACGGAGAAAGGCAGTGATGAGCGGAATTAAAGAACCAGATTCTGATAAAACAATTTTCGTTCATTATTTGTAAATAAATTTAATTTAAAAAAATATATAGTTTTGCGCACCCTGATTCGATTTGACAGCTATGAGGTCACAACGTGGCGCTAAGTCGATCCTATTTTTATTTGAATCGCATAGTACTCCGGGCGTACATGAGGATGGATGGATGGAGAGGGCGAGGGAGGCCAAAGAAAAGATGGATGTATTTTGTGAAGATTGATAAGACTAGCTTCTGTCAGTCACTTCGCCCGCGAAAACATCAGTTTCTCCATATAAACTTTGGATTCCCGTTTCATCCCCTTAGGGGGTGAATTTTGGAAAATCCTCTCTTAGTGCTCGCCTACGTCATAAAATGAAACCTGGTGCAAAATTTTACGCTCCTAGTCCCAGTAGTTTTGGCTGTGCGTTGCTATGTGAGTCAATTAGTTTCTCCTTTTATATATATATGTCGTGGAGAACGAGATTTAACTAAAGAGTCTTTGTTTTGTTATTATTATGGTACCTACCAAAGGGTGTAACGCCGTGACGTCATTTATGATGGCGCCACGTGGGCAGAGTCATATTAAAGGGACTGGTTCCCGGTAAGTGGGGGCAGTATCGCTTGCACAGCTTCGAGGGCTGAACCTTTGATACGAAACTGTCGGTTAATCCGTATGTTCGTAATTATTTAATATAGGTACTTACAACACTATTGTGAACTGTAAAAGTGACATTATAATTAATTGTGAATCGTGAACTGACATTATAACCAAATGTAAAACTCAGGCGCATAGTAATTGAAAATCCCTTCGAAATGAACCCAGTACCACTGAATCAAAATGATGACGGTCATATCGCTCAGCCACTCCAGGCGCCGTCATAATTATAGAAAAGGGAGTCAGTGACAGTGTGACAGGTGACAGGACAGAATGGAAGAAAAAAACGTGTTGCGCCGACCCCAAATAACATGAAACGTCGACGGCGCGTACTGTTCCACGCGCGCCTCAAGGAGATATCAGCAACTGTAGGGCCCCAGCAGGGTCGAAGCCTACTGGGGCCATGGGTCTGATTCTGAAAGGAAGACTCGGTTCTGGTACTAGGGGCAACGAAGGAACAGCAGTGGGTTTTTAATCAGTAAAAGTCTCACACTATCTCTCGCTCCGCCCAAGATCGGGGAATGTCATAAGATGTTTTTCACACCGAAAAAAAAATAATAATAACACGGGACAAGGGCAGGAAGATTATGATAATAAGTTCTTCGGAGTAAAAAGTATCCTACGTGCTGATCTAGGAAGCCACGGGAATAAGCTACTACAAACAGTATTTTATTAAACATAATATCTTAAGTCTGCCTTCACTATTTATTTATGAAATAGCTAATTTTGTAAGGACCAATCCACACTTATACATGTGGATGGGTGGAGAGGGAGAGGGAGGCCAAAGAAAAGATGGATGGATTGTGTGAACAGTGATATGAAAGAAAAGGAAGTTAGTGATAGTATGACGGTTGACAGGATAGAATGGAAGAAAAAAACGTATTGCGCCGACCCCAAATAAGATGGGACAAGGGCAGGAAGATGATGAATCCACACTTATTTAAGAAACTATCAGACGTCTTCATTCGTAATAGACGAGATAATGATAGATTATACGTACCGAGATCAACCACGGCTTTGATGTAAAAAAGTACTTTTTGGTTAGCACCAACCATTTATAATAAAATCCCAAAAGCTATCAAACAAATGCCTACTGCTCTGTTTAAAAAACATTTAAAAAAATATCTCATTGCTAAATGCTATTATTCTATAACGGAATTTTTAAATGAGCGTAATTAATTAAATGGATTTCTTAATTTCTAGGACTTGTTATCAGTTTTTCACAATTACTACATTTCTCGCAGTTATGTATGAAATTTTGGCATATGTAATGTATTCTCCCTAATTTTTATTTTTATTTTATTGTGTAGAGTCAAATACAAACTTTTTGGTTTTTTTTTTTTTCTAGACCAAAAAGTCATGTTATTATTGTACGCCATTAATGGCAAAACATGCAGATCTGCCTATTATTTTTAAGACCTTGCACATATTGTTTGATGTACACTCATGTTTTACAATAAATATATTCTATTCTATTCTATTCTTACTATTGTTATAGTGGCAGGTATTCGCATCAGTGTTGACGGAGCACGCCGGAGCTGTCCTGGCCTGATCTCGAGGCAGGCTGCCCGTCTTCAAGTACTGCTTCAATTCTTCAGCTCGTTCCATGTATCTTGGGATGAAAAAAATTAGTACCAGTTTATTTATTATAAGTTTACATCCCACACACATACTAGTACAGTATCTGTATATAACGTAATGGTCACCCATCCATTTCCAAGCCTCGCTCACCTGCTTAACTTGGCCGTAGGTACCAACTGTCGTAACGAATCAGTCTCGCATCCCACACAAGACACAAGGTACAGCAGACTGTATCTATATAACGTAAATACTTACGTCTACGCTCACCCATCCATTTCCAAGCCTCGCTCACCTGCTTAACTTGGCCGTGAGTGCCGCCCGCCGTAACGAATCAGTCTCGCATCCCACACAAGGCACCAGGTACAGCAGACTGTCTTATACGATTACCCATCCATTTCCAAGCCTCACTTACCTGCTTAACTTAGCCGTGAGTGCCTTTCGTCGTACCGAGTAGGTCTCGCACCCCATACAAGACACCAGGTACAGCAGACTGTCTCTATATTACGAGTATACTTACGTCTACGCTCACCCATCCATTTCCAAGCCTCACTTACCTGCTTAACTTAGCCGTGAGTGCTGCCCGTCGTAAGGAATCAGTCTCGCAACCTACACAAGGCACCAGGTACAGCAGACTGTATCTATATAACGTGAATACTTACGTCTACGCTCACCCATCCATTTCCAAGCCTCGCTCACCTGCTTACCCGTGAGTGCTGCCCGACATAACTAGTCAGGCTCGCATCCCACACAAGGCACCAGGTACAGCAGACTGTCTCTATATGACGTGAATACTTACGTCTACGGTAACCCATCCATTTCCAAGCCTCGCTCACTTGTTTAACTTGGCCGTGAGTGCCGCCCGCCGCAACGAATCAGTCTCGCATCCCACACAAGGCACCAGGTACAGCAGACTGTCTCTATATGACGTGAATACTTACGTCTACGCTCACCCATCCATTTCCAAGCCTCGCTCACCTGCTTAACTTGGCCGTGAGTGCCGCCCGCCGTAACGAATCAGTCTCGCATCCCACACAAGGCACCAGGTACAACAGACTGTCTCTATATGACGTGAACGCATCAGCTAAGTTTCCAGCAGAATCCAGCTCTATGGCCTTCTTGATTAAAGTCACCGCCTGCAAAGAAATATTTAACGTATTTGGCGGGATTTCTTCTAGTGAAATTCAATGGCTGTTATAACCGCTACGTCGGATATATCCGACCAATACTCTCGCGTTTATACCGCCAAGGTCGCACATCCACGACCAAATACTCGCATCTCGTCAGCTCGTCTGTCACCTATGGGGATTGAAGAGCTAAACGAGATGGAGTACCCAGTCGCTAACAGACGATCTTGGCGAATAGGACACAGAAACATTTGTCGGACCAATTTGAAGTCAGTGGTTAAAGGGTTAATTATTCGCAAATTGATTCCTAGTGGATATTGTGATATAAAATTGGTGTAGTTTTGTATCTCAAGTGTCTGCGCGACTGTACATTAATTGGAATCATTGAAACAGGCGCGATCTCGGTAAAATGGAGCTGAGAATTTTATTGTAGTGTTGTGTACCTCAGCGAAGTTTGCCGAGAAGGTTGACTCGATACATTTGCTGCCAAATACTACAAAAACTCTTTGATAGCTTGTCTAGTGCCTCTAGTTGCTTATCTAGAGCCCCTAGTTAATTGTCTAGCGCCCCTAGTTGCTTGTCCAGTGTCCCTAAATGTAACTAGTGTCCCTGATAGTTTGTCTAGCGCCCCTAGTTGTTTATCTAGCACACCTATTTGTTTGTCTAGCACCCCTGGTTTTTTTGCTGACAAATATTACAAAAACCCCTTGATAGCTTGTCTAGTGCCTCTAGTTGTTTATCTAGCACACCTAGTTGTTTGTCTAGCACCCCTAGTTGTTTATCTAGCACCCCTAGTTGTTTATCTAGCGCCCCTAGTTGTTTGTCCAGTGTCCCTAAATGTAACTAGCGTTCAAGACAGTTTATCTAGCACCCCTATTCGTTTGTTCATCATCCCTAAATGTTTTTTGAACCTCTCCAATCACCACTTACCTTTTCGTAGTTCTCTTTAGATGGCATGTGCTGCAGATCTAAGTATTCGTTGTTGAAGAAGTCATCATATGGTATCCTGTTGTTGGGGTCGTGCTGTAACAGACGCACCAGCAGGTCGCGGCAGCCTGCTGATATGGAGGAGTTGGCTGGGATCTGAGGAGGAGCAGATAAAGAAACTAAACTCCTAAAGTTGACAGCCGATGCCTGCCACGACAGCGGGATCCTTTGACAAAGTCACTGCAGCCCTTTTTTAGGGTTCTGTACCTTTAAAGGAAAAAAACGGATTTCTTATAGCATTACTTTTGTCGTCCGTCTGTCTGTCTCTTTGTCAAGCCCCTTTATCTGAACGCGTGGAGGTATCGAGTTGAAATTAAAACCATATATACTCAGGTCTGCGGTCTCTTGAAGCTGTGACAAAATGAAATTACTGATAGATAGATATTCTTTATTGTACACCAAAAACACAATTTACATTAGGAAATTAACATTAATAGGGTGTCACAATGGGCGGTCTTATCGCGATTTTTTACAGACAACCTTTGGATGGATTTGACAGAGAAGGAGAAAAAGATACGCAGGTAGTTTGTGGTGTACTATTTACATATATACAATACATAAACTAATAAATTGCATATAATACAAATAATATAATATATATAAGGTCCCATTAAAATAGTGGGACAAATTTTAACACAGCGTTCAGTACGTCTAACCAAAGATATTCAAGAGAAAAAAATAGTGATTAAAGTATTTTTATTTTGACCTATATAGGTCCCATTAAAATAGATGAACAAACTTTTAGAAATCATTCAGACCACCAAAATAAAGACAATCGTAAAAAAAAATAAACTGTACATACTTACAATGAAAAAAAAAACAGCTAACGAAAATTTACTATAAATGTTTGTTACCCGATGCATAAACACATCTCATAATACTACAAAATACCTACGCGACGTCACCGGCCGCCGCGTTCATTGATCAATTCGTGCCTTCTCAGTCTAACGTAGCCTTTCGCAGGCGCCCGCGTCGCGCGCTTGCCGGAAATGACAATGATGACGCAATTTCAGTTTTCGTCGTGCTACCGAGACGGTAACATGTTTCGCGAACGTCGAATGTAAGTGTGTGAGTGTTATTACGTACCTAGATAGTTATCACAATCGACAACAATGCCTTATTACGCGTACACCAATCAAGAATACTTGGAAATAGCATAAGACAAGCCCAAATCCTTTACCATGAAAGATTTGGAAGGCGGCCGAGCCTTGAGACAATCCTGGGAGTAGTACAGCGCCATCGTGATTAAAGCACCTTCATGCCACCAGCGGTTGACGCAGGAAGACCGCGCTATGCAGTGCATCTTGAAGAAGACATTTTAGACTTTAGACGACACCCCACGGCGAGCACGGCCGATGCTGGTAGTGTATTCAATGTCAGTGATTTTTACGTGTGGAAACTCCTTCGTGATAAAGGCCTCCACCCGTATCATTACACTCGTGTGCTATCATTACACTCGTGTGCAGGAACTAAAAGTGAAGACACTCTTTTAAAAGTGAAAAGACACATAATTAAACGCGCCCGCAAGTGCATTGAACAAAACAGTAGGCATGTTCAACAATTAATCTAAACCTACCGGCGTAGAGTAAGTAGTATTTCAATTAATTACTGTAAATAGGGCAGATTCTGATTTTTAAACACGCCTGAATCAGTGTTTAACTGTTATCGAACTTTAAAATAATCAAAAATGATTCATATCAGTACACTGTTTCCACTGCGCGCTTGTTTATTTACAACTTACATACTGCAATAGCTTTGATACCTTGATAACAGTTCAGCACGCAATTAGACAGTCCAAAGCCTGGTAAAGTGTGTTGGGAAATTAGAATCTTTTCTTAGGCACCTAGAGGCACCGGTTCATAATCATGTGTGTTCGAGGAAAGTTTATACACACTCGATGGTAGCCTGTTTTTGAGTTGCGCGTACTTACTACCTTATCTTCTACTTACCCAGACTAGCAACACTATCCTAAAAATGCGGTGTGTAGACAACTGAAAGTAACTATTACGATTGAGTAGCGTAGGTAATTAGACGTTCGCTCGGGGTCAATGAACTAAGCGCGCGACTCGCGGCGCGAGGCGCGAGTTTAAGTACCTATCCTTATTGGATGTGTTTATTCTTGAGTGCCATTTATTATTTTATATAGGTCAAAATAAAAATACTTTAATGACTGATTTTTTTTCTTAAATATGTTTGGTTAGACGTACTGAACGCTGTGTTAAAATTTGTCCCACTATTTTAATGGGACCTTATATATATATATATATAATTATGAAAGCAAAGAAATGATGACCTTAATGACGACGTTTAAGAGGAAAGGTAGTGATCCTTAACCATATTTAAAAAAATTGAGAGTTAACTGAACTGACCTCTCTGACTGACTGGTAACTGAGTTAACGAAAAAAAAAGATACGGCCGTTAATGTCGCAAAAAACGTCAATCCTGAAATTTGGCATAAAGCAAGGTCTCATAGCACAAGTATAGGAACAATCAGAAAACTGTAAATTTGTAGTTACGTCACAAAAAAAACTTTTTTTGCGATTCAGAAAAGTCTTTGTAACACAATTCGGGAATTGAACTGTTTTCATAGGTAAGTTTGTACGGAACCCTCAGTTTAGGAGTCCGACTCGCACTTGCCCAGTTTTTTTTACTTTTGGCTACACATATTAATATGATCAGTAACAGGTACGGATAGAGCCCCATTTTTTTGACTAATTTAAAAATAGGGGTGTTTAATTCACAACGAGCCGAGACACAGTTTCTCGAGCCGTGATATCTACATGGCTGCTGACAAAGAGAAGAGGATCACGTCCATGCGGTCAGCACTTTTATCCGGCACTCGCTCGCCAGCTCAGATTCTGTCAACGCCGTGTGACGTCATCACCGCTTACGACTCGTTTTCAAACTTCCGTACTATTGACTTTGCCGACGTGACTATATTAAAAAACCGGCCAAGAGCGTGTCGGGCCACGCTCAGTGTAGGGTTTCGTAGTTTTCCGTTCGTCACAATAAGTGTCTCCACTTAAGATCTATGAACGACAGACATCAAGCAAGAACAAATACCACCAATGCCAACGAGAGACCAACCGAACAATTCGATAATATAATAGCTCATTCCAGTCCCGACCCCATCAACTCAGGAAAAATCTTAACAGCGCGAAGTAGCCCAAAGTACAGCGCCATCTCTCGGGAAATTGGGTTACTAATTTATACAAACTGGACGGGTTATGCATGTTAGGTTTTCGTTGGTAATTTTGGATTTCGTGAACCGATTTTGATAATTCTTTTTTTATTTGAAAGAAGTTACGTTCAGGATAATAAAATATGTAAACTAAGTTAGAAAAATGCTTGCAAATAAGCTTAAATTACAAACTTAGTTCAGAAATTATTTTGTACAACTTTTCAAAAACTGTTCAACCCATCAAGTTCAAAATAATTTTCCTAGAAAGTCTTAAAGTTCTACTTTTGGGAACCCTAAATAGGTGTTCTTACCTCGATGGGTGCTTGCCGCTGTATCTTGTCTAGGAGCTCCTTGAACGTGCTCGACGAGTACGGAGCCCTCCCGAACAGACATTCGTACATTATTACACCTGAGGGACAAATCTCATTTAAGTAATTGCGGGTAGCCAGCAAAATTGAACGGATAGGTCAAAAATGGGCCATTCATCATCATCATCATCATTTCAGCCGAAAGACGTCCACTGTTGGACATAGGCCTCCTCCCCCAAATGTCGCCACAATGACCGGTCTTGTGCGTCTCGCATCTATCGGATTCCCGCGACCCTCACCAGGTCATCGGTCCACCTTGAGCCAAAAATGGGCCATTATCACGAAGAAATTTGAACACCAATGTGATATACCTTGAAAGAAAGCTTATTTATTACGCTACACGATCGTGATTAAACATGAATTTTTAAAGCTAACGTTTTTGTAATAAGTTGATAAGTGTTTAAAAAAAAAGAAAACATTTTTATAGTATTACACAGATACAAAATTATACTGTCACATCAATTACCACAGGGTTGCCAACCCTATAAAATAATGTATACAAGCTTATATTATTTCTACTCAGAAAAAAAATGGTGTGTAAAATGTTATTAAAAGTATTAACATTTATTGAACGTCTCCTCTTCGAAAGTTATTTTTTTTTCATTTGCAGCAAAATCGTTGTAGGATAATTTGCGTTATAATGTTCCCACTGCTGGGACTCAGGCCTCTTATCTAGGAGAGGGAATGGGCCGTAATAAACTACGAAGGCTTAGTAACGTTTTCCTTCACCGTCTCCCGCCCTTGGGCTGAGCGGGAGGTGTCAGACTTTTACTGATTAAAACCCATTCCTGTTCCTTCTTACCCTTCGTCCCTTACCCAGGGTTCATTTTCACACAACCCATGGCCCTAGTAGGCTTCGACCCTGCTGGGTTTGCTGACATCTCTTTGAGGCGAGCGTGAAACACTACGCGCTGTCGACGACTTGGGCTCGGTCCGGACGGTTACCGGACGGTCGGACGGCGAGGCATATTCCCATAGTATACAAGGCCAGAACGCAGCCATAGGAAACTGCCCGTGTATACTTTGTTTTGCTATTTTTAAATCTGCAATTACAATTTATACATGGATTCTGCGCACTGGTCTTGTATAGTTTGTAATGTGTACGCACGCGTCCAGGTTCTAGACTGTATACTACAGTTAACATCAGTTAGCCTGACAAAAGCTGCGATATAGTTTTTTTTTTTTTTTATTGGATGGGAAAATCATCCTAATGACATCCCCGCTCTTGGGCTGAGCGGGAGATAGTGTCAGACTCTTACTGACTAAAAACCCACTCCTGTTCCTTCGTTGCCTTCGTCCCAGGGCCCCGGGTTCCGCTTTCACACTACCCGTGGCCCCAGTAGGCTTCGACCCTGCTGGGCCCCTACGATTTGCTGACATCTCTTTGAGGCGCGCGTGCGATATAGTTTAATAAAATCATCTGTTCATATAATGGAATGATGTTTAAATATTATTATTGTAAAATTCGATAAATAATATTGCTTTTAACTTAACCTAACCCAAACGATTCACAAACATTAGAAGGGGATCTGGCTTTAATGGTCACTGTTTTAACCTAACCCACATGATCGCTTCGTTCGTTCGCTATCGTGTTCTAATGGTCACTAGTCTAACATGACCTAATCCAGGCGCCATTATTCTGATCCTCGCACGATTATTCCACATTCGCACTGGCACTGTATATTATGGAATAAGGTTAGGTAGTTAGGTCACTAACGAAGTATACGCGAGTATTTACGTCATCATCATCATCATCATTTCAGCCGATATACGTCCACTGCTGGACATAGGCCTCCCCCAAATGTCGCCACAATGACCGGTCGTGTGCGTCTCGCATCCATCGGATTCCTGCAACCTTCACCAGGTCATCGGTCCACCTTGTAGGGGGCCTTCCAACACTGCGTCTTCCGGTACGCGGTCGCCACTCCAGAACCTTTCGGCCCCAACGGCCATCTGTTCTGCGAGCAATGTGCCCTGCCCATTGCCACTTAAGTTTGGCGATTCTCCGTGCTATGTCGGCAACCTTGGTTCTCCTGCGGATATCTTCATTTCTGATTCGATCACGCAAGGAAACTCCAAGCATAGCCCTTTCCATTGCCCTTTGGGTGACTTTGAGCCTTGTGATGAGGCCCACTGTGAGCGACCACGTTTCGGAACCATATGTCATCACTGGCAACACGCACTGGTCATAGACTTTCGTCTTGAGACACTGTATTTACGTACTTACGTACGTACGTATTTACGTACTTCTCTTGTATATATTGGAAGACCTCGATTAAAAAGTGATTCCAATCTATACGCGACTAGTTTCACACCCTTGCGTTCAGGCCTTGTATAGAATGGAAATAGGCGACGGCGAGTTACTCATTGTTCGCCGTCAGTACCCGGAGCCACGTATGTCATAGATGTCGATAGATACTCACCGACGCTCCACAGATCCACTCTAGCGTCGTACTGGCCGAAGATCATCTCGGGAGCCATGTATAGTGGTGAGCCTCGCACCGACCGACCTGCCTCGGACGTCATGTGTTGGGCAAAGCTGAAATGTTACAATGAACTTTATTTGAACTAGCCTGTTCGTCTAGTGGTTAGTGACCCTCATTGTTATTGGTTTGATTTTTGAGTTCATGGTTTTGATTCCCACTTTCGGTACCTCGGGTCGCTTATCCAAGGAGATGGCGAGGTAGACCGAGACGTATCACATCGGATCAATTCAGGATGGATGAAATGGAGACAGGTCACTGGAACAATTTGTGACCCACGGATGCCCAAGTTGAAGGGTAAAATCTACAAGTCCGTGATAAGACCTAACATGCTGTATGGATCAGAATGTTGGGCTGTGAAAAAGACGGATGAAAAAAGATTGCATGTAGCGAAGATGAGAATGTTGAGATGGATGATTTTATTGTGTGGTGTGACGAGAATGGATAAAGTGAGAAATGAATATATTAGAGGAAGTTTGAAAGTGGCGCCAGTGACTGAAAAGTTGAAGGGGAATCGTTTGTCTTGGTATGGTCATGTAAAGAGGAGAGATGAAACACATGTTACTAAAAGAATTATGAGTATACATGTGGATGGGTGGAGAGGGAGAGGGAGGCCAAAGAAAAGATGGATGGATTGTGTGAACAGTGATATGAAAGAAAAGGAAGTTAGTGATAGTATGACGGTTGACAGGATAGAATGGAAGAAAAAAACGTGTTGCGCCGACCCCAAATCAGATGGGACAAGGGCAGGAAGATGATGATGGTTTTGATTCCCACCCAAGACAAATGTTTTCATGGTGGAATGACGACAGCGATTGTTGACTTTCAAATAAAAGTGTAACTCACCCAAAATCAGCGACCTTCAACATATATTTGCCGTCCGATCCTTTATGCAGCAGCAAATTGTGAGGCTTCAGATCCATATGGACTACACCTGTTGGAAAAACATGTGAATTTAACAACGTGTACAAAATAATAACGCCTTTAGAGCTATGCTTAAGCTTTTTTTTTTTTTTTTAGGTGGGAAAATCATCTTATGACATCCCCCGCTCTTGAGCGGAGCGGGAGATAGTGTCAGACTTTCACTGACTAAAAACCCACTCCTGTTCCTTTTTTGCCTTCATCCCGGGGCCCCGGGCTTCGCTTTCACACTACCCGTGGCGCGTCGACGACTTGGGCTCGGTCCGGACGGTTACCGGACGGGCGGACGGCGAGCCACCCATTACTCGCCGTCCGCAAGCCCGCGCCTACGGTGGCCGGAAATCGGGATCGGAATCCCGGCGGCGGTTAGGGCGTGAGGACCGTTGCCTCACGCGATCGGCCGCCTCCTTTTCTAGCATTACTGCTTCGCAGAAAGAGGCCGCCTGCCACTCCTCCTCACTCTGGACCATGGCCTGTACCAATGCCCGGCGCGAGAGATCACTGCCGCCGATCGCCCCCACGAGGACACGGCGGTGCTCTGCCCAGGCAGGGCACACCTCCACCGTATGCTCCACCGTGTACTCTGGACGTTCCACACAATGGCGGCACCCAGGCATTTCTTCCGCACGAATGCGGAGCTAAACTTAAGCTGCCCTGGCGATGTAGTGCGACTGGCATGTTCGTTGAGAACAGAGTTACTGATGTCCACGGGCTCTTGAGAAGACTCAAGCCATCTTTCCTGACTCGACTGATCTGATATAAGAATAGGATGATAGGAGAAGTGTTCCCCATGGAACACTTCAGATACATGCTGTGTAATTGCTTAGGCAATTATTGATTGTTAATTTTATTGATTTATTGATGCTATTTGGTGGTAATGATAATAATTTACAATAATTTTATTAATTAACTAGCTTTTGCCCGCGACTTCGTCCGCGTAGAAGTTTTTTTTTTTTTTAATCTACATTTTTAGTTGGAGTTTTTATCCCTATGGATACGTCAACTCCATCATGCCTTATACAAACTACTTGACACCCAACATTGCTTTTAATTAGACTTAACTAGGTGGAGGATCTTAATCGATGTGGTACACCAACTCGCAAAACTTTCTTGCTACGTCTGACTTTGGTTGCGCTAAAATGGATTGAATCAGACCAACCTGTGATATATTTAAATTAAATTCATCGATTAAAATTCTCCTTTCCACTTGGTTCTTGACACAATCCATCAGCAAATGATGAACATCTTCAACTACATTGCATGTGTTGCAGTTGGGGAACTTACTTTCTTCATGAGGAATGCGAACTTTGCGTAGAAGTTGAAAATGGTTTTATTAGGTTTTTGGAAATACGAAAATATGATATAATATTATTTATTATCTTCGTCGTGTGTGATAGTCCATTGAATGGTATGGCGAGCGATATTGTATCTTAAGATAAAATATTATAGTATCTTAGCCGTGTGCAGCGTGAAGTGAACTCCACTGCGGGTGACGTAACCTACGACAAACTTATTATTTGCGGTTGTACAGTAATCGGGTCTCGATAGGATCGAACCGCAAAATGAAGTTTGTTTTTTATTGTATATACTTTTCCGGGATAAAAAGTACTCAGTGTGGTGCCCGGGATATTAAAGAATAATTATACCAAGTTTCAACGTAATCGAACCGATAGTTTTTGCGTGATGCCTGAACAAACAGACGGGCGGACAGACAACATTTTTTTTAATCACATTTTTTGGTTTCGGTGTCGGTCTAGTAACTGCCATTTATTTTTTGATATTTTCAATGTACAGAATTTTCACTTCTACAGATTTATTAGTATATTAATTGATGAAGGAAACCATCGTGGTGACATCGGCATGTCCTAGAACCAAAAATTCGAAGACTTGACATCCACCAACCCGCACTGTACTCGCGTGTTGGATTACGGCCCATTCCCTCTCCTAGAGAGGAGGCCTGAGTCTCAGCAGTGGGAACATTATAAGGCCGACTATGCTATGCTATGCTAGTATATTTATTAATATCAATTATGATTTTTGTATACTGACCGCCCCAAATCTCCTTTCGTTTAGTCCATCCTAAGGTTGTCTGTGAAAGATTGCCCTGTGCGTTAATACCGCGTACATCGAAGGTATGGAACAATTTGCCTGCTGCTTCCCGTCCAATTATAATTTAGGTGTCTTCAAGTCTAGAGTAAATAGGCTCTTAATAAACTTGTGCGCTACACCATCAACGATTGCATCTCTGTTTACCATCAGGTGGGATCGCAGTCAAGCACTAAGTTTATATTATTTAAAAAGAAACTCACCCTTTTCTCTTAGAAACTTCAACGCTGAAGCCAACTGTTGAAGGAAGTATCGAACCTGCAATAGAATATTCTAATTGAATACCACTGGTCTAGCAAACCGCGAAGAAGATGGCGGGACTACTTAATAATAATAATAGTTTCTTTGGCCGCCTGAAGAAGGTTCTAAACAGCTTTCTGTCAGGTGGAAATAAGGTGCGCGCCTTCAACGGTTGGGTCATGCCGGTTTTAATGTACTCTTTCGGCATACTTAAATGGACTCAGACCGAGCTAGAAGCTCTGGATAGACGGGTCCGTACATTGCTGACCGCAAATCGGATGCATCACCCACGATCGTCGGTGATGAGACTGTACATCCCGCGGAAGTGTGGAGGTCGAGGTTTTTTGAACGCAAAGACTCTACACAACCGCGAGGTGTGCAGCCTCAGAGAATACTTTCTCAAAACCGACGTGGGTATACACCGCGATGTAGTCGCAATGGACAAGGGACTCACCCCGTTATCCATGGCTAAAGAGAACTGGCGCAAACCTGTGGTACTTACTACTGATGACCGCAAGGAAGTATGGAAAGGCAAGGAGCTCCATGGACGTTTTTATCGGGCTCTTCATGAGCCTGATGTAGATTTCTCGGCATCCGTGGCCTGGTTACGTTTCAGCGACCTCTTCGGACAAACTGAAGGTTTTGTCTGTGCAATTATGGACGAAGTTATCTTAACGAACAACTACCGGAGACATATTATGACGGGACGGTTGACGTGTGTCGGGCATGCCATCGTGAGTCCATCAGACATATTATCTCTGGTTGTTCTCGTCTGGCTAATGGCGAGTACTTGCACAGACATAATCAAGTAGCCAGGATTATTCACCAGTAACTTGCTTTGAAATACAACCTTGTGGATTCGGAGGTACCATACTACAGGTATGTGCCCGACCCAGTTCTCGAAAATGACCATGTCACGTTGTACTGGGATCGGTCTAGCATTACTGACCGGACTATTGTAGCCAATAAGCCGGATATGGTGGTGATAGACCGATTAGCGCGCCGCGCAATGATAGTCGACGTCACCGTTCCACATGACAAAAATCTCGTGAAAGCTGAGAAAGAGAAACAAATCAAATATCTCTACTTAGCACACGAGGTTGTCGACATGTGGAATGTGGACTCGGCTATCATTGTGCCGATTGTCGTGACCGCCAATGGCCTTATAGCCAAAAGCTTCGACGACCATCTGTCGAAGCTGTCGTTGCACGGTTGGATCAAGGGCCTGATACAGAAGGCAGTACTCCTAGATACGGCTTGCATTGTGAGGAGGTTCGTCTCTGGAGCCAGCGTAAAACTATTTTTTATATATTTTTAAACTTTTTATATGTTTTTTTAAGAAATATTTCAAAATTTAATCAATATGTATATAAATTTAATAAATGGAATAATAATAAAATAATAATAATTTATTAGCACACACAAGTTTGAAAAAAGAAGTATACGAATATGAGGAAAATAAATAAAAAACACAATAGAGATGTGGCTGTGGGCCTCAAACTAGGCACAGCCTGTATCTTGGTGGACTATATAAGATAAGATAACTCTTTTAGTAACATGCGTTTCATCTCTCCTCTTCACATGACCATACCAAGACAAACGATTCCCCTTCAACTTTTCAGTCACTGGCGCCACTTTCAAACTTCCTCTAACATATTCATTCGTCACACCACACATCCATCTAGATATCCATATATACAGCACTAAATTTGACTAAAAATTGAATGATATGTTTGTCTATGATTGTTATCCACAATGTGAATTTAAGTGGTACGTAAATATAAGGTGGCCGGCGCACCTCCGCGTCGTGTCCTCGTGGAAGCGATGCGCAGCGGCGATCTCTCGCGCCAGTCCTTGTTCTGGCCACGGTCTGGAGCAATAGGGAATGGGATGCGGTTGCCTCCGCGGGCGAAGCAATAAGGAGATGGTTGAAACCGTGAGGGGAACAGATATCCTCACACTCCGTACGCCACGATGGAAGACGCCCTAGGCGTCGGGAGTCGCAAGGCGATCCCCAGCTATCGCAGTAGCGGACTTGCAGACGACGAGCAATAGGTAGTTCACCGTCCAGCCGTCAGGACAGGACTAAGCTCGAGTTGTTGACAGCGCGTAGTGTGTTGGGGACCAGCAGGTTCAAAGCCTACTGGGGCCATGGGGATTTTTGAAAGAGGTGCTTTGGTCCTAGAAAGCAATGGGCAAGTAAAAGCCTGACACGTCCTCTCTCTCCACCATAGGGCGGGTGAAGTCATTGGATGATTTCCCACCTCATAAAATGGACATACAAATGGACACTAACATAGGGGTTGAACACAGAACCTCCTTATTCGAAGTCGGTTAAAAATATAATGTCATTTACCTGTTTCTCGGGCACGCGTCCGTATCGGTGAATGTATTTCGACAGGTCGCCGCCGCAACAGTATTCCATTATTATGTAGATATTCCTGAAAATTATTTCTAATATTATAGCAAGAATTTATTTATTTATTTATTTAAACTTCAAGTACAGTGGTGGTACATAGGCGGACTTAATGCCACAAAGCATTCTCTACCAGTCAACCTTTGGGTTAAAAAGACAACAATGTGGTAGGTGTGCACAATAAATAAATAACAGATATTTTTGAAATAGAATGTAGTATCATTAAATTAAGTGGCTTATAATAATAAAAAAGTAAAGTAAAAAGTAAGCAAGTATATCTTTACATATTATATTATTTTGGTATTGTACAAGTGAACCCCTTTCAAATGATACCAAACACGACGTATTTATCTCCATTTTTATTTTTAACACATTACTTTTTGTCCGCTAGAGGGCGCCACATTGAATTTTGATGATATTTTTTAATAAGTACCAGTGAAGCCATTTCAAATGATATCAAACACGGTGTATTTATCTTAATTTTTTTAAACACATGACTTTTTGTCCGCTAGAGAGCGTCAATTTAAAATTGAGCAATATTTTGGAAATGTACAAGTAAAGCCCTTTCAAATGATACCAAACACGGCGTATTTATCTCCATTTTTATTTTTAACACATTACTTTTTGTCCTCTAGAGGGCGCCATATCGAGTTTTGTGACACGTCACGTAGCCTATGTTCAGCGGACAATTAAGACTGTTCTAACGATATCTCATACGTCGAGTTCCGATAAGAAGATTAGGAGCTATGAGGGAACAGATGAACATATATACATACATAGTCTGTCAAAATCATAACCCTCCTTTGGCTTTGCCATAGTCGGGTAAAAACAAACCCCCACCGCGTCTATTGATCTCTAGTAGTGTTGTAACGGAGGCCATCTTAGCGGAGGCGGAGGAGACGAGTTTCGCCTCCGCGATTGCGGAGGTTAACGGATGCGGAGGTGTGATAACATCACCACGGACGTATGAATCGGAGGAATTCGTCGGGTTGATTCCTCATCATCATCTTCCTGCCCTTATCCCGTATTATTTGGGGTCGGCGCAACACGTTTTTTTCTTCCACTCTGCCCTGTTACTCGTCATGCTATCACTAACTTCCTTTTCTTTCATATCACTCTTCACACAATCCATCCATCTTTTCTTTTCTTTGACATACGCCCGGCCCATTTCGACCGCGTTCCAACCGCGTACACGCAACACGCGGCCGGACGGCTAAGTCGTCATCTAACGTCGCTGCTGGCGCGGTATTGTTCTATGATCTGATATGAGCGAGAGGAAACCAATTGACTGATACCGATACCATCAAGGTCGAACCGGCGAAATGGCGACGAAGTTCAACATTTTGTAGTGTGTTGTTTGGCAATGCACATTGACTGCTTCTGCACATGTGGTCCCCTGGTAGCTCATAATATTGTGTAAATGCTATTAACTGCTCCACATTTGTTGTAATATATACTTTTTTTCTTTCTAACACATTGCTTTTGCAATATATTTTTATTATTTATTTTGTTAACGTATCATTTATTAATAATTGTAATTATTTATTTTACTTGCTTTTATTTATATAGCCTCTTTTATATAATGTGAATGTGAGAACACTGTAGACTCCGCGAATTCTTAGGTTACTTTTTATTATGATTATTGTACTTTTTAGTACAATATTGACCAGTCTACACTGTCCTTACATAATATCTACTTATGCTGTAATATGGAAATAATGTAACAATTTTTTTTTTAAAAAGAGTAACCATGGAGTTTCTTGCCGGTTCTTCTCCATAGGAAACGACCAATCTGGAACCGTGCACTAGCTTCTGACGTTTTATAAGTGCCCATGTAGGCCTATGTGAAATAAAAAACTTTTGAGTTTGACTTTGTTGGTTTCCGCAAGCCCATTAGGGAGAATGCGAAACAAGGACACATGTGGCTAACTTGTAAGGGATCAAGAAGCGCCTGCGGACACTAAAATAAGATGGCCAAGGGCGCTATGTCCGCAGTCGCCTCACGATTTAGCCCGTATAACATTTGTTAGTTGGTCGGGCCATGGGAAGGTAGAGGGAGTGTTTTATGATTATGACGTAAATAAAACTCCGAGGTGAAGATAGGATTTCTTGCGGAACTTCCGCAGTAACGGAGGCGGAGGAGAAGTTCCGTTACAACTCTAATCTCTAGAAACAAACATACACACACACACACGACCATATTTTCGCTTTTATAATAATAATGTGATTGAAGTAAATAGATAATTTGTTTTGAATTTAGACAGAGTTTAGGGGTTCCGTAAGTCCGAAGGGTTCCGTACCGGCCGTAGCAAAAAAAACTGGGCAATTGCGAGTCGTACTCGCGCACCGAGAGTCCCGTACAAACTTACATATGAAAACAGTTCGATTCCCGAATTGAGTTATGACGATTTTTCCGAATTGTAAAATGTTTTTTTTTTGTGATGTAACTACAAATTTAGTTTACAGATTTTTCCTATACTTGTGCTATGAGACCTTGTGTCATGCCAAATTTCAGGATTCTAGGTCAACGGGAAGTACCTTATGAATTTTGATTCCTTTGAGAGTGTCGAAATACACGATTTTTGCGACATAAACGGCCGTATCTTTTTTTCGTTAACTGAAGTTTGATTTTTTCACAGCTTCAAGGGACCGCAGACATTAGTAAATGGTTTTAATTTCAACTCGATACCACCACGCGTTCCCGATATAAAGAGTCTTGACATACAGACAGACTGACGACCAAGTGATCCTATAACGGTTCCGTTTTTTCCTTTTGAGGTACGGAACCCTAAAAAAAACGTACAATAGATTCGTGTACAAAAAAATTGTACTGACATGATAACAACAACAATGAATAGATAAAATATATTGCTAATTACATCACAGAGCCATACTATTGATTAGATATGGACAAGATACAACAATTCTAATCTCAAATATCTATACTCTATACATATATATACAGGGTTATTTGTAAAACACCGGCAACCTCTCAGCACTATGTTGAGAACATCATAAACAACAATTTTTGTTCTATAACTTTTCAAAATTGATCATATATTGGTTCCTTAGATTTTCAAACAAAAAAAAGAATATTTAAATAGAACGTTCTAAATGTTACGAAGTCTATGAGAAGCAAGCGATAGTACAATAGCGGAGGGGAGCGGGGAGTGCTCGGGGGGCGTAGGTAGGTACAGCAAAATACAGAGTTGAAATGTGTTAGATAGAAACATGAAATCTTGAAGGTTTGTTTTTGTTAAATGTATTATGTTTTGTAAAAAGTCATAGAACAAAAGTTGTTGTTTATGATGTAAGTAATATAGTCCTGCAAGGTTGTTGGTGTTTTAAAAATAACCCTGTATATATCTCTGTATATATATATATATATATAATATTTATATATTGTCTTATAAATGTAACAGCTATATCTATGTATATGTATATAATTTTAATCTAATATTTACATTATTAATTTGCAGTACACCGCGGACTACCCCCCTTTTTTCTATTTCAAATTCTTACATTCCACCCTAAGGTTGTCTGGTAGATCTCGCGCCCTTCGGCGGAGCGAGAGGGTGTGGCAGACTTTTACTGACAAAAAACCCACTCCTGTTTCATCTTTGCTTTCGACCCAGGACCTCGGGTTTAACTTTCACCCTACCCGTGGCCCCAGCAGGCTTTGACCCTGCTGGGCCCCTACGGTTCGCTGACATCTCCTTGAGGCGCTCGTGGAACAATACGCGTCGTTGACGACTTGGGCTCGGTCCGGATGGTTACCGGACGTAACCATTGCTCGCCATCCGCAAACTCGCGCCAACGGTATCCGGAAATCGGGATCGGGATCCGGCGGCTGGGGCGTGAGAGCCGCTCCCTCGCGCGTGCACGTGCAGCCTCAACGCAAAGGCTAGTATTACTGCTTCGCAGAAGAAGATTACCGCCTGCCACTCCTCCTCGCTTCGGACCATGGCCTGTACCAAGGTCCGTTAGACACGCCCTCCTGGTCCGCCCAAAGTCGGGAGAAGTCTTTAGACGATTGCCCATTCGTAGTAGATGGGAATTTGTAAATCCCAGCACTTAAGGCTCTTTCGTAACGCAAGATTTTCTAAATAGTGCGGAAATCAGACTCCGACAGATATGGTTTTTTTTTTTTATTTATTTTTTTTAGGTGGGAAAATCATCTAATGACAAATCCCGCCTTTGGGCGAAGCGGGAGATAGTGTCAGTCTTTTACTGACTAAAAACCCACTCCTGTTCCTTCTTTGCCTTCATCCCGGGGCCCCGTGCTTCGCTTTCACACTACCCGTGGCCCGACAGATATGGTTAACTCACTTGTCATCCCAAGTAAAATTCTTCATATGTACAATGTGGGGGTGCGTGAGGGTCTTCAGGAGTCGTATCTCCGTGATCAGGTTGTCCACTGCCGAACCGGAGTACTTTACGCGGGACTTGTCCACGCATTTTATGGCTACTATCGAGCGGGCTCCGACCTGTGGAAAATTAAATAGATTAATAAACATGAATAAAAATATGTATACAACGTGTTTTTTTCAATATCCCACAACTCTAGGGTATGAATGAGACCATATCGAAGAAGCAACTGGTATATGAATTATTTTTCAATTGTATTTTTTTTTGTTTTCATTTTCAATACAAAATAATTCGATAAATTCACAATTATTTATGTAAAACACCCTTACGTGAAATGTGTCAGCGTAAATATGTAATGTCATTTATTAATTTGCAATCTACTTAAAAACTAAAGATTTGTCATACGAGTGTCAATTTTTGACTTTAATTAATTATGATTGATGATATTTTCGAAACCATGCATTTTTGGATCACATATTCTAGTACTTTTAGTATTATTGTTCCATATAGAATATGAATTTTGAGTTATGGGATATCAAAAACAACACACAAGCGAAATACCACTCACTGATTGATCACGGAATTTTAGAAACTATAACACCTACAAACTTAAAATATGACAGGTAGGTTCCTTATAGAGTGTAGACGTCCGCTAAGAACGGATTTTACGAAACTCCACCCCGAAGGGGGTACAGCGGGGGTTGGAAGTTTGTATAGAGAAATCGACTTTTACGTGAGCGAAACCGCTGGCAGAAACTAGTGAATGATAAGATTTTACGAACAGTTAAGGATTGTAATCCCCTGCCGGAGTCTGTGTTTCCTGATAGCTACAACCTAGGGGTCTTTAAGTCAGGAGTGCATAGGTTACTTCTAGGCAAGCGTGCTCCATCGTAGGACATCATCGCTTACCATCAGGTGAGATAGTGGTCAAACGCGAGCCTGTCAATAATAATAAAAAATATTATATTTATTTCGGCTGGCTCCCCGACTGCAACTTCCAGCCACCTTAAACGTGAGCTTGCGGACGACGATCAATGGGTAGCTCGCCGTCTGGCCGTCCTGTCCGAGTACGAGTCGTCGACGGCGCATAGTGTTCCACGCACGCCTCAAAGAGATGTCAGCAAAACCTTAGAGGCCCAGCAGGGTCGAAGCGTATTGAAAACCCGGGGTCCTGGGACGCTAGGCAAAGAAGGATCGTTGATGTGAGGTTTTAGTCAATAAAAGTCTGACCCGCTCTCCCGCTCTGCTCTAGAGCGCAAGAAGTCCTTGGATGATTAACCACCTAAAAAAAAACTCATAACACAGGACTAAGAAATATGATAGTAATACATGTAGGCTTCTTTTGAAGTTAGGTATTTATTAGTTTCCTCGTGTTTTGTATTTTCTGTAATATAACTACACTTCTATATATATAAAAGAAAGTCGTGTTAGTTACACCACTTATAACTCAAGAACGGCAGAACAGATTTGGGTGAAAATTGGTAGGGAGGTAGCTTAGAGCCAGGAGACGGACATAAGACTTTTTATCCCGTAGAGTAGGGTAGAGTAGGGTAGAGTAAGGTAGAGTAGTGTTGAGTAGTGTTGAGTAGGGTAGAGTAGGGTAGAGTAGGGTAGAGTAGGGTAGAGTAGGGTAGAGTAGGGTAGAGTAGGGTAGAGTAGGGTAGAGTAGGGTATAGTAGGGTAGAGTAGGGTAGAGTAGGGTAGAGTAGGGTAGAGTAGGGTAGAGTAGGGTAGAGTAGGGTAGAGTAGGGTAGAGTAGAGTAGAGTAGGGTAGAGTAGGGTAGAGTAGGGTATAGTAGGGTAGAGTAGGGTAGAGTAGGGTAGAGTAGAGTAGAGTAGGGTAGAGTAAGGTAGAGTAGTGTTGAGTAGGGTAGAGTAGAGTAGAGTAGGGTAGAGTAGGGTAGAGTAAGGTAGAGTAGTGTTGAGTAGGGTAGGGTAGAGTAGAGTAGGGTAGAGTAGGGTAGAGTAGGGTAGAGTAGAGTAGAGTAGGGTAGAGTAGGGTAGAGTAGGGTATAGTAGGGTAGAGTAGGGTAGAGTAGAATATAGTAGTCCGTTGATGGGAGCGAAGCCGCGGGTAAAAGCTAGTATAACCATAAAAGCTAATAAAAAACATTTTGGGGTATTGTGTGATAGTTGTGGAATATTATTATTATATCCACCATGTACCAGCGGAGCAACACTATACTTCTGGTGGTAATAATAATATGGTTAAATCTTAACTTAAAAATATGTATGTATCCTGTAACGACACCAACACACTCATCATCATCATCATCATCATTTCAACCGAAAGAAGTCCACTGCTGGACATAGGCCGCCCCCAAGCGACGCGACAACAACCGATCCTGTGCATCTCGCATCCACCGCACACCTGCAACTCTCACCCACTATATGGAAATATTATAAAACCTATCTACTTACATAAACTCTTTCATAATCATAATCATTTATTTTGTTTGTAAAACCATAGGTATTACAGAGGGTGGTATAAATTCACAGTGCGCTATGTTTTGCCGAATATTGGCATACAAACTTAAAGTACCTAAATCTCAGCATGCAGCTGCATAGTAACAAATATTTAAAATCATAATATAATATCAAACAATTAAATAGTACTTCCAAAAAAAAATAATTATAAAACAGAAAAATCTTTCTACATCATTTTATGTGAACTATCATATTTCTAAATGAGAAATAAAATTCTTTAAACCCATGCACTATATTATATTAATACCTATAAGATGTGACACATTGTGACACAACAGGCTCATACTGAGGAATTCCTAAATGAAATTCCTAATCATTTGAAAATGTTCTAGATTCTACATAGTTTTCATCGTGAGTTTTTACCTAATATCACCTTAAAATACTCATAAGCGTGTTATTTGTTCACGACACAGTAGTATTTGTCTCCCAAAGATAATATTATTAAATAAATAAAACTTCAAATGTTTACATAGAAACAATGAATATTACAAAATAATTTATTTACCTTTGTGTAAGCTTTATAGACCGTTGAATAGCTCCCAGAGCCCAACTTTTCAGTCACCACATATCCGTCTATTTTAGGGAAAGCCATTTCGTAGAATAATTACCAATTATCGATAAGTTTTCCTCATTTTTTTCAAATAATTTCACGAAGTTTGATAATGAAAACGTCATTTATGTCAATTGATAATTTGACTGACATTGACAGTTCTTGACAGATGACAGACAGTCCAGCCCTGCGTTCAAAAATAACCAGAGTAGGGTAGGGTATTTACTCTAACCGTTCAAAAATGCTTCGAGTTGCAACGAGTAGCTACCCTAGAGTTAACCCAACTAACTCTAACTCCGAGCAGAGTAGGTTACACTTAAAAAAAGATAGCTTGATCTCTGGGACAGCTGTCAGTAAAATCGCGCCTATGAATTTCTGAATTTAACAGTACGGACAAACGTAACGTACCAGTCAATGTCATACTTACGTATGCTGAGGTAATTAGTGATGATCGATGAATCATCGTGACCACAGACTATAAACTATCGATATTTTTTATAAAACTTAATTCAAAATTAATTTATCATTTAATTTTATTGTATTTTTTTTTAAATAACATTATTTACAATAGTGTGTAAATAATGTCGCGGGTTCGATCCCCGCTCAGTGCAAATATTTGTATGCATGAATATGGGTTTTTGCACTGGTCAGGTCGTGCCTCGGAAAGCACGTTAAGCCGTCGGTCCCGGCTGCCATACGAACATCTAATGGCAGTCGTTACGGGTTGTTGGAGCCCTCAAAAGTCCAACAATTGATCATAATGCAAAACTTCAATATCACCTTTGGGTTGTGGAGGTCAGATGGCAATCGCTTCACGGAAAATATCGAAGTTTACCCAAATCAGCAGTTAGACTGGTAAAAGCGGACCCCAGACTCCAAGCTGAAAAGCTTCGGATGCGACTGGGATTAACGCTAAGATGAAGAAGACATATAAATATATAATTATTGCATCGATAAGTAAGAAACGCCGAAAATTACTATCGATATTTTTTCTGTATCATAACAGCTCTAGGAATGTCAGTTTGACAAATGTCGCAGAGATCAAGCTATGTTTTTTCAAGTATAGTGTAAGCGGCAGGAATGACAGTTGCTTGGCATTGACAGTTGAACTCTATGTTCGCGTTCAAAAATGCGAGCCTAGATTATCTACACTGGTGATGTCATTGGAGTTAACTCTAACCTCATTTTTGAACGCAGTGCAGTGTTTTAAGTATATAGTATTATTGTTGAATGGTAGTAATTTTCTATTTCTACATTTTTCTTTTATTTGGCTGGAATTATTTTACTCTAAGTAAATTACACGGGGATTTTTTTTTTAACTCATTAGCTATATTAGGGTAATGTTGGCGTGCTTTCAATAATTTATTCAACTAGATTTTACTTTGAGCCAATCAGTAGTTTGGACCACACCACACGTTCTTCTTCTTCTTTTCGATTCGATGGTAAACTCGTCAAACTTTTTGGGCCCAATAGGTGGCTACATTAATAGCAGCATCAGGTATACAGCTGTATTTACCCGACTACGGCAAAGCCAAAGGAGGGTTATGATTTTGACAGGCTATGTATGTATGTTTGAATGTATGTTTGTGAGTATGTTCATCTGTTCCCTCATAGCTCCTGGGTCCCAAATCTGCTATTTTTATAAATTCGTCATTCCGACACGATCCCATTGTCATTTTGCTAAAAGTTCTTAATCTGATAATTCATAATAGTCAATCATTGATCGGTCAACGATCTTGTGGTAGAATGACAATATCGAGCTGTCTCGAAAGAAATTAAAAGCAATGACTGCACAATGATGTTCTAATGGTAGGTAATTGATCAAAGGAACTGTGAAAATTTTGGCAGTTATCCGCATGCGTCATTGTCATTATGTACGAGATTACCATTCTATGCCATTTCTTTCAATAGAGTTTCAGTGGTTGACCATTGGAAAGTCATAATGATGCCATTATATTAGTGGATTACCAAACTTGTCAAAATCAACAATTATAAAATCAATGATAGACCATTCTGACACTATTGTAATAGCAGACTTGAGGCCAGGATCTAGTTATTGGAACTTGACATATGAGGTATCGTTAGAACCGTCTTAATTGTCCGCTGAACATAGGGTACGTAGCGTGTTACAAAACTCGATATGGCGCCCTCTAGCGGACAAAAGTAATGTGTTAAAAAATAAAAATGGTGATAAATACGTCGTGTTTGGTATCATTTGAAAGGGCTTCACTTACATGCCAAAATATATAATATAGAAGCTCAGTGATTTACCACCAAAACCGTTAAAAAAAAAGTAAAACACTAAAACCCGACTACGACAAAAAAAACGACCCTGAAAAAATATGAAATAAGATTTTCAGGATGCTAAAATAAACAACTATTTACTATAGGTAACTAGAAAAACAAGAACTGAACAAAAAGAAAAGCCGCAGGCACATGTTATTAAAGTGTTTCGGTTGGTACCTATAACGTGTGACTGCGGCTTTTCTTTTTGTTCTGTTCCTGTTTTTCTATTAACCTTGTTTATTTCAGCATCCTGAAAATCTTGTTTCATATTTTTTTAGCGTCGTATTTTTGTTGTAGTTTTTTTTTTATTCTTGATAGGTTCGCGCTTGTCCGCCATCTCACCTGATGGAAAGCAACGATGCGTTCGACGATGGAACGCGCTTACCTAGAAGTAACCTATTCACTCTTGACTTAAAGATTCCCGGTTTGTATCTATCAGGAAACACAGATTCCGGCAAGGAATTCCACTCCTTATTAGTCGTCGTTTTAAATATAGGTACACCTTAGATGTCCCTTAGAAAGATTAGATGTCGGATTTTCAACCTTGTTCCTACTTGTAGCGACTTATAAATATATGTTAATGACAGAGCCTACAAACTTACATCTGCTTCCTAACATACTATAAACCAAATAACAGCAATAACATTGTATGTCTATTACAGAGTCCATAATCAAAATGTTCAGATTGTTTGTCACATAAAAAGTGGAACTTGTCAAACTCCAATTACGAAGGGATCGTGCACAGAATATTAAATCAGGGACCGTACAACCCCGATTAAGAGTTAAGTCTTTGAAAGGGTAAGCCTTTTATGAGGTTACCTTTATCATGATGTAACACCATGAATGGGTTTTAGGCTTGAACCCATTAAAAGGGTTATCTTTTCAATATGGATAACCCATTGATTGGGTTCTATACTGGAACCCCAGTGAAAGGGTTACATTAACGTTATGATAACCCATTGAATGGGTTCTTTACTTGAAACCCATTGAAAGGGTTACCCTTACGTCAAGATAACCTATATAGTGAAGGTAAGGGTTTTCTTTAGGTTATCATATTATTATGGTTTTTCGATAAGGTTGTGCTAAGTAGGTGCTGGATGAACACACACACCATCGCTAGCGTACTGGCTTTATTTCACTAGACATTGCAGATTTGTAGACGAAACACGTGTTGCCTATAATATTTAGATACTCTCATATTAAGGTGTGTGTCTTGAACTCCCGTATTTGCGACAATTGTTGTCTTGTGTGACCCGTGTTAGCAGTTTTTCTGTAGTCAATTGAATGAACAATTTTTACGTTTAGTGACCAATATTCTATCTGTGACACAAATCACAAATGATCAATCAGTCAATAATCAAGTGAAAGTATATTATTATACCTACGTACATTGTTGTGCATTGTACGGTGTATCTATAACCTACCTACTTGCCAATTTAAGGGATGACCAGACGTTTGCAAACTAGCGTTCCGACCAAGGTGACCTTGGTTTATGTGTTTGGTTTGTGTTGCCGCTACATGGATATAAAGCACGCGCCAAAACGTTTGGTGGTTGGGAAAACGCATCTTCCAACCAAGGGCGTTGAAAGTCATGGATTACTAAACTGCTGTCTACACGGATTGAAACTAATACGGCCACCTCGGTTGGAACGTTGGTTTACAACCGTCTGGCCACCCCTTAACTAAATTACTACTACTTACGTACTAAAAACAATTATCTGAATGTTCGTTTCGAATTCATAGCTACATTATATTATTTATAAGTCTATCATATCGCTACCTACCTATTGCTACCTTGGCGAGCTCGGAGCCTCTGGGGACTTCCGCATGAGGGGCACCGTAAGCAGGGCCCGAATGCTGGAGGTTCCTGGTGCGTCCAGTGGTCCTGCCGTGGATACCATGGCCGCAACGATCAGGGCGTCCCTGGACGCGGAAGAGGCCCGAGTGTCCAGGCCCACCAAGTGCATTGATATGCGCATCATGGGCTTGGATTACTCCGTCAAGGTGGACGAGGTGGTGGCCGCAATCGTAAAGTCCAGCCTTTAGGTTCACTGCCGAACAGCTTCGGGTGAGCACCATCCGCGCTGACAGCACGGGCATGCGAGCCGTGACGGTAAGCTGTCCCGTGTCGGTGGCCAAAACCATTACTGGGGAAGGCTGACGGCTACTAGTAGGCTGGGTTTCCGCGCAGATAAAACTACTGGAGCCCAGACCTCTGCGAGGTTGGAGTGTAGCCTTAGGGGCGCTATGGCGAGGGACGTAGAAATTTTTTCAAAAACATTTTTTTTTTTCGAATTGATACCATACGCTTATAGGCACCATGAGTGTCGGCGACGAGGGTCCCTTGCCGGCACCAGGGCGCAAGTAGTGGTCGAGACCACCTAGCACGCAAGTAGTTTTTATCATGTTTTATTATGTTTAGGATAGGATGTTTTCACTTATTTGATGTTTATTTGGATTAATTAGCTATTATCTCATTAGGTTTAATTGTTAAAGACTGAGTTTTGCTAATATAAGTGTGTAAATAAGTAGCATCTAACGTATTTTTAAAGATTTTTATATTTTGTTATGAATGTAGATTATTGTCTTTAATCTATTTGTAATTAGCACCTTCACTAATTAGTAAGGTCGGGAATAGCGATACGTATAAGATTCCTATAAGAGTTTACAAGAAAACGCGATCTTGATGAAGAAATCGGTGAATTTATGTTTGTTAAATTGATAAGGATTTAACTTGAGTTATTACTTGTTGATAAGAGTCTATTGCTGTTAATTAGTGTTTTTTAGCCTAATAGAAACTATTACTAACGATAGATCTCGATTTGCAAGGATTTAGAATAAGTTGCAAATTTAATATGTTTACGATCTTTTACGTAATTAGAATTTGATAATGACAATTTTTATTTGATGAGTAATTAGCAAGACCAATTAGTTAGGATCCGTCTAGAAAATAATGTTGTAACAAGTAGAATCCTAATTAGAATCTTTTTGGAGAAGATATGAGATGTTTTGTGTTCACGAATGTGGTCGAACTAGAATATTTTGTAGTTTATGTTCTAGAAACTTTTTTATGTTAAGATATATGTCATATATTATTGTTTTATGTGAAAGACATTCTGACCGACATTTTGATGTGCATATTGTCATGGTTTTATGTGAAAATAAATAAAATACAGCGTCGGAAAGGGTTCGGCTGAGGCAAAATTGTAAGTAAATTAGAGTCAAAATACACGGTTCCCGCTAACAGAACTTAGCGGGGCCGTTTTTCGGTCCGATGTCAGTCGAAAACGTGCCACCGAAGAGGCAAGAACACTTAGGAAAAAAGCTTCGAGCCGAACCCCGAAGAACCCTTTTCATGTCGAAAACGTGTTTTATTTGGTGTCCACTCTGAGGTCCTCCTACGTGTTCCGTCGTCATCGTCGAAAATACGCATTCAGGGGTGCGTGGTGGCGTACGTGACCAGCGACGAATAAGGCAGCGTACGTCAATAATCGGGTTGAACTGTCCCGAGGGCTCGGTAGCTGCAGGGTCAACTACCCGCTACCGTCACCGCCTCCTAACAGGGGCTAGTCCGCCACAATGAGCCGTACAGAAAAAAAATTTGGTCTAGTGGTGGCTCTAGTAGCAAAGTATGAGACGATGAAAAAAACCCACGTAATATTGAAAAAAAATTATACGTGTCGGACGACTTTTACCTCGAGTACGCTTATGGGCTTATAAAATGCTTTAGGTCCAAAATTGTATAGCTCGGATAAAAACTGGAATAACAATTTACCTAAGTTTTTGCTTAGGACGAGACAATTTATACAGTGACTCAGGGGCGTAGTTTAGGGGAGGGCGGTGGGGGGCGACATACGAAAAGGGGCCGTTTTATTATGATTTTATAGAAACTAAAAACAAAACTGCGAAAGAAATAAATTAGTAAAAAATTAATAAAAAACCACTAAAACAAACTAAAATTAAAAACTAACAAAACGAAAATAAAAAGAAACAAACACTAAATAATATCAAATTACAACAACAAATTACAACAAACTACAACGAATTATAACGACAGCAAAAACTTTGGATCGCCCGAGTATTGAGAATTCCCAATAATTCGCGTATTTTTAGCATAGTTGAGGTAGGGTCGAAACTTTACCGTAACGAGAGCCACTTGTTATGGAAAAATTTTACAAGTCCCAAAAACTTTTTTTACCAAAAATTTTTTTTTTGCACTGCTCATGGTGCCTATACGCGTATGGTACCAATGCGAAAAAAACAATTTTTTTTCGAAAAATTTTGTCACAAAAATTTTTTTAACCAAAAAATTTTTTTTTCGGTTTCTTTGCTTCTCATAGCGCCCCTAAGGATATACTCCTAAAAATCCGCCCCTAAGTCTACCCACTGACCCTCTGCGGTGCTATCGCTGCCACGTGGGGGCCTGTTGCGCCGCGGAGGTGAACCGCAGTGACCGCTGCTTCCAGTGCGGTCAGCCCGGTCACAAAGCGGTGAGTGCTGTGCAACGCCACACTGTTACGCATGTGCGGCGGCAGGCAAGTCGGCCGACCATTGGGCTGGGAGAAGGTCCTGCGACCCCCCCGCCAAGGCCAAGAGCAAGGTCCGGAGGCCCATCCACCCTGATGTCCTCACCGCCGCAGCCTCGACTTTAGCTGCCGCCGCTATCGCCGCTGCAACCCCCGCGGCAGGGCCTTCACGTGGGGTTCGGGAGGAGACTGTAATGGACTGTCAATAACGGCTCCATTACGTCTCCTCCAGGCGAATATCAACCACTGCGCCCCCGCTCAGGATCTATTGCTCCAGAGCATGGCGCAGTTGTCGATCAACATCGCCGTGGTCTCCGAGCCATGGAACCAGCCACACAATAGCAGGAACTATGTCCTGCCCAGAGGAGACTGGGTGCAGGACCTGAACGGCTCAGTGATCCAAATTTCCTCAGCTGCCGCCGGTAGTCTGTCCTTCGATGCCGTCACGAGAGGACGGGATTGCGTGGCAGCACGGTTCGGGGACATTGCAGTGGTAGGCGTCTACCTGTCCCCGAACAGAACTCTCGCCGATCTCTACATCTCCCTTATGGAGCTGAATGACGCCATCGCTGGGTTTGGTTCCCTCCCCGTGGTCGTTTGTGGGGACTTCAATGCCAAGAACTTGGCTTGGGGTTCCCGGTACACGAACCAACGGGGTCGGATGGTGGAGGACTGGGCTCTGGAGACAGGCCTGGTCGTCCTAAACCGGGGTTCTGTCTCCACATGCGTGCGGATGCAGGGCGAGTCAGTGGTGGACATATCGTTCGCCAGCCCTGCTCTGTCACCGGGTGTCGTCGACTGGCGCGTCATGGAGGGGGTGGAGACGTACTCAGACCACCAGTACATCCGGTTTGACATCTCCGCCCAGACCTCGACCGCGCCGGCCCAACAGACCCGGTGCGGTCCGCATTGGGCGCTGAAACAGCTAGACCAGGAGCTCCTAGAAGCCGCGATGGTACAGGCCTGGATGCAAGCACCAGACAGGCCTGTCGACATCGACGTCGAGGCAGAGTGGTTCCGGGAGGCCATGTCGCAAATCTGCGACGTGGCAATGCCTCGAGTCCGGCCAGGACGTGCCCGGCGCCAGGTGTACTAGTGATCGCCGGAGATTGCGGCACTGCGCAATGCGTGCAATGCCGCGCTGCGCCGGTACGCCAGACACTGCAGTCGCCGCATCCGCCCGCCGGATGCGGAGGCCAGAGAGGCGGAGCTGTACGAGGGGTACAGAGTGGCGAAGCGCACCCTCCGGGCAGAAATAAAGCGGGCCAAGTTGGAGGCTCGCAATGTGTGGCTGGGGACTCTGAACGGAGACCCGTGGGGACGCCCCAACAAGGTGGTGCGGGAAAAACTCCTCTGGGCTCCCCAGGTTCCCACCAGGTTGTGGAGGGTGTGGTGAATACTCTGTTCCCTGCGCGAGGGGAACACTCTCCTCGCTCATGGCTCCGCCACCAGCGGTTTCTAACGCGGATCACGATGGCGACGGCGACGACAATTCTCTAGAGGTGACCGAGGTAGAGAGAGAGGTGAGTGTGGTGGTATGAAGGCTGAGTGCCAAGAATACCAACCCAGGACCCGACGACTTGCCTGGGAAAGCCTGGGTCCTGGCCATGGTGGCTCTCGGTTCTCGATTAAGAGGGCTCTTCAGCGCATTTATGGAGAGGGGCCAGTTCCCACTTCGCTGAAAGACAGGGAAACTGGTCCTTATCGCGAAGCCGGTGGACTCTCCGTCCACGTATCGGCCCATTGTGCTGCTCGACGAGGTGGGCAAGCTCTTTGAAAGAGTAATTGCAGACCGCTTCGTCGCATACCTAGCACGAACGGGGCCGAACCTTGCGGACGGCCAGTTCGGCATTCGCAGGAGGCGCTCCACGGTGGATACAAATCATGCGCGTGCGAGCCCTCACGACAGGGCAGGCGGTGTCCCAGGACAGGTGTGTCGTGGTGGTGTCTTTGGACATCGCCAATACCTTCAACTCCCTGTCCTGGTATCACCGGGTGCCCGACTACCTCTGTCGTGTGATCGAGGCCTACCTGTCGGACAGGTACATCATCTACCCTGGTCACCAGGGAGAGCGGAAACGGCGAGAGATGTGCGGTGTTCTGCAGGGGTCGGTACTAAGACTGCCCTTGTGGAACATCGGGTACGACCAAGTGCTGTACGGCGACCTCCCTGACGGGGTTAGCGTGGTCTGCTACGCAGACGACAAACTGGTCCTGGCACAGGGAGAGTCGTACCAGGCGGCGGTTGAATTAGCGACACGCGGGGTTGCGATAGTCGTTGATAGGATCCAGCAGTTGGGACTTGAGGTGGCGCTGCACAAGTCCGAGGCCATGTGTTTTCACGGTCCTCGGAACGCGCTGCCTCAGCGTTTCCAACTAACGGTAGGAGGAATTTACATCGGCGTCGGGTCGACATTGAAGTACTTGGGACTCGTCCTCGACAGCCGGTGGAATTTCGAGGAGCACTTCCGACTTTTGGTTCCCAAACTGAATCGGACTGGGGCTGCCCTCAAGCGGCTCCTGCACAACCTCGGGGGTCCAGGCGCCTCCTCCCGGAGGCTCTACGCAAGCATCGTCCGGTCCATGGCCCTTTATGGGGCGCCAGTGTGGGCGCCGACACTGCGAAAGCGAACGGCGGCCCAGCTGAACGCTTGCCAGAGGGTCATGGCCATACGGATGGTACGGGGATACCGCACGATTTCCCGCGAAGCGGCGAGCCTCCTTACTGGCCAGCCACAATGGGATCTGGAGGCAAAAGTCCTTGCACGCATGCACAATTTGCGCGTGGAGATGCAACGCCGGGGCGAAACTCCGTTGTCACGACAAGTCGCGGCATGGCGGAAAGTGTTCCGGCGGGATCTCATGGCAGAATGGCGACAGCGATTATCGCAACCCGGTGCTGGGCACGCCAAAACTATGGCGGTAAGTCCTCTCTTTGAGGAGTGGCTGGAAAGGCAACACGGCCATCCTTACCTTCCGCATGACGCAGGTCCTCACCGGACATGGTAAGTTCGGAAGGTTCCTGCACCGGATTCGTGCGGAAAAAACGCCCGGGTGTCACCATTGCGTGGACCGCCCGGAGGACACGGTAGAGCACACGGTGGAGGTATGCCCCGCTTGGGAAGAACAACGCCGTGTCCTCGTGGGGGCGATCGGCGGCGGCGATCTCTCACGCCAGGCCTTAGTACAGGCCATGGTCCGGAGCGAGGAGGAGTGGCAGGCGGTCGCCTCCTTCTGCGAAGCAGTAATGCTAGCAAAGGAGGCGGCCGATCGCGTGAGTCAATGGTCCTCACGCCCCAACTGCCGCCGGGATTCCGATCCCGATTACCGGCCACCGTAGGCGAGGGTTTGCGGACGGCGAACAATAGGTAGCCCGCCGTCCGACCGTCCGGTAACCGTCCGGACCGAGCTCAAGTCGTCAACGGCGCGCACTGTTCCACGCGCGCCTCAGAAAGATGTCAGCAACTGTAGGGACCAGCAGGGTCGAAGCCTACTGGGGCCAAGGGTCTGGATTGAAGGATTCTGAAAGGAAGACTCAGCCCTGGTACGAAAGGCAACGAAGAAACAGGAGTGGGTTTTTAGTCAGTAAAAGTCTGACACTATCGCCCGCTCCGCCCAAGAGCGAGATTTGTCATAAGATAATTTTCCACCGAAAAAATAAAAAAAACCTACCTATTGCCCTTTTGAGTTTAGATTGATAAATTACGTAACATAAGTACCTAACTATTGTAAGGCTTTACAGTGTAGGCATTAACATTTAGCTAAAATAAAATAAATAACAAATAATTAAGTAAGTTGTCAGGATAACTAAGTATTAGAACATAACCTTTAAGAAATTTCCACATAAAGTACATTTACTTGTATTATTAGACGTCATGCATCATATAAATAATAGCCATGTACAGCGTCTCGTTTCATTTTTGGCATTTTTTAATATTAATTGTTCAAAATAATAAAAATAAAATCGCAGAAGCCGTCCGGATTCAAAAACTCAAACAACAAAAGTGACAATAAAATAGTAAACAAGTACAGACATGAAAAAATCATAATAATAAGTCATTTCGATATTCGGCCAGCAATGCTAAAAAGAACTTTATAGTACAAGCAATAATGATCATAGATCCCGATTTGCAAGGCTCTCGGAAAGTAACACAAAGGCGCCGCCGCTGACGCTTAACGCTTGCTATGCCATTTTGCAACGTATGCCTACCATTGTGAGATCATATTACATTGCTCCGAATGGGAATGTTACGCTGTTATCGTTTTCAAAACAGTTGAAAACGTAAGGAACCCTTTCCAACGACTTAATTTAAGTCGATCAAAAGTGTTACCCAAATCGTATGGGTTTTTGTTAACCTGTTTAGAAAAACCCTATCGAATACCCTTTCATTGAAAAACCTAAATGGTCCATTAAGCCGATCAAAAGTGTTACCCAAATCGTATGGGTTTTTGTTAACCTGTTTAGAAAAACCCTATCGAATACCCTTTCATTGAAAAACCTAAATGGTCCATTAAGCCATTCGAAAGGGTTACCTATGTCTTATGGGTTTTTCATTAACTGCTTAGAAAAACCCTGTCGAAAACCCTTTCAATGGGTAACCAAAATGGTCCCTGTATTAAATAGGGTCCGAATCCTCCAAATCGATAGACTCAACTCCATCACGTATTCCAAGGATCAAACGGTTTGAATGCAAGCTGATTTTGTAAGATTATCTGGTTTCTTTAAGAAAATAATTTAGATTAATTTGATAATTTCCTATCTATATCTTCTATACTTATAATAAATCTGTAGAAGTGAAAATTCTGTACATTGAAAATATCAAAAAAATAAATGGCAGGGGGTGTTACTAGACCGACACCGAACCCAAAAATGTGATTAAACATTTTTTTTGGTCTGTCTGTCTGTTTGTTCAGGCATCACGCAAAAACTACCGGTTCGATTACGATGAAACTTGGTATAATTATTCTTTAATATCCTGAGCATCACACTGGGTACTTTTTATCCCGGAAAAGTATATACAATAAAAAACCAACATAATATTGCGGTTCGATCCCTAGACCCGATTACTGTACCAACCGCAAATAATAAGTTTATCGTAGGTTACGTCATCCGCAGTGGAGTTCCCTAAGGGGCGCTGCAGACGGCTAAGATACTATAATATTTTATCTTAAGATACAATATTGCTCGGCATACAATTCAATAGATTGTCACACACGACGAAGATAATAAATAATATTTCATATTTTCGTATCTCAAAAAACCTAATAAAACCATTTTCGACTTCTACGCGGACGAAGTCGCGGGCAAAAGCTAGTGTCAAATAAATTAGATATACAAAATAAACAAATCAAAATAAATAAAAATACAAATGTCAAACACAATAGGCAAAGTAATACTTTGTTATGAGAAACTGTTTTAATTTCTTAATAAATACAAAAAATATATACATTATAATGAATACATATAGCAGTGGAGCAGTGGTAGCCGAGTGGTAACGGCCCCGACTTACGCGTTATAGATCGCGGATTCAAACCCAGCCAGGCACATTACTTTGTGTAATTTATTTCATCACCACTGCTCTCAAAACGGTGAAGGAAAACATTGTGAGGAAACCGGCATGTCCTAGAACCAAAAATTCGAAGACATCTGACATCCACCGACCCGCACTGGGCCCGCGTGGTGGATTAAGGCCCATTCCCTCTCCTAGGGAGGAGGCTTGAGTCCCAACAGTGGGAACATTACAAGGCCGACTAATGCTATGCTAAATACATATATTATTATCATCATCATCATTTCAGCCGATAGACGTCCACTGTTGGACATAGGCCTCCCCCAAATGTCGCCACAATGAACGGTCCTGTGCGTCTCGCGTTCATCGGATTCCCGCAACCTTCATCAGGTCATCAGTCCACCTTGTAAGGGGCCTTCCAACACTGCGACTTCCGGTACACGGTCAATCCACCCAGAACCTTTCGGCCCCAACGGCCATCTGTTCTGCGAGCAATGTACCTTGCCTATTACCACTTAAGTTTGGAGATTCTTCGTGCTATGTCAGCAACCTTAGTTCTCCTGTGGATATCTTCATTTCTGATTCGATCACGTAAGTAAACTCCGAGCATAGCCCTTTCCATTGCCCTTTGGGTGACTTTGAGCCTTCTGATGAGGCCCATTGTGAAAATATTCAATATCAAATACATATATACATATTATAATGATTACATTTGCTTTTTGGTAATTTATTATAAATTTTTATTGACTGATATAAAGTTATTATAGTGAAACCTATTTTTATGCGAGCAAAGTCGTTGGTAGAACCTAGTGTATTTACAAATAACAGAGCATACGGATTGTCATCACCCCGCGGGAAACGAAGCCATGTTATGCGTAATTTACGATTTCATTCCGATTTGAGGTGCAATAATGGCGGAATATATGCGACTATAAATTCCATTTATGCCTTTTTGATTGCCGTATCTTTGCTGCGTTTTTTTGTTGATTATCGTTTGCAGCCGACAGAATAAAGTACAGCCGGTAATTTTGTCAAAGGTGGGAAATCATAAAATAACTTCTCTCGCTCTGTGTGAGAGGGAGTGTCAGAGTTTTTAACCGACTTCTAAAAAAGGAGGAGGTTTTCAATTCGGATGTTTGTGTTTTTTTTTAATGTTTGTTCGCGCATAACTTCGTCGCTTGCCAACCGATTTGAAAAATTCTTTGTTCGTTGGAAAGGGTATACTTCCCAAATGGTCCCATAGTCACCAAGTCGGGATCTGATTATGGAATCTTGGCGAAATCCTCAAATATTATACGCAATCATATAGTGATTGTTGTTTATAGTTTGGTATTTTCATTGAGAACGTAACCATTTACAGTCAAAAAGTAACATTTGATGAAGTGAAACTGATGTAGAAGACCAAAAATGGTCAACGGAGCTTCTTACTCACATAGATATCACAATGAAGATAGTTAAGCGACTATGACCATACAAATAAATGAATGGTTCTGAATAGTTACGTTGAAAATGGTATCATCGAAGGGAACTGATGATGGTGATGGAGCCGGAAGGTAGGCACTGGAACTCCGTAAGTAATTAATCAATGTAACCTAGCCGTGTTTGGGCTTATTAGAACTGTCATGAGATGCACTTTGGATATAAGGTACTATCAAACTGATCTGATGATGGAGCCGGTAGGTGAAAGGTAGACACAGAAATTTCATAATAAAACAATGTAACCTAGCAGTGTTTGGGTTAATTGGAATTATCATGAGAAATAGGCACTCTGTTTATAAGTATATCGCAACTAAAAAGTGTGAAATAAAAAAACTTTACAAAAAAATCATAACCGAATTCACTTAAAAAAAAACACTAAAAGGATCAAAATAACTTTAATTTCGGAAGTCGGTGTAAAATAAGATACAAATAATATCGAGAAACACCGACTTCCGAAATTAAAGTTATTTTGATCCTTTTAGTGTTTTTTTTAGTGAAGTCGGTTATTATTTTTTTTTGTAAAAAGTTTTTTTTACTGACTAAAATCCTCTAGTGTTCTTTCACTGCAATCCAGAGCCACACTAATTCTTCTGAATATTCTTGTGGACGTCTTTCGGCTGAAATTATGGCGATGTTTCTTGTAGCCCTATAGGTATTTATTATTTGATATAAACTAGTGTTTGACTGCAATCCCACCTGATGGTAAGTAGTGATGCAATTGTTGATGGTCAGGCGCACTAGTTTACTAAGAACCTATTCACTCTAACCTTGAAGTTAAGATAAAATTATACTGTGTAAACGATTCAATATTAAAGAATCAAATATAAATTATTAAATATTATGATTATTGGTAGATATTATTGTAAGGTCTAATTAACCGCTCATTTACTTGGATATCGTGCTTCAGAAATATTATGCTATAACCACAAACTACCTGCGTATCTTTTTTTCTCCTTCTCTGTCAAATCCATCCAAAGGTTGTCTGTAAGAGATCGCTTTTAGCGATAAGACCGCCCATTGTGACACCCTATTAATGTTAATTTCCTAATGTAAATTGTATTTTTGGTGTACAATAAAGATCTATCTATCTATCTATCTATAATGTATTTAGAAATATATAAGTATGTTTATCAGTTGTCTAGTACTCATAACACAAGCTCTGCTTAGCTTGGGACTAGATGGCGTTTAGTGATAGTTGTTGAATATTAATATATTTACCATTTAGGTACATGTGGCGCAACACCATGTTTCTGGTGGTAATAATAATATGGTTAAATCTAAACTTAAAAATATGTATGTACCCTGTAACCTCACCAGCACACTAGATGCAAGTATTATAAAACCTACTTATATAAAATCGTTGTACGTCATTTTAAGTGAACTATAATAGTTCTAAACGATAAATAAAATTCTTTAAGCCTATATTATATGTATAAGATGTGACACACTATGACACAACAGTTTGGTATGAGCGTATATTATTATTGACTATAAGTTTCTGCTAGCGGCTTCACTCGCGTAAAAGTACGAAACGCACAAAACGTTTTGACACGAGCTCTGCTTAGCTTGGGACTAGACGCCGTTGTGTGGTAGTTGTGGAATATTATTGTTATTATTTTTATAGATTCTTAACCATTTACGTTTTACTAGGTTTAAATTTAAATTTAACTTATGGCTCTTTCTTTGTACTCCGTAATTAAACTTGCATTTACAAAGTGCAAATGTATGGTGCAACCATTGGCTCCTAAAATTATATTTAAGTAGTAAAAGAAGTTTGAAAATAGTCCATAAAAAATAAAACAACTCTGTTCAAATATTTCTTCCAACTTCAAAAGCTTACAGTTACAGCTAGATGAAACTTACAAAATATTCCTCAGAGCTCTTTCAAAATAAAATTCAAACAGTTTAAGGTGTCAGAGAGAAAAATAGATCTAGCATCCATTTGTCGAGTTTTCCGCGTCTATTTCGACAGGAGCAAACAATTCTTCAACACTATTCCGTGAGGAGAGTGTAGCGAACAAAAGGATGTACATAAAACAAAAAACAGATCCGTAACCATAAATAATAGAGCAGGCCTGCAGTGATGTTTCTGCAGATTTTTTTGTTTGTTGCGGTAATCTGCAGAAACATCACTGATTTGTATTTTATTTTATAGTTGTAAAGGATTTTTTTTTAAATAACTTTTTTCACAAGGTTTTTCTGTTAAGAAAGAAGAGAAAAAAAAGAGGGTTTTTCTTTTTCCACAAGGTGGACCGATGACCTGGTGAGGGTCGCGGGAATCCGATGGATGCGAGACGCACAGGACCAGTCATTGTGGCGGCATTTGGGGGAGGCCTATGTCCAGCAGTGGACGTTTTTCGGCTGAAATGATGATGATGATGAACTTTTTTAACCCGTCGTGCGTGGGGTGTATTATTATTACGTAATTGCGCGTTTTTACGTAAATCACCAAAAAAAGTAAAAAATAAACAAAAAAAAAAACTTTTTCTGGATTTTTCTAGGAAAAACAAAGATATAAAAACAAAAATTTTTGGCTAAAAAAATTCGTACAAACGTGTGTACAAAACGTCAATTAAGCGTTTTTCAAGGTCATTCAAGTTGTACAGACGTATGTACAATCGGCCTTCGAGGGGGAGGTCTATAGCAGCTAAACGCGAGTTTTATAATGCGCAAATTTATGTGATATAGTGTAGTAAATAGAATTAATATATATTGTTAGTAGTAGATAGTAGTTGATAGATAGTGGTTTTTAGAGTTCCGTAACTCAAAAGGAAAAAACGGAACCCTTATGTCTGCCTGTCAAGACTCTTTATCTCGGGAACGTGTGAATGTATTAAGTTGAAACGACGCTTCGTCAAATCAAATCAAAAAGCATTTATTCCAAATAAACCATTTAAAGGCACTTTTACAATGTCAAGAAGTCAGTCAGAAAAATATAAATAAATGATGCTAATTGCACATTCTAAAGCGAAGATCTCTATGGAGAAGAATGTGCAAGAAACTCCATGGACACTCTTTTCAAACATGTTTTGTAATTACAAATATCTCTGTTACATGTTTCTTGTCGCTATCATGTGAGAACAATGTAAATAAAAATAAAAACTAAATATAGATATTAAAATAGCAACTGGCAGATAAGAGATGACCAGCCTCAACTGACAGCGCCCGTTCACGGACATGACGCTAATACTAGCACCACTCAGCTCAACCATTTTGAAGGGAACCGAATGATCCAACACTCTATCAACGTCTATAGAAAATAAATGTTAAAAGTGAAGATGGTTGGTTAAAATTAACCACGTTAGCCATTAGCTACTTATCCAGCCATTGTCTTCATTGTCGTTAGTAAAAATAAGCATAAAACATTAAACACAATAATTCTTACATTATAGGTATTTGGGAAGCTTACTTTTACCCCCGACTGTGCTTGCTTATGCGTGTAAGATTAATGGAAATGGAAACTGTGCTCAAGAGACTGGAAAATTTTTTTAAGCATTCGGAAAATGTATTTTTCCACAAGGTATTTGAATAGTTAAAAAGTTTAGGATATTAAAAATATGATACTTATAGTGGCTTATAATATATATATATACCTATTATTTTTTCATTAATAAGGTTTCATTAGTAATCCAGTGCCTTTAGCTCTAGCTGGAACGCCCATACCGATCTGCTCTGACTTTCGGTACCTCGGGTCACTCATCCAAGGGAATGGTGAGGTAGACCGGGACGTAACACATCGGATCAACGCAGGATGGATGAAATGGAGACAGGTCACGGGAACAACTTGTGACCCACGGATGCCCCTCAAGTTGAAGGGTAAAATCTACAAGTCCGTGATAAGGCCTGTCATACTGTATGGATCAGAATGTTGGGCTGTGAAAAAGACGGATGAAAAAAGATTGCATGTAGCGGAGATGAGAATGTTAAGATGGATGTGTGGTGTGACGAGAATGGATAAAGTGAGAAATGAATATATTAGGGGAAGTTTGAAAGTGGCGCCAGTGACTGAAAAGTTGAAGGGGAATCGTTTGTCTTGGTATGGTCATGTGAAGAGGAGGGATGAAACGCATGTTACTAAAAGAGTTATGAGTTTACATGTGGATGGATGGAGAGGAAGAGGGAGACCAAAGAAAAGATGGATGGATTGTGTGAAGAGTGATATGAAAGAAAAGGAAGTTAGTGATAGCATGACGAGTAACAGAGCAGAGTGGAAGAAAAAAACGTGTTGCGCCGACCCCAAATAACACGGGATAAGGGCAGGAAGATGATGATGATGATGATGAAGGTACACCAACTTGTTTACAAAATATTCTACATTAAATACTTAGAGGATGGTCCCGTGGCAGTGGTGGCCGAGTGGTAACGGCCCCGACTTACAAGTTGTAGGTCACGGGTTCAAACTTAGCCAGGCGCATTACTTTGTGTAATTTCACACCACTAACTGATGTTAGTGGTGTGAAATTACACAAAGTAATGACAGCAGTGCCAAAGTAATGACCGTGGTGAAGGAAGACATCGTGAGGAAACCGGCATGTACTAAATCCAAAAATTCGAAGACATGTGACATCCACCAATCCGCACTGGGCCCGCGTGGTGGATTACGGCCCAATCCCTCTCCTAGAGAGGAGGCCTGAGTCCCAGCAGTGGGAACATTATAAGACCGACTATGATAAGTATGGTCCCGTGTAAACAAATCGATTACCTATAGACATGCTTATAATTTACAGTGGTTATTTTAATTACAAAATCACATATTTATTATGTATAAATGAAATTAAATTGAGCAGTCAAAGAGCAACTGATAGAACACAGGTGTGGTTTTAGTCAGTAAAAGTCTGACACATCCTGTCACTCCGCTCTAGAGCTAGAGAAGTCATTAAATGATTTCCCACCTTAAAAATAAGCCCGCCAGCTAAGGGATTATTTTAAAGAGTTATCGAGGTCCAGCCCCCCTAGCCCAGTTACAACCGTTTCGTTTCGATTCTCTTTTCGTCGATCGCTTCGGCGTTGAAATAGAAATCGGAGGCGTAGCAGGCGTAGGCGTACTACGCCTTCGATTCCTTTATTCTGAGACTATCTCGACGCTCAGTCACGTAGTCAGAACGAAGGAATAGGAGGCGTGGCCGACTCAAGGCGATCAATGAAAAGAGAATCGAAACGAAACGGTTGTAACTTGGCTAGGAAGGCTGGAACGTAAAGGGCAACTGAAGAAACACGGGTGGGTTCTAGTCAATAAACATCTGACATGCCTTCTCGCTTCATCCAGAGCAGAAGGAGTTAATACATTGTATTGTAATATAATAATGACTCTCTGCACGTGTTAGTTTCGACTGTAAGTGCAGAGAGTACCTGTCATAAATAAATAAATAAATAAAACAAGTGCGAGTCGGACTCGCGCACTGAGGGTTCCGTACAAACTTACCTATGTAAACAGTTCGATTCCCGAATGGAGTCTCGACGAAATTTATTTTTTGTTATGACGCAACAACAAATTTACAGTTTTCAGATTTATTCGTATACCTGTGCTATAAGACTTTGCTTTATGCAAAATTTCAGGATTCTGGGTCAACGATAAGTATCCTATGAATTTTGATTTCCTCGAAAGGGTCGACATACACGTTTACTTGTTAATCTAAAATTATACAGCTTCAAGGGACCGCAGACCTAAGAATATGGTTTTAATTTCAAGACAGACGATAGGAGAGACGGACGGACAACAAAGTGATCCTATAAGGGTTCCGTTTTTCCTTTAGAGGTACGGTACCCTAAAAAGCTACTCCTGCACTGGTTCTCAAAACCATGTTCAGATTGCAAATAAAACGTGATTAAAATATCAAGTCATGGGTTCAAACCCAACCAGGCGCATTACTTTGTGTAATTTATTTCATCACCACTGCTCTCAAAACGGTGAAGGAAAACATCGTGAGGAAACCAGCTCATCCCAGAACTAAAAATTCGAAGGAATGCGACAATCACCAAATCGCACTGGGCCCGCGTGGTGGATTACGATTAGTGATGTAAGTGAAGAAGAGTCTTAACGGAAGCGAAAACGGAAATAGATGTCAAAAGTCAAGCTTTGCGGATGTGGAAGCGGAAGTGTTGATACTATGAAGAACGCACAATTTTATTTTTTTAAAACAACAGTAGATTTACGTCGTAATTACGTCACGAGGCGAGGTGATGCGTAGAATCAACTAAAAAAAAATATAACAATAAAGAAACTCGTTGCGTACCGGTCCCAACCTCCCCCCGCGCCTCTTCCGATGTGTCCCGTCGTTCACGCGCCTCCCTTTTCCACGCTCCTCGCTGTATTCTTCCGTTTAGAGTTCTGTTATAATTTTTGCGGAAGCAGAAACGGAAACGGAAGTGAAAAAGCTTGCGGAACTTCTGCAGAAGCGGAAGCAGAGTTCTGTTGTAATACTAATTACGGCCCATTCCCTCTCCTAGAGAGGAGGCCTGAGTCCCAGCAGTGGGAACATTATAAGGCTGATTATGCTATGCTACAAAATCAAGCTGTATAAACTTTGTTATCAAAAACTCGTATAAATCCAGAATTCTAAGTAACTTGTTAGTATTCTATCAACGAAAGTTGATTCCCGAGAGTTTTAACAAATAGTGTCGGTCTTAGGAGATGGCGAGCAGGGCAACCGCTAGGGGCCTCGCTCTTGTAGGGGCCTCACGCAACAATGAATAACAAGATAAAAAAATACTCTATTGCGTTAGGTTACCCTAAATGCGGTGCGATTGAGGAACGCGTTCATCATCATCATCATTTCAGTCGAAAGACGTCCAATGTTGGACATAGGCCTCCCCCAAATATCGCCACAATGACCGGTCCTGTGCGTCTTGCATCCATCGGATTCCCGCGACCCTCACTAGGTCATCAGTCTACCTTGTGGGAGGCCTTTCAACGCTGCGTCTTCTGGTACGTGATCGCTATTTCAGAATCTTTCGTCCCCATCGACCATCTGTTCTGCGAGCAATGTGCCCTGCCCACTGCCACTTAAGTTTGGCGATTCTTCGGGCTATGTCCGTAACTTTGCTTCTCCTGCGGATATCCTCATTTCTGACGCGATCACGCAAGGAAACTCCGAGCATAGCCCTTTCCATTGCCCTTTAAGTAACTTTAAACCTTCTGATGAGGCCTATTGTAAGCGACCACGTGGAACGCGTTGCTGTTGCCCAATTAGGCAAGCCCAGTCACTAGCTTCTTTCAAAAACCTAGTCAAAGATCATTTCCTTTCACTCTAATTGCTATCCTGCTGCTACCTAAATTCAGTTCTTCCGTTACTAACCCACCTTTTTGTTCTTTTCTTTTTCCATCTCTTTGTATAACTTGTAATATTTATATATATATAATAGCTATAATTATTACATCTATGTATAGTCCAGTTTATAATTTTAATCTAATATTTACATTATTAATTTGCAGTACACCGCAGACTAACCCCCTTTTTTATTTCAAGTTCTTACAGTCCATCCTAAGGTTGTTTGGTAGATATCGCAGTCAGCGATAAGATCGCCTTTGTACCCATAGATTTAAGTTAATGTAAAAGTTTTGTTTCTATATTGGTGTACAATAAAGTTTATTCTATTCTATTCTATTCACGACTTGCTCTCCATGTTCGGCCACAATATTCCAACTCCCTGCCGCCCGAGCTTTAATTATCATTAACCAGCTTTTCCCCGCGGCTTCGTTCACGGCAACTGATTACTATACTCTACTCTACCCAACTCAACCCTACCTTACTCTACCCTACTCTTCCCTGCTGTACCCTACTCTATACTACTCGATAAAAAGTATCCTATGTCCAATTTTCAGCCAAATCGGTTCAGCCGTTCTTGAGTTATAGTGTAACTAACACGACTTTCTTTTATAGATTCATGTAATTCCGACAGTCTATACATTACTTAAAAAAATAAAATTAAATAAAACATTACAGTAATCAAAACTCATTGTTGTTTTGGCCTAGCACTTATAGGGGCCTAGCACTTGTAGGGGCCTCGCACTTGTAGGAGCCTCGCACTTGTAGGAGCCTCGCACTTATAAGGGCCTCGCACTTGTAGGGGCCTCGCACTTGTAGGGGCCTCGCGCAGAAATGAATAACTAGTGAAAAAAAAGTACTGTATCTGTGTATTCCCGGTAATTTTGGTTGTAAATTGAAAATTATTAATAAATTTATAAAAACACGATTAGAAAAAAAACCTAATATTTGAAACTGTTTATTTTATCGTACCTTTACCTTTCAGAGTAAAGTTTATGTAAACAGTAGGATAACTATCTAATATCTCAAATTTAATGACACGAGATCGGTTTCCAGCTCATAATATTCTTCAAATGAAAATGACGTAGCCCATTTACTAGATTTTTGAAAATCAATAAACGTCATTTTCAAATCCATTTTCATAGCGTTTAGTAACTAAGTTTTTCATCGTTGTCGTATTTATAATAATAATAATATTCCACAACTATCACACAACGCCGTCTAGCCCCAAGCTAAGCAGAGCTTGTGTTATGAGTACTAGACAACTGATAAACATACTTATATATTTCTGAATACATATATATGATTCATATTTTTGTCTATAGTTTTCAATAATTATGTATGTATATAATTATGTATCTATTATATTGCATATGTATATATCTGTGTATCTATTATAATATAATTTGTTTAATGCTGGTTTTGTCACACCAATGACAGCCCCATTTCTTGTCCAGGCAATTACTGTCCATTCCAGGTTGCCTGGAAGAGATCGCGGAATGCGATAAGGCCGCCCATTGTATGTACGTATGTGTTTTAGTTTTAGTTTCCTAATTGGTGTACAATTAAGGATACAATAAATACATATTATAGTTAAATTACACCCAGACACAACAAATGATCGTGCTTATCACACAAACATTTGTCCTGGGTGGGAATCGAAGCCACGACCTCCGGTATAGCATTCAGGGCCACTAACCACTAGACCATCAGGTCAATCAAGGCCAGTTTATGATTGTTCATTTTTAAAAATCTACTAAAAATATATTCCAAACTCGAAATTCATTTTCTTTTTATACATTTTTCACCTATCATAAGAAATACCCAGTTTTGAGTCACGTACTTTGCAAAAAGGACAAGGGCCTCATGGGCCTCGCAAAGTCTTGGGGTCTCATAACGGTTAAGGCCACCCTTGTTAACAATGTTTGTTTTATTTGAAACAGTGTTAGAAATCCTTGCATCCTCCCCAAGGAATCCAACTTAAGATGATAAATGTCCTTGTCCCCACAAAACGTTTTACAATAGGGACAGTAGTCAATATTTTTAACCGACTTCAAAAAAAGGAGGAGGTTATCAATTCAGTTGTATTTTTCTTTTTTAGCGAGAGCTAAAGGCACTGGATTGAAGAGACCGCTGAAATCGGAGAAGTACTCCGTTTTTGTTCTACTCAATTTCAGGCCAACACTCTCCAGTCTGTGCCATCACACCTCCAATCTGTTCTGGACCTCTAAGACACTCTCGGCAACCAGCACAATATCATCGGTAAACAGCATACACCAGGGAGCCTATTTCTGAATGTCCGACGTCAAAGTGTCCATTATCATCAGGAAGAGGTAATGGCTGAGAGCCGACCCTTGATGTAAGCCGACAGCTTGATTATGAACCCACATTCTGGCATTCCACGTACCGGAAGACGTAGCGTTGGAAGGCCTCCTACAAGGTGGGCCGATGACCTGGTAACGGTTGCAGGAGTACGATGGATGCGAGACGCACAGGACCGTTCATTGTGGCGGCACTTGGGGGAGGCCTATGTCCAGCAGTGGACGTCTTTCGGCTGAAATGATGATGATGATGATGATTCTGGTACTCGTCGAAATTGTGTAGGTAGTTTATACCTCGTACGTCGCAGGACTGGAGCAATTTGCCTGCTGCGGTCTTCTGTCCGATTATAATTTAGGTGTCATGTAGGCTAGAGTGAATAGGTTCATGTTTTACATGCTTCAGTTAACTCCTACTCACTTTCTACATTTCATAGAGGAGCAGGTGGAACACAACGCGCCGTTGACTCGGACTTGATCTTAACTTAACTGTTGGACAGTGAGTTACCTGTTACCGTCCGCAAGCCTGAAAGTAATCGGCCGTACGTGGGAGGGAACGCTTTCCTCACGTCGCTCCAGACCCTCCACCGTAGGCGTGGGCTTGGGGACGGTGCGCAATGGGTAGCCATCCGGCCGTCTGATAAGCATCCGGACCGACCCCGAATCGTCGATGGTCCGTAGTGTTCCACGCGCGCTTCAAAGAGATGTCACCAAAACCGAATGGGCCCTGCGTGGCCGAAGTCTACTGGGGCCATTGGTTCGTTTCTGAAATAAAAACCCGGTTCTAGAACGCCAGGCAAAGAAGGAACACAGGAGTGGGTTTTAGTCAGTAAAAGTCTGACACGACCTCCCGTATCACCCAGACCGGGAAAAGCCATTGAATGATTTCCCGCCTAACAAAAAAAGGTAACAAATATTTTAATGCTTTTATTATGTAGGTAACTACACAAGTAAAAATTGTAATAATCGAGGCAATTTAGAATTCAGCTTTCTACTAGCCCCCGAGGAGTAGTTTTCATAGCATAATGCTCTTAACTCTACAGTTATTGAGCATCACTACATAGTATAAAACAAAGTCGCTTTTCGCTGTCTGTCTGTCCCTATGTATGCTTAGATCTTTAAAACTTCGCAACGGATGTTTATGCGGTTTTTTTTAATAGATAGAGTGATTCAAGACGAAGGTTTATATGTGTAATACACGCACAATATAGTAGAGAAACACTGATGATTTTAGAGGTTTCTAATGTGATGTCGTAAATAAACACATTTTTTGCGCTTACATTGCATAAGAGATAGTTCAAAATAATGTACTACAGTATTGTACACTTTAAAAAGGTCTACAATGGTATATGTATATCTTTTAGGTGCAACCCACAATGATCAGCATTGCATCCGTGCGAAGCCGGGGCGGGTCGCTAGTAAGATATAAAATGTTGAACTAGTGCGCTGTAGCCGATGTAGGACGGGTGTTTGAGCCCTGCCTGTTGCAATATTAGTGTAAAATGAATTTTATTACTCGAATGCGGTGAAACTAAAATGTTACAGCTTTTAAAGGAATGGATCAGTTGTACTACCTTTTAGGGTTCCGTAGCCAAATAGCAAAAACGGAACCCTTATAGATTCGTCATGTCTGTCTGTCTGTCCGTCCGTATGTCACAGCCATTTTTTTCCGAAACTATAAGAACTATACTGTTGAAACTTGGTAAGTAGATGTATTCGGTGAACCGCATTAAGATTTTCACACAAAAATAGAAAAAATAAACAATAACATTTAGGAGTTCCCCATACTTAGAACTGAAAATGAATTTTTTTTTTTCATCAATCCCATACGTGTGGAGTATCTATGGATAGGTCTTCAAAAATGATATTGAGGTTTCTAATATCATTTTTTTCTAAACTTAATAGTTTGCGCGAGAGACACTTCCGAAGTGGTTAAATGTGTGTCCCCACCCTGTAACTTCTAAAATATGAGAATGATAAAACTAAAAAAATATATAATGTACATTATCATACAACCTTCCACCGAAAATTTGTAGTGTAAGTAGTTTTTTTAATACGTCATAAATCGTAAACCGCAATTTACCTTGCAAGTGTGTACGGAACCCTCACTGCGCGAGTCTGACTCGCACTTGCCAAGTTTTTTATTATAGCTGCTAGCCTAGCTGCTAGCTAGCCTGTCAGTTTTGTATCGTTTACATGTCTTCTAATTTTTGGTTCTAGGACATGCCGGTTTCCTCACGACGTTTTCCTTTACCGTTTTGAGAGCAGTGGTGATGAAATAAATTACACAAAGTAATGCGCCTGGCTAGGTTTGAACCCTCGACCTAAAATTCGTAAGTCGGGGCCGTTACCACTCGGCCGCCATTGCTCTCATATGAGACCTTGCTTTATGCCAAATTTCAGGATTCTAGGTCAACGGGAAGTCCCCTATAAATTTTGATTCCCTTGAGAGTGTCGAAATATAGTTTTTTTTGTTATATAAACGGCCGTATCTTTTGTTTTTGTTAACTTAGAAGTTTGAATTTTTCACAGCTTCAAGGGACGGTAGACTTGAGTATATGGTTTTAATTTCAACTCGATACCTCCACACGTTCCCGATACAAAGGGTCCTTGCAGATAGACAGACGGACGGACAACAAAGTGATCTTATAAGGGTTCCTATTTTACCTTTTGAGGTACGAAACCCTAAAAAATATTGCGTCGCGATTATCTGTGGTAGTTACCCAGATACTTCTCCTAATTAGATAATATCGTTCCAATATCCTGGCAACTGATACTATGACTAGGGTAGCCATCTTTAAAATCTGGCAACCAGGACAAAAGCATAAAAATCCCGGATTTTCGAGCTTTGAATCCGGACATACTCTTGTAGTCACTTTTCTTTTATACTTACCCTGTATAATCAAAACATTACAGATTGTCATAAATATTTTTTTTATTTAGTTTCAAACACTTACGAAATATAGCATCTTTCACTATTTTTTTTTTGTTATGTGGGAACTTATTAAATGAGTCCTCCATCCGTGGGTGGAACAAGAGGGATTATCAGACTTTTTATACCCGCACTAAGAATGAGACCCAGTCCGGACGCTCCCCGGACGCCCTTTAAACTAGGACAAATCTGGGGAAACCCGGACAGATGGCAACCTTAACTATGACTATCACAATAGGTACATAGTTCAGCTAACTTGGATAACAATCTCAATTAACATTCTGGCAAGTTACCGACAGATCCACAATACCTATTGTTTTGAAGACAGAGATATTATAACCTCTGTAAAATAGCGAGCCAATTTTCCAGATAAAAATCACGAATATTTAAAAAAAAAACCGGGCAAGTGCGAGTCGGACTCGCGCACGAAGGGCTTCGTACCGTCCGTAGCAAAAATATAAAATTTTTACAAAAAAAAATTCGGAAGTCGGTGTTTCTCGGTAATGTTTGTTTCTTTTTTAACATCGATTTCTGAAATTAAAGTTATTTTGATCCTTTTAGTTTTTTTTAGTGAAGTCGGTTATTTATTTTTGTAAAAAGTTTTTTATTTCACACTTTTTCGTTGCGATACACTTATCTATATGAAATAGGGTACCTATTTCTCATGACAATTCCAATTAACCCAAACACTGCAAGGATACATTGTTTTATTATAAAATTTCCGTGTCCACCTTCCACCTTCCGGTTCCATCATCAGACCAGTTCGACAGTACCTTATAGCCAAAGTGGATCTTATGATAATTCTAATAAGCCCAAACACGGCTAGGACACATTGATTAATTACGGAGATCCAGTGCCTATCTTCCGGCTCCATCATCATCAGTTCACTTCGATGATACCATTTTCAACATCACTATTCAGAACTATTTATTTATTTATATTATCATAATCGCTTAACTATCTTCATTGTGATATCTATGTGAGTATGAAGTTCCGTTGACCATTTCTGGTCTTCTTCATCAGGTCCACTTCATCAAATGTTACTTTTTGACTACAAATGCTTAAGTTCTCGATACAAATACCAAAATCACTATATAGTTGCCTATTATATTTGAGGAGTTCCCTCGATTCCTCGTGGATCCCATCATCAGAACTGGATTTTGGAAACAATGGAACCTATCTGGAAGCATATCCTATAAGAAAAAAAAAATATTGCAAATCGGTCCATAAACGACGGAGTTCTGAGGTAAAAAACATAAAAAAATATGATGAAAAATAAATATCAATTAATAACCTCCTCCTTTTGTTTGAAGTCGGTTAAAAAAGCAAATAATAATAATCACGTTTGTTGTATGCTAGCCCCCACTTAAATATTTATTTTATTCTGTTTTTAGCATTTTTTGTCATAGTCGCAATAGAAATACATCATCTGTGAAAATTTTATCTGTCTAGCTATCACGGTTCATGAGATACAATCTGGTGACCGACGGACAGACTGTCAGACCGACGGACGGACAGCGGAGTCTTAATAAGAATAATAATAATCGTTTATTTTCAGGAAATGATTCCCATAATATAACAGTCCAATTTACACAAAATACGCACATACATACACAATTATATTGTTTATATTAAAATTCAATTCATTTCCTTTACATGTCAAAAAAAAATAAAAATTAATTATAATAAATTATTCCAATTAAAGTCATTAAAGATCCAAAAAATAAATAAATAAATAAATTGAATTAAAATACAACGTAAATATTCATATAGTCACTACATTAACGACGATTTACGTTTTGTTACTTTTAAGGTGACGGCACGTGAATACATTCGTAAGAAGTTGGTGTAATCATCACAGCGATGATTTGTTGGATACGTTTTTCATAATAACTTTGTTAATTTTGTATCTATGTATCTAAGTATATATTTAATATTGTTTTCTTAATCTAGTTTACCATTATGTTGCACCTACCATGTTATATTTCTGCACCACCCTAAGGTCGACTGGTAGAAAATGCCTAAGGCATTAAGTCCGCCTTTGTACAGTGTTTCTTACTAGTACATAAAGTTTTAATAAATAATAAATTAATTAACCATGCAACAATGGTTGATGTAGTGACAGTCAAATCTCTCAGCCATTATCCTCAGGATGGTGTTGGAGCTGGCACGGACCCTGCGCACCAAGGAATTAATAGGGTGTCGTTTTACCCTTTGGGTACGGAACCCTAAAACTACATCTCTTGCCAACTTAAATCCTAGAAGTCTTTTCAGCCAATTAACAGCATAAACTAAATTAAAATTAATTCAGTTTTATCTGCACCATAGCTAACCCGCCAAAATATATTGTCCTTTATCGTTTAGTTTACCACTCCAATTCAAAACCAACTCTATCTCCTTGAAATAAATAACAAAATTGCTTGAAGAAAATTATACAGAATTTGCAAACTATCCTTTTTATTTTGCGTTCGTGTCAATTTAAAATCAACTTTACTGCTTGGTAATAGAAGCGTAAACTATCAAGTAAGTGATCTAATAAAGTGGTAGAGTATTCAGGATGCTGCATTGTTCAACATACGATATTCAGTATGTATAACGAAAGCTTCGCGGATAGTCGTGCGATCAAAACAACGCACTTGTTTTTAATCTGTGGACTCACAAGTCGTATTTAATCTGTGCAGTTTTATTATCTGTTATTTATTTCGCGCGCAATTTTTATGGTAGTTTTTTTAATTTATTAAGTGGCAATAAAAGTTATTCGCGAAAAATTAAGAAGTCAATTTAAAAACTTAAAATGTCACTGCGTAATATTTAAATTAGTTAAAGTAGAGAGTTCAGTTAAGTACTTCAGTTAAATTTAAACAGAGATAAATTTCTAATTAAGTTGTACAGTAAAGATAAGAAGTTAACGAAGTTTATATTAAACAGTAACTTGGTCCCTACATGATACTATTTCTTGCTCTTGTAGAGGTCGCTTCATGTGAAATACAAAACTAAATACCTAACTGGTCTAGGGATGGGTTAATGTAAAAAATTATATCGATTTAAAAAAAAAAAACTTTTAATTTCGGTAGTCGGTGTTTCTCGGTATTATTTGTATCTTATTTAACGCCGACTTTCTAAATTAAAGTTATTTTGGTCCTTTTAGTGTTTTTTTTTTAGTGAAGTCTGTTTTTTTTTGTAAAATTTATTTTATTTTACACTTTTTAGTTGCGATAAACTTATAAACAGAGTGCCTATTTCTCATGATAATTCCAATTAACCCAAACACTGCTAGGTTACATTGTTTTTTATGAAGTTCCTGTGTCTACCTTCAACCTTCCAGCTCCATCATCAGACCAGTTCGATAGTACCTTATAGCCAAAGTGCATCTTATAATAATTCTAATAAGCACAAACACGGCTAGGTTATATTGATTAATTACGTAGTTCCAGTGCCTACCTTCCGGCTTCATCACCATCATCAGATCACTTCGATGATACCATTTTCGACGTAACCATTCAGAATCATTCATTTATTTGTATTGTCATAGCCGCTTAACTATCTTCATTTTGATATCTATGCGAGTAAGCAGTTCCGTTGACCATTTCTGGTTTTCTTAATCAGTTCCCTACTTGGTGACCATGGGACCATTTGAAAAGTATACCCTTTCCAACAAACAAAGAATTTTTCAAATCGGTTGGCAAGCGACGAAGTTATGCGCGAACAAACATAAAAAAAAAATACAAACATCCGAATTGAGAACCTCCTGCTTTTTTAGAAGTCGGTTAAAAAGATAACGTTACATGTGGAGTAAAAAATTTGAATGTCAAGTTGGCTTGACAGTCAAGAGGCTTGGTCAGACGGCTTGACAATTTTTTTTATATCTCGGAAATCGATTAAATGATAAATGATATTTATTTTGTAAGTAGGTTTAAAAAAACACTTTTACACGTCAATTTTTTTTTCGTCATTTTAAACTAGATGAGGCCTGATTGTTGGAGCAGTCCGATGTCAAATATCGCTGGCCCCGGGCAATAAAGCGGTAATATCAAAAATCAGTTTTTACAGGAGAAATAAAAGAAGCTAATTTGTTTATAGTGCAGCGTACAGTGATCCAAAACAGGCGTGCAAAACGTCAAATGAAAGCTATTTTTTTTACCTATTTAACCTTTTAAAAATAATTGTATTGGTATAAATATTTAATGAAATAATTGAAAAAATGTATAATACAAATTATAGACGCTATTATTTCAATTGCAACATCTTTAATGACTTTATAAATACATCAACCACTGAGATTCAGGACTATAAGAATATAATACGACGTATTTTCAGCCGATTACCACCTTCTTCAGGGAAATTTTATAGCCAAAGCTTAGCTGTATCATCGGTTAAATTTATTACTGTTACTCTTTGTTTAGAAATGTAGTGTAAAGATGTTCACCGGTTTTTTGTGTTATGGTTCATAGAGTAATGCAATAACACATTTTTAGTCGTAAGATAATTTTTCATGCAATAAAGCTGTTATTGTCATTTATTTTAAAGAAATATTAATTTTAAAAAATTGAAAAAAATAAGAGTGATAGACTGATACTCAGAGAAGCCAAAAATCAAATAACATTAAAAAGGGCGTAACCGGCGTTTACCGCTATATTGCCCGGGGCCAGCGATATATGCGATGTACGTATGTATGTACCGAACTTTTAAACACTAAATAGGTATCTAGTTTTTAAACTTAACACTGACTAAATGCCTTACGAAGCCAAAACAAAAAGAAACTGGTCAAGTGCGAGTCGGACTCGCGCACTGAGGGTTCCGTACAAACTTGAAAGGTTGCGGTTTACGATTTATTTATTTATTGAAACTTCATGCAACACTATAGTACAAAGGCGGACTTAATGCCTTAGGCATTCTCTACCAGTCAACATAGGGAGGTGAAGATAAAATGTGGCAGGTGCATAAAAATACAAAAGAATATTACGAAAATTGGAGTTTAACTCTAATTTTTTATATTTCTTATTTTTTTTTGGATGTTTATTTTGTATATATATATATACAAAATAAACATACATATATATAATATATACATATATATTTATATAAAGTAAAACGACGATATGTGACGATTTTGATTTATGACGTATTAATAAAAAACTACTTACTAGATCTCGTTCAAACCAATTTTCGGTGGAAGTTTGCATGGTAATGTACATCATATATTTTTTTTAGTTTTATCATTCTCTTATTTTAGAAGTTACAGGGGGGGGGGGGGGGGGCATATTTTACCACTTTGGAAGCGTCTCTCGCGCAAACTATTCAGTTTAGAAAAAAAATATATAAGAAACCTCAATATCATTTTTATAGACCTATTCAAAGATACCCCACACAAAAGGGTTTCATCATCATCATCATCATTTCAGCCGAAAGACGTCCACTGTTGGACATAGGCCTCCCCCAAATGCCGCCACAATGACCGGTCCTGTGCGTCTCGCATCCATCGAATTCCTGCGACCCTCACCAGGTCATCGGTCCACCTTGTGGGAGGCCTTCCAACGCTGCGTTTTCCAGGTTTTTTTTTTTTCACAAACCCTTTTGTGAAAAAAAAAAGAATTTCAGTTCTAAGCATGGAAAACCCCCAAAATTGATTGTTTTTTTCCTATTTCTGTGTGAAAATCTTAATGCGGTTCACAGAATACATCTACTTACCAAGTTCTAACAGTATCGTTCTTATAGTTTCGGAAAAAAGTGACTGTAACATACGGACGGTCAGACAGACCGACATGACGAATCCATAAGGGTTCCAATTTTTGCCATTTAGCTACGGAACCCTAAAAAACCGCTTAGCATTCCCGCCATGAACGTTTTGCGTTTCTATTTTTTTTTAATTTGTAAATTCCCGTTTGCTAATGGTCCATTTTAACGTATTTAACAAAACGAAATGAAGTAATGGAATGTATCACTCTGCAAACATTGGAAATTACAATGTTTGAGAAGGGACTCGTAAATACAGATTAACCGTGTTTTGTTTGTATTTTAAGTATTGTGACTTTTTGTTTGTAATCAATTTATATTTATTTAGGTTTTTTTTTATTCATATAAACCAGTGCTTGACTGCAATCCCACCTGATGGTAAGCGGAGATGCAATCATTGATGGTCAGGCACACTAGTTTATTAAGAGCCTATGAGGTATCATATATATTGAAAAGAGTAAACATAAAAAAAATCGTAGAGGTTGGGCCCAAAGCGAGCACCAGCCTAAGGTCGCGTTCCCACTACTTCGTCACGTTAATTTATTGTCGGACGACTGTTGTCTCTATCAGGGCCTCAAGTCTGCTATTACAATAGTGTCAGAATGGTCTATCATTGATTTCATAATTGTTGATTTTGACAAGTTTGGTAATCTAATAATATAATGGCGTTATTATGACTTTAAAATGGTCGACCACTGACACTCCATTGAAAGAAGTGGCATAGAATGGTAATCTTGTACATAATGACAAATGAATATTTGACGTATGCGGATAACTGCCAAAATTTTGACAGATCCTTTGATCAGTGACCTACCATTATAACGTTATTGTGCAGTCATTGCTTTTAATTTGAGACAGCTCGATATTGTCATTCTACCACAAGATCATTGACCGATCAATGATCGACCATTATGAATTATCAGATTACGAACTTTTAGCATAATGACAATGGGATCGTGTTGGAATGACGAATTTATAAAAATAGCAGACTTGGGCCCCTGTTCCCATTATAACCACTGTATATCGTGGCCACGACAGATTGTCGCAACAACGAGACATGATATACCGTCTCGATACAGTTTTGACTAATTTTTATCGTTTTACGACTGTCGTGACAGCCGTTCCCACTGTCGAAAAGTGACTGTGAAAGACGACAGTTAATAGTGTTGTCCTATATGTCGATATATATGGATTTTTTTTCCGGTGGTAAAATTATCTTATGACATCCCCCGCTCTTGGGCGGGGCGGGAGATAGTGTCAGACTTTTACTGACTAAAAACCCAGTCCTGTTCCTTTGTTGCCTTTCGTACCGGGGCCGAGTCTTATTTTCAGAATCAGACCCTTGGCCCCAGTAGGCTTCGACCCTGCTGGGCCCCTACAGTTGCTGACATCTCCTTGAGGCGCGCGTGGAACAATACGCGCCGTCGACGACTTGGGCTCGGTCTGGACGGTTACTTAGGTACCATACATATTGAAAGGAGTTAACATAAAAAAAAATTGCAGGACACAAAAACATTTATCGGACCATTTCGACGCAAGCGGTTAATTAGATAACTAAAATATTACAAAGTAGCTTTTGTAAGCGGCTTCGCTCACGTACAAATAGGAAGTATATGCCTATGTTTTTTTTCTTTATTTATTTATAGGGGCTTTTACGCATACCGTATGTCAGTCCCATCGTATTCTAAACAATTATACGTACATCACAAGACATGGGACATGAATTAGAACAAATCTTTCGCATTGTCACTATTTGGTTGGGATAAAATATTATGGAACATGCCTACATCAGTTCTGTTCAAATTCAGGGACCTTATTAAATTATTTCTGCTGGACTCATATTGGATGCCTATGTTATTTAGTGAAAATGTAGCTTTCTAATGGTGTAAGAATTTTTAAATTCGGTCCAGTAGTTTTTGAGTTAAATCGTTACATACATACAAACAAAAAAAAACAAATCTTTCCTCTTTATACTAATAATTAAGACACCACTGCTCAACATACTAAAATTAACAATAATAGTCATAGTCATAGTATTTTATTGGTAGTTGAGAAAAAAGCAAAGCTAGTTTAAAATAAAAATAATGAAATCCTAAAAATATTTTACAAAAAAAAAAATAACCTACCGACTTCACTAAAAAAAAACACTAATAGGATCACGGAGTCACTTCGATGATACCATTTTCAACGTAATTATTCAGAACTATTTATTTATTTGTATTGTCATAGTCGCTCAACTATCTTCATTGTGATATCTATGTGAGTATGGAGTTCCGTTGGCCATTTCTGGTCTTCTTCAGTTCCACTTCATCAAATGTTACTTTTTGACAATATGTACCTACTTAAGTTCTCGATGGAAATACCAAAATCACTATAAAGTTGCCTATAATATTTTTGAAATAAAGAAAGAAAACATGTTTATTTGGCACACCGTGATTAATTAACAAATAAATGATTTAAAACTAAAACTAAACTTAAAAAAAAATAAAAAAATAAGGAGAAATAAAATTAACAATAAAAAAATATGTTAAAAATATGTATTTGAGGAGTGCCCTCGATTCCTCATGGATCCAATTATCAGAACTGTATTCTAAAAAAATGAGACCAATCGGAAAGCATATCCTCCAAGAAGAAAAAAAATTGCAAATCGGTCCATAAACGACGGAGTTCTGAGGTAACATAAAAAAAAACATTTAAAAAATACAGAACCGAATTGACAACCTCCTTTTTTTTAAGTCGGTTAAAAATATCAAATCTTTCCTCTTTACAATATTAATTTAGACATCACTGCTCAACATACTAAAATTAACATTAATAGCCATAGTCATAGTATCTTATTGGTAGTCACATACCGCTGAGTGAGATAAAAAAAAAAACTGCAAGCTTAAACACAGAGCAGAACAAGAGAGTAGAAAGCAAAGCTAGTTTAAAATAAAAATAATAAAAGCCTAAAAAAAAATAACCGACTTTACTAAAAAAACACTAAAAAGATCAAAATATGGTTATATATAAGTGTATCGCAACTAAAAAGAGTGAGAAAGCAAAGCTAGTTTAAAATAAAAATAATAAAAACCTAAAAACATTTTACAAAAAAAAAAAAAGCAAACGAATTGATAACCTCCTCCTTTTTTGAAGTCAGTAAAAAATATCAAATCTTTCCTCTTTATAATATAAATTTACACATCACTGTTCAACATACTAAAATTAACATTAATAGCCATAGTCATAGTATCTTATCGTATCTTATTCGCTGAGTCAGATGGAAAATAAAATGCAAGCTTAACCGTAGATCAGAACAAAAGAGTAGAAAGCAAAGCTAGTTTAAAATAAAAATAATGAAAAACTAAAATGAAACAGAACTTAAGAATTCAAAGGAATAAAACTATATAATTTTAGGGTGATTTTCCACTGGAGATGTGCTATGCAGCTTAGCTGCGAGAATGTGCGAGCTAAGCTGCGAAACTATGTTTTTTTTTTAATGATATAAACCCGTGCTTGACTGCGATGCCACCTGATGGTAAGCGGAGATGCAATCATTGATGGTCAGGCGCACTAGTTTATTAAGAGCCTATTCACTCTAGCCTTGAAGACACCCAAATTATAATCGGATGGGAAGACCGCAGCAGGCAAATTGTCCCAGTCCTTCGATGTACGCGGTATAAACGACGAAACGAAACGCTTAGTCCGGACCGTAGAAGTTTCAACAACGTAAGCGTGGATACTCGCCGTACGTCGGATTGTCCGATGGTAGAAATGAGATGGCGGAATCAAGTCATGCAATTCCCGCGCACACTCTTCAAAATGCAACCTGTAAAACACCGAAAGGCTGGCTACCCTACGCCTGGCTTTGAAGATTGGATTTAACCAAATATGAATCACCAATTAGCCTCTTCGCACGCCTTTCCACCGTGTAGTATTTGCAATAATTAAAAAGTGTGGTGTATATTCCCTCTCCTAGAGAGGAGGCCTGAGTCCCAGCAGTGGGAACATTATAAGGCCGACTATGCTATGCTATGGTGTATATACGGTCAAATAGCTTCAAAGCTTAGCTTTCACATCCTCGCAGCATAGCTGCGTGGCACATCTCTTGTGGACAATCACCCTTAGTAAGTGCACCCCACAATCTTGCTGCATAAACAAATTTAAAGTTCTAAGAAAACAGTATGCAGTAAGTTCTTTTTAAACTAAAGTTTTGACTTTATATTCTAACTTCCTTACTTGTTAACTCATTGAGAATTTTGTTGAAAAACCGACCAAATTCAAATTCTTTTTATTTCACTTAAGCATTGGTTCACATCATCATTTCAGCCGAAAGACGTCCTTTGTTGGACATAGGCCTGATATAATGATCGATCCTGTGCGCCTCGCATCACCAGGTCATCGGTGCACCTTGTAAGGGGCCTTCTAACATTGTGTCTTCCAGAACGCGGTCGGCAGTCCAGAACCTTTCGGCCCCAACGGCTATCTGTTCTACGAGTAATGTGCCCTGCTCATTGCCATTTAAGTTTGGCGATTCTTCGTGCTATGTCGGCAACCTTGGTTCTTCTGCGGATATCTTCATTTCTAATTATCTTCCGCTCGAAACTTCGAGCATAGCCTTTTCCATTGCCCTTTGGGTGACTATGAGCCTTTTGATAAGACCCATTGTGACCGACCACGTTACGGAACCATATGTCATCACTGGCAACACACACTGGTAGACTAGATTTTCGTCTTGAGACACTGAAGAAGCTATACGCCGTCTTCTCTCGCTCTAGGGCGGAGTGAGAGGGTGTGTGAGACTTTTACTGACTAAAACCAACGACCCATGGCCCCAGTAGGCTTCGACCCTGCTAGGCTCTTACGGTTTTGCTGACATCTCCTTGAGGCGCGCGAGAACGCGCCGTCAACGACTCGAGCTCGGTTACTATTATTGGACGGCGAGCTACCCATTATCGTCGCAAGCCCACGTACCTGTGTCCTTCACTTGCCCTTTACGTTTCCAGTTCTCCTTGAGCCTACGCTACGCGCCGTCGACACATGCCAGACACCCTAGCCAAGTTACAACCGTTTCGTTTCGATTCTCTTTTCGTCAATCGCCTCGAGTCGGCCACGCTTGCGAATTCTTTGTTCTGACGTCATCTCAACGCTCAGTCAAATGGTCAGAACAAAAAAAAGGAGGCGTGGCCGACTCGAGGCGATCGACGAAAAGAGAATCGAAACGAAAAGGTTGTAACTTGGCTAGGGGGGCTGATCCCTACTGCCTAATAGTAAGGATAACGCCATCTACTGGCATTACCAGGACAGCATAATTCATTTTATAAATACATTTTAATTAGAGATTATTCCCAACCAAAAATAGTCAAATCGGTCCAGCCGTTTTTGAGTTTTAGCGAGACTAACGAACAGTTAATCATTTTTATATATATAGATAGGCCTACATGGGCACTTCTAGGGGGGCTGATCCTTACTGGACAGGCGGACGGCGAGCTACATCTTGCTCGTCGTCCGAAAACACGATACGGTGGTCGGAAATCGCCCTGCGACACTTTCTTTCTTTAGACGTATTTATGTAAAACAGTGTGTAATAAAGTCCTGCAATCCTCCGTTGAAAAGGGAGTATCCACCGATCACAAAATGGCGCAAAATCGATCTTATTCATATAAGAAACGCAATGTATATGTTTCTCGAGTTTAACTACTTTACTTTTTGATTCCCCAACGGAAAAACCTTTTTACGCCAATTTTATTCTTTGGTTTAGTCTCTAAGCGCAGTTAACATTTGAGAATTGTGTTGTTTTGGGTAACCATTAAAAAATAAAGTACAGAATTAACTACTGTTGGAATTGGCATACACTGTGGTTAGGTTAACTCTGGCGGTAAAGAGTTAATAGACTATTCTTTCTAACATAGACTATTCTTTCTAATTATGCCATTTTATCTATACTTATAATAAATCTGTAGAAGTGAAAATTCTGTACATTGAAAATATTGAAAAAATTAATGGCGGGGTGTTACTAGACCGACACCGAACCCAAAAATGTGATTGAAAAATTTTTTGTCTGTTTCTCTGTCTGTTTGTTCAGGCATCACGCAAGAACTGCCGGTTCGATTACGATGAAACTTGGTATAATTATTCTTTAATATCCTGGGCACCACACTGGGTAAGTTAATAAGTTTGTCGTTGGTTACGTCACCCGCAGTGGAGTTCACTAAGAGGCACTGCACACGGCTAAGATACTATAATATTTTATCTTAAGATACAATATCGCTCCCCATACAATTCAATGGACTATCACACACGACGAAGATAATAAATAACATTTCATATTTTCGTATCTCAAAAAACCTAATAAAAGCATTTTTGACTTCTACGCGGACGAAGTCGCGGGCAAAAGCTAGTCATTAATAATAATAAAAAATAAAAAGATTCAGCTGAACATAAAACCTCCTCCTTTTTGAAGTCGGTTAAAAATATGATCACAAACACTATTTCCAGCTAAGTTAATAATAAGTAGTTTAAGTGCCGGCCGCTTGTATAAACAAATCCAAAGTTATGTGACGCCATTCCTTCAAGAATCAGAAGTAGTAATAAATACCTATTTTTTTAGTTGGGAAAATCATCTTATGACATCCCCCGCTCTTGGACAGGGCAGGAGATAGTGTCAGACTTTTACTAACTAAAAACCCACTCCTGTTCCTTCGCTGCCTTTCGTACCGGGGCCGAGTCTTCCTTTCAGAATCAGACCCCTGGCCCCAGTAGGCTTCGACCCTGCTGGGCCCCTACAGTTGCTGACATCTCCTTGAGGCGCGCGTGGAACAATACGCGCCGTCGACAACTTGGGCTCGGTCCGGACGGTTACCGGATGGTCGGACGGCGAGCCACCCATTGCTCGCCGTCCGCGGTTGGGGCGTGAGGACCGTTGCCTCACGCGATCGGCCGCCTCCAGTAATAAAAAGCTTGGCATGAGAAGAGACGCCCTACACGTCACTGTTCCCCTTGTATTTCAATCAAAGAACTGAATCCTTCAATTTCGATTATATTCTCGTAAAATTGTTACGAGTTCAGGCGGCGGGGAGTTGCGATATTGTGGCCGAAAATGGAGTACAAGTCGTAAATTGGATAGTTCAAGTATCTTCTACACTGATTTTATGAAGAGGTAAAGTTTGTTTTTTTTTTGTAGGAGGTAATCTCTAAAAGTACAGCCCCCCCCTAGCCAAGTTATGATCGTTTCGTTTGCGTCGAACGCCTCCAGCAGGCCACGCCTTCGAATCCTTTGTTCTGACGTCATCTCAACGCTCAGTCTCGTGGTCAAAACAAAGGAATCGGAGACGTGGGCTACTCGAGGCGTTCGACGCAAATGAAACGATCGTAACTTGGCTAGGGGGGCTTATCCGATTGCGAAAATTTTTTCACCGATAGAAAACTGCTTTATTCCTGAGTGACAGGCTATATTTTATTTATGTGAAGCCGCGGACAAAAGCTAGTGTTTTTTTTCTAATTAATTTAGGTAAATTACCCGAAAAAGACATTTAGGTATTCTGTAAAGTTTAATAAACCATATTTTTTCTTTAACAGTAACCAATCTTAATGAATCAGTGTCAGCTAGGTGTTTCAATTATTGAATGTGACAGTGGAAAGTGTTGCCAGTGACAATTAGTATATAATAGAGTGTGCAATGTACGGTGTTGTGGCTGGACAGAAGGAGAGTGGCAGGGACAGAGCGCAGCGACGGGATCGAGAACAGGTGAGATACTGAATCTAGATGATCTTTTTTAGGGTTCTATACCCAAATAGTTCCGCATGACGCAGGTCCTCACCGGCCATGGCAAGTTCGGAAGGGTCCTGCGTTTCTTCCGCCTGAATCCGATGATTCAGGCGGAAGAAACGCCCGGGTGTCACCATTGTGTGGACCGCCCGGAGGATACGGTGGAGGTGTGCCCCGCTTGGGCGGAGCACCGCCGTGTCCTCGTGGACTCCCGTTCTGCCCAAGAGCGGGGGATGTCATTAGATGATTTTCCCGCCCGAAAAAAAATAATTAAAAAATACCCAAATGATAAAAACGGGACCCTTTTTTTTAAGTGTGGAAATCATCTTATGACTTTTCGCGCTGTGGGTGGAGCGGGAGGGTGTGTCAGTTTTACTGACTAAAACCACACCTGAACAACAACCACCACGGGACTCTAATGCTAAGATTTCGTTGTCCGTCTCTGTCACCAGGATATCAGAAATTAGAAACGTTTATTTCAAATAGACCAATTAAAGGCACTTTTGAATTGTCCAAATGGCGGACAGTCAAAAAAAAAAAAACAACTGAAATTAAATTGCACGTTCCAAAGCGTAGATCTCTATGGAGAAGAACATGCAAGAAACGCCATGGACACTCTTTTAAATCATATTATGAATAACATAAATCTTGGTTACATATTTCTTGTCGCTTCTAATATGTGAGCAAGATGTAGATAAGTAATAATAATAAGAGAACCTCGTGAAAGCTGAGAAAGATAAGCAAACTAAGTATCTTGACTTAGCTCGCGAGGTTGTCGACATGTGGGAAGTGGACAGAGCAATCATTGTGCCGATAGTCGTGACAGCCAATGGCTTAATTGCCAAGAGCCTCGACCGACATCTGAAGAGGCTCTCGTTAGGCAGTTGGATCAAGGGCTTGATTCAGAAGGCAGTACTCCTGGACACGGCGCGTATTGTTCGGAGATTCCTCTCTCAGGAGCCCTGACCACCGGTAGCTTGGACCCTGTTCCCGATGCCGGTGGGCTACTATTTTTTATATTTTTAAATGTTTTTTTTTAATATGTTTTTTTTTAAGAAATTTTTATTAATTTTTTTTATTAAAATTGTAATCAATATGTGTAAGTAATAAATGGAATAATAATAAAAAAATAATTGAATTAAGCCACTGGCAGCTAAGAGATGACCAGTCTCATCTGACGGCACTCGTTCACGAGCATGACGCGTGCATCAGCCCCACTCAGCTCAACCATTTTGAAGGGAACTGAATGACCCAATAACACATGCCACCATCAGCGAGACATTAGAGTGAGCATAACAAGGCTGCGTGTCATGAATCGTGATCCAGGTCCACTCAAATCTGTATGGTTCTTTCCTCAAAAGACCAATCTGCATGGTTCTCATATGATTTGACCATTACATATTTACTGTATGGACTTTAAAAGAGTTTGACCCCTGAGTTTGTTTCGGTGTTTCTTTTCAGGGTAGTCAGTTAGGAAACACCGGCCTCATTTAGTTTAAACTGACGATAAAAATTGACATTCAGAAGTGTTTCAAAAAACCTATTTGCAAGATAATTATCATTTATCATTTATTATATCAAAAGGTGCCTATCCTCAATATGAAGAATGCCACTTATAACTGAGCTTAGGATTCACGGAAAGTAATTCAAAAAAATACCTGTATAGTGAGTGAAATTGAAATCCCACGAAATACATTTCATGTAAAATGTTGCCAAGACGACCACATAAGGTTTGCCCTGTAAAAAAGATATCAGATCTCATGTAGAGCCAAGCTTCTGAATCTACACGGCCTAACTCTACCGACCCTAACTTCACAAATTCTACATATCAGTAAAAATGTATGACTTCGCCGTTCTGCTACCGTCGTGGAGGTGATGACGAATATTTGGTTTCTGAAGTAAGTAACTCAAACTTCCACCCACCCCATTCCATTTTAGGGGATGGGGGCAAAAGTTGTAAGTTTATCTGGGGGCATGGTAGTGTTTTTTGTATACTGAACTTTGTCTACATACCAAATTTCGGCTCTCTAGCACTTCAGGAAATACCCTAACATTTTGAAGTCATACAATCTTCTACCCCCCCATTTTAGAGGATTGCGGGTGAAAGTTATGAGTTTATGATTTTTTTTGTTGGTTTTATACTAAACTTAGAATACATACCAAATTTCAGCTTTCTAGCACTTCAGGAAGTAGCCAAATATTTTGATAATCATCAGTGTGTCAGTGTATCAGTGTGTGTCAGTGACGAAATCGGTGTATTTTAGATATCAATAAAATCTTAAGTATTAGAGCTATTCAATTGAGACTTTGTATGTTCAATTAGTCTATTATTGACATCATATCCTGAGAATATGAACTATCTGGTATATCGGAAATCAATTCTATAAGGGTTCAAAAAAACGACGAAACACTTCGAGGAAAGGTAGGTAGTGACCTTGCGCTTCTCTTGGCTCATCTTGGCGGGGGCACTACCGTGCCCCCAGATTTAGTTATTTACTAGAATATAGGAACATATAATAACATGTTGAAATATTTTTTATACTCACAATATTCGAATTATCAGTCGTGCAAATATTTTCAGAATATGCAAATAATAATAATGTCATGAAATTTCATCACTGTCATTAGTGACATTAGTTAAACATAAAAAAAACAGTCAATAATATTAATTGTGCAAATCCCATTATAAAATATATTAAAATAGTGTAGAATTTACTGATGAGAGAATTTATAAATAATGTCAACAGTAATAATTTAAATAAGTGTTCGTAGGTCATATAGTCAAAGTCAAAGGCTCAAGTTTTTTATTTCACATAGGCCTACATGGGCACTTATAAAACGTCAGAAGCTAGTGCACGGTTCCAAATTGATCGTTTCCTATGGAGAAGAACCGGCAAGAAACTCTATGGTTATTCTTTTAAAAAAAATGTTGTTACAATATTTCCATATTACAGCATAAGTAGATATTATGTAAGGACAGTGTAGACTGGTCAATATTGTACTAAAAAGTACAATAAAAATAATCACAATGAAAAGTAATCTAAGAATTCGCGGAGTCTACAGTGTTCTCACATTCACATTATAAAAAAAAGAGGCTATATAAATAAAAGCAAGTAAAATAAATAATATAAATAAAAAAATATTGCAAAAGCAATGTGTTTGAAAGAAAAAAGTATATATTACAACAAATGTGGAATAGTTAATAGATACATTTACAAAATATTATGAGCTACCAGGGGGCCACATGTGCAGAAGCAGTCATTGCCAAACAAGCGTGTCTTCGACATAGTCTTTAACCTTATAGTAAGCTTTTTTAGTTAGGACACGCTTAATATGGGTTTTGAACTTTCCCTCGCTAAGTTCAGTCACCACCACCTTTGGCAGCTTGTTATAAAAGCGTATGCTGTTTACTAAAAATGACTTGCTGGTCTTAGCTAATCTCCATTTGGGTAAAACAATTTCGTGTTTACTACGCGTATTTATGTTATGAAAATCGCTTCTAATTTTGAAGAGTCCTAGGTTTTTACGAACATACATAATACTTTCTAAAGATATAAAGAGCAGGCAGAGTCAGTATATCGATTTATTCAAATGTATTTCTGAGGGATTGGTCTGAGGGATTAGTACAATACGTCTGTTTAAAATATAAATAATCATCTATTGAATAAAAACATTTGTCACAATCACAAAGCCAATTGTTAAAAGTTCTATTAATTTCTAAATCATTCATTTTTCTCATTTTTTCAGGTAGTTTATAAAAAAATTGTAGGTTCACCCAGACTCGGGACAACCATACAATGTTCCGTAGTACGGCAATCAAACCTGCGACACGCACCGCAGCCGCTAATCGCTCAACCACTGCGCCAGCCGTGCCGATAAATACACCGCTTGTTCGTTCGGCTATTGCCTCAAATATCTGCACAATACGGATAAAATTTCAAGCTGTATATTTCACGTTGAACAGCTTAAAGCTTGCTTGGTTCCAGGTCGTGTTCAAGCTATAAATAAGTTACAATAGCTTGAAAATTTATGAGGTGTTTCATGCTGATATGGCAAAACGGGTAGAAATAAGCCTTCTGGCCTTTCAGCTAAAGCTTACTTAAAGTCAGATTTATAATAAAATTCCAAAATCTATTAGAGAGTTGGATTTGACCGGGTTTAAGAAAAAAAATATCAGTAGAATCGCCAAACTTAAGTGGCAGTGGGCAGAGCACATTGCTCGCAGAACAGATGGTCGATGGGGACGTAAGGTTCTGGAATGGCGACCGCGTACCGGAAGACGCAGCGTTGGAAGGCCTCCCACAAAGTGGACCGATGATCTGGTGAGGGTCGCGGGAATCCTACGGATGCGAGACGCACAGGGCCGGTCATTGTGGCGGCATTAGGGGGAGGCCTACGTCCAACAGTGGACGTTTTTCCGCTGAAATGATGATGATGATGAAGAAAAAAATTAAAGATTTTTTCTGTAATGTTACTATAATTTAAATGACTACTTAAATGACTCTTTGACATATTAATTCAATTATTATTTATATGATTTTATCTGACTGACATTTCTAATACCAATTATATTAATTATCACAATTTAATGTAACCTCATTAATATTTTTACGCGCATGTCGTAGAACGTGCCAAGACTAAATGTTTAAACCTAAGCCCATGTAATGTACATACCTACCCTACCATGTTCTAACAAATAAATGATTATGATTATTATGATTATGATTATTATGATTATGATTATTACTACTTTTGAACTTTTTTGAACCTCTGGAAATACACAAAATATGAGAGAAAACACCGTCAAAAATTACTATATTAAAATTGACCATATGACTAACCGCTGGGTAAAGATTAAAACAGATATATTACGTTGGTTCGATAAAAAAAAAACACTTATCTGACCATAACTTACGATTTCAAACGTGTAATATTTGAAAGTTACATAAAATAATAAAGCTTGTTTTTAGGGTTCCGTACCTCAAAAGGAAAAAATGGATCCCTTATAGGATCACACGCCTCGATCACAAAGACGTACTTTCTCCACTTGTATCAATATGCACTATTAATGAACATAGAAGAACTTGACAATGACCTGCAAAATGCAAAAAATCTTAAGACAATTTGAATTTCGAGGGCACTTTCACGGTACATACGTCATACAACTTAAGTGACCTTGAAAAACGCTTATTCGTCGTTTTGTACACACGGGTGTTTTTTTTTTAGGTGGGAAAATCATCTAATGACAAATCTCTTGAGCGGAGCGGGAGATAGTGTCAGACTTTTACTGACTAAAAACCCACTCCTGCTCCTTCGTTGCCTTCGTCCCAGGGCCCAGGGTTTCGTTTTCACACTACCCATGGCCCCAGTAGCCTTGACCCTGCTGGGCCCCTACGATTTGCTGACATCTCCCTGAGCCGCGCGTGGAACATGTACGAAATTTATTCGGGCGAAAATTTTGGTCTCTATATTTTCGTTTTTCTTAGAAAATAATCTAGAAAAAGATTCTTTTTTGGTGATTTTACGTAAAAACGCGAAATTACGTAATAATGACACTCCTTACGCGCGAGGGGCTACTGTAGGACATGACTGCATTTGTACATTTTTAATCAACGAGTTACACATCTGCTCACCAACTTAGCTCCCAGGGGTGAAGTTCTGTTGAGTTTACAAACTTCATAAAGCCACCGCACCACCGCAGGCCACGGCTGAGCTACGCACATAAATGGTCTATGGTCAACGTCAAGATGACATATCAAAATTTTCCGTATTATTCAATTTAAATCAAAGTCCTTTGAAAATTCATGGAAAGAACTTTAAAATTTAATTATGTCATCGATATGGGATTTGGTACATGTGGAATCCTGGAGGAACGCTGGCCTGATGCTGCGTAAGCGAGCGTACGTGACCCACCACCACACCGCGCCGCTCCTTTGATGACTACCACTCCACCGCGCAGATGATTTTGGAGAGTAGCAGATTCCGAACTAATTGACCTACATTGCTGTAATTGCTGCTAGGCGTTCCGATGTGAGAATAAACAAATAAATAAATAATAATAATAAATAATTCTAATCTATATATATATAATTTTTTTTACAAAAAAAAAAAATACAATCGACTTCAATGTAAAAAAAACAACTGAAAAGTGCAAAATAACTGTTAAGTAACGAAGAGACGAAACTATTATAGAAACACCGACTTCCGAAATTAAAGTTATTTTGCACTTTTCAGCGTTTTTTTATTTACGTTGAATTCGGTTGTATTTTTTTTACACTTTTTAGCTATGGTACTACCACTAAAAGGTGGGGTACCTTTCAGCCAAACTTAAATACCTTATAGCCAGAGTGCATCTCATGAAAATTCTAATAATCCCAAACACGTTAAGATTACATTAATTTATTACAGAGTTCCGGTGCCTAACTTCAGGCTTCATCATCAGATCAGTTCGATATATTCCCCCTCTTCTTTCAGTCAGTCATCGATTACACGTCTAAACAAAGCAATTTTACTTGTTACGACGGTACTGCTGTGATCCTATGAGGAGTTCTATTCCATATATCTTCGAAGTTCATGATCAGATCATAACAATATTTCTATGGGACCAATTTGGAAGCATAAACTTTCAATTAAAAAAAAATCAGAATCGGTCCACAATTAACCGAGAAATCAGTTAACAAACAAAAAAAAAAATACATTCAGCCAAACATAGAACCTCTTCCTTTTTGAAGTCGGTTAAAAATCGACATACCACTCATTGATTAATCACGAAATTTCAGAAACTATAACACCTAGAAAATTAAAATTAGGCAGGTAGGTTCTTTATAGGGTGTAGACATCCACTAAGAACGGATTTCCTGAAATTCACCCCCTAAGGGGTTGAAACTGGGGTCCAAAGATTGTATGGAGAAACCTACTTTTACACGGGGGAAGCCGCCGCGACGTCATTTCAACGCTCAGTCACGTGGTCAAAACGTGGAACAAAGGAATCGGAGGCGTTGCCTACTCGAGGCGTTCGACGCAAACGAAACGATCGTAACTTGGCTAGAGGGGCAGGGCCTATCAGAATACCACAGCAGCACTACGTTATTTAACTTTTTTGTTAAATATCGCAGCATATGCTGAGATAGGAGCCTTTTGGCCTCGCACAGGTCTTTAATTTTTATCTTTTAATATTGTTTTCTTTTATTTTAAGTTAAGTATTTATAGATTAAGTACTTACTTTTTAATTTATTGTTGTTTGTCCTGTGCGAGTCTCAAATAAATGTTTTCTTTCTTTCTTTAAGGCGCGCGTGGAAAACTACGCGCTGCTTGATTACTGCAGTCATTGTGGCGAAATTTGGTGATGCTTGTGTATGGATGGACATATTTTAGCTGAAAACACGATTTCATCCACTGCTCGCCACGGAACAACTTGTCTGCTGCGGTCTTCCCGTCCAACTATAATTTAGGTGTCTTCAAGGCTAGAGTGAATAGGCTCTTAATAAACTAGTGCGCCTAATCATCAATGATTGCATCTCCGCTCCATCAGGTGGGATCGCAGTCAAGCACTGGTTTATACTAATTAAAAAAAAAAAAGATGGAAACGTAAGCAACAATGGCAATGACTGCTTCTGCACATGTGGCTCCCTGGTAGCTCATAATATTTTGTAAATGTATCCATTGACTGCTCCACATTTGTTGTAATATATACTTTTTTTTTCTCGTTCTAACACATTGCTTTTGCAATATTTTTTTTTATTTATTATTGTTTATTTTGTTAACGTATTATTTATTAATAATTGTAATTATTTATTTTACTTTCTTTTATTTATATAGCCTCTTTTTTATAATGTGAATGTGAGAACACTGTAGACTCCGCGAATTCTTAGGTTCCTTTTTATTATGATTATTTTTATTGTACTTTATAGTACAATATTGACCAGTCTACACTGTCCTTACATAATATCTACATAAGCTGTAATATGGAAATATTGTAACAACAATTTTTTTTAAAAGAGTAACCATGGAGTTTCTTGCCGGTTCTTCTCCATAGGAAACGACCAATTTAGAACCGTGCACTAGCTTCTGACGTTTTATAAGTGCCCATGTAGGCCTATGTGAAATAAAAAACTTTGACTTTGACTTTGAACAGCCTTGCTAACCTAAGCAGCAGTGGACGGTCGCCTTTAGCATCACATCGCAATATTGTTAATATTAAGTATGTTTTATTTTCAAAGCACGTAGGAATGGAGGTTTCCTCGCTTCAATACGGCCAAAGGGTGTTATTGACAGTTTTTTAGGGAGCATTGCATTTATTTTTTGTAATATATATGTCGTGGCCAGATCATAGAAATTGATCACTTCATGATATGGCCAAGTGAAACTGGCCAGATCGTTTTAAACGTTAAAGTTTTATGATATTTCAATCTTCATTTGGCCTACTTTCTTTAGACCTTTTATTATCATAGAAATCCTACATCAATGATATGGCCAAACGAGGGTTGCCATATCAAAGTTAACGTTGTAACTATCTGGCCAGTTTGACATTGTGACAGTGTGCGCTCAGTCACGTGGTCAGAATAAAGGAATCGGAGGCGTGGCCTTCTCGAGGCGTTCGACGCGAACGAAACGATCGTAACTTGGCTAGGGGAGCCGTTGTCTAGTACCTACGCATACCACAAGCTTTGTTTAGTTTGAGACAAGATGGAGACGTTATTCTTTCTCCAAAATTAGGTATTTATTGGTTTCTTTGTGTTTTATATTCGCTGTAATATAGCAGTTCTTATAACTATGAAAGCTAATAAAAAAAAATGTTTTTTTTCATACTAAGAGTTCCAACGTAGAAAGTATGCATTTCAAAGGGCAAGCTTTATTATATTCCATATTATATTATGTACATGGTGTTATGAGCAGTGGTGGCCGAGTGGTAACGGCCCAGACTTACGAGTTGTAAGTCGTGGGTTCAAACCCAGCCAGGTGCATTACTTTGTGTAACATCGTGAGGAAACCGGCATGTCCTAGAACCTAAAATTCGAAGACATGTGACATCCACGAACCCGCACTGGGCCCGCGTGGTGGATTACGGCCCATTCCCTCTCCTAGAGAGGAGGCCTGAGTCCCAGCAGTGGGAACATTATAAGGCCGACTATGCTATGCTATGGAATACAATAGATGTTGTAAAATATTGTCAAGATCAATAAGGATCCTGTTTTGATAGCTAACTTCATAACTTAAGCATAGACACAAACAGCAATACGTATTAACATCGACTATAGATTACGCGCCATAATCCCTCTATAACTTATGGTACAGCCATTCAGATATTATCTTTGGACACATGTTTAATCTATGGACAAGCTGATTTGAATTTAGAGCGATCGAACTGCTTTTGTGACGTTGGTTTAGTGGCTTTAAACGGTTGAGTGACTGATGGTCCTGGGGTTCGATACCCAGGTTAGGAAAAGTGTTATTTGGTTGATTAGAAATTTTGGAGTAGCAGCTTGATGGCTTGTTTTATGATTGATCCTTGAGTCCTTCCAGGTCCGTCTATCTTCAACGTGAACATGGTTTAAAAGCTTGTTTATTCATACAACGTTATTATATTAGAAACTAGATTTTGCCCGCGATTTCGTCCGCGTTGAAGTCGAAAATGGTTTTATTAGGTTTTTTGAGATACGAAAATATGAAATATTATTTATTATCTTCGTCGTGTGTGATAGTCCATTGAATTGTATGGCGAGCGATATTGTATCTTAAGATAAAATATATTAGCTTAGCCGTGTGTAGCGCCCCTAAGTGAACTCCACTGCGGGTGACGTAACCTACGACAAACTTATTATTTGCGGTTGGTACAGTAATCGGGTCTAGAGATCGAACCGCAAAATTAAGTTTGTTTTTTATTGTATATACTTTTCCGGGATAAAAAATACCGTAAGTAGTTTTTGCGTGATGCCTGAACAAACAGATAGACAGACAGACAAACATTTTTTTAATCACAGTTTTGGGTTCGGTGTCGGTCTAGTAACACTATTAAAAACACATTTACATTTAAAAAGGAAAAGCAAAAATTATTGGTATTACAACTATTAAAATAATGTCGAATCAATTAAATGTCAAAATAAATGGAAATAAAAACGAAAATAAGAATAATAACAATAGTAATAATGAATTGGGGTAGTTTATTTAATTATTTTTTTTTTTCTTCAAAAACTCTTTCAATGTGTAGTAACACTTCTTCTAAAAACTGCTAATTAATAAAAATAAACCTCATATTCCAACTTTTTAACCCCCGACGGAAAAGAGGGATGTTATAAGTATCTGTGTGTCTGTCCGTGGCATCGTAGCTCCCAAACGAATGGACCGATTTTGATGCGGTTTTTTTTGTTTGTAAACTGACGCAATCAAGATGGTTCTTATCTGTAATTTATCCCCCGACTCAGTGACGCTCATCTTTAAAATATTTATAGATTCTTTTAATGAAGTTAAAAGGCTGAAAGAGTAATTTATTAACTTATTTTTACTTTCTTTTTGTGTCGGGGGCTACTCAAATTTTTTAATTTGGTTTTTATTCACCACTAACAGTCAAATCCAGACGTACCCTCAAAAAGATTTGTAGCAAGGACATTATCATAACATCGTCCACCTTGCGCCAACGTTGGCAGTGTGCCAGAAAGTTGGACCAACACGTGGCGCACACAAATGGTGTGTGAAATCGACACACGTTTCTTCAGTTTAAAACATTTGGTAGAAGTGAGAGAGGGTGATATTACAATGCGTTTTGTGGAGGAAACTTGGACGAATTTTTGAAGTAGGGGTAGTAAATAAACTTTTTTATTATTGGCTAGCTTTTGTCCGCAGCTTTGTCCGCGTACAATGTCACTCAAGAATAAAGCAGCTTTCTATCGGTGAAAAATTTTTGGCAATCTGACCAGTACATTTGGAGATTACCTCCTACAAACAAAAAACAAACTTTACCTCTTTATAATAATTGTGTAGAAGTAAATATTGGCTGAGAGCAGTGGTGGCCGATTGGTAACGGCCCCGACTTACGAATTGGAGGTAACCCAGCCGGGCGCATTACTTTGTGTAATTTATTTCATCACCACTGCTCTCAAAACGGTGAAGGAAAACATCGTGAGGAAACCGGCATGTCCTAGAACCAAAAATTCGAAGACATGTGACATTCACCAACACGCACTGGGCCCGCGTGGTGGATTACGGCTCATTCCCTCTCCTAGAGAGGAGGCCTGAGTCCCAACAGTGGGAACATTAAAAGGCTGATTATGCTATTATGCTAAATATTGGCTCGCGATTGACTACTATCTCACACTTGTCTAGAAGTAACCTATTCACTCTTGACTTAAAGAACTCCTTTTTTACGTGTAATAATATCAAATACAGGATGCATTTTGGAGAGTGTGCGCGGAAATTGAATGACTTAATTCCACCATCCCATTTCTACCATCGGACAACCCGACGAACGGCGAGTATCCACCCTTACATTGTTGGAACCTCTACGGTCCGGACCAAGTGTGTCGCTTAGTTGTTTATACCGCGAACTTCGAGGGACTGGAAAAACTTGCCTGCTGCGGTCTTCCCGTCCGATTATAATTCAGGTGTCTTCAAGGCTAGAGTGAATAGGCTCTTAATGAACTAGTGTGCTTCACCATCAACGACTGCATCACTACTTTAACCTTTGTGTACAATTTATTGAAATAAAGTTATTATTATTATTTTTGGAAAGTGTTTTTTATTCTCAGCTCTTTGACTGGTTTTTAACTACATTTACGAGCCGAAACCAAGTAAATGCAGCGTGTGGTGTGTTATATTGAGGGTGTGTTATGATGGGGACCTAATTCGTTTTCATCTATTTGCATGAACTTTCTTACAATTCGACATGTATTTAGGATAACAGCTTTTTGTAAGGTGATATAGAGAGTTTCTTTTAAGTTTAGTAACTTCAGACTATGTAGTAGATTATTTGGAATGACACCTGTTGTGGAAAGGACGATCGGGACCACATAAACTTTTTCTTGTTTATTATTATTATTACTTACCATCAGGTGGGATCGCAGTTAATTACTACTTAATAACAATTAAAAAAAAATACTCCTGCTCGCTGTTGGTGGAGCAGAGTGGCCGGGGATCACGTCTTCTGTCACGGCGGCTGAACGTGATATTGTCCGTGCCCTCACGCGTCCAGTCTTCTCCTTCGCTAGCATTACTACCTCGCAGAAAGAGGTGATCGCATCCCGTTTCCTTTCGCTCCAGATCATAGCAAGTTAACCCAATGCTATGGGCACGTTTAACGACCTGTAAGTGTGTCCATAAATCTGTGTGCCTGCGTTTTATAGTCCCGATCAGAGGTTCTTAGTGGAGGGTCGATTTAAGGGGCTTCTTTTCCACTCGCCTATCGTCAACATCGAGTATGGTTTAAAAGCTTGTTGCTTCATTTAACGCAATTCAACGCGATGCAAATGCAAAAAAGAGAGATAACGCCTGAAAACTCTGTTGGTATTCGGTAATTCTGTGATTTACTCGAATATTTTACAAAACTTGTTCCAAAGTTTTTGAAAAAAAAAATTCGTTATTCAGAATCTTGATTAAATTTGCAAGGCTTCCTTTGTTTTTTTTTTATTTTTTAAATTTTTGGAAAAAAAAAACAGATTTTCGGAGGTCTTTACTGGATTAGTTTTATTATTTATAAATTGAATTCAATAGAAGCATAGATAATATCCACAAGATACTGTATTCCCAAATATCTAATGCAAAATGTATAATAACGTCATAATCGCGTAAGAGCGGTTGTATGAAAAACAGTAAAAATGTAAGTCGAGTTGCATCCCCTTAAAAGGTATTATGGCTTTATTAGATAAGTCTATTGTATAGTCATTGGACAAGACAAACTCTCACTATTTCCGACTATCATTTATTTAATAACAAGGAAATGGTCTCTGTGCTACTGCACTTTTGACCCTTGACTGTACATAGTGTTGTCATATGTCTCTACCAGCCGAAGTGTTTCGCTTTGTAGTATTCACAGAAACTATAGCTTTTATAGTTAACAATATCAGTTTTAACTTTTAACATCCTGAAAACCTTATTTACGGTTTAAAAATACCATCACACAGCACAATTGGCGCAGTTCCAATAAAAAACGACCGATAAAACGTGCTAAAAGGATGTGGACTGCAAATGACGAGTGTTTTATTTCCCGTGACGTTTAAACAACGTGTAACGTTCAATGCGCAAAACCTGAAAATGGTTTGATCAGAATAACGGGCAGAATCAATTGAAACACTTTTTAATTTTAATCACATTTTTCAAAAAAATTCGTTAAAAATTTTGCCCTGTCTATTTATTAAGGAGGCGTCCATAAATTATGTGAGATGTTTAAGGGGAGGAGGGGGTCTAGTCAAATCTCATCTAATCTTACGTTGGAGAGAGGGGGGTCTCGGCAAATATCACGCAATTTTTTTTTTCTGATTAAAACAAAAATAAAATACTATTTTGGTCCATTTAATCCAGATTGTACACGCTTAAGAATAAATCTTAAGCGTAATCGTAATGCGATTAAAATCATTCACTAATTTATTCGAAAGAAAATAATGGACTGAATTAGAGTAGATATCCTTTTTTTAATCACAGTAGTTACGATTTAAGTATTCTATTGTTAAATTTTTATTACACTTATAACTCTCAGCAATATTGATTACTAGTCGTAACTAGTCGTAAATAAAACGACGAAGCATTTTTTTTCTTTTTACAATAACAATCCAACGCGTTTACGTAAGAAACCGACATTTTGAAAAATCTCACGTGAGATTGGGGGATGAGGAAGGGAGTTGAATAAAATCTCACGACATCTCACCTGGGGGGGGGGGGGAGGGAGGGTCAGAAAATTGAAAAAAAAAACCCCTCACGTAATTTATGGACGCCCCCCTAGGTCAAGTCATCATGTGCTTAAACCCGCCAAAGTAGGTAAACAAAAACAAATGGTTGTCGTCCATTTTAAATTTTCTCATATGCGAGATTATAATGGTTCTTATTTCAATGCAGGTAGGTCTTGCGGCTCGGTGATACACCTACCGACTCCTCCCTCAACAGAGCATCGTCACAGACGCAAGAAATGATCAGAATTGCCAGTAAAACTAAAACAACACATGAAACCTTTACATTTTTTTTTTTAAATATATTTTTCCTCTCTCATAATTAGGTCAATTGAATCAAAAATCATTTGGGGTGTCTGAGGTTTTTCGCATTCAATGGTACACGTTGTATAAGTCATGAAATCAGACATCATCATCTCATCATCTTCCTGCCCTTGTCCCATCTTATTTGGGGTCGGCGCAATACGTTTTTTTCTTCCATTCTCAATTTTCAATCAGACGTCTTGATGAAATTCGTGACAAATAATCATTAATAATAATAATAATAATAATAATCTGACTAGCTTCTTTGTTTTTATGATCACTTTGTTGTCCATCTGTTTGTTGGTCAAGACCCTTCCTGTCTGTTGGTCAAGGCACACCTTCGTGGCATAGCATAATCAGCCTTTTAATGTTCCCACTGCTGGGCCTCTGGCCTCCTCTCTAGGAGAAGGAATGGGCCGTAATCCACCACGCGGGCCCAGTGCGGGTGCAGGGAATGTCACCTGTCTTCGAATTTTTGGTTCTAGGACATGCCGGTTTCCTCACGATGTTTTCCTTCACCGTTTTGAGAGCAGTGGTGATGAAATAAATTACAAAAAGTAATGCGCCTGGTTGGGTTTGAACCCGCGACCTACAACTCGTAAGTCAGGGCAAATTATAGTTATTAGGTTAAATTAAAATTGTTAAAAAATTGAATCTCATGCTGTGTCATTGACTCTTGCTGAGTTAAGCTCGCCTTTGTACATCTACAGTCTGTATCTCCGTGTACTATGTATGCTTTTATGTACATATAATATAATATTAATATTAATCACGACAAGACACCTCTTGCTGTTAATACGGCATCACGATAGTACATAAGTGGCACTTAGCGTGCAGATTGAGGCGTAAATATTATAGCGAGAGAGAGTTGTGGCCGCAGAGCCATCTAGTGGTGGTTAGGAGAACTACTGTATTAGTAATAGTGTTGTTTATTGCTGTTTTGGAGTGGTGGCCGAGTGGTAATGGCTCCGACTTACGAATTGTAGGTCGCGGGTTCAAACCTAACCAGGCGCATTACTATGTGTAATTTATTTCATCACCACTGCTCTCAAAACGGTGAAGGAAAACATCGGCATGTCCTAGAACCAAAAATTTGAAAACATGTGACATTCACCAACCAGCGCTGGGCCCGTGTGGTGGATTATGCCATTCCCTCTCCTAGAGAGGTGGCCTGAGTCCCAACAGTGGGAACATTGAAAGGCTGATTATGCTACTATGCTACTGTGTTGGAGAGCAGTGGTGGCGTGCACAGTGATAACACAAAGGTAGGTCTACACTAGAGGCGCGCAGCACAAGTGGAGCACGAGTCGAGCTCAAATTTGTATAGTGTCGTTGGTGCTTGGATCCTCTAGAGTCGGTCCACATGTTTTTCGTGTGTGTAAAATGTGGTGATAAAGTAAAGTTTGTATGTATGTATGATACATACAAACTTTTATCTTTGGGGGCGGCCATTAATTACGTGATGATTTCACGTGAGGTTATTCGAAATGCATATATTGTTGGTGTACTACCTATTATAAAAACAAAACACATACGTAATTTATTCAATTATCATTCTTAATAAGACTCGTTTAGTTTTACTGAAATTAAATTAGTTTCTGAAAAATTACACTGCTTATTGCAAAAAAAAATATACGTATTGCTTGCCGAGACTCCTAGCCCCGCGTGAAATTGACACAACCCCCTCCTCCCTCCTAAAAGCCTTACGTAATTATATGACGTCCTCTTTATAATAATAGTGTGATAAAATGTATACAAACATATTGAGTGATCACTAACTCTGTCTTATTCTTATTACAGAATGATCGAGAAGAAAAGGAATCCAAGAAGCGAGGCGTCACGGAGAAGTTTATGGAATATATCAAGAGAAGGCTGAACCCACAAACAGGTGAGTCTATAGACTAAGGATATAATAATAATAATAATCATTTTATTTTCAGGCATCAGAGGCCCATAAACAAAATACATAAAATAATCTTAAATAATAATACACTAATACATATTGTAAAAACAATGCTTATTTAACTACAATTAAATACGTAATGTAGTCGGCGTCGTGTTGCGCTGCATGGTGTCGCATAACCGTCCTCGGAAACGTCGGTATCCGACACCTTTCGGCCAGAAGTCCTCTTTTAAGAAGGTCTGTAGCTGTTGAGTTGGAACTCGTACCACGAACGACTTGAAGTTGACGTCGTGGCGCGCCTCCAACCTTACGACCCTCAGAGTCCAGTTGGTCTTCACCTTCAAATACTCCACGACTTCCTTAACCTTCGTGTAGTGATGCAGGCGTGAAACGTATAGCTGCGTCGTAGGCACAGCAGGACGCAGCAACATGTTTGGATCACTCGGTGCGATACCGCACTGGTTACGGGAACAGGGCTTCTTCTTCTTCTTCTTCTTCTTTTCTACTCTTGTGAAACCCTAATAATACTCCCTAGCCGACTTCGGCTACAGGGACTGGTTTCTGATTTAGTGCAACTACGGGTTGCGATGCTCTGATGTGACTAATAACGTCTATCTTTGCTGTAAAAATGAATAAGGATACCTTGATAGATAAAGCATTTATTTTTCATGACACAAAAAACACACAAAAGTACAATTTAATTATCAAAACTAAGCACTTATACAAAACCCAAGAGCAATGGTGGCCGAGTGGTAACGGCCCCGACTTACGAGTTGTAGGTCGCGGATTCGAACCCAGCCAGGCGCATTACTTTTTGTAATTTATTTCTTCACCACAGCTCTCAAAATGGTGAAGGAAAACATCGTGAGGAAACCGGCATGTTCTAGAACCAAAAAATCGAAGACATGTGACATCCACCAACCCGCACTGGGCCCGCGTGGTGGATTATGACCCATTCTCTCTCCTAGAAAGGAGGCCTGAGTCCCAGTAGCGGGAACATTATAAGGCCGATTATTTTATGCTACTTATACAACGATAAAAAAAAAAAAAATCATATAGGTGCCATAACGTGGGGTAACTTTGGCCCTGGGGTATAATTTTGGCACAAGCTTAGAGTTACATAACTCTATCCTCAAAGAGCTTCATATACAGGGCAGAATTTCGTCGATTGTGCAGTTACGAATACTAAAGTTCTTTGGACACACCTCTACGAGGACTTGATAGAAAGCCTTATGTCTTATCACTAATGGTACGCATTCGACCGCTAATAGTACTCTGTGGTCGACCGCAGTACAGTGTGCGCGTATTTAATGCCAATAACTGAAATAAATGGAGAGATATCGTTCAATATGTTGCAGCCTTCAGGCAAACGCTATTATATTTTTTGATAACGATATGATTAAACGATATTATTTTTTGATACATAATAATTATTTGACATATAGTAATTTTGTAATGTAATCTATATATGTAAAAGGAGAAACTGACTGACACATCAACGCACAACCGAAACTGCTAGGACTAGGAGCGTGAAATTTTTCACATAGTTTCCTTTTATGACGTAGGCGAGGACTAAGATTTCCCAAAATTAACCCCCTAAGGGGATGAAACGGGGGTCCAAAGTTTGTATGGAGAAACCTACTTTCACGCGGGCGAAGCCGTTGGCAGAATGTATAATATGTATATATGATGATATGAGCAAAACGTGTCTGATCTAATGATTTCTGACAAAACATTTTTGTACACCATGTTTCATGCAAATAAAATTGATTGATTGATTGATGAAAAATAGCCACGACTACTCTGACAAGAGTGCTCGACTAGAAAAAAAGAATAGGATATTCTAATTTTATTATTGTTTCTGTGTTACTAAAACAGTATCAATCAAATATTTGCTTGTCATCACTAAATGGAAGAATATGCACTTATTCTCCTAAACCTACAGTAACATTTCTTGTATGAATGAATCTTATCATTACCACGAGCTCATTGAAATCCAATCCTCGACAATATTTGACTTAAGTCAGCAGATTACTCAACATTTATAAGCCAAAACGCGAAATAAATATAAAAAAAATATTATTGCCAGTTCTCAAAACAATGAATAACACGCGTTTTGTGGAATTCAATTAAAATGCAAGCTAAACATCCTTTGTGGTAGCCATAACGGCAATTAAAAAATTAGGTTCATATTTTCTGGACGAGTCATTAAGCTTTGACTCAATTTTCATGCCAAAATTGTTAAAACAATTCGTATAAGTTGTTCCATTTCTGGTCGGTTAATAGAAATTTGTGTTTATAACATTGAATCTTACGCCATCTATGCATGTTTTAGATGAACAACTGGTTTTTCGGACAGCGCCATCTATGTAAAGTAAGAAGTACTATAATGAAGTTACGCCATCTACTGGGGATTGCATAAACTAGTTTGGGAGGATTCTGAAAAGTTTCATACAAGTGAAGTTGCTTACAATATCGTATATAGAGGGCGTTGAATCAGGATACATTGTAAAGAAAATAAAAGATATACCCAGTGATCGGAGAAGATTGAATTGGGGTCATTGATCCAAAACGTATATATTAATAGCGACATTCCTCCGGAATTGGTAGATTATTAAAAAAAAAAACGGAACTTATTTAGGAATTGTATTAAAATGAGCAATATTATATTCTTTATTTATTTTTTTAACGGCACACAGTCACGATTTGACACAACCCAACGACCAATCAGAACAAAGGGTCATGGGTGGTGCACTAACCGGTTATCAAAAGAATGTGTATGCGTAAATATTGAAGTTTAAGTTCAACAATTTATAAAAAGTAGTGGCCATAAAAAGGCTAAAAATAAAACAAAATTATTAATGCTTCGATCGGAATTCGATTGTTTTTATTATTCAACAGATAAATAATAAATTAATTTAGTGTTGATACCTAACTTTAAATTTTGAATTGAGTATTAATAATATCACTACAAACATTGACAATATTTAATTTTATTGAAATAAAATATACAACTATTTGAACAGCTTATGAGCACTCGGACCCCACGGCCCAATAGTTTCAACCCCAAACGGCTCAAAAATATAACTGCCGACGATGTTGTTATATTTCCGCCGTTTGAGGTTCTCCGCAGCAGCAGCGGCAGCACCAGCACAGCACGAAGAGCTAGGAAGATGGGATGGCGCAAGAGTGTCGACACAGGTAGCGTCCCACACTAAAGGCCTACCCATCTTCCAGGGAAATAGTAGACACTTCGCGTGACCCAAGGGCTGGCTTTTACCTCGGTCGGAGATTAAGCATTGCCATACAACGTGGCAATGCCGCCAGCCTTTTGGGCACACTTCCAGTCGACAGCGATGCGGAGGAGTTTTTTGACGCCATATTTTAGCTTTTAGATTTTTATTAAAGTGTATATATAAGTTAGTGTAGATAAAAATGCAATAATTTAAATCATTGAACATCATCAATTTTTTTTGAATCATTGTTGATGATCAAGTTTTAAAAGTGGAATTAATTATGGTGAATGTTTTACTATTTGATAAATAACAGCACAATATTATAAAAGCTGTAAATAAGTTGTATATATATCTTAACTATTAAATATTATAACTTATTAAGTATTTTAACAAACTGAAAATAATAATATGTGAAAACGGGTAGAAAAAGAACTCATAGGGCATCAAAAAATTCGTTCACATTGATTCTGGAATAACTTTCCCGAAAAATGACTTATCTGGTTTAAAATGGTTATAATTGTGAAAATGGGTATTTTGACCTGAATAAAAATATTATTTATTTTATTTTATTTTATTAGGAAAACATACAGTGTATTCATACAGAGTAGAAACAGATATAAACAACTGAATACCATTTACATGTTTCCGCATTTAAACATCTAGAAAGCTTGTTATCAATCTTTAGTGATATAACAGGTAATGTAAATAACCTAATATTAAGCAAAATTTGAAAATTTGAAAAAGGGAAATTTGGAGTAAGTATATTTAAAAACTAAATTAAGTTGAAGTCAGAGAACCAAACCATGATTTCGTTAATGTTCGTTGTGTTATATTATTACTATCTTCTACGGGCTACGCCCACGTGTAAATAGATTTCTCCATACAAACTTTGGACCCCCGTTTAATCTCCTTAGGGGGTGAATTTCAGAAAATCCGTTCTTAGCGGATGTCTACACCCTATAAGGAACCTACCTGCCAAATTTTAAGTTTGTAGGTGTTATAGTTTCTGAGATTTCGTGATTAATCAGTGAGTGGTATTTCGCTTTTATAAATTTGTTTTTTTTTTGTAAGTGGGAAAATCATTTAATGACATCCCCCGTTCTTGGGCGGAGCGAGAAGGCGTGTCAGACTTTTACTGATTAAAAACCCACTCCTGTTCCTTCGTTGCCTTTCGTACCAGGGCCGAGTCTTCCTTTCAGAATCAGAGCCTTGGCCCCAGTACGTTTCGACCCTGCTGGGCCCCTACGGTTTGCTGACATCTCCTTGAGGCGCGCGTGGAACAGTACGCGCCGTCGGCGACGACTTGGGCTTGGTCCGGACGGTTACCAGCCTGTCGGACGGCGAGCTTTTATTCATATAGATTATTATTATTCTAGGTACCTACATGTTGTATAATTTTACCTGACACCGCTCACAACATTTGAGCATCAAACAAAATACGTGCGTCCATTATGCGAGTCCGCCATTTGCAATAAACTGTGAATAATGTTGACAGCCTACAAAATGCCTACAAAGCGCTTTTATTATCGCAATGTTTTAACATTTACAACACAGTGTACCATTTAAAACTCGCGTCAAATATCGTTTTTCTTTTTTAAATTATTCTTTGTGTCATGTATATGTGACCGCAGGCTTGAGTAAATGGTTTTAATTTCAACTCGAAATCTTCACGCGTACCCGAGATAAGGGGTCTTGAGTCAAAATCAAAAGTTTTACAATTCACATAGGCCTACATGGGCACTTATAAAATGTCAGAAGCTAGTGCACGGTCCCAATTTGGCCGTTTCCTATGGAGAAGAACCGGCAAGAAACTCTATGGTTACTCTTTTAAAAAAAAAAGATGTTAAAATATTTCTATATTACAGAATAAGTACATATTATGTAAAAAGTACAATAAAAATAATCATAATAAAAGTAACCTAAGAATTCGCGGTGTCTACAGTGTTCTCACATTCACATTATAAAAAAGAGGCTATATAAATAAAAGAAAGTAAAATAAATAATTACAATCATTAATAAATGATACGTTAACAAAATAAATAATAATAAAAATTAAAAAAAAATATTGCAAGAGCAATGTGTTAGAAAGAAAAGAAGTATATATTACAACAGAGAGAAAGAAAGACAGACGGACGGACAACAAAGTGATCCTATAAGGGTTCCGTTTTTTCCTTTTGAGGTACGGAACCCTAAAAAGATTTTTTTTTAATTCTAATATTTCACTTTTTAATTTGGGATATTATTATATAACTTCAACCCCACAATATCTAGAGAAAGATGTGTAATAACGTCATAATCACGTAAGAGCGGTTGTATGGAAATATATCTCGGGTTGGTCGGTCAGTTAAACTTACCAAACTATTATAGATGGATTTGGGACGTGAGTCGTTCGCAAGTCATTATAGGTCCGAGTTTGTACACCACGCCTGTGTTGCCAGGAAATGGTCTTTTTTTTACGGTGGGAAAATCATCCAATGACATCTCCTGCTCTTGGGCGGAGCAGGGGATAGTGTTAGACTTTTACTGCCTAAACACCCACTCCATTTCCTTAAAGAAAGAAAGAAAGAAAGAAAGAAAGAAAAAAAGAAAGAAAGAAAGGAAGAAAGAAAGAAAGAAAGAAGGAAAGAAAGAAAGAAAGGAAGAAAGAAAGAAAGGAAGAAAGAAAGAAAGAAAGAAAGAAAGAAAGAAAGAAAGAAAGAAAGAAAGAAAGAAAGAAAGAAAGAAAAATAGAAAACACGTTTATTTGGCACACACAATGAGATAACAATTACAATATAGAAACTTAAATACTAAAACTTAAAAAATACAATGTCCTTATACGTCCTTCGTTGCCTTTCATACCAGGGCCGAGTCTTCCTTGCAGAATCAGACCCTTGGCCCCAGTAGGCTTCGACCCTGCAATCGATCAATCATATGTCAGCAATCGTAGGGGCCCACCCTACGATTGCTGACATCTCCTGGAGGCGCGCGTGGAACACAACGCGCCGTCGACGACTTGGGGTCGTTCCGGACGGTTACCGAACGGTTGGACGGCGAGCTACCCATTGCTCGCCGTCCGCAAGCCCACGCCTACGGTGGCCGGAAATCGGGATCGGAATCCCGGCGGCAGGGGCGCGGGGGCCAGGAAAGGGGTAAGCATGCGAGATGGTTGGAAATAGACACCCTAGAATAGAAAGAGAAATTGAAGGTATATTGGTAGGTTTTAGTCAGTATAAGTCTGACAATCTCGCTTCACTTAGAGCAGGAGAAGATATTTGATTTTTTCCCTTTTAAAAAAACCGGGTAAGTGCGAGTCGGACTCGCGCACTGAGGGTTCCGTATAAACTGAACTATGAAAACAGTTCAATTCCCGTATTCGTTAAAAGTTTTTTTTTTGTTTTGTGACGTGACTACAAATTTCTAGTATTCAGATTTTTTCCTATACTTGTGCTACAATAGGTACCTTGCTTCTTGCAAAATTTCAGGAATCTAGGTCAACGGGAAGTACCCTAGGAATTTGAATTCCCTTAAGAGTGTCAAAATATACGTTTTTTTGCGACATAAACGACCGTATCTTTTTTTCGTTAACTTAGAATTTTGATTTTTTCACAGCTTCAAGGGACCGCAGACCTTAGTATATGATTTACCGAAATAAAGGATCTTGACAGACAGACAGACGGACGGACGGACAACAAAGTAATCCTATAAGGGTTCCGTTTTTTCTTTTTGAGGTACGGTACATTAAAAAAAGCTCAACTGCACTCCACCCCGATCCTGTTCAAACACTTACCACTTTCACTGCTCATATCCGCTACTGTAACGTGTTGCTGTAGCTACAGTGTTGCAGTAACGCGTCACTGTAGCACGCAGCGCTCGTTCGTTGCGGGGAACGGAACATAAATCTGTGGTGACGCCGGATTGACGTATAGCTCAGCCTGGCTTGAGGTTACAGTCTGGTGCGGGCCTTACTTGGTAGGCACTGAAAGCTAGAACGACCAGTACATAACTGAATCTTTATTTACTAATATTATATACGTAGTGTTATTGGGTCGCGGCCTTGTAGATAAATAAGTAAAAACTGAAAATGAACTAAACTGTGGATGATGCTTGTTCGTTTATTATTTAATTACCATAAAAAAAAAAAAAACTGACTGCACTCTAAGGTTCAGTTGAAAACCAGCGTCAGGCAACTGCTGCGTAGTTGTCTGGCATTATGCTGAACTGGACCTATTTGGCGTAGCCGTGAGACATATTGTTATTGTTAATTTTATTTCCCCTTATTTTTATTTTTTTTTTAAGTTTAATTTTAGTTTGTAAATCAATTATTTGTTGATTAATTAATCATGGTGTGCCAAATAAACATATTTTCTTTCTTTCTTTCTTTCTATTCTTATTTTTATAAAAAAAAAACCTTCTAATAAAAATTATTACGCCCTAGCGTTCAAAAGTCGCCCTCCGCCATCTTTCCTCTTGTCCGTTACATAACCTTCTTTTCTTTCGCTCTCATACTTCTACGCTTCGTTTCACACATCATTCATACGTTCCTTTTGTCCACCCTACATATATTAGACTGAGGAGTGTGCTTGAACATGATAATTTCGAGAACTATTGTTCGAAAACCAGCGTTTTGTTAGAAAAGAAAATTGGATAGCCGATAGCAGCGCCACCTACCGGGTTCAATTGTATTTCCAAACTACTCAGGGCCCCAGTCAAATACACAGACAAAATAACTTTCTAATTGGTCAAGCCGTTTAGGAGGAGTAAATTAAACAGCTAAACATATTTATTGGTCACAATTACATTTACAAGTCAATATCTTTTAATTAAATAAAGCATTATTGCTACAATTAATTCATAATCAACATACGTAACCAACACCAACACCCTGCACCGAAGAGTTCATAAATAAAAAAAAGATAATATATCGGCTGCGTCTTGTAAATTAGTGAATTTAAGAGGGTCCTTTTCCACTCGCCTATCGTCAACACTGAGCATGGTTTAAAAGCTTGTTACTTACACAAATATTTTACAAAACTTGTTCCAGTAAATGCGTGTTTTTTTTAAACCCTTTGAAAAAAAATTGTCCTCATTCAGAATCTTGATTAAATTTGCAAGGCTTCTATTGTAATACTTTTTAAATTTTTGAGTAATTTATGAAGTGTCAAATTTCATGCTAAATAGCAAGATTTTCAGAGGTCTATACTGGATTAGTTTTACACAAATTTATAAATTGATTTCAATAGAAGCCTAGATAATGTCCACAAGATACTGTGTTTCCAAAATATCTAATGAAAATTGTGTAATAACGTCATAATCGCGTAAGAGCGGTTGTAAGAAAAACTGTGAAAATGTATGTCGAGTTGCATGTTCTTAATATTTATTTATTTAATACTTTGTGCACAAACGTACAGCGGCGGAGTTAATGCCTTAAGCATTCTCTACCAGTCAACCTTAGGGTGATTCAGAGATAAATAGTGGTAGGTGCAATAAAAGAGAGAGAAAAGGCGAATAGGTACAAGAATAGATGTACTAATAAACCATAAATATCATACAATTATACAATACATACACAAATTAAAAGGTGGACCGATGACCTGGTGAAGGTTGCGGGAATCCGATGGATGCGAGACGCACAGGACCGTTCTTTGTGGCGACATTTGCGGGAGGCCTATGTCCAGCAGTGGACGTCTATCGGCTGAAATGATAATGATGATGATGATACACAAATTAATAAACTATCTATATATATATCTACACTAATAAAGTCAAACAATTGGTTCAAATCGACAATTTGGAAACATTAACGCTGTGTTGACACCACTGCCAACTTCTTACGAATTAGCTCGCGAACTTATAATATATTATTATGTAAATGTCAATATATGGCCTCGCAACGAACCATCTTTCAACATGAACTCACTACCGAATCATTCGGCCGCAACGCTCGTTCGCCATCACTCTTACTGATCCACTCTATAAATCTGTGGTTTTGGGCGTCACATACCCTGAGCGTCACGACCATAGAGCATAGAATCCCCTCACTGGCAGTTCCTTTGTGTCCTGGTACCAACAAACCATGGGTAGGAGTGAAGAAGAATGGCAGGCAGTCGCCTCCTTTTATGAAGTAATACAATAATAATATTCCACAACTATCACACAATGCCGTCTAGTCTCAAGCTAAGCAGAGCTTGTGTTATGGGTACTAGACAACTGATAAACATACTTAATATATATTTCTAAATACATGCATATTATAGATAAATTACACCCAGACACAGAACAAATGATCGTGCTCATCACACAAATATTTGTCCTGTGTCTGGGTTTAATTTATCCATAATATGTATGTGTCATATATATGTATCGAACCCACGACCTCCGGTATAGCAGTCAGGGCCACTAACCACTAGACCAACAGTCAATAATGATTTCGGGTTGTTGTAGGAACTCTAATTGTGCGATGCATTATTTTGTAGTTTAATTCATAAAAAAAACTTTTTACAAAAAAAATATAACCGACTTCACTAAAAAAACACTAAAAGGATCAAAATAACTTTAATTTCAGAAGTCGGTGTTAAATAAGACACAAATAATACCGAGAAACACCGACTTCCGAAATTAAAGTTATTTTGATCCTTTTAGTGTTTTTTTAGTGAAGTCGGTTATATTTTTTTTGTAAAAAGTTTTTTATTTCACACTTTTTAGTTGCGATACACTTATAAACAGACATCAAATGTTACTTTTTGACTGTAAATGCTTAAGTTCTCGATGAAAATAGCAAAATCACTATATGGTCGCCTATAATATTTGAGGAGTTCCCTCGATTTCGCCAAGATTCCATCATCAGATCCCGACTTGGTGACTATGGGACCATTTGGGAAGTATACCCTTACCAAAAAACAAAGAATTTTTCAAATCGGTTGGCAAGCGACAAAGTTATTCGCGAACAAACATAAAAAAAAAAATACAAAAATCCGAATTGAGAACCTCCTCCTTTTTTAGAAGTCGGTTAAAAAGGCGCTATGCCGATTGTCCCCACGAGGACATGGCGGTGCTTTGCCCAAGCGGGGCACATCTCCATTGTATACTTTACCTTGTCTTCCGAGTATAGCACCATAGATGCCTCTAGCAGTGGCCGGCGATGTGACTCTTAGCGCTGTGGTCTCAACCCTGATGTGTCATTCACGTTATAGTGGGTAGGTACACCGAGACAGCTCGATTAAAATAGTGTTTTGTATTATTTTATTTTTGTAACCTTGGTTCTCCTGCGGATATTAATCATTTCTGATGCGATCACGTAAGGAAACTCCGAGCATAGCCTTTTCTCCCAAATTTCGCCTAATGACCTGTCCTGTGCGTCTCGCATCTATCGGATCCCCGCAACCCATCGGCCCACCTTTTGGGAGGCCTTCCAACGCTGCGTCTTCCAGTACGTGGTCGCCATTCCAGAACCTTTTGTCCCCATCGACCATCTGTTCTGCGAGCAATGTGCCCTACCCACTGTCACTTAAGTTTGGCGATTCTTCGGGCTATGTCTGTAATCTTGGTTCTCCTGTGGATATTCATCGTTTCTGACGCGATCACGTTATGAAACTCCGAGTATAGCCCTTTCCATTGCCCTTTAAGTGACTTTAAGCCTTCTGATGAGGCCCATTGTAAGCGACCACGTTTCGGAGCCATATGTCATCACTGGCAACAGGCACTGATTATAGCCCGAAGAATCGCCAAACTTAAGTGGCAGTGGGCAGGGCACATTGCTCGCAGAACAGATGGTTGATGGGGACGAGAGACGCAACGTTGGAAGGCCTTCCAACTGGACCTTGTGGGAGGCCTCCCTCAAGGTTGACCGATGACTTGGTGAGGATCGCGGGAATCCGATGGATGCGAGACACAGGACCGGTAATTAAGGCGACACTTTGGGGAGGCCTATGTCCAACAGTGGACGTCTTTTGGACGTTTTTTGGAAATGATGATGATGAAATTAGAAAATAGTTTTTTTTGATTATTTACAGACTAGTTTCTGCCAGCGAAAGTCGGTTTCTCCATACAAACTTTGGACCCCCGTTTCATACCCTTAAGGAGTGAATTTTGAAAAATTCGCGGATGTCTACACCCTATATGGAACCTACCTGCCTAATTTTTAGTTTGTAGGTGTTATAGTGTCTGAGATATCGTGATTAATCTGTGAGTGGTATTTCGCTTTTATATATATAGATTACAGGAAAACCATAAAGAAGTCTATGGTTTTAAAATAACATTTTAAAACATACTACTTAATTATATATTAGTTTAATTGCACGCGAGTCCGACTCGCTCTTGGCTTATTTTAAAACAAAGGTAAGTAAACCAATGCTGTGGTTTACTTACGTTGCATAAGTTTTGGACTAAATAATTAAAGTTTTGGTATTCAAAAGGAGGTGAGAACGGAGCTGAAGCACATAGTAGATATGTACAGAAGTCAATCTCATGTATGTGGTTCCCTATCCATTTGCATAAAATTTTAAGACCTAATATAACTTAGCATAATTTTGTTTGGCATAATTATATTTTCGCATAATATGATTACGCATAACAGCTTACGCATAAATTTTTAAGCATAATTTCTCTAACCATAATAATGATTAAGCATAATATTCTAAAGCATAAATAATGATATTAAAACATATTTCGCTGTATATTTCGGTGTGTATTTTTTTTATTTCGCTGTAGGAAGCATGAAGCAAGCAAGCATACAGCATGCAAGCAAGCATGCAGCATGCAAGCAAGCATGCAGCATTCAAGCGAGCATGCAACATGCAGCAGGCAGGGTTTCTGTCACGGCTCCGGCGCTGCGGGCCTCCGGCGGCTCCTCGCATGCTAATCGTCGCAGACGGCTTTCGCTCACCACCGCAGCTTCGGCTTGTTGGCCGGCTTCGCCGGCCAGCCTCAGCCGCGGCGCCTCGCTCGCAGCCGCCTGCTCCTCAACCCGCGGCCCGCCTCGCCCCTACGCGCCTATGTGATTTTAAATTACACTCTAGGGGTAGGACAAACAAGACTACGTGGAGTCGGTTTTGCAGCAATTCGGTTCTGTCACTAACTTTTGTTGCACAGCATATTACATTTTTAACCAACAATATTATTTAATTGTTCATTACTAACGTTATGCTAATAGTCATTAGGCCTACTAACGTTATGCGAATCAAATTTATGCCAAAACAAATTAGTCTTTAAGATTATTATGCCAACATAAAATGTATGCCTAAAAATATTATGCCGAAGTATTATTATGCCAAAACAAATTCTGCCAAAATCGTTATGCCGAAGTATATTAGGACAAAGAATATTATGCGAAAAGAAGGGATCCCCACGTATGTACTTCACTTTTTACCCGACTACGGCAAAGCCAAAGAAGCGTTATGATTTTGACAGGCTATGTATGTATGTGGGTATGTTCATCTGTTCCCTCATAGCTAATAATCTACTTCGGAACTCGACATATGAGGTATCGTTAGAACCGTCTTAATTGTCCGCTGAACATAGGCTACGTGACGTGTCACAAAACTTGATATGGCGCCCTCTAGCGGACAAACAATTATGGAGATAAAAACGCCGTGTTTGACATCATTTGAAAGGGCTTCACTGGTACGTATCAAAAAATATCATCAAAATTCAATGTGGCGCCCTCTAGTGGACGAAAAGTTTTGTAAAGGACCTGGATTTAACATCAAAATTGTTTAAATTAATTTTTCATACCTACGTTCGCGGTCAGCGCATGGCGCTGAACTGTCCGAGTGCGACCGGGCGCGGTGATAAATGCCTACCTAATATGAATTGTAAAAAAAAAGTGAAAAACTAAAATCCGACTACGATAAAAAGAAAATGACGCTGAAAAAGAATGAAACAAGATTTTCATACTTCGAACAGAACAAAAAGAAAAGCCGCAGTCACACGTTATAGGTACCAACCGAAACACTATAATAACTAAATAATAATAATAAAATATGTCGAGTTCCGATAAGTAGATTAGGAGCTATGAGGGAACAGATGAACATACTCACATACATACATACATAGCCTGTCAAAATCATAACTCTCCTTTGGCTTTGCCGTAGTCGGGTAAAAATATTATTCTTAAAAAAATATTATTATAGGCCACAAAATCATCTTCTCTTTCTCGGCGCGAGGTCTGTTTTGTGTTACGTTAAAACAAACCATCAAAATACAAGTAAATATCTACTTACCTCTCTGAAACAACTGGTAGCTTAAAAAACGTCAATTCACTGTTTAATGTTGAATTTAAATAACCGTCCACTGAACAGTTAGAATAAGGTTTTTTTGTTGGTCCATTTTTCCACAAAAATTTCACAGACGCGTGTCTCAAATGGATAGCACTCGAGCTCGCATTGAGCTGAATTGAGCCGAGATATCGTGTCCGAGAGCGGTGTCTGTGTGTACGTTGCTCGAGCGCGCTTTGTACAGATACCGGCACGAATCTTGAGGGCTTGGCGAAAAAGTGGGGATCACTTTGCGCATCGTACACATCGGCGAGCCAATCACTGTACAAGGATTGCACTACCCGCCCCCGCGTCTCACTTCATACCACTAAAAACTGAGAATGGCGTCTTAGTCTAGTGATTAATGGCCCTGACTGCTATGCCGGAGGTCGTGGGTTCGATTCCCACCCAGGACAAATGTTTGTGTGATGAGCATAATCATTTGTTCTGTGTCTGGGTGTAATTTATCTATAATATGTATGTATTTAGAAATATATAAGTATGTTTATCAGTTGTCTAGTACTCATAACACAAGCTCTGCTTAGCTTGAGACTAGACGGCGTTGTGTGATGGTTGTGGTATATTATTATTTCCTTAAAAAGACCCGATATTTCACTTCTACGCAAGTGGGAGTCAGCGCTCAAGATCTATGCCGGTATCTGTATGTAGATTGACTTCTGTACTTATCTATTTTGTGGCTGAAGCCTCAAGTTATGTATATAACTAAGTTGGATAACTTAATCCTACTATTCATGTTAAATTCTCTAAGGTAGTCTGTGAAATTCTGAGTTTCTGACTCGAATTATTTCGTATATTGCAACTCTGTGTGTTATATGTCAAAATGCGTTTTGAATTATTAATGTGATGATAATAGTTATTGTTGTGTACTTTCGCGTGACGCAGGTTCGTCCAATATACCACAGTGTCTTAAGACGAAAGTCTATGACCAGTGCGTGTTGCCAGTGATGAAATATGGCTCCGAAACGTGGTCGCTTACAATGGGCCTCATCAGAAGACTTAAAGTCACCCAAAGGGCAATGGAAAGGGCTATGCTCGGAGTTTCCGCAGGAGAACCAAGGTCACAGTACGAAGAATCGCCGAACTCAAGTGGCAATGAGCCCGGCGGGTTCTCATGGAGAAATGGCGACAGCGACTTTTGCGACCCAGAACTGGGCACGCAACAATAATGGCGGTAAGTCCCCTCTTTGTGGCGTAGTTGAAAAGACCTCACGGCATCCTCACCTTACGCATGACGCAGATTCTCACCGAACATGGTAAGTTCGGGAGGTTCCTGCACCGGATTCGTGCGCAAGTGACGACCGGGTGTCGCCACCGTGTGGACCACCCGGAGGACACGGTGGAGCTCACGGTGGAGGTGTGCCCCGCTTGGGCAGAGCAACGCCGTGTCCTCGTGGGGGCGATCGGCGGCGGCGATCTCTCGCGCCGGGCCTTGGATCAGGCAATGGTCCGGAGCGAGGAGAAGTGGCAGGCGGTAGCCTCCTTTTGTGAAGCAGTAATGCTAGCAAAGGAGGCGGCCGATCGCGTGAGGCAACGGTCCTTACACCCTGACCGCCACCAGGATTCCGATCCCGATTTCCGGCCACCGTAGGCGCGGGCTTGCGGACGGCGAGCAATGGGTGGATCGCCTTCCGACTTAGACTAGAGACTTAGACTTGAGGCCCTGGTGGTCCGATGATAGAACGGGCTAGGCGGAATTATGTTATGCAATCTATTATAAAACAAAGTTGTTATTTAAAAACCCTTTCAAGAATTTTAAGTTAGAGTTTATTGAAATGGGAAAATAAGTTGCGTCAACATCGTATATTAGTAATCTTACAAATGAAAGAATTGGCAAAGATATTTGTTTTTGTCATAAACTTAGCTCCAGCTCTCCATTGCCAAATGTTATGAAATAATACGATGTTTTTATGAATAGGTATCTAAAGACAATGTTATTCGTGGTCTACTAGTAGTCCCCCGGTGTCACCCGCGTCTTAGGTTCATCATCATCATCATCATTTCAGCCGAAAGACGTCCACTGTTGGATATAGGCCTCCCCCAAATGACGCCACAATGACCGGTCCTGTGCGTCTTGCTTCCATCGGAATCCCGCGACCCTCACCAGGTCATCGGTCCATCTTGTGGGAGGCCTTCCAACGCTGCGTCGTCCGGTACGTGGTCGCCATTCAAGAACCTTTCGTACCCATCGACCATCTGTTCTGCGAGCAATGTGCCCTGCCCATTGCCACTTAAGTTTGGAAATTCTTCGGGTCGTCTTAGCTCACTGCTAGTGATATAAGATATTCAGTAAGATATTTGAAACCTGTATCAAATTTGTAATTTAAAAAAAAACTGTCTGTCTGTTTGTTCCGGTTAATTTTGAAAATGGCTGGACCGATTTCGACGTGATTTTCACTGGTAGATAGCTGATGTTATGCTTGAGTAAGTAGGTTGCTTTTTGTTACTTCTTCACACTCGAACGGCTCAACGGATTTTGATGAAACTTGGTATATCGGTAGATCACGTCCTGGAATTGCCCATAGAATACTTTTTACATAATATACTTATAATTTGTTAGTTCTAAATTTGCGCCTTGTTCTGCCAAATAAAATATTTCTCTTTCTTTCTTTCGTTTTTCTATATTTTTATCCCGGGTATATATTCAAATTTTTTTCAATTCAAAAACAGCTCTTTCCGCTCTGGGTGGTGTGAGAGGGAGCGTCAGACTTGTGCTGACCCGCCGTGTTGTGACCACCCGTGTGCCTTCAATTACCTTTTGCGTTCTGACTCTGTCGAACAGTCCTGCGATCAATCGATTCTATGTTGTAGATGACTTTTAAAAAGAAAAAAAACTGGGTTCCGTACAAACTTACCTATGAAAACAACTCAATTTTTTCGAATAGCAAAAAATGTTTTTTTTTTTTGTGACGTAACTACAAATTTACAGTTTTCAGATTTATTACTATATTTATGCAATGAGACCTTGCCTCATGCCAAATTTCAAGATTCTAGGTCAACGGGAAGATTATGTATTTTGATTGCCGATTGACCGCAAACCTGAGTATATGGTTTTAATTTCAACTCGACACCTCCACGCGTTCCCGAGATAAAGAGTCTTGACAGACAGACAGACAGACAACGAAGTGATCCTATAAGGGTTCCGTTTTTTCCTTTTGAGATACGGAATCCTAAAAAGAGCACAATTTATTTATTTATTACTTAATGCACAAACGTACAGCGGCGGACTAGAAAAGGCGAATAGGTACAAGAATAGATATACTAATAAACCATAAATATTTATTTATTTATTTATTAAAACTTTATGCACAAGTAGTAAACACTGTACAAAGGCGGACTTAATGCCTTAGGCATTTTCTACCAGTCGACCTTAGGATGGTGCAGAAACAAAACATGGTAGGTGCAGCTTAATGGTAAAGAAATAGAAAAGAAATACAATAATAAATATATACTTAGATACATACATACAAATTAACAATCTATTTATGAAAAACGAATCCAACAAATCAATGCTGTGATGATTACACCAACTTCCTGCGAATGTGCTCACCTTAAAAGTGAAACGACTGGACATCATCCTGAAATATCATACAATTATACAATACATACACAAATTAATGAACTATCTACATATATATCTACACTAAAAAAGTCAAACAATTCCTGTGTATGTCACACAACAGAAAAAACAAGTGAGAAAATATTTCTTTATATTGCAGTCGGCAAAGCTCACGAGAAATTGTACAAACTACTTTATTCATCTCTCTCAATTCTTAAATAAACTATGATAGTATCATCTCTTCAGCCACATTTACACATTCGCGTGAGTGGCGAGGCGAAAGACGAACACGCAAATGTACACGCCATTCGCCTCGCCACTCGTACGCTCGCGCAATTTTTCAGTCGCGAATCTATGAAAAACTTTTTTCTTTTCGTTCTATTTCGGCTGGCTAAGGTCTGAGAACATACCGCAACATCATAAACCCTCTAGCCAAGTTACAACCGTTTCGTTTCGATTCTCTTTTCGCCTCGAGTTAGCCACGCTTCAGATTCTTTTGTATGTCGTCATCTCAACGCTCAGTCACGTGGTCAGAACAAAGGAATAGGAGGCGTGGCCTTCGAGGCGTTCGACGCCAACGAAACGATCGTAACTTGGTTAAGGGAAAAGCTCTGCTTAGCTTGGGGCTAGACGGCATTGTGTGATAGTTGTGGAATATTATTATTATCATATAAACTTGACTTTAACAATTCAGTTTAGGTCGTCAAAAGGATCGCGTTGAGAGCTCGCGGTTAGGCCTCTTTAGTTCACGAATTTATTTATTTATACTTCATGCACATAAAGATACAGAGGCGGACTTAATGCCTTGGGCATTTTCTACCAGTCAACCTTTGGGTGATGCAGAGAAGAATAGTTGTAGGTGCAATAAAAGAGAGAGAGAAAAAAAAATAAAAAAAGGTCAATATAAAAAAGAATAATGTACAAGAATGTTTCGTTCAACGACGAGGCGAAGAGTGAGGCGAATTCACGAATGTGTAAACGTGGTACTAGATATATCATAGTCATAAACTTTGATAGCACTTGTTGCAAACTGCTGGAGCTTCAGGAAAATGTCTGTTACAGAATATTGTTTCAAATATCATCATCATCTTCCTGCCCTAGTCCCATCATATTTGTTTTTTTTTTAGGTGGGAAAATCACCTAATGACAAATCGCGTTCTTGGGTGGAGCGAGAGATAGTGTCAGACTTTTACTGACTAAAAACTCACTCCTGTTCCTTCTTTGCCTTCGTCCCAGGGCCCCGGGTTTCACTTTCACACTACCCGTGGCCCCAGTAGGCTTCGACCCTGCTGGGCCCCTACAATTTGCTGACATCTCCTTGAGGCGCGCGTGGAACAATACACGCCGTCACCGACTTGGGTTCGGTCCAGACGGTTACCGGCCGGTTCACCGTCCGGCGAGCAATAGGTAGCTCGTCGTCCGCAAGTCCGCGCTTACAGTGGTCGGAAATCGGAATCGGAATGCCGGCGACGGTTGAGGAGTGGGACCGTTGACTCACGCGATCGGCCGTCTCCTTTGCTAGCATTACTGCTTCGCAGAAGGAGGCGACCGCATGCCACTCCTCATCGTTCCAGACAATTGCCTGTACCAAGGCCCCGCGCGAGATATCGCTGCCGCCGATCACCCCCACGAGGACACGGCGTTGCCCTGCTCAAGCGGGGAACACCTCCACCGTGTGCTCTACCGTATCCTCCGGGCGGTCCACACAGTAGTGACACTCGGGCGTCGCTTCCGCACGAATCCGGTGCAGGAACTTCCCGAACTTACCGTGTTCGGTGAGGACCTGCATCATGCGGAAGGTACTGTAAGGACGCTGTGAGGTCTTTCCAACCACGCATCAAAGATGGAACATACCACCATAATTGTGGCGTGCCCAAACTTATTTAGGGTCGGCGCAACACGTTTTTTTCTTCCATTCTATCCTGTCAACTGTCATGTTATCACTAACTTCCTTTTCTTTCATATCACTATTCACACAATCCATCCATCTTTTCTTTGGCCTCCCTCTCCCTCTCCACCCATCCACATAGAATAGGATAGAATAGAATAGAGTATAATAGAATAGAATAGAAAAAAAAACTAGTAGGATACATTGTTTTATTAATTATCTTCATTGTGATATCTATTAAAGTGTGAAGTTCCGTCGGCCATTTCTGGTCTTCTTCACCAGTTCCACTTTATCAAATGTTACTTTTTGACTGTAAATGCTTGAGTTCTCGATGAAAATATCCAAATCACCTTATAATTGCCTATAACATTTGAGGAGTTCCTTCGATTCCTCATGGATTCCATCATTAGAACTGGATTTTGCATATCCTTTAAGAGGAAATAAGAATTTTGCAAATTGGTCCATAAACGACGAAGTTCTGAGGTTACAAACATAAAAAAAATTACAACCGAATTGAGAACCTCCTCTTTTTTTTGAAGTCGTTTAAAAATGAAACAAAGCTTTTAAACACAGTTAATTTATTTTTATAAAATAGTTAAAATTAACATTTTCTATAGAAGTTGTGGCGGTGAAAAGGTTTAAATTGTGTCCAATTGAAGTTTTCTTATTGTCTCTTTTGAAGCGAATACACTTTGTTCTTGTATTTATTAGGTTTATTTTTAAATAATATAAGTTAGTGTTTGACTGCGATCCCACCTGGGGCCCAAGTCTGCTATTTTTATAAATTCATCATTCCAACACGATCCCATTGTCATTTTGCTAAAAGTTCGTAATCTGCTAATTCATAATGATCGATCATTGATCGGTCAATGGTCTTGTCATAGAGTTGTGGTAGAATGACATTATCAAGCTTATTAAAAGCAATGAAAAAAAAGGAACTGTCAAAATATTAGCAGATTACCGCATACGCAAGATATTCATTTATCAATCTTTACGAAATTACCATTCGATGCCACTTCTTTCAATAGAGGGTAAGTGACCATTGGAAAGTCATAATGACGCCATTATATTAGTAAATTACCAAACTAGTTAAAATCAACAATTATGAAGCCAATGATAGACCATTCTGACACTATTGTAATAGCAGACTTGAGGCCCAGATGATAAGTAGTGATGCAATCGTTGATGGTGATGCGCACTAGTTTATTAAGAGCCTATTCACTCTAGCTTTGAAGACACCTAAATTATAATCGGACGGGAAGATCGCAGCAGGCAAGTTGTTACAGTCCTTCGATGTACGCGGTATAAACGAAGTTTTGTCGTTTATCTCCCATTAGTAATATCAAATAATTTAGGCACTGTGACCACTGGGTAATGGGTGGCTCGCCGTCCGACCGTCCGGTAACCGTCCGGACCGAGCCCAAGTTACCGACGGCGCGTATTGTTCCACGCGCGCCTCAAGGAGATGTCAGCAACTGTAGGGGCCCAGCAGGGTCGAAGCCTACTGGGTCTGATTCTGAAAGGAAGACTCGGCTCTGGTACGAAAGGCAATGAAGGAACCATGGACCAAAACTTCTGGATGACATAAGCATATCAGTCCCCCGAAGTTGTCATCCCAGGTCTGATCGTGAATTGGATTTGTTTTTGCCGTTTGCGGCTCGAACAAACCTTGGACGATCCGCGCCGTTGAACCGCATGATGAGAACATACAATGAAAGTCACTCTCGCACCAATGGCATTGACATCTTCGACAACACTTTGGCTCAGTTTAAAAAAAATCTTTGCACCAACTCGTAAATTTATTATGTTACCCACCTATTTATTTTAATTTAACTAAATTTAATTTAACTTAATTTAACTTATTTTGACATTATTTGACATTATTTAATTTAATTAATTGATTTTTTCTATTTGCAATTGATTATTAATAATTCCTTATTCTGTATTATTTTTATAAATTTTTATTGCCTTGTATTTATTTTTATCTGTACCTTTTTATTAATTATTGCATGAACATATAATGTAGAACAATTAATTTAAAATGTAATTATTATTATTAACTTACCAAACCTTGTAAGTGCTGTGCACACCTTTAAGTGAAGAATTCGCTGGGTTAATTGCATATTAATAAGACTTTTTTATTGTAAATGTATCGGCGAACTATTCGTTGGAGTGCCGTAATAAATAAAGAAATAAAGAAAAGAAATAAACAGGAGTGGGTTTTTAGTCAGTAAAAGTCTGACACTATCTCCCGCCCCGCCCAAGTGCGAGGGATGATTTTTCCACCGGAAAAAAAAAGTAATTTAGGCACGATCCCCTCAATTCAGTTCTAATTAAGTCATGTAACCATGGAGCCCTCACGAAAGCCACATAATTGTTATTATCTTTAACAATGGACTCGATATTTCATAATCCAGTGAAGTTATGTTGCTACAATATGGCCGGCATTGTTTCAAGATTAATGGTCGGACTGTGAGAGAGGGAAAAATTGTGGAAGGGATCATACTATGAGTCTGCGGTGGGTCCGCTCGGGAAATAAACTGTGGGATAAGATAAGAAAATATATATTTATTTAATCAAACATATGTATATATAATAGTAATAAAAAAAGTGCATGTAAGATAACATTGACAAAAGAAATGGTTCAAATATGTTTGCCATATACAAATTTCCGAATTAGACTTTTTTAGTATTATTCCGTTTATTCATTAAACATAAAATATAAATTAAATATTAAAATAAAAATAATATACATTTAAAAATATAAAAAATAGTATCCCACCGGTATCGGAAACAGAGTCCAAGCTACTGGCGGTCAAAGTCAAAGTTTTTTATTTCACATAGGCCTACATGAGCACTTATAAAACGTCAGAAGCTAGTGCACGGTTCCAAATTGGTCGTTTCCTATAGAAAAGAACCGGCAAGAAACTCCATGGTTACTCTTTTAAAAAAGAATTTGTTGTTACAATATTTTCTGTTTACAATATATTGGATTTATTATGTAAGGACAGTGTAGACTGGTCAATATTGTACTATAAAGTACAATAAAAATAAAATCATAATAAAAAGGAACCAAAGTATTCGCGGAGTCTACAGTGTTCTCACATTCACATTATAAAAAAGAGGCTATATAAATAAAAGCAAGTAAAATAAATAATTACAATTATTAATAAATAATAAGATAACAATATAAATAATAATAAATAAAAAAATAAAAAAAAAATTGCAAAAGCAATGTATATATTACAACAAATGTGGAGCAGTCAATAGATACATTTACAAAATATTGTGAGCTACCAGGGGGCCACATGTGCAGAAGCAGTCATTGCCAAACAAGCGTGTCTTCGACATAGTCTTTAACCTTGTAATACGCTTTTTTAGTTAGGACACGCTTAATATGGGTTTTGAACTTTCCTTCGCTAAGTTCAGTCACCACCTTTGGCAGCTTATTATAAAAGCGTATGCTGTCTACTAAAAATGACTTGCTGGTCTTAGCTAATCTCCATTTGGGTAACACAATTTCGTCAGGTCAGGGCTCCAGAGAGGGGAACCTCCTAACTATACGAGCCATATATAATACCCAGCCGCCTAACGCGAGCCTCTTAAGGTGTTGGTGGAGGCTCTTGGCTATTAAGCCATTGGCTGACACGACTATCGGTACAATGATCGCTGAGTCCACATCCTACATGTCGATAACCTCGCGAGCCAAGTCAATACACTTGAATTGTTTATCTTTCTCGGCTTTCACGAGGTTCTCGTCACGCGGAACAGATATGTCAACAATCATTGCACGCCTCTCACTTCGGTCCACCACCATTATATCAGGCTTATTGGCTACAATAGTCCTGTCAGTGATGATGGACCGATCCCAGTACAATGTGATATCGCCATTATCGAGAACTGGGTCGGGCACATACCTGTAGTACAGCACTTCCGATTCCACAAGAGAGTACTTCAGAGCAAGTTGCTGATATCACTAGCTTTTGCCAGCGGCTTTTCCCGCGCGGAAGTTGGTTTCAACATACAAACTTCCAGCCCCTGTTTTACCCCTTTAGGGTTTTTTTTTTAGGTGGGAAAATCATCTTATAACAAATCACGCTCTTGGGTGGAGCGAGAGATAGTGTCAGACTTTTACTGACTAAAACCCACACCTGTTCCTTCGTTGCCTTTTGTACCAGGGCCGAGTCTTCCTTTCAGAATCAGACCCTTGGCCCCAGTAGGCTTCGACTCTGCTGGGCCCCTACGATTTGCTGACATCTCCTTGAGGTGCGCGTGGAACAATACGCGCCGTCGAAGACTTGGGCTCGGTCCGGACGGTTACTGGACGGTCGGACGGCGAGCCACCCATTGCTCGCTGTCCGCAAGCCCGCGCCTACGGTGGACCCCCTTAGGGGTGGAGTTTCATAAAATTCATTCTTAGCGGATGTCCACACCCTATAAGGAACCTACCTGCCAAATTTTAAGTTTGTAGGTGTTATAGTTTCTGAGATTTCGTGATTAATCAGTGAGTGGTATTTCGCTTTTATATATAGACAAATAAAAAAGGCATTGTACTATACAGAAATTATTATTTTAATTTAAGATTTCATATTCTTTTATTATTTCTATACACTATTGTCTACATTTCTTCCTATTTCTCCTTTCGCAGGTCTGCTGGAAGAAATTTCTTTTAGAAATAAGCAGTACCTTTGTACAATTTTTATCAGAATGTATCTTCTTTCTTTATTTATGTGTGTACATAAATAATAAAATAAATAAATAAATACAGACAAATCATTTTAGACTGATATAATTATGTCCTATTTTACTAAAATAACATCGAACGCGAATAGTTTGTTACAATTACATTGAATAAGCCTGTATTGTTCCCTTTGTTTGAATACAATAGTCCCTAGTCAATTATTATTTATTAGAAGCCAATAATTTGCAACATTTGCTTTAATAATATTGGGCTGAAATTAGAAATAGTCTGAATTACGTAACATGGAACGTTATCTATAACTCCTGCACGCGGCTTCACCCGCAATATAATATGTTTAAAAGTAGAACTACACTGGGGACACGTGGGCCACGTACGCCGATCTGCCCCCCTAGCCAAGTTACGATCGTTTCGTTCGCATCGAACGCCTCGAATAGGCCATGCCTCCGATTCCTTTGTTCTATACTTTTCCGGGATAAAAAGTACCCAGTGTGGTGCCCAGGATATTAAAGAATAATCATTATCAAGAATAGAAAAGGAAGTTAGTGATAGCATGACGAGTAACAGGGCAGAGTGGAAGAAAAAAACGTGTTGCGCCGACCCCAAATAATACGGGATAAGGGCAGGAAGATGATGAATCATACCAAGTTTCATCGTAATCAAACCGGTAGTTTTTGCGTGATGCCTGAACAAACAGACAGACAAAAAAATTTTTATTCACATTTTTGGGTTCGGTGTCGGTCTAGAAACACCCCCTGCCATTTATTTTTTTGATATTTTCAATGTACAGAATTTTCACTTCTACAGATTTATTATAAGTATAGATTATGTTTAATGCAGTGGATCATTTACGTTTGCGAGTTATAAAACTCGCCATTAGCTTCTGTATCCCTCACTTACTTACAGCCCCCGCCCTTCCAGCGCCAGTTGGCAAAACATTTTAATTATAACTCATTATATTTCACAATTTTCAGCAAGTTGACGGGAGTTTTCAAAGGGAATTAGAGTGCGGTGGCATTGAGGAGCAGAGCGGGCAGCGTGTAGAATGTCTCCATATGACTTTTCATCATCATCATTTCAGCTGAAAGACGTCCACTGTTGGAGATAGGCGTCCCCTAAGCGTCGCTATAACGATCGGTCCTGAGCGTCTCGCATCCATCAGGTCATCATTATCGTTTTTTTAGGGTTCCGTAACTTAAAAGGAAAAAACGGAACCCTTATAGGATCAATTTGTTGTCCGTCTATCTGTCTGTCAAAACCCTTTATCTCGGAAACGCCTGGAGGTATCGAGTTGAAATTACTAAAAACTAAATTTTTAGGTCTGTGGTCCATTGAAGATGTGAAGAAATCAATCTTTTGAGTTATGGAAAAAAAAAATATGGCACGAGGCAGTGGTGGCCGAGTAAATTATTTCATCACCACTGCTTTCAAAACGGTGAAGGAAAACATCGTGAGGAAATCGGCTTGTTCCAGAACCAAAAACTCGAAGACATGTGACATCCAAAAACCCGCACTGGGCCCGCGTGGTGGATTACGGCCCATTCCCTCTACTAGAGGAGGCCTGAGTCCCAACAGTGGGAACATTATAAGGCCGACTATGGTATGGTACCTGTGCTATAAGACCTTGCTTTATGCCAAATTTCAGGATTCTGGATCAACGGGAAGTACCCAGTAAATATACGTTTTTTGCGACATAAAAGGCCGTATCTTTTGTATTCATTAACTTAGATGTTTGATTTTTTCACAGCTTTAAGAAATGGCAGACTTGAGTGTATAGTTTTAATTTCAACTCGATACCTGCACACGTTCCCGAGATAAAGGGTCTTGACTCTAGACAACAAAGTGATCCTATAAGAATTCCGTTTTTACCTTCTGGTACGGTACCCTAAAAAACCATTGCCGATCTCTTTGGATACAACTAGCACACGCATACATACTAATGCATAATACCCGCAAACGTTTAGAAAGAAAAGAAGCCATGCTTCCCTATTTCAAAGGAACTGCAGTTGAAAACGTAGTAATTATACGACACAAAGAGAAAAAGTCCAAGTATTTTAAAACTGTTTTGTGAAACAGTATTCAATTGCAACAAGTTTCAGTGAAAAATGTTTTTCATAACAAGCTTTTATCGTGGTGTATAATGATTCTTGCTTCTGCCAATAGCTTCGCCTGCGTGAAAATCTATACTTATAATAAATCTGTAGAAGTGAAAATTCTGTACATTGAAAATATCAAAAAAAAAAAAAAAAAAAAATAGCAGCTGGTGTTACGAAACCGACACTGAACACAAAAAATGTGATTAAAAAAATTTTTGTCTGTCTGTCTGTTCAGGCATCACGCAAAAACTACCGGTTCGATTACGACGAAACTTGGTATAATTATTCTTTAATATCCTAGGCACCACACTGGGTACTTTTTATTCCGGAAAAGTATATACAATAAAAAACAAACATAATTTTGCGGTTCGATCCCTAGACCCGATTACTTTACCAACCGCTAATAATAAGTTTGTCGAAGGTTACGTCACCGGCAGTGGAGTTCATTAAGGGGCGCTGCACATGGCTAAGATACTACAAAATTTTATCATCGCTCGCCATACAATTCCATCGACTATCACACACGACGAAGATAATAAATAATATTTCATATTTTCGTATCTCAAAAAACCTAATAAAAGCATTTTCGACTTCTACGCGGACGAAGTCGCGGGCAAAAGCTAGTAGAAAATATAGGCCTATGTTACTCAGTGAGAAAGTAGCTTTCTACTGGTGAAAGAATTTTGACAATCGGTTCAGTAGTTTTTGAGTTAAATCATAACATACAAACAAACAAAAAATCAATTTTTTCCTTTTTACAATATTAGTACAGATGTATTCATTAAACCAGACCAGCCATTGCGACAGGAGACATCAGCCCCCCTAGCCAAGTTACAACCGTTTCGTGTAGAATTCCGTTCTCCAATCGGTAACGCCTCGTAGATTCAGTCAGCAATTGTAAAAAACGATAAGTTGGTAGCCACGTTGACGCGCCTGAGTCGGCAGCCCGTTCTACTATGTCGTTCTAAAATAACAAAGGATGTAGCGTTGAACATTGTAGAAACGATAACAATTCATTCTATCATTTTGAACGATGTGAACTTGGCTACGAATTTTTTATTCGTTTGTTTTGACCACGTGACTTAACGTTGAATTTCGGAAATCGGTGTTATAGTGACAATGCGTATAAAAAAGCAATTTTACTTGTTACGACGGTTCTACTGTGATCTTATGAGGAGTTCTGTTCCATATCTTCGAAGTTCATGATCAGATCATTACAATATTTCTATGGAACTAACTCGGAAGCATAAACAGTCAATCAAAAAAACGGCCCAAAAGTGACCGAGAAATCGGTGAACATACATAAAAAAAAACATACGTTCAGCCGAACATAGAACCTCCTCCTTTTTGAAGTAGGTTATTTTTTTTAAAACTTATTTTCAAAATAAATGTCATCTATTACAACGATGTTACTAACTCCTCGCTACTCTGTCCTAGTGTTCGTTGCAGTGTTGCAACCCTTAATCTCTGGTTGAGGTAAAAGCCAGCCCTTAGGTTAACTAAAATGATTAAACCTCCAACATTTCCCTCTACATATTTTTTCAGTAGCAAATCAAATTACGGAGCTGTGCACCTTAGCATTTTGAATACGGGCAAAGAGTAAATACATACAGAAGTATCATTTCATCTATATAAGGTGTTAAAAAATTAACTTTAAGAATTTCGAGGGGACATTGTTGAGTTGTTCATAATGAGAAGTCTCATTATGAACAACTTTTACTATGGGACCAAACCAGAAATCGCGAAAAAAAATCAGCTGTTCCCTACGTTTATGTTCGCATAACTGTCAAAATGTATGGAGCAGCGATTTCTGGTTTGATCCCTTAGTTAAAGTTGTTCATAATGAGGAGTACAATGTTCCCTCGAAATTCTTAAAGTTAATTTTTTAACACCTTATATATATTAAAGGAGAAACTGACTGACTTATCAACGCACAGCCGAAACTACTGGGACTAGGAGCGTGAGATTTTGCATAAGGTTTCCTTTTTTGAAGTAAGCGAGCACTAAGAGAGGATTTTCCAAAATTCACCCCCTAAGGGGATGAAACGGAGCTCCAAAGTTTGTATGGAGAAACCTTCTTATCCGCGGGCGAAGCCACTGGCAGAAGCTAGTGCTTCTGTTGTTTTTCTGCGCTAGTGTTTTACTATTTATGGATGGAGTTTCCCTTATCACTGCTGTCGTGTGTTAGCGACTGGGTACTCCATCTCGTTTAGCTCTTCAATCCCCATAGGTGACAGAAGAGCTGACGAGATGCGAGTATTTGGTCGTGGATATGCGAGTCTGGGGGTATAAACGTGAGAGTGTTTGTCGGATATATCCGACGTATGTGGTTATGACGTTAAAGAGAGGACCCTCCTCTGGGTGTTGTGTCTAGCCCAGGCTACTGCCCGATAGTTTATTTAATATAATAGAGAAATAAACTATCGCAATAACTAAACTATAGGCTCGCGTTTGACCACTATCTCCCCTGATGGTAAGCAATGATGTGGCCGACGATGGAGCACGCTTGCCTAGAAGTAACCTATTCACTCTTGACTTAAATACCTCTAGGTTATAGCTATCAGGAAACACAGATTCCGGCAGGGAATTTCACTCCTTAGCTGTACGCATAATGAATGTGTTCCCAAAACGCTTTGTACGTATGGGTGGGATGTCCACCATGTACCGATGACGCAAAGCTGTACGTCTAGTGGTCTGATGATAGAACGGACTTGGTGGAATTAAATTGTGCAATTCCAACGTTGTTAGCCTGTTGGTTTTCTACCGGTTCCATTTCGGAGAGTGTGCATCGGAATTGCATAGCCTAATTCCGCCTAGCCCATTCCATCATCGGACCACCAGGCACACGGCGATGTGCTACCGGTACATGGTCGGGCTTGCGGACGGCGAGCATTGGGTAGCCCGCCGCCCAACCGTCCGGTAACCGTCCGGACCGAGCCCAAATCGTCGACGGCGCGTAGTGTTCCACGCGCGCCTCAAGGAGATGTCAGCAACTTTAGGGGCCAGCAGGGTCGAAGCCTACTGGGGCCGAGGCTTTGATTCTGAAAGGAAGACTTGGGCCTGGTACGAAAGGTACAGAAGGAACAGGAGTGGGTTTTTAGTCAGTAAAAGTCTGACACTATCTCCCGCTCCGCCCAAGAGCGGAGTATGTCATAAGATGATTTTCGCACCAAAAAAAAACCGCTACATGGTGGACAGCCCCAAAACACGCACGCACAAAACGTTTTGGGAACACATTCATTGTGCGTACAGCTAAGGAGTGGAATTCCCTGCCGGAGTCCATGTTTCCTAAAACCCCTAGATATTGACAAGTTAAAAGCCACCGCGTATAGTAGATTTTCTGCATCTTCCTGTCTAGTGCCTTAAAGTATTCCTAGCTAACGAGGTATCGAGCCAGCTCCCCTCGACAGTCGCTGAGTGAAAGCGAAATACTTCGGCTTTAATGTAAACGACTTATTTGCGATTCCGACTTAATTTGTACGGCATGAGTTTTGTATGAATTGAACAGCAATACTCGATGTTTATTTATGACTTTTCTAGCTGATCCGGCGAATTTTGTACCGCCTAACTGTCAATGAATGTAGTATATTATTTGACATACATAGTCAACCGATTGTGACTACACAAATAACAACCTGCAAAAGCAAAAAACTTAAAAAAAATAATTCGACTGATCAGTGGTGGCGATTGATTGCAGTGGTGTGTGTCGCAGATTCGAACCCCACACGCAACGAACATTTGGATGGCCTACAAATAGTGGCTCTGGATCTGCATGTCTTGTGTATGTGGGCTTAACTGTTTGTGTGGTGGGTTACCACCCACGATACAGGAGTCATTTTTAGTGTGGAGTCAAGTTTATTTAAAAGTTTAAAGTGACCGAATTTTCTTTTTAGGGTTCCGTACTTCAAAAGGAAAAAACGGAACCCTTTTAAGATCACTTTGTTGTCCGTTCGTTTGTCTTTCTCCGTCTATCTGTTTGTCTGTCTGTCAAGACCCTTTATTTCAGGAACGCGTGGACGTATCGAGTTGAAATTAAAACCATGTACTTGAGTCTGCGGTCCCTTGAAACTGTAAAAAAATTAAACTTCTAAGTTAAAGGGGAAAAAATGGCCGTTTATGTCGCAAAAAACGTATTTTTTTTTTTAATAATATTTAATTAATTACCTGTAATAAAATTTTGCATGTCATTATGTTATGATTAAATATGTTAAGCTACTAGTATATATATAACCATTGTAAGAACTTTTATAACCATATTTATCTGCAAATAAATCTTTGACTTTGACTTTGACTTTCCATACCCAAGAGCGGGGGATGTCATAAGATGATTTTCCCACCGGAAAAAAAAAAAAAAAAAAAAAAAAAAAAAAAAAAAAAAAAAAAAAAAAAAAAAAAAAAAAAAAAAAAAAAAAATACCCAAAGGAACCAAAACTCTAGAGTAAACACAAATATAAATCTGAAATCAGAAAATTTGTTGTAACAATTTGGAAAAAATTTCGAGACCCCGATCAGGAATTGAACTCTTTACATAGGTTTGTACGGAACCCGCGGAGGGGCGGAATCAGCATAACCTAATTCCGCCTAGCCCGTTTCATCATCGGACCACCAGGCGTACGGCAACGCGCCACCGGTACATGGTGGACATTCCACCTGTACGCACAAAACGTTTTGGGAACACATTCATTGTGCGTACAGCTAAGGAGTGGAATTCCTTGCCGGAATGTGTGTTTCCTGATAGCTACAACCCGGATATCTTTAAGTCGAGAGCGAATAGGTTACTTCTAGGTAAGCGCGTTCCACCGTCGACCGCATCGTCGCTTTCCATCAGGTGAGATGACGGTCAAGCGCGAACCTATCAAGCATAAAAAAAACCCTTAGGGCGCGAGTCCGACTGGCAATTGTTCTTAACCGCCTACGTCGGATATATCCGACAAACACTCGCGTTTATTCCACCAGGGTCGCACATCCTCGACCAAATACTCCATCTCGTCAGCTCTTCTGTCTAGTTTGAAGACCTAAACAAGGCGAAGTACCCAGTCGCACACTCACGACCCTCGCGAAGAGAACGCGAAATCTCTCATTGGACCAATAAGACGCAAGAGGTTTTTTTTTTATTGGGTGGGAAAATCATCTTATGACATCCCCGCTCTTGGGCGGAACGGGAGATAGTGTCAGACTCTTACTGACTAAAAACCCACTCCTGTTCCTTCGTTGCCTACGTCCCAGGGCCCCGGGTTCCGCTTTCACACTACCCGTGGCCCCTGAGGTTAGAGTTTAGGCCCTTTAAAAACATTCAAGCATTAAAGAAGTAAATTATATCGAGAATGGTTTCAATTAATTTCGCCATCTGGCTAAGCTTTTCTCAAGTTTGAAATATCAATAAATAATTGAATTTTTATGGTTCATTCATTTAGGCTTGATGTTTGAATGTATTGATGTTTGTTTTATACTATAGCTGCTACTAGCGGCTTTGCCTGCGTGTATCACAAAAATAATGCCACGAGAACATGCAACCAGGGCCTCAAGTCTGCTATTACAATGGTGTCAGAATGGTCTCTCATTGACTTCATAATTGTTGATTTTGACCGAGTTTGGTAATCTACTAATATAATGGCATCATTATGACTTTCCAATGATCAACTACTGACAATCCATTGAAAGAAATGGCTTAGAATGGTAATTGTAACGTGTAATATGTACGAGACATATGAATGTTTGACGTATACGAGAGTCTGCTAAAATTTTGACAGTTCCTTTGATCAGTGGCCTAGTGCAGTCATTGCTTTTAATTTGTTACGAGACAGCTCGATATTGTCATTTTACCACAAGACCATTGACCGATCAATGATCGACACTTATGTATTAGCAGACTGCAAACTTTTAGCAAAATGACAATGGGATCGCATAGGAATGACGAATTTATAAAAATAGCAGACTTGGGCCCCAGTTTACCTGGGACAGACGGTCCAGTTGGGAAGGTCTAACTTCGAGAAAAAGATCAATCGTCGAATCTGACTTGGCTGGGCAGCGTTTGGGAAGCTGTGCGGTATCTTCTCGTCCAATATACCACAGTGTCTCCGAAACGTGGTCGCTTACAATGGGCCTCATCAGAAGACTTAAAGTCACCCAAAGGGCAATGGAAAGTACAGCTCTTTCCATTACCCGTTTGGTCGGAGTTTCCGCAGGAGAACCAAGGTTACCGACATAGCACGAAGAATCGCCAAACTTAAGTGGCAATGGGCAGGGCACATTGCTCGCAGAACGGATGGCCGTTGGGGCCGAAAGGTTCTGGAATGGCGATCACGTACCGGAAGACGTAGCGTTGGAAGGCCTCCTACAAGGTTGACCGGTGACCTGGTGACGGTTGCGGGAGTCCGATGGATGCGATACGCACAGGACCGTTCATTGTGGCGGCACTTGGGGGAGGCTTATGTCCAGCAGTGGATGTCTTTCGGCTGAAATGATGCTGACGATGATGAACATGCCACCCGACGTACGGCGAGTATCCGATATATCCACATGGATATATCATAACCGAGTATCCGATAGTCCAACCCGTAGAGGTTAAACAACCTAAGGGTGCGTTATTTAAACCTGCACGGGTCGGACTAAGCGTTTTGCCTCGTCGTTTTTACCGCGTACATCGAAGGACTGGAACAATTTGCCTATTGCGGTCTTCGCAGTCCCGTTCGATTATAATTTACGTGACTTCAGGGCTACAGTGAGTAGGCTCTTAATAAACTAGTGCGCTTCACCATCAACGATTGCATCACTGCTTACCATCAGGTACCTACCTACCTATGAAAACAGTTCAATTCCCGAATTGAGGTTTGTAGATTTTTCCGAATCACAAAAAAAATGTGGCGTAGGTAACAACAAATTTACAGTTTTCAGATTTTTTCCTTTACTTGTGCTATGAGACTTTGCTTCATGCCAAATTTCAGGATTCTTGGTCAACGGGAAGTATTCTATGAATTTTGATTCCCTTGTGGCATTCGCATAATCATCAGCCGCAACTTTTTTCTACACGTCTGCTCTGGAGTCCATTGGTCACTGTACTGCGGGCCCGTGCGAGGCACGGAAGACTTTACTTTACTTTACAGACCTCTGGTATAACATAGCTCTTTAGTACCTTACTACACCATTAATATTTTACAAATGAATAAATGTCTTATGATGGCCATCGCCTAGTCGAAAGAGATCACCGCCACTGATCTCATACGAGGACACGGCGTTACTCATGGCTGGCTCAACATGACTGGCCTAGTGGTCTAGTGGTTAGTGGCCCTGACTGCTATGCTGGAGGTCGTGGGTTCGATTCCCACCCAGGACAAATGTTTGTGTGATGAGCACGATCATTTGTTTTGTGTCTGGGTGTAATTTATCTATAATATGTATGTATTTAGAAATATATAAGTATGTTTATCAGTTGTCTAGTACTCATAACACAAGCTCTGCTTAGCTTGGGACTAGACGGCGTTGTGTGATAGTTGTGGTATATTATTATATTATTATTTGAGTCCTGACCATTGGCTCAATACTAAATTCTTTATTGCATTCCACAATGTAGACTTAGGTGGTAAACATTAGCCAAAAGAAACAATCGTGGACCTTGTCGGGCACAGCAAAAAAAGACGGAGAAGAGGTCTTGAAGTGGCTGGCTTGATTGTTACTTTCTCACAAACATTTGTACGACCTCTGGTATAACATAGCACTCTCTTTAGTATATTACTACACCATTACTATTTTACAAATGAATAAATGTCCTATGATGGCCATGGCCTAGTCGAAAGAGATCACCGCCACTGATCTCACACGGGGACACGGCGTTATTCAGTCCTTTTTTTATTAATGTTAGGCTCGCGTTTGACCACCACCTCACCTGATGGTAAGCGATGATGTGGTCAAACGAAGTAACCTATTCACTCTTGACTTGAAGACCCCCTAAGTTGTAGCTATCAGGAAACACAGACTCCGGCAAGGAATTCCACTCCTTAGCTGTACGCATAATCCGCATAATCCGACTGGCCTGTTGGTCTAGTGGTTAGTGGTCCTGACTGCTATACCGGAGGTCGTGGGTTCGATTCCCACCCAGAACAAATGTTTGTGTGATGAGCACGATCATTTGTTCTGTGTCTGGGTGTAATTCATCTATAATATGTATATATTTAGAAATATATGTATAAGTATGTTTATCAGTTGTCTAGTACTCATAACACAAGCTCTGCTTAGCTTGGAACTAGACGGCGTTGTGTGATAGTTGTGGAATATTATCATATTCTATATTATTATTTGAGTCCTGTCAATTGGCTCAATACTAAATTCTTTATTGCATTCCACAATGTAGACTTAGGTGGTAAACATTAGCCAAAAGAAACAATCGTGGACCCTGTCGGGCACAGCAAAAAAAGACGGAGAAGGTCTTGAAGTGGCTGGCTTGATTGTTACTTTCTCACAAACATTTGTACGACCTCTGGTATAACATAGCTTTTTAGTACTTTACTACACCATTACTATTTTACAAATGAATAAATGACTTATGATGGCCATGGCCTAGTCGAAAGAGATCACCACCACTGATCTCACACGAGGACACGACGTTATTCAGCTTTTTTTATTTTTTATTAATGATAGGCTCGCGTTTGACCACCACCTCACCTGATGGTAAGCGATGATGTGGTCGATGATGGAGCAAGCTTGCCTAGAAGTAATCTATTCACTCTTGACTTGAAGACCCCCTAAGTTGTAGCTATCAGGAAACACAGACTACGGAAATAAATTCCACTCCTTGGCTGTACCTATAATAAATGTGTTCTTAAAACGCTTTGTGCGTATGGGTGGTCCACCATGTACCGCTTGCGCAACGCCGTACGTCTACTGGTCCGATGATGGAACGGACTTGGTGGAATTAGATTGTGCAATTCCAGTGCACACTCCCCGAAATGTAAACGATAAAAAACCGACAGGCTAGCAACTCGGCTTCAATTCCAAATTGCAGTAATTCCTTGCCTCGCCCTGCCGACTACGTGAATGTGAGCACATAAAACAGTACCTAGAGTATGTATGTACTGTGGCATCGCTGCACAGATAATATTGGAATAGTTTGACAGCTGGAATTACTGGCAATGGCAGTTTGTGGGGCCACGGAACAGGCGGTGAAGTGGGCAGGGAAAAAAAATTAAGAGAAATAAAATAGTTAATTGGAATAGAGGTCATCTGCTATCCTTTCAGACCCCTAAACACTTCTCATGCCCTGTGGATTTTTTTCATCGACTTTTTATTGTTTTATGAAAATAAGACCTACATTTTTCATTCAAATACAAAGATATGATGAAATATGAATTACGGCTTTGTACAACAACTCATCATCATCATTTAAGCTAAAATATTTTTTAAATCGTAATTTTGAATATTGGAAGATGGATGGATTGTGTGAACAGTGATATGAAAGAAAAGGAAGTTAGTGATAGTATGACGGTTGACAGGATAGAATGGAAGAAAAAAACGTGTTGCGCCGACCCCAAATAAGATGGGACAAGGGCAGGAAGATGATGATGAATTTTGAATATTGGTCTTATGTGACTCGATTCACAATTCTAGCGAATTCACAAAGTTATAAAAAGATTTTTATAGCATGTGGCACATCACTAGCAAGAAGATAAACTAGAGAATTTTTGAGGGAGTTGGAAGATTCCGGTCGATTATTTTTAAATTATATTTAAATATTCCCAAAACGTTTTCTCACCGCGTTTTCCCTGGCCCCACCGGCATCTAGCGTTCCATCGATCACATAATCCGTGAAAGCCGCAGTTGAAGTCTTTGAGTCAGACCTTTTCATTTGAATGTTATGCGACTTTGGAAGCCGCGACTTTCGAAGTTGTTGCTTTGTTTGATGTTGTAGTTTCTTGTAAGGGTTAAGATTAAGACAAGATTTGACGAATACTTGGTGTAGTTGTGGCTATTAGGAGGTTTGCGGTTTCGAGTTCTGTTTCCGGGTTTTTTTTTTTTAATTTGATATAAACTGATGATAATGAAAATTTAGGACTGACTGATGATAAATGATAAATGATATTTATTTTGTAAGTAGGTTTAAAAAAACACTTTTACACGTCAATTTTTTTTTGTCATTTTAAACTAGATGAGGCCGGTGTTTCCTAGCTGACTACCCTGAGAAGAAACACCGAAACAAACTCAGGGGTCAAAGTCTCTTTTAAAGTCCATACAGTTAATATGTAATGGTCAAATCACATGAGAACAGTGCAGATTTGTCTGAGATGGTCTTTTGAAGAAAGAACCATACAAATTTGAGTGGACCTGTCCAGTCAGTGCAAGCATTTGTCAGTATTCGCAAAGCTATATATTTAACTTAACTTTAATTAATTATAATTTTAATGATTTTATAATATAATATAACTAATTTAATATAACTATAATTTTAATGTCACAAAAATAGTCAAATAAAAACTAAATTCGAAAGTACTATTTGAATCAAAATTCAAGCAAGGTCTCATAGCACAAATATAGGAAAAAAACCTAAAACTGTAAATTAGTAGTTACGTCACAAAAAAAATCTTTTTTACTTTCGATTCGGAACCCTCAGTGCGCGAGTCCAACTCGCACTTGCCTGGTTTGTTAATAATATAAACTAGACCTTGACTGCGATGCCACCTGATGGTAAGCGGAGATGCAATCATTGATTGTTAGGCGCACTAGTTTATTAAGAGCCTATTCACTCTAGCCTTGAAGACACCTAAATTATAGTTGGACGGGAAGACCGCAGCAGGCAAATTGTTCCAGTCCTTCGATGTACGCGGTATAAACGACGAAGCGAAACGTTTAGTCCGGACCGTTGAAGTTTCAACAACGTAAGGGTGGATACTCGCTGTTCGTCGGGTTGTCCGATGGTAGAAAGGAGATGGCGGAATCAAGTCATGCAATTCCCGCGCACACTCTCCAAAATGTAACCTGTAAAATACAATATAATAATAATAATATAAAATTGATAAATAATAAAGAACTCATTGATTTTGCATTAAAATTAAAATAAACAACATTTTAAGATTGATGATTGAAATAAAAATAAATAGCATAACTTTTTTAAAATTAAATAGTCTAATACGTAAAAAAATTAATTAGATTATCATGCAAGAATCTCTAACTTGGTGTGAGTGATGACAATAGTGTTTTTAAAAGCTAAAATCATTTCGACCATTATCGTCAGTGCTAACCCTACACTCCCCGCGCTCGCGGTTGTCTACGCGTTAAATTTCCCCTAACGTTTTAATAATTCCCTAAACCGTAACCGCACCGGACCGGACCCGAGCCAGCCGACCGGATATTATGCTACTAATGATAACCGGAGCGGTCATCTCATTAGCTAAATTGTTTAGACACTGAAATTAATTAGAGATGAGTTTAATGTCTAACTGTTAGGTTGAGTGTTGGAAATTGGTTTCAAACACGTAATATTAAGCGATCCGACTCGGCTGGGCAGCGTTCGGGAAGCTGTGCGGTGTCTTCTCGTCCAATATACCACAGTGTCTCAAGACAAAAGTCTATGACCAGTGTGTCTTGCCAGTGATGACATATGGCTCCGAAACGTGGTCGCTTACAATGGGCCTCATCAGAAGGCTTAAAGTTACTCAAAGGGCAATGAAAAGGGCTATGCTCAGAGTTTCCTTGCGTGATCGCGTCAGAAATGAGGATATCCGCAGGAGAACCAAGGTTACGGACATAGCCCGAAGAATCGCCAAACTTAAGTGGCAGTGGGCAGGGCACATTGCTCGCAGAACAGATGGTCGATGGGGACGAAAGGTTCTGGAATGGCGACCACGTACCGGAAAACGCAGCGTTGGAAGGCCTCCCACAAGGTGGACCGATGACCTGGTGAGGGTCGCGGGAATTCGATGGATGCGAGACGCACAGGACCGGTCATTGTGGCGGTATTTGGGGGAGGCCTATGTCCAACAGTGGACGTCTTTCGGCTGAAATGATGATGATGATGATGAATTTTAAGCGTTTGTATACCAAAAGAACATGCATGCTGATGGTGGCACGTTTTATTGGGTCATTTGACTGGCCTGTCGGTCTAGTGGTTAGTGGCCCTGACTGCTGTGCGGAGGTCGTGGGTTCGATTCCCACCCAGGATAAATGTTTATGTGATGAGCACGATCATTTGTTCTGTGTCTGGGTGTAATTTATTTATTATTTATTTTATAATTTATGTACACACATGAATAAAGAAAGAAAATACATTCTAATAAAAATTGTATAAAGGTACTGCTTATTTCTAAAATAAATTTCTTCCAGCAGACCTGCGTAAGGAGAAATAGGAAGAAATGTAGACAATAGTGTGTAGAAGTAATAAAAGAAGAGAATGTGAAATCTTAAATTAAAATTAATCTATATATGTATGTATTTAGAAATATATAAGTACATATATTTATCAGTTGTCTAGTACCCATAACACAAGCTCTGCTTAGTTTGGGACTAGACGGTGTTGTGTGATAGTTGTGGAATAATATTATATTCAGTTCCCTTCAAAATGGTTGAGCTGAGAAGGGCTGATGCATGCGTCATGCTAGTGAACGGGTGCAGTCAAGCACTGGTTTATATCAATTTAAAAAATAAATGACCGTCAGAGGGGTACCTACGGTAGATTGCCTTGTGCGATACGGTTTTCCACTGTATACTTATAAGGATTCCGTACCTCAAAATGAGAAAACGGAACCCTTATTTATCGTTTATTTATTTAAACTTCATGTACAGTAGTGGTAAATAGGCGGATTTAATGCAACAAGGCATTCTCTACCAGTCAACCTTTGGGTTAAAAAAGACAAAACTGTGGTAGGTGTGCACAATAAACAAATAACAGATACTTCAAACAGGGAAAAAAAGATATTTAAAATAATAAAATATATATATATATGCTAAAATTATAAACTAATAAATACTATGAAAAATATCAAATCATTAAGAGAACTTAATAATAATTATGATAAAGACCGAACTAAGGTTGAGAGGACTTCAAGTAGTAGTTCCGAATTTTACGTTTGAAGGAAAATTTACTTTCAGCTTTTTTGATGTCAAGGGGAAGCACATTTCAAAGTTTTATGGTGGAAACAACGTATGAATTGGACATAAAGCGGTGAGGAGGAATATGAAGGAGCATGTTTTTGGATGCACGAAGGTTAAGATTATGAGACACTTTAAAATTTTGTTTTAAATATTCAGGAGCACAAGGATCGTTAATTATCACTCTCTTGTCCGTCTGTCTGTCTGTCTAGACCCTTTATCTCGGAAAAGCGTGATGGTATCGAGTTGAAATTAAAACCATTTATTTAGGACTGCGGTTCCTTGAAGCAGTCAAAAAATCAAACATCTAGGTTAACGAAAAAGGATATGGCCGTTTATGTAGCAAAAAAACATATAATTTTACACTCTCAAAGGAAAAAAATTCATAAGGTAATTCCCGTTGACCTAGAATCCTGAAATTTGGCATGAAGCAAGGTCATATAGCAGAGCTATAGGAATAAATCTGAAATCATTAAATTTATTGATCCCTATGTCACAAAAAAATTTTTTTTTTTGGAATTCGGAAAAATCTTTGAGACTGCATTTGGGAATTTAACTATCTAAATAGGTAAGTTTGTACGGAACCCTCAGTGCTCGAGGCCGACTCGCAGTTGCTCAGTTTTTTTTTAGGTGCGAATTCATCCAATGACATCTCTCGCTCTTGGAAGGAGCGGGTTGGCGGTTGATCAGACTTTTACTGACTGAAACCCACTCCTATGTTCCTTCGTTGCCTTGCATTCCAGGGCCCAAGGTTTTCTTTTCAGAAGCGAACCCACGGCCCCGAAGGCTTCGATCCTGCTGGGCCCCTACGATTACTGACATCTTCTTGAGGCGAGCGTGGAACAATACGCGCTGTCGACGACTTCGGCTCGGTCCGGACGGTTAGAGGACGGTCGGACGGTCGGGACCGGGGTCCCGGCGCCAGCCGCCTACTTCGCTAGCATTACTGCTTCGCACGCGGAGGCGACCGTCTGCCACTCCTCCTCACTTCGGACCATGGCCTGTACCAAGTTCCAGCGCGAGAAATCGTTGCTGCCGACTAAGGAGATGGCGGGGCCTGTTTTCTTTCGCTTCGCTCGCTCACTAAACCCCGGCATCCCCTTCTAACCCAAACAAAAAAAAACGTATGCTGTTTACAAAGAATGACTTGCTGGTCTTAGCTAATCTCCATTTTGGGTGACCAGACACAACACCCGTCTGGTCGGAGGACCCTCCCATTACAACGAAGGGGGAGATTACACCGTTCCGCTTAGCTTTACAATGTCTTGTTACTATTTGCCAACCCTAGCAAGAAGCGACTTACAGTAAACGCCGTCTCAGGAGGATAACACATAAAAATAATCTATAGGTTTTATTATCATAGCTCTTTTAGAAAACAGTTCGCACTAGTACCCCCTTGGGGAGTATATTATTACCGTACTTACAAACTTACTTGAAGGAAACGGGTTTTATTCATTATCAAGACTACGGAACTGTTACGGGGTGAGTCTTAGAATGATTCTTAAAAAAAGAATTTATTTGAACACTAGGACCAATGCAAACTGTTAGCATATTATTTTTTTTTCTTTTGGCCTGTAATGAACGTTATATGTTAGAAGTCAATACGAGGAATCAATAGCAAAAAGAACCAGGTCTTTTAACCCATTGCTAGTATATTATTGACAGGCGTTACCTATTTTCGTTATATTATAATGAAATGGAAATATGATCTGTAATATTTAGAGGCTATTTTATCAATTTCCATTGATATAATAATTAATTAGTTAATTTTTTTATCAAAAGTGGTAGTTTTGATTTAATTAGTTATTACTGTTATAGTTTTTCCACACTCCCAGTTTTTCACCACTAAAAGTAGTAAAATAATAAGTGATAAACGAATCGAAAAGATACGCATTAGTGTTCTGATAGTGATCGACACTATTTAATGCGTACTCACCATTAAAACTGAAACTAAAACTATATTTAACAATAGTAAATTTAAAATATCAGACATACTGTATTTTTATTTAAGAAAAATAACGCCTGATAACAAACTATAGCAATATACTAAACCATCTCTAACTTCGTTTGGTTACGGCAGGCAGACATAATTCTTTTTGCTATTGATTTATTATACAGTCCTTTAAGACGACAAATCCACACTGATTATCTGGCTCTAGAAAAGTCGCAATGTGGCAGAAACGCTGACATAGCAAAATACGGTTCCACGTGTAAGGGCCAGCATGGTCGTCACTATTATTTTATATGTATTCGCGTGTATTTTAAGTGCGCGCCACAGCCACATGCCACAGCCACAAGAAGCTACAAGCGGCCTGCTAAAATAAGAGAATGATAAAACTAAAAAAAATATATGATGTACATTACCATGCAAACTTCCACCAAAAATTGGTTTGAACGAGATCTAGTAAGTAGTTCTTTTTTAATACATCATAAATCGTAAACCGCAATTTACATTTCAAGTTTTCAGTCTCAGTGCGCGAGTCCGGCTCGCACTTGCCCAGTTTTTTTAAATTCATGAGTATACTAGCTGACCCGGCGGAACTTCGTATCGCCTAATAGTCAAGGAATGTAGTATATCTTTCAATATATTCAATCGATCGCGTTGAAACAAAGCCTAAGTACACACAATTTTAATGTATAAAAGTTATCTACATCGATTCCGTATATTTTACGTGATGCGCGCACAATTAAAAACTTCTACAGATTTATTATATGTATAGATTTATGAAGGGCCAAAGTTCACGCAAAATAGCAGGTTTTAAGAGGTCTCTACTGGATTAGTTTTACACAAATTTGAAAGTTTTTGTGGTTTATTTATTCGTTGGTTTAACAAACTATGTAGGAAACTTATGTGTTACTAGCTTTTGCTCGCGACTTCGTCCGCGTAGAAGTCGAAGATGGTTTTATTAGGTTTTTTGAGATACGAAAATATGAAATATTATTTATTATCTTCGTCGTGTATGATAGTCCATTAAATTGTATGGCGAGCGATATTGTATCTTAAGATAAAATATTATAGTATCTTAGCCGTGTGCAGCGCCCCTTAGTGAACTCCACTGCGGGTGACGTAACCTACGACAAACTTATTATTTGCGGTTGGTACGGTAATCGAATCTAGGGATCGAACCGCAAAATTAAGTTATTTTTTTATTGTATATATATTTCCGGGATAAAATGTACCCAGTGTCTAAAAATTAAAGAATAATTATACCAAGTTTCATCGTAATCGAACCGGTTCGAAACCGTAATCGAAACTCAAAAACGGCTGGATCGATTTGGCTAATTTTAGTCTTGAAATATTCGAGATAGCCCAGGGAAGGTTTAAACGGTGAGAAAAATGGAAAAAATCACGAAAAAAAATCCGAATACAATGCCATCTCTAATTAAAGATTCTTAATTATTGGATTCATGATAGCACGGGTTTAAACCTTAGTGGTTTTTGGTTGCTATTTAACCTATAAAATTGTATTCTTTGTATTAATTACAATAAAAAATAAATAAAAAATGTCATTATAAAAAAATTATGCTGTTCTGGTATGAACAAAATTTGAACACTGAAATAACTTAATTATGAAATCATTGTCTAACCTACGCACAAAATCTCAGCTTTAGAAAATAATTGGACCTTCCATCAATACAAACATATCTATATACATATAATACATATATATGCTGTCTGTTTGTAGTTGAGTACATTATGTACTGAGCAGAGAAGCGGCAGAAGTACTGGTTGCCATCGTCGGCCACATCATCGCTTACCATCAGGTGAGATAGTGGTAAAAAGCGAGCCTATACGTAATAAAAAAAAATCTGGGCAAGTGTGAGTAGGATTCGCGTATTGAGGGTGTCGTACAAACTTACCTAAGAAAACAGTTTAATCCCCGAATTGAGTTTCGAAGATTTTTCCGAATCGCAAGTATTAGCCTAAAATATGCCGAAAAAAATTTCCTCCGCATCGCTATCGACTGGAAGTGTGCCCAAAAGATTGGCGGCATTGCCACGTTGTATGGCAACGCTGGGCAGGGCACATTGCTCGCAGAACGGATGGCCGTTGGGGCCGAAAGGTTCTGGAATGGCGACCACGTACCGGAAGACATAGCGTTGGAAGGCCTCCTACAAGGTGGACCGATGACCTGGTAACGGTTGTGGGAGTACGATGGATGGGAGACGCACAGGACCGTTAATTGTGGCGGCACTTGGGGGAGGCCTATGTCCAGCAGTGGACGTCTTTCGGCTGAAATGATGATGATGATGATGGCAACGCTTAATCTCTGACTGAGGTAAAAGCCAGCCCTTGTGTCACGCGAAGTGTCAACTAGTCGTTTAAATAATTCTTTAAAAAGTGCATGAGCACTCGGACCCCACGGCCCAAGAGTCTCAATCCCAAACGGCTCAAAAATATAACTGCCGACGAGGTTGTTATATTTTCGCACCGTCTTTTGTTTTTTTTTTTAGGTGGTAAAATTATTTAATCACAAATCTCGCTCTTGGCCGGAGGGGGAGATAGTGTCAGACTTTTATTGACTAAAAACCCACTCCTGTTCCTTCGTGCCTTCGTCCCAGGGCCCCGGGTTGTGTTTTCACACTAACCATGGCTCCAGTAGGCTTCGACCCTACTGGGCCCCTACGATTTGCTGAAATCTCCCTGCGGCGTGCGTGCAACAGTACGCGCCTTCGATGACTTGGGCTCGGTCCGGACGGTTACCGGACGGTCGTACGGCGGGCTATCCATTGCTCGTCGTCCGCAAGCCCGCGCCTACGGTGGCCGGAAATCGGGATCGGAATTCCGGCGGCGGTTGGGGCGTGAGGACCGTTGCCTCACGCAATCGGCCGCCCCGTGAGGTTCTTCGCAGCCGCAGCGGCAGCACCAGCACAGTACGACGAGCTAGGAAGATGGGATGGCTTAAATAAATTCGGTTGATTTACTACAAACTTTTCTGTTGAATAAATATATTATCCTACCATTACTCAGTTTATTTTGAAAACATGGAGTTAGGAAAATGTGGAAGACCGTAATTTTATTATTATGACCATCTCACCTGACAGTAAGCGATGATGTGGCCGACGATGTAGCACGCTTGCCTAGAAGTAACCAGCCCCCCTAGCCAAGTTACAATCGTATTGTTCGCGCCGAACGCCTCGAGTAGGCCACGCCTCCGATTCCTTCGTTCTGACGTCATCTCAATCTCGTGGTCAGATGTTATCTGTAAAAAATCGCTTTTAGCGATAAGACCGCCCATTGTGACACCCTATTAATGTTAATTTCCTAATGTAAATTGTATTTTTGGTGTACAATAAAGAATATCTATCTATCTAAACAAAAGTCAGAGGCGCCTGTTTAAGACAACGCGCCGTCGACCCGGACTTAACCCTTACTGGACGGTGAGCTATCCCTTGTTCGTCGTCCGCAAGCCCGCGCCCACGATCTTAATCAGCCTGCCTATTCTTAAGGGACTACAGTTGGAAATACAGCAAAATACCAGTATCTTCAAAAAGCCTCCATCTTTCATTCGTAGCTCTGCGTTCCCTCCCAAATTCGGGACTCCATCGAAAAGGGTTCTTTTCAATTCCCTCCTAATGTGAGGGTTTAGACATAATATTATACACACAGACACTATTCTTGTATACGTCTTTATTATTAATAGATTACCAAATAGAATGTTAAAGGAAAACATCGATATAAAATTGTAATTATACGCTATGAGTAAGCATGTTCATAAATTTTAATGCAAATAATGGTAGAAAATATTTATTTGGTAGAATTTTAGATTTTAGAATTTTTCTATGTGTGCCAAATATTCATGCTTGACCGCTATCTCACCTGATGGAAAGCGACGATGCCGTCGACGATGGAGCGTGCTTACCTAGAAGTAACCTATTCACTCTTGACGTGAAGATTCCCGGGTTGTAGCCATCAGGAAACACAGATTCCGGCAAGGAATTCCACTCCTTAGCTGAACGCACAATTAATGTGTTTCTTTCTTTCTTTTTCTCTCTTTTAGCTATTCCGATCGCTAATAATTTTAGACGCTTCATATTCAAATTTACGACCATTTGGTTTAATTAAAACTTCAATAAAGTTCCCTTTAATAATGATATCATAAAAGTTGAGCTAGTAATAATGGAAGCTCTTCGTTATAGTTTATATTTCACGTTGAATTAGTTTTTAGTTTATTTCTGTTTGGTAGACTGGTTTATTAGAGTTATTAACTTAAGCAGCAGTATGAGTTCATTAACATATAGATCATACTAAAAAAAATAAGTTAACATTGATCATTTGTTTTGAGGGATAAAGTATATGTGTTTTCTTTTTAAGAGCAGTGGTGGTCGAGTGGTAACGGCCCCGACTTACGAGTTGTAGGTTGCGAGTTCAAACCCAGCCAGGCGCATTACTTTGTGTAATTTATTTCATCACCACTGCTCTCAAAACGGTGAAGGAAAACATCGTGAGGAAACCGGCATGTCCTAGAACCAAAAATTCGAAGACATGTGACATCCACCAATCCGCACTGGGCCCACGTGGTAGATTACGGCCCATTCCCTCAAATTCAAATTCATTTATTAATTTTGTGAACAAAGGGTACAATGATCTTATATATATATAATGTTTAGTCCATCCTATGTTCCGCCGAAAGGCATACAAAATAGCGATGCAATATATGTTTACCAGCAAAATGAAATTAATCGTAAAAATGTACAAAATCTCATAAAAGCAATGTCCGCAAATGATAATTGGCAAAAAAAAAAACACAACCCTCTCCTAGAGAGGAGGCCTGAGTCCCAACAGTGGGAACATTATAAGGCCGACTATGCTATGCTATGCTATTTTCTTTTTATTTCTTAATTATATGTTAGTTAGTTAGTTTTTTTTTCTTCTTCAATGTGTATGGATTTGTTATTAAGGTATTATTGTTTTTATTAAATGTATTTTTTTAGTAGTAAGTTTGTACTGTACAACGCCTTGGACATCCTCTGTAACGTTGTACAAGTGCTTATAAATAAATACTGACACTAAGGCCAAATCTCCATATTGTCGTGACGACAGATAATCGTGTAGTTATAGTGTAGTCTATCGGAGATGATTAACGGTCGTATACAACTATGTGGAGACGATAAAATGTCACGATAGAAGAAATGGTTAGTACAACAGTCCTATAACGATAAATAAAATTGTCAAGGCTAAATTGTGGCGGTAATTCATTTGTCGTTGTTGCGACTATCCATCGTGGCCACGACATAAAATTGAAATAATGGGAATAGCTAGAGACGATAAATTAACCGTTACAATATAGTGGAACCGCGGCCTATCTATATGTCGTATCCGGCAGTTGATTTGTTGACAACAAAACAAGGCGCGCCATTTAGTCGCAACTAGAGTAACTAGAGTTGGTGCACTTTTGTCAGCGTCAGGCGTTTCCGTTTAGTTTCAGGCGGTCGCCTCCTTCTGCAGCAAAGGTAAAGGCCGCACGCGAGAAGGAACGGACATCCTCACGCCCCAGCCACCAAGATTCCGATCCCGATTTCCGGCCACCGTATGCACGAGCTTGCGGACGGCGAGCAATGGGTACCTCGCCGACCGTCATCTGGTAATCGTCCGGATCGAGCCCAAGTCGTCGACGGTGCGTAATGTTCCACGCGCGCCACAAGGAGATGTCACAGGACCACAGCAGGGTCGAAGCCTACTGAGGCCATGGGTGATGCGAAAGAGATCCCCGGGGCCCTGGAACAATGGCAAATAAGGAACAGGAGTGGGTTTTTAGTAAATAAAAGTCTGACACGCCCTTTCACACCGTCCAACATCGCGGGACACCACTAGAAAATTGAACTACCTAAAAAAAAAAATTTGTCCGGTTTCGAACCCATAACACATATATTTCATTCCTATATACAAGTACGAAAAAATGTCCAGTTACATTTTCAAATGGAAACCTACGAAAACACAATGGCTAACAGCCTAAACGTTCCAGTATAAAACAAGACAAATAAACATGATATTTTATATCCCTCTCATAAATATACATGTAGATAGTGATGGGCGCTGGGAAAATTCCCAATTCCCAGGATTTTTTTTATTGATTCCTAACTTTTACGATCTTGTCACCTTTATGATTTTTAGATTTACCCCCCTCCCCCTCCTCCAATAAATACGTTAGCGCATGAAGATTTAGTTCGCGATAAACACACACTAGTAAAACACTCACTCTTTTATCTATACTTATAATTAATCTGTAGAAGTGAAAATTCTGTACATTGAAAATATCAAAAAAATAAATGGCAGGGGGTGTTATTAGATCGACACCGAACCCCAGCTACTCGAGGCGTTGGGCGCGAACGATACGATTTCGTTCGCGCCCAACGCCTCGAGTAGGCCACGCCTCCGATTCCTTTGTTCTGACGTCATCTCAATGCTCAGTCACGTGGTCAGAACAAAGGAATCGGAGGCGTGGCCTACTTGAGGCGTTCGGCGCGAACGAAACGATTGTAACTTGACTAGGGGGATGAACAGTTGAATAGTTATATAAGAAAATTTCCTCTACATTTTATTTTTAGGAGTATTGCTGGGAATATTTCTGGGAATAATCACAAATTTCACAATATTTCTGCGGACGACACATCACTACTCGTAGAACGTGCTACGGCGTAGCACGTCGTAGCGGGTCTACGAGAGTGCTACGCTGTAGCTGGTTTATTTAGACATTTGTGTTCTAGTTTAGTTTCAAGAATTTCTTTAGAAACGTTTACAATTGTATTGGAAAATAGGAGTTTAGAGAAAATGTTTAAGCGTTAGTGAATAGCTTAAATATTTTATACTCGTTCAAATTAAATACACTGGTAATTTTTTATTTTTTTTATTGGTATAAACTAGTGCTTGACTGCGTCCCACCTGGTAAGCAGTGATGCAATCATTGATGGTGAGGTGCACTAGTTCATTAGGAGCCTATTCACTCTAGCTTTGAAGACACCCAAATTATAGTTGGACGGGAGGACCGCAGCAGGCAAATTGTTCCAGTCCTTTGATGTACGCGGTATAAACGACGAAGCGAAACGCTTAGTCCGGACCGTTGAAGTTTCAACAACGTAAGGGTGGATACTCCCCGTACGTCGGGTTGTCCGATGAAAATTTACAAACCTAATATTTTTGTTGCTTGTTTTCGTATTCAGTACACTGTTGTATTTTATCCAAATAAATTAATGTGAGTACTTATAACAAAACATATGTAGGAAAATAAATGACTTAAATTAAACAATTTCATTTAAAATCGTATTTTTTACATAGTTGTGTTATCAACTAAAATGATATTACTGCGCCCAATTTAATAATTGTTAACCACGTCGGGTTCACCAGTTTAGAGGTATGCTGAACAGACTGTAAAGTCCCGCAAACCTCTTTTGAAAAGGTAGAATGTCAGGTCTGGGTAATTGCCCGATTATTTATAGTCCAAAGACTATTGTATATGTTCAGATCACGTGGAGAACTGTCTATTTATTATTATTTATTTAAACTTCATGCAACATAAAGTACAAAGGCGGACTTAATGCCTTAGGCATTCTCTACCAGTCAACCTAGGGTGGTGAAGAGACAATATGGTAGGTGCATAAAAAGAAATCTTTACACGAAAAACAAGATTAAAAAAAAGTATACATATAATTAAAATGCACAACACAATAAATGCAAATGAATGCAATGCATTCTATATGTTCAGATAGCGCGAAGAAGTCTAATGCAAGATTTTGAATTTTAGTTCGTATGTGGTATAATGGAAGTCGCTATAGTATAATGATTTTATTCAAATAAAATGTTACTGTAAGGTCATTTTTTTTAAGGTGAGAAATCATCTAATGACATCTCCTGCCCTTGGAATCAGAACTCATAGTATAGGTGCTTCCCGTTGACCTAGAATCCTGAAATTTGGCAAGAAGCAAGGTTTCATATTACAAGTATAGGAAAAAATCTAAAAACTGTAAATTTGTAGTAACGTCAAAACTGTCTTTTTCGATTTGGAAAAACCTTTGTAAATGAATTCGGGAATCGAACTGTTTTCAAAGGTAAGTTTGTACGGTACCCTCAGTGCGCGAGTCCGACTCGCACTTGTCCTGTTTTTTATTATTTATTTACTTTTTGCCTTTGAGCATAAACTTTCTTTTTATTTATATTTTTTACTAGCTTCTTCCTGCGGCTTCGCGCACCTAAAGGTAGATTTCTCCATACAAACCTAGGCCCTGTAGTTTCGGCTGTGCGTTGATATGTCAGTTAGTTTCTCCTTTTATATACAGGGTGTTTGGCAGAACGTTGAACATACGAAAATGGTGGATAGGTGGGGTCATATGATACTTACTCAGCCCTAATTTATTTGGTCCTGGCCCACTGGATATTAAAAAAAAAATGTTTTTTTCTTTCTTCTTGTTTCACCACTTTCTTAACTTTAAAGTGTAATTTTAATTAAAAATGGGTAAAACAGGCAATATTTAGTTTTTTTTTTAAATTTTTTATGTTGGCAGATTCTTATAAAATTATTGCTTTATTCAGATGTTAGCTAGAAAAAAAGTTATGAGTCCTCAAACTTACAGAAAGATGTAAAAAATACTTAAATCTTAATTTCAACTTGCTTTAAAAAAGAAAACAAAAAATGATTGAGGAGTTCCAATTCTAGCAAAACATCCCTAGTGTGTGAGCTTTCTAACGGTATGTAATGTGCTTTAATAAAGAAAAAACTTTAAGAGTTATTTCATAATTTTATCAAGTAGGAAATTTTGACGAAACTCTACCTTTACGGAAAGTAAAATGTTTTGCGAAATTTAATACTGCAAGGTTGGTAAAAATTAAATGATCGATTGAAATTATGCTGTACCAGTTACGTGCGTTAATGAAACAATTAAATAATTTATTTAAATAATAAATCACAGATGTTTGAATTGATGCCCTTTATTTACAATACAGGCGCGGCATCTACGTCTGATTTCTACAGTTGTTGTGCGCAGCAGCATCTCCTGTCGCATAACATAATTAAAAATAGGTAAAACAGGCAATATTTATTATTTTTTTAAATCTTTTATGTTGGTAGATTCTTATAAAATTATTGCTTTATTCAGATGTTAGCTAGAAAAAAATTTATGAGTCCTCAAACTTACAGAAAGGTGTAAAAAATACTTAAATCTTAATTTCAACTTGCATTAAAAAAAAAAAACAAAAAATGGTTGAGGAGTTCCAATTCTAGCAAAACATCCCTAGTGTGTAAGTTTTCTAATGGTATGTAATTTGCTTTTATAAAAAAATAAACTTTAAGAGAAAACAAACTTTAAGAGAAAAAAACTTTAACAAAAAAACTTTAAAAACTTTAAAAAAAGAACTTGGAACACTTCTTCCATTGATGGTGGTAAATCATTTATCAAAAAATCCAAGTAGTTGTTCGCATTGATGTTGTCGGGCAAATAATGAGGACCTATTAGCTTATCGCTAGATTTGATAAATCGAATTAATGCTGCTTTCGAAGTTATGCGACAGGAGATGCTGCTGCGCACAACAACTGTAGAAATCGCACGTAGATGCCGCGCCTGTATTGTAAATAAAGGGCGTCAATTCAAACATCTGTGATTTATTATTTAAATAAATTATTTAAAATTATTTAATTGTTTCATTAACGCACGTAACTGGTACAGCATAATTTCAATCGATCATTTAATTTTTACCAACCTTGCAGTATTAAATTTCGCAAAACATTTTACTTTCCGTAAAGGTAGAGTTTCGTCAAAAATTTCCTACTTGATAAAATTATGAAATAACTCTTAAAGTTTTTTCTTTATTAAAGCACATTACATACCGTTAGAAAGCTCACACACTAGGGATGTTTTGCTAGAATTGGAACTCCTCAATCATTTTTTGTTTTCTTTTTTAAAGCAAGTAAAAATTAAGATTTAAGTATTTTTTACATCTTTCTGTAAGTTTGAGGACTCATAACTTTTTTTCTAGCTAACATCTGAATAAAGCAATAATTTTATAAGAATCTGCCAACATAAAAGATTTAAAAAAAAAAACTAAATATTGCCTGTTTTACCCATTTTTAATTAAAATTACACTTTGAAGTTAAGAAAGTGGTGAAACAAGAAGAAAGAAAAATTTTTTTTTTTTTTAATATCCAGTGGGCCAGGACCAAATAAATTAGGGCTGAGTAAGTAGCATATGACCCCACCTATCCACCATTTTCGTATGTTCAACGTTCTGCCAAACACCCTGTATATAGGTAAGACAGTTTTCAACTAAGCACGATAATTAGCATTCTACACATTGTAGTCTTAAATCAACATTACCAATTCACATTGTCAACACACACAAGAACAAAAATATCCAAACCGCCGCATTAAAACAGAACTAAAACAACAGTTTACCGAAACTATTTCGTCGGAAAGTTACGAAATTCACTCAACGAAAGTCGTAGCGAGTTTCAAACGAAAGTTACGTAGCAGTGCTACGGCGTAGCACTCTCGTAGCAGCCTCTACGATATAGCATGGTAGGTACTTATTTGCGTGTAGTTAGTAACTCAACTAAATTGAACACGAAATTTGAACTAATTACGTTGAGTTATGAAGACTTAAGGTCACCCAAAGGGCAATGTAAAGGGCTAGCTCAGAGTTTCCTTGTATGATCGAATCAGGAATGAGGATATCAGCAGGAGAACCAAGGTCGCCGACATAGCACGAAGAACCGCCAAACTTAAGTGGCAATGGGCAGGGCACATTGCTCGCAGAACGGATGGTCGTTGGGGCCGAAAGGTTCTGGAATGGCGACCACGTACCGGAAGACGTAGCGTTGGAAGGCCTCCTACAATGTGGACCGATGACCTGGTAACGGTTGCGGGAGTCCGATGGATGCGAGACGCACAGGACCGTTCATTGTGGCGGCACTTGGGGGATAGGCCTCCCCCAAGTGCCGCCGTCCAGCAGTGGACGTCTTTCGGCTGAAATGACGATGATGACGTATTTGCGACTCGTTTAGAAGGTTTCGATATTTTTGTTAGGAATAAATCGTTCAGGGTCACATTCATTATGCGTACAGCTAAGGAGTGGAATTCTTTGCCGGAGTCTTTGTTTCCTGATAGCTAAAACTTAAGGGTCTTTAAGTCAAGAGTGAATAGGTTACTTCTAGGCAAGCGTGTTCTGTCGTCGACCACATATATTATTATTATTAAATATATATATATATTATAAAGAGGTAAAGTTTGTTTCTTTTGTTTTTTTTTTGGTTACAAGAAGGATGGAGGTAATCCCTAAAAGTACTAGTCCGATTGCTAATTTTTTTTCACCAATAGAAAGCTGCTTTATTCCTGAGTGGCATAGGCTATATTTTATGTACGCAGGCGAAGCCGCAGGCAAAAGCTAGTAAGTAATAAAAAAAAGGAAGTCAATGCCTTTTTTTATTTTAGTGTGGAAAATGATGACACATACAGTGTTGTATTTTTTTACCCAGAGGTTGACTGGTAGAGAATGCCTTGTTGCATTAAGTCCGCCTATGTACCACTACTGTACATGAAATTTAAATAAATATGGGGACCCTTTGGTAGAATTAACTACAGGTCCCACGAAGGCTTAATCCGGCTCTGCATAGACCAGTTTGGAGGTATTTGGGACAAAGTGTAAATTCCCGCAAACCTCCATTAAAAAAAGAGGAGCCTCCAACAAGATGGAAATGATGTCTGGTTTGGGCAACTGCCCCGAGAGATGATTTTGGGTTGTTGTACATGTTCAATACGCGTTGATAATTCTAATTGCGCGATGCAGGATTTCCTAGTTTAGTTCATGTTTTTTTTTTATTCTTGGTAGGTTCGCGCTTGACCGCTATCTCACCTGATGGAAAGCGACGATGCGTTCGACGATGGAGCGCGCTTACCTAGAGGTAACCTATTCACTCTTGACGTAAAGATTCCCGGGTTGTAGCTATCAGGAAACACAGAAGTTTTAAGCGGCACCATTGATGTCGATACACCAGAAATCAGAAACATTTATTTCAAATAGACCAATTTAAAAAGGCACTTTTGAATTGTCAAAATGACGGTCAGTCAAAAAAGTGAAGCTAAATTTCACGTTCCAAAGCGTAGATCTCTATGAAGAAGAACGTGCAGGATATTTACATATAATGTTAAATATATCTACACTAATATTGTAAAAAGGTACAGTTTGTTTTTTATTCTTATGTTTTTTTTTTGTTTTTGTAGGAGGTAATCTTTTAAAGTACTGGTCCGATTGCTAAAATTGTTTCACCGATAAAAAGCTGCTTTTTTCCTGAGTGAAGCTGCGGGCAAAAGCTAATAATATATAAAATTAACGACTTATTAACAAAATGACAATTTTAGAGTGCCCAGTTTACCACATGTTATGGCTCACGGCTTCACCGGATTATCTCATAATGAATAATTATTACCTCTATATCCGCGGTGACATTTACATAATCAAGATAATCCTGGCTATCTGTGTTGTGGGGGCCTGATAGGCAGTCACTTTATGTTAAATATTCAGCCGCATCCATTTAGACTGGAAGCCGACCCCAAGGTAGTTTCGGCGAGCAATGGGTGGCTCGCCGTCCGATCGTCCGGTAATCGGACCGAGCCCAAGTCGTCGACGGCGCGTACTGTTCCACGCGCGCCTCAAAGAGATTTCAGCAAATCGTAGGGGCCCAGCAGGGTCGAAGCCTACTGAAGCCACGGGTAGTGTGAAAGCGAAACCCGGGGCCCTGGGACGAAGGCAACGAAGGAACAGGAGTGGGTTTTTAGTCAGTAAAAGTCTGACACTATCTCTCGCTCCGCCCAAGAGCGGGTTTTGTCATAAGATGATTTTCCCACCCAATAAAAAAAAAAAACCCCAAAGTAGTTCATAGGCTAGGTGGTACATAAATATTATATCACTATCATAGTATATGAAGAAGGGAAGCTGCGCGGTGTCTTCTCGTCCAACATACCACAGTGTCTCAAGACGAAAGTCTATGACCAGTGCGTGTTACCAGTGGTGTCATATGGTACTGAAACATGGTCGATGTACAATGGGCCTCATGAGAAAGCTTACAGTCACCCAAAGGGCAATGGAAAGGGCTATGCTCGGAGTTTCCTTGCGTGAACGCATAAAGAATGAAGATATCCGCTGGAGAACCAAGGTCGCCGACATAGCCCGAAGAATCGCCAAACTAAAGTTTCAGTGGGCAGGGCACATTGCTCGTAGAACAGATGGTCGATGGGGCCGAAAGGTTCTAGAGTGGCGACCGCGTACCGGAAAACGCAGCATAGAAAGGCATCCCACAAGGTGGACCGATGACCTGGTGAGAGTCGCGGGAGTGCGATGGATGCGAGACGCACAGGATCGGTCGTTGCGGTGTCGCTTGGGGGAGGCCTATGTTCAACAGGATGTCTTTCGGCTGAAATAATGATGATGATGATGATATAGTATAAAACAAAGTCGCCGCTGTCTGTCTGTTCCTATGTATGCTTAGACCAGTAAAACTCCGCAACGGATTTTGATGCGGTTTTTTTAGTAGATAGAGTGATTCAAGAGAAAGGTTTATATGTATAATACATGCATAATGTAGTAAAGAAACACTGATAATTTTAAAGGTTTCTAATGTGATGTCATAAATAAACACATTTTTTTTTGCGCTTACGTTGCAAACGCTGGCTGAAATTTACGAGAAAGATCAAAATAATGTACTACAGTATTGTACACCTTAAAAAGGTCTACAAAAAAGTCCGCGATGGTACATATCTATCTCTTAGGGATAACCCACAATAACCATGTTTTATCCTTTACTTTTTACGAGAAATAATGGCTTATTTACGAAGCGATTTTAAGCAATACAGCATTAATCCTTATCCAATTAAGTACCTTAAATACATTGTGCATTTAATAGAGATCAATATGGCCTTTTAGAGCATGTAATTTAAGTGAATATAAGTTATTACAGATTTAAAATGTAGGGACAAAACGGTTGGGGTGGTATCAGCATTACATCCATGCGAAGCCGGGTCGGGCGACTAGTTAAATACATATGTATGTTTATTTGATCTATTCTTGTTTATTTGACTTATAGTCAAATAACTAAAAAACAAACATCAATAATCATTTAATACTTTTAACCTTTTGAGTAGCGTAATTAGAGACACAACAGAAAGACAATGACCGAGCGAACGCTGGCTTTCGGTCGGGGTTTAATGAATGTCACAAAAATAGACAAATAATAACGTAATTCGCTGCTACTACTTAAATCAAAATTCAAGCAAGGTCATAGCATCACATCATCACAGCCCAAGTATAGGAAAAAAACGTAAAATTGGAAAATTGTAGTGATGTCACAAAAAAAATTAATACGATTCAGAAAAATCTTCGTAACTCAATTCAGGAATTGAACTATTTTCATAGGTAAGTTTGTACGGAACCCTCAGTGTGCCAGTCCGACTTGTATGACGTTTTTAATAATATAAACTAGAGCTTGACTGCGTTTCCACCTGATGGTAAGTAGTGATGCAATCGGTAAGCAGTATCATCGAAGTGAACTGATGATGATGATAGCCAGAAGGTAGGCACTGGAACTCCGTAAATAATCAATGTAACCTAGCCGTGTTTTTGCTTATTAGAATTGTCAGGAGATGCACTTTGACTATAAGTATTGACATAAACTAGTGCTTGACTGCGAACCCACCTGATGGTAAGCAGTGATGCAATCGTTGATGGTGAGGCGCACTAGTTTATTAAGAGCCTATTCACTCTAACCTTGAAGACACCAAAATTATAATCGGACGGGAAGACTGCAGCAAGTAAATTGTTTCAGTCCTTTGATGTATTCGGTATAAAGGACAAAGCGAAACGGATGGTCCAGACCGTAGAAGTTTCAACAACGTTAGGGTGGATACTCGCCGTACGTCGGGTTTGCATAGCATAGCATGGCATAGTCGGCCTTATAATGTTCCCACTGCTGGGACTCAGGCCTCCTCTCTAGGAGAGGGAATGGGCCGTAATCCACCACGCGGGCCAATGCGGGTTGGTGGATGTCACATGTCTTCGAATTTTTGGTTCTTGGACATTCCGATTTCCTCACGAAGTTTTCCTTCACCGTTTTGAGAGCAGTGGTGATGAAATAAATTACACAAAGTAATGAGCCTGGTCGGGGCCGTTACCACTCGGCCACCACTGCTCTACTAGGATTTGACACGTTTGTAATTAAAATGCTCAATTCAGTAATAAGCCCTAAGCCAATGCATGGCATCTGACATTCGGAGACATGATATATTATGAAAAAAATATCTCAGCTTAAGGTCCTGCATCCATCAATCATATTTATTTGAAGTAAACAGTAATTTGAACTTGGAGGGAACACATAGCGGATGTGAATGTGAGTGATGGATTGGAGGAGGGGAATATACGAGGAGGGATTATTATGTGGGAGACGAATAAACTCATAATGTGCCTCAGATATAGGAGCAGTGGTAGCTCAGTGGTAATGGCCTCGACTTACGATTTGTAAGTCAAACCCAGCCAGGCGCATTACTTTGTGTAATTTATTTCATCGCCACTGCTCTCAAAACGGTGAAGGAAAACATCGTGAGGAAACCGGCATGTGTTAGAACCAAAAATTCGGAGATATGTGACATCAACCCGCACTGGGCCCGTGTGGTGGATTACGGCCCATTCCCTTTTCTATAGAGCAGGTGTGTCATCTGCACATTCTTCTCCATAGAGATCTACGCTTTGGAATGTGCAATCACCATTATTTTTTTCCGACTGACTTCTTGACATTTCAAAAGTGCTTGTAAATGGTTCATTTGAAATAAAATACTTTGAATCTTTTGAATCTTTTAATCATCACCCAAAGATTGACTGGTAGAAAATGCCTTAAGGCATTAAGTGCGCCTCTGTACTCTTGTGTGCGTCCGCCTCTGTACTCTTGTGTGCATATAGAATAAATAAATAAATCAATATTTACCCCAACTACGACGAAGAGAAAAAAACAATGAAAAAGAAGAACACATGAATCTATTGAAACAATTGGCAATAAGAAAAAAAAATTAGCGCTGTGACGAAACTAATGCCAACTTCTTACGAATGTACTCGTGAACCTTCACTTTGAGGGTCAATCAGTGTCGGTTAATTTGTTACATGTAGTTAGACTTTCTCACTACACTTATATACACCATTTGTTTTTTTTTTTTTTAAATGATATAAACCAGTGCTTGACTGCGATCCTATCTGATGGTAAGCGGAGATGCAATCATTGATGGTCAGGTGCACTAGTTTATTAAGAGCCTTTTCACTCTAGCCTTGACGACACCTAAATTATAGTTGCTTTCCGTCCAACCGCAGCAGGCAAATTGTTCCAGTCCTTCGATGTGCGCGGTATAAACGACGAAGCGAAACGCTTATTCCGGACCATTGAAGTTTTAACAACGGCCGTTCGTCAGGTTGTCCGATGGTAGAAAGGAGATGGCGGAATCAAGTCATGCAATTCCCGCGCACACTCTCCAAAAGGTTAGGTAGTTGACTGAACGTGGACGGTATTTTTTAATTTTTTTGTTAGTTATTTAAGAAGACTATCCACGAGAACACTGCCGACAAACTGTACTTCAGTTTAGCAGAAGATTTCTGAAAATCTAATATATAAAATTCTCGTGTCGCGGTGTTTGTGGTGAAACTCCTCCGAAACGACTTTCCCGATTCTCATGAAATTTTATGTGCATATTGGGTAGGTCTGAGAATCGGACAACATCTATTTTTATCCCCCTAAATGTTAAGGGTAATCCACCCACAATTTTTTTTTTCAATTTTAGATAAAAAAAATATTTTTATGATACAGCATTAGTAAATACGTATATATTTATATAAAAATCAATGCCACTTTTCGTTGTAATTTTATAACTCAAAAATGGTGAGCCCATTATCCAAACCAAATGTTTAGGCTTTGTTCGGACTATTTAGTAGATTGTTTATGTGAAGTTTGCACAAAATCGGTCGAGCGGTTCTTCATTTATTACATTATTGCACCCGTGCGAAGCCGGGGCGGGTCGCTAGTATTTATGTCAATTTTCTTGAATAATCCATAAAAAAGAGACAAATTAATACGTCCCATTCCTGGCCATTCCACTATCACTGTCTGATAATACGGCGAGCCCCAATACGAAGATATAAAACTGACCTTTGTCCACACATTAGGTAGGGAAACCATAGATAATCTAGATTTATAGTAGGTGCCCCACCCTCTTTGATTTAACTAAAATCGTTCACATAGTAGAATACGCTTGTAGCACACTAAAAAACTTTTTAATATGTATATACTACAAGAAAAACCGCTTTTTCTCCTACCGCTTTACGCACGCAATTCACTGTTTTCTGAACTAGTGCAGAAAACTGTGCCAGCTCACTCACACCACAATTACTTACAATTATCGTATTAGGCTAGGCGATAAGCGAATTCCGCGAGTCGTAACAGTATTGAAAAATGTCGTTTGATACACACGGCCCCATAACACCCTCGCCTGTGACTCGAGCGAACTCCACCTTAGTTGCATCAACAAACTTTTTTCACTTGTGTTAAAATTTACAAAAATGTCATAGGGATGACATAGAGACATCTCATTGCTGACATCTCTATGAAGCGCGCCCCATTGCTCGTCGTCCGCTAACACGGAGAATCATCTTGCGAATCCCGAGACCCGGGGCTTCTGGGGCTGCTGCTGGGCCTTGAAGATGTCCGTTCTCTCACAATTGCGGCCATCTAGCTTTGCAAGCGCTTTGCAGGAAGAGGTGACTATATCCCATTCTCTCTAGCTCATCAAGGCTCAGTGCAAGAGACTGCTGCCGCCGATGGCCTCCACAAAGACACGGCGGTGCAGCATACGGTGGAGGTGACCGTATGCTGCACCGAGTCCTCCGGGTAGTCCAAACACGCTAAAAAACTTAGGAATATATTTGTATTCGCGATTTTTCGAAACAGTTAAGGGGATGCAAATCGACATACATTTTCACTGTTTTTCATACAACCGCTCTTACGCGATTATGAATTTATAACCTACACATTCTTCATTCGATATTTCGACAACACGCACACACGTATCTTGTGGATATTATCTAGGCTTCTATTGAAATTAATTCATAAATTAGTGTAAAACTAATCCAGTAAAGACCTCTGAAAATCTTGCTATTTTGCATGAACTTTGACACTTCATAATTTACTCTAAGTCAAAAAAGTATAACAATAGAATTCTGAACGACAATTTTTTTCAAAAACTATTAAGGGTTTAAAAAAAAACACGTATTTCCTGGAACAAGTTATGTAAAATACTCGAGTAAATCACGAAATTACCGAATGCTAACAGAGTTTCCAGACGTTACCTCTCTTTTTTCGCGTTACCTTTTCGTCAAACATCGCGTTGGATTGCGTTAGATGAAGTAACAAGCTTTTAAACCATGCTCGATTTTGACGATAGGCGAGTGGAAAAGGACCCTCTTAAGAAGACCAATGGGTAACTGAAGGATCACAGGTGGATTTTAGTCAGTAATAGTCTCTAAACTCCTTTTCGTTCTACCCAAAGCGAGAGAAAGCACTGCTCAGCTAAAAAAAAAACTCTTCTCGAACGAGACAGTCAAATTTAAGTTTACTGTAAAGCATATTACTGTAATAGGATTATAGACTCTTCGTATTTATATAAAAAATATCTATTTAGAGCTAATGGTAGATTTGCGCCTATGCGGGTAGAATTTCGTTCTCAAAAGTCTTAATTACATCCTTAATTTCAAAGAATTTTCGACCTTATTTCAAATTCTTTAGAGCACAGTTCACTATACAGTGTTTTACAAAATAAAACTTGGTATTTTCAGACCTTACAAACAAGTTAGAAAGTTTCAATAAATATATTTTGGACTCTATTTCAAACGGGTTAAAGTATTTGTTTCAGTGAATCAACATTTGATTCAAGACATTTCAACAGCTAGCACCATTGCATAGGTTGCTCACAAAAGAAATTGGAACGTATTAGTACAAAGTAAAGTTTAAAATCGTATGAAGAAAATATGGAGGGAATTCGAAATATGAAATGGCAAGACGCAAGCGCGCGAAAACCTGTTGAGTGTTGCTGCGTGCGAAAATTTAGATTCCCTAGAAGAAAAAAATCACCTCTTTAAGAACATTAGCAATTTGATACAAATGGAGAAAGTTTGTCATAGCGACCGAGGCGGAAGTGGTAGTCGTAGAAGGTAGCATAGCATAGTCGGCCTTATAATGTTCCCACTGTTGGGACTCAGGCCTCCTCTGTAAGAGAGGGAACGGGTCATAATCCATCACGCGGGCCCAGTGCGGGTTGGTGGATGTCACATGTCTTCGAATTTTTGGTTCTAGGACATGCTGGTTTCTTCACGATGTTTTCCTTCACCGTTTTGAGAGCAGTGGTGATGAAATAAATTACACAAAGTTATGCGCCTGGCTTGTTTGAACCCGCGACCTACAACTCGTTAGTCGGGGCCGTTACCACTCGGCCACCACTGCTCTAGGTCGTAGAAGGTAGATGTTTCATTATAGCTAACATAACGACATTTACAAGAGTATACCAAATTTAACCTCAATTTACTCTTAATGTCCATAGACATATTGCCCTAATGTAATATAATGCCCTATCAGAATATGCGTTATTTAACTTTTTTTTAAATATCGCAGCATATGCTGAGATAGGAGCCTTTTTGGCCTCGCACAGGTTTTTATCTTTTAATATTGTTTTCTTTTATTTCCTTTTTCTTTAATTTTTTTTAAGTTAAGTATTTATAGAATAAGTCCTTACTTTTTATTTTATTGTTGTTTGTCTTGTGCGCGTCTCAAATAAATGTTCCATTTCTTTCTTTCTTTTTAATGTAGCAAGAATTTAAATAATATGATAAATATAGACCAACATGTCCAACATATTTTAAAATTCAATAACTATGGCCAATTTATAAAAAATTTGTTATTTTAACTTAGCGTGGTTTGCTAGTGGACTCATACTCATATGTCAAACACGGCTTGAAATTCCCCGGAATAAGTCCAAATTTTCCCCTACACTGGCAACCCCATACCACTGACCAGCTCACTGAAATAACACTTCAGACCTCAGTATCCTCGCGCGCGGCGACCGCAGCGGACGTGTCCGAGTCCTCCGCTAAACACGTACAAAACCACCTGTTCCATATTCCTCGAAATTCATTTGTTTTTTTTCTTCATCTTCTGTTTTGTTTAAAGTTTTAATTGTGTTTGAAGGTAAGGTTAGCTTGAAGATGTCTAGAAAGTCTGGATTATAAATAGTTTTCTAGTATTGATTATAGTTTCTAGTGTTATTATATTATGTATATTAATAAGTTGCGAGTGATTTAGTTGTATTGATTGAGTTCTAAATGCTTTACGAAGTTGAGTATTGTATGTAGTGGTCGGTTAAAGGTCAAAATTACTGCGGTATTGAAAGGGTTTTCGGTTTAGGATTTATTTTTTGATTTTAATATTACTTTTTTAATTTTTTTTATGATTTATGTAGACACGTTTAAAGAAAGAAATTTTACACATTATATGTATTAAAACAAAGCGATGTACGTACTGCTTTTTTCTTTATCATTGCATAAACCAACAAATATAAATATAATTAATTCTTCTTCTTTATTCTTTATTCATTATTGTACACACAATTTTATATTATCAATAAAAATAGGACAGTTGATGTACATAGGCGAGCTTAACTCACAACTGGGTTTTCTTACAGCAAACCATAAGATTTAGGAGGAAAATTTACAAATTATGAGGAACTTTAAATGTACAACAAATAAACAAAAAATTAAACATTAATTAAATCTAACTTAAAATTAAAAATATACTAAACAGATATGTATACAGCACACTATACATAAACATTATATATACCATAAATAATTACCTATAAACATACATATATATGGGTCATGTTGATAACACACTAGATAAAAATAATCACATTAAATTTGAACATAAATTCATTTTCCATTTTTTTTTTATTCTCGATAGGTTCGCGCTTGACCGCCATCTCACCTGATGGAAAGCGACGATGCGGTCGACGATGGAACGCGCTTACCTAGAAGTAACCTATTCACTCTTGACTTAAAGATTTCCGGGTTGTAGCCATCAGGAAACACAGATTCCGGCAAGGAATTCCACTCCTTAGCTGTACGCACAATGAATGTGTTCCCAAAACGTTTTGTGCGTATAGGTGGGATGTCCACCATGTACCGGTGGCGCGCGCATTTGGTCAAATGGTGATATACCGGTGTGCACTTTATACATTAGCGTGCCCTTTTAGCGTGTACTGGCGTGATTGTATGTTATAAAATGGTGTTAACAATAAACAGAGAAACAATTGAAATAATCGCGGAATATCTGCTATCGTTTATCACTACATAGTATACAACATATTGGGCTATGAAAAAGACGGATGAAAAAAGATTACATGAAGCGGAGATGAGAATGTTAAGATGGATGTGTGGTGTGACGAGAATGGATGAAGTGAGAAATGAATATATTAGAGAAAGTTTGAAGGTGGCGCCAGTGACTGAAAAGTTGAAGGGGAATCGTTCGTCTTGGTATGGTCATGTGAAGAGGAGAGATGAAACACATGTTACTAAAAGAGTTATGAGTATACATGTGGATGGGTGGAGAGGGAGAGGGAGGCCAAAGAAAAGATGGATGGATTGTGTGAACAGTGATATGAAAGAAAAGGAAGTTAGTGATAGTATGACGGTTGACAGGATAGAATGGAAGAAAAAAACGTGTTGCGCCGACCCCAAATAAGATGGGACAAGGGCAGGAAGATGATGATGATGTATAAAACAAAGTCGTTTTCACTGTCTGTCTGTCCCTATGTATGCTTAGATCTTTAAAACTAGGCAACGGATTTTGATGCGATTACTTCAATAGATAGAGTGATTCAAGAGGAAGGTTTATATGTATAATACATGTACAATAATAATAATATAATAATAATATTCCACAACTATCACACAACGCTGTCTAGTCTCAAGCTAAACAGAGCTTGTGTTATGAGTACTAGACAACTGATAAACATACTTATATATTTCTAAATACATACATAGTATAGATAAATTACACCCAGACACAGAAACAAATGATCGTGCTCATCACACAAACATTTGTCCTGGGTGGGAATCGAACCCACGACCTTCGGCATAGCAGTCAGGGCCACTAACCACTAGACCAACAGGCCAGTCTAAACAATATAGTAGAGCAACACATATGATTTTAAAGGTTTCTAATGTGATGTCGTAAATAAACAAATTTTATGCGCTTACATTGCAAACGTTGACTGAATTCTAAGAGATAGATCAAAATAATGTACAAGAGTATTGTACACCTTAAAAAAAAAAAAACAAAAAAAAAAATCTGTGAACGATAAAGGCATTCTATAGTATATTTAGTTTTTTTTTTGGTGGTAGAATCATCTAATGACATCCTCCGCTCCTGGGCGGGGCGGGAGATAGTGTCAAACTTTTACTGACTAAAAACCCACTCCTGTTCCTTCGCTGCCTTTCGTACCGGGGCCGAGTCTTCCTTTCAGAATCAGACCCTTGGCCCCAGTATATTTAGTAGTAGCGACTCGTTCTGGTGCAATGCTGATCAAAACCGCATCAAAATCCGTTGTGTAGTTCTAAAGATCTAAGCGTTCATAGGAACAGACAGCGGGAAGCGACTTTGTTTTATACTATGAAGTGATCAGCATTACACCCGTGTGAAGCCGGGGCGGGTCGCTAGTTTAAAATAAACAAAAATCATTTATTTGCGATGCCACTCGACATACATTTTCACTATTTTTCATACAACCGCTCTTACGCGATTATGACGTTATTACACATTTTTTCATTACATATTTTGGAAACACAGTATCTTGTGGATATTATCTAGGCTTCTATTGAAATCAATTTATAAATTTGTGTAAAACTAATCCGGTAAAAACCTCAGAAAATCTGCTATTTTGTATGAACTTTAACACTTCATAATTTACTCAAAAATTTAAAAAGTAAAAAAGTATAAAAATAGAAGCCTTGCAAATTTAATCAAAATTCTGAATGACGATATTTTTTTTCAAAAAGTATAGTATGGTAAGGGTATAAAAAAAAAGTATTTCCTGGATCAAGTTTTGTAAAATATTTGAGTAAACCACGGAATTACCGAATGCTAACAGAGTTTTCAGGCGTTATTTCTCTTTTTTCGCGTTACCTTTTCGTCAAATATCGCATTGGATTGAGTTAGATGAAGTAACAAGCTTTTAAATCATGCTCGATGTTGACGATAGGCGATTGAAAAGAAGACCCTATTAAAAATATATCGTGGAAGGAGTTAATTATGATAATTGACATTATGAACAATAATATTCATGGTCATCATCATCATCTTTTATACCGCGTACATCGAAGGACTGGAACAATTTGCTTGCTGCGGTCTTCCCATCCGATTATAACTTAGGTGTCTTCAAGGCTAGAGTCAAAGACTCAAAGTCACCCAAAGGGCAATGGAAAGGGCTATGCTCGGAGTTTCCTTGCGCGATCGAATCAGGAATGAGGATATCCGCAGGGGAACCAAAGTCACCGACATAGCACGAAGAATCGCCAAAATTAAGTGGCAATGGGTAGGGCACATTGCTCGCAGAACGGATGGCCGTTGGAGCCGAAAGGTTCTGGAATGGCGACCACGTGCCGGAAGACGTAGCGTTGGAAGGCCTCCTACAAGGTGGACCGATGACCTGGTTACGGGAGTACGAAGGATGCGAGACGCACAGGACCGTTCATTTTGGCGGCACTTGGGGTAGGCCTATGTCCAGCAGTGGACGTCTTTTGGCTGAAATGATGATGATGATGATGATGATGAAGGCTAGAGTGAATAGAGTCTTAATAAACTAATGCACCTCACCATCAACGATTGCATCACTGCTTACCAACAGGTGGGATCATAGTCAAACACTGGTTTATATCAATATAAACCATACTCAGACATAACATAACATAACACCTGTACGGTCCGGACTAAGCGTTTCGCCGCGTCGTTTACACCGCGTCCGATTATAATTTAGGTGTCTTCAAGGCTAGAGTGAATAGAGTCTTAATAAATTAGTACGCCTCACCATCAATGATTGCATCTCCGCTTACCATCAGGTGGGATCGCAGTCAAGCACTGGTTTATATCATTAAAAATATCGTGATAGATTTGCTATCGGTTATTGAAGTGTTCCACAGTCTATATCCGAAGTTCCTCTTCAGATTTTCACCAACTTTAAATGGGACCTGCCGGCAAAGCTCGACCAAACAAAATTGGTTAACATTTGACTGATCTGTTGGCCTAGTGGTTAGTGGCCCTGACTGCTATGCCGGGTTGGATTCCTAAAACAAATGTTTGTGTGATGAGCACGATCATTTGTTCTGTGTCTGGATGTAATTTAACTATAATATGTATGTATTTAGAAATATATAAGTGTGTTTATCAGTTGTCTAGTACTCATAACACAAGCTCCGCTTAGTTTGGGACTAGACGGCGTTGGGTGATAGTGGTTGGAATATTATTCATCATCATCATCTTCTAGCTCTTCCTTTCCCACAACTATCACACAACCGTCTAGTCCCAAGCTAAGCAGAGCTTGTGTTACGAGTACTAGACAACTGATAAAAATACATATATATTTCTAAATACATATATATTACAGATAGATTACACCCAGATACAGAACAAATGATCGTGCTCATCACACAAACATTTGCCCTGGGTGGGAATCGAACCCACGACCTCCGGTAGCAGTCAGGGCCATAAACCACCAGACCAACAGGCCAGTCAAAACGGATAAAAACGTGCAGGAAACTACATGGACACTTCTTCTTTTTCTTCGTCTTCTGATAAGGTCCATTGTAAGCGATCACGTTTCGGAGTCATAAAACATTTAGACGTTTAGAAATTCAGACATTTGAGTGAGCATGACAAACTCTCAACTGCAAACAAGAGTATAATGACATATGCCCTTCCATGAAGCTACACTTTCGTGGCCTTACTCATATTCAACTTCGTCATTGTCACAGTTCCTAAAAAATTTAATATTAACATCCACTTAGCTAAAGACTGAACAATTACACAAAAGACCTTTTTAAATATATAACAGCTTAAGTAGGAGTACCACCCTTAGGGTACCTTCCCATCACCGATGTGCCTTGCTTCGTTGCGATGCTATAGATTTTTTTTTGAAGTGGAAAATCAGTGACTTCTCCCTCTCTATGATGTAGCATGGACCGCCCGGACGATACGGTAGAGTGCACGGTAAAGGTGTGCTTCACTTGGGCAGAGCAACGCCGTGTTCTCGTGGGGGAGATCGGCGGCGGTGATCTCTCGCGCCGGGTCTTGGTATAAGCCATGGTCCGAAGCGAGGAGGAGTGGCAGGCGGTCGCCTCCTTCTGCGAAGCAGTAATGCTAGCAAAGGAGGCGGCCGATCGCGTGAGGCAACGGTCCTCACGCTCCAACCGCCGCCGGGATTCCGATCCCTATTTTCGGCCACCGTAGGCGCGAGCTTGCGGACGGCGAGCAATGGGTGGCTCGCCGTCCGACCGTCCGTTAACCATCCGAACCGAGCCCAAGTTGTCGATGGCGCGTACTGTTCCACGCGCGCCTCAAGGAGATGTCAGCAAACCGTAGGGGCCCAGCAAGGTCGACGCCTACTGGGGCCAAGGGTAATGAGAAAGCGAAACCCGGGGCCCTGGGACGAAGGCAAAGAAGGAACAGGAGTAGGTTTTTAGTCAGCAATAGTCTGACACTATCTCGCGCTCCGCCCAAGAGCGAGATTTGCCATACGATTAATTTCCCACCCAATAAAAAAAAAATCATGAACGTCCCAAAAACGGCTTCATAACTAAAATATTCGCAGACAATACAAAAAATACCTTCTTCCTAATCCTTGAGCACATAACGACTATTGTCTGCCGATCTATTACGCGCCATTACATCTGTGTGAACTGAAACAATGGCATTATCAAACACAATTAAAAAAATAACACTTCAATTATTTAACTGATATTTTTTTCGAAATGCTCACTTCGAACTGATATTTTTTTCGAAATGCTCATTTCGAACTGATATTTTTTTTGAAATTATCATTTCCCTTCGTTTTGGCTACACAAATTTAGTTTCCCTACAGGTCCCTACTTACTTTTCCACACTGTATATATATATAGTCACATTTCTCTTTGTAATAAATCCGAGGATTTTATGTAAACCATGAATCTCGGGTTATACTGTCAAGAACACATAAACATTTTATATATCCTTGAATTTCTGAAGGGGTGTGATATTTTAACATAGCTAAGGAGTGGAATTTCCTGCCTGAGTCTGTGTTTCCTAATAGCTAAATACAACTTAGAAGTCTTTAAATTATTAGTTCCAAATATCTGGCCAATTATACTTGGCCATTTCATGAAGTGATCAATTTCTAAGATCTGGTCACGACGTATTTACATCAATTTTATTTTTTTAATTATTACTATTTTGGTTTTAAAATGTTATGTTACGTATCGTTCAATTTGAAACTGTTCGACACAAATGTAAAGTTAATGAAACGATATAAAAAAAAACTTTTTACAAAAAAATATAACCGACTTCACTAAAAAAACACTAAAAGGATCAAAATAACTTTAATTTCGGAAGTCGGTGTTTCTCGGTATTATTTGTATCTTATTTAACACCGACTTCCGAAATTAAAGTTATTTTGTTCCTTTTAGTGTTTTTTTAGTGAAGTCGGTTATATTTTTTTTGTAAAAAGTTTTATATTTCACACATTTTAGTTGCGATACACTTATAAACAGACATCAAATGTTACTTTTTGACTGTAAATGCTTAAGTTCTCGATGAAAATACCAAAATCACTATATGGTTGCCTATAATATTTGAGGAGTTCCCTCGATTTCGCCAAGATTCCATCATCAGATCCCGACATGGTGACTATGGGACCATTTGGGAAGTATACCCTTTTCAAAAAACAAAGAATTTTTCTAAATCGCGAACAAACATTAAAAAAAAATACAAACATCCGAATTGAGAACCTCCTCCTTTTTTAGAAGTCAGTTAAAAAAAATTCATTCTCAGTACATTTTCCGAAAAATCATTTTAACTCTCCGAATATCTCCGCAACTAGTCCCCGATCACACATGGCCGTGCATCCTCCCGAGCTGAATACAAAAGGCATGAAGCTAAAAAGTCAAAAACATGGCGCCATATTGAACCGGGCGAGAATCACGTCTGCATTGAAAATCACTGCATACAGCCTTTGACAGTTCGTGAAAGAATTTCTGTGAAGTGTTTTTAACTGGGCCCTTCTCCACTCGCCAATCGTCAACATCGAGCATGATTTAAAAGCTTGTTGCTTCATCCAACGAAATGTTTGAAAAAAAAAGCAACGCGAAAACAGAAAGACAATACCTGAAATTTCTGCTGGCACTCGTTAATACCGCCGCCATTCACTCGAATATTTCATAAAACTTGTCTTTTTTAACCTGTAAAACTTTTTGGAAAAGATATTTGTGTTTCCAAAATATCTAATGAAAAATGTATACACGCGTAAGAGCGGTTGTCGACGGCGTGTATTGTTCCACGCGCGCCTCAAGGTGATGTCAGTAAATCGTAGGGGCCCAGCAAGGTCGAAGCCTACAGGAGCCATGGGTAGTGTGAAAACGAAACCCGGGACCCTGGGACGAAGGCAACGAGGGAACAGGAGTGGGTTATTAGTCAGTAAAAGTCTGACACTATCTCCCGCTTCGCCCAAGAGCGGGATTTGACATTAGATGATTTTCTCACCTAAAAAAAAAACCCGGGAATGCGTTCTCTTGGTACAATTTTCTAGGTTCACGCAAGCGAAGCCGCTGGCTGCAGTTAGTGTTACAATATGTAGCATAATGTTTTCTACAATTTTTAAAAGCTGTTTAACCAAAGACATATCTGGCTGTGTTATATATTCTCAAAGGAATATTTAAGCAGTGCTGTGCTTGAAAAATAGACTAAATTGGCGCCGACAGTGTGGTGACACTAGTTTAATAGTGTTGTGACGTTGTGTAATCGATAAATTGAATGCGGAGTTTGTTTTGATATTTTTGTCACAGTAAAGTATGACTTAACAGGGCCGAAAGGTTCTGGAATGGCGACCACGTACCGGAAGACGTAGCGTTGGAAGGCCTCGTGCAAGGTGGACCGATGACCTGGTAACGGTTGCGGGAGTACGATGGATGCGAGACGCACAGGACCGTTCATTGTGGCGACACTTGGGGGAGGCCTATGTCCAGCAGTGGACGTCTTTCGGCTGAAATGATGATGATGATGATTTGTGTTACAGTCAATACTGTTAAAACAAGGTTTAATTGGCTTCAATCTAGACTTTTATTAAGAAGAAACATGTTTGTTTTGTTCATTAAAAAATACGAAACGTTTTGTCTATTTATGAGTACCCAGAACTACTACAAAAAGTAGTTTTAAAAAGCTGTCAGTGTCAAAAAACCCGATCACGAAAATGAATAAAAAGTTCTAAGATGCTGATATAATAATTTATTTTAATATGAACTCGTATGACAACTTTTTTTTACTTCCAACATTTGAGTGAGTAATAAAAACGGCTAAAACTGTAATTACCAATAAGGTTACAGGCACTGTTTGAGGGTCTCAGTAGCCGCAGCGGCAGCGCCGGCACAGCCCGCTAAACTAAGAACATGGGATGGCGCCAGGGTATCGACACAGGTTACACTCGATTCCCTGCCACCGTAAGCGCGGGCTTGAGGACGGCGAGCATTTGGTAGGTCGCCGTCCGGCCGTCTGGTAACTGTCCGAACCAAGCCTAAGTCGTCGACGGCACGTACTGTTCACGCGCCGTCGACTAGCGCGCCTCAAGGAGATGTCAGCAAACTGTAAGGGCCCAGCAGGGTCGAAGCCTACTGGGGCCATGGGTGATACGAAAGAGATCCCCGGGGCCCTGGAACAATGGCAAAGACGGAACAGGAGTGGGTTTTTAGTCAATAAATTTTGACACGCCCTCTTGCTCAACCCAAGAGCGGGATATGTCATCAGATGATTTTTCCACCCGAAAAAAAAATACCTATGAGGATTGAAGAACTAAACTAGAGGAAGTACCCAGTAGCAAATATACGACTCTGGCAAATAGGACACGATAACACTCATCAGGCCAATCCAATTCAAGCGCTTAAAGGGGTAAACATCGATAGAATTTATATTAAAAAACTATCGACACTTTCCCCACACTACGACCGCTGGCATTTTTCCTGTAGCTATAAAGTTTCCCGGCACATTTGAGCGCAATAAAATTAAAATAATGATCGTCTCTACTGCTTTGTGCAGCCCTGGTTCAAGATCTGGCATTTATAAACTTTATTTTAAATGTACCATGTCGAATGGATACATATAATAAAATAATACATAATGTACTGAGCAGTGGTGGCCGAGTGGTAACGGCCCCGACTTACAAGTTGTAGGTCGCGGCTTCAAACCCAGCCAGGCGCATTACTTTGTGTAATTTATTTCATCACCACTGCTCTCAAAACGGTGAAGGAAAACATCGTGAGGAAACCGGCATGTCCTAGAACCAAAAATTCAAAGACATGTGACATTCACTAACCCGCACTGGGCCCGCGTGGTGGATTACAGGCCATTCCCTCTCCTAGAGAGGAGGCCTGAGTCCTAAAAGTGGGAACATTATAAGGCCGACTATGCTTATACATAATATTGCACAACTTTGAATATATTAATAATTTTGACAAGCCTGTTGGTCTAGTGGTTAGTGGTCCTGACTTCTATGCCGGAGGTCGTGGGTTCAATTCCCACCCAGGACAAATGTTTGTGTGATGAGCACAATCATTTGTTCTGTGTCTGGGTGTAATTTATCTATAATATGTATGTATTTAGAAATATTTAAGTATGTTTATCAGTTGTCTAGTACTCATAACACAAGCTCTGCTTAGCTTGGGACTAGACGGCGTTGTGTGATAGTTGTGTGAATATTATTATTATTATTTATATTAGAGGAAGTTTGAAAGTGGCGCCAGTGACTGAAAAGTTGAAAGGGAATCGTTTGTCTTGGTATGGTCATGTAAAGAGGAGAGATGAAACGCATGTTACTAAAAGAGTTATGAGTATACATGTGGATGGGTGGAGAGGGAGAGGGAGGCCAAAGAAAAGATGGATGGATTGTGTGAACAGTGATATGAAAGAAAAGGAAGTTAGTGATAGTATGACGGTTGACAGGATAGAATGGAAGAAAAAAACGTGTTGCGCCGACCCCAAATAAGATGGGACAAGGGCAGGAAGATGATGAATATTGCACAACTATCACACAACGTCGTCTAGTCCCAAGCTAAGCAGAGCTTGTGTTATGAGTACTAGACAACCGATAAATATATTGACCTACATATTTCTAAATACATACATAGATTAATTACACCCAGACACAAAATAATATGATCGTGCTTATCTCACAAACAGGGCCTCAAGTCTGCTATTACAATAGTGTCAGAATGGTCTATCATTGATTTCATAATTGTTGATTTTGACAAGTTTGGTAATCTATACTTATAATAAATCTGTAGAAGTGAAAATTCTGTACATTGAAAATATCAAAAAAAAAAATGGCAGGGGGTGTTACTAGACCGACACCGAACCCAAAAATGTGATTAAAAAAAATTTTGTCTGTCTGTCTGTCTCTTTGTTTAGGCATCACGCAAAAACTACCGGTTCGATTACGATGAAACTTGGTATAATTATTCTTTAATATCCTGGGCACCACACTGGGTACTTTTTATACCGGAAAAGTATATACAATCAAAAACAAACTTAATTTTGCGGTTCGATCCCTAGACCCGATTACTGTACCAACCACAAATAATAAGTTTGTCGTAGGTTACGTCACCAGCAGTGGAGTTCACTAAGGGGCGCTGCACACGGCTAAGATACTGTAATATTTTATCTTTTAAGATACAATATCGCTGGCCATACAATTCAATGGACTATCACACACGACGAAGATAATAAATAATATTTCATATTTTCGTATTTCAAAAAACTAATAAAACCATTTTCGATTTCTACGCGGACGAAATCGCGGGCAAAAGCTAGTCTACTAATATAATGGCGTCATTATGACTTTCCAATGGTCAACCACTGACAATCCATTGAAAGAAGTGGCATAGAATGATAATCTCGTAAATATTGACAAACGAATATCTGACGTATGCGGTAATCTGCTAGAATTTTGACAGTTCGTTTGATCAGTCAGTGACCTACCATTAGAACGTCATTGTGCAGTCATTGCTTTTAATAAGCTCGATATTGTCATTCTACCACAACTCTATTACGAGACCATTGACCGATCACTGATTGATCATTATGAATTAACAGATTACGAACTTTTAGCAAAATGACAATGGGATCGTGTTGGAATGATGAATTTATAAAAATAGCAGACTTGGGCCTTGTCTTGGATGGGAATCAAATCCACAACCTCCGGCACAGCAGTCAGGGCCACTAACTACTTGACCAACAGGCCAGTCATAATAATTGTAATGTACTAGTTTCTGCTCAAATAAGGTCATCGCCAAACTTAAGTGGCAGCGGGCAGGGGGGCCGAAAGAGCTGGAGTGGCGACAGCGTACCAGATCTGTCAATTGCAATTGCATTCCATTTTTCCTTAACTGTTGAAGTTAGCATTTTGAAATATAATATACTTTTTTCTGACGTACGGTGAGTATTCACCCTTACGCTGTTGAAACCTCTACGGACCGGACTAAGCGTTTCGCGTCATCATTTATACCGCGTACATCGAAGGACTGTAACAATTTGCCTGCAGCGGACTTTTCATCGATTATAATTTGGGTGTCTTCAAGGCTAAAGTGAATTAGCTCTCAACATAGTATAGTGCGCCTCACCATCAACGATTGCATCACTGTTTACCATCAGGTGGGATCGCAGTCAAGCACTAGTTTATATCAAATAAATAAGGTTGTATTTTAAAACTGTAACTTTAATATGATTCTAAAACATATCGGCTTTCTAGTAGCGTAGCTAAACGTGGGCGAAGCGGACCCTCGCCCACGCCCTCGTCTTTAAGAATGAGGGTTTTTTTTACAATTGTGACGCTCGCGTTTGACCACTATTTTATGATAAATGATAAATGATAAATGATATTTATTTTGTAAGTAGGTTTAAAAAAACACTTTTACACGTCAATTTTTTTTTGTCATTTTAAACTAGATGAGGCCGGTGTTTCCTAGCTGACTACCCTGAGAAGAAACACCGAAACAAACTCAGGGGTCAAAGTCTGTTTTAAAGTCCATACAGTTAATATGTAATGGTCAAATCACATGAGAACAGTGCAGATTTGTCTGAGATGGTCTTTTGAAGAAAGAACCATACAAATTTGAGTGGACCTGTCCAGTCAGTGCAAGCATTTGTCAGTATTCGCAAAGCTCAACCCAGGACTACTAAGGAGCTCAACGACTTGACGAACAATACCAAGGAAAGGACATTTGGGTAGGCCGCAGAATATACTCAAATTGCCAGACATACGTTAAAATTACTGAAAAGGAAAAAAAAAGGCAATCAACATTGTTCTCACGTTCACAATAATAAAAGTAAATATATAATTTACAAAATGTAATTTACTTAATAAAGTAAATATTGATGTCAAAAATAAAAATAAATAAAGTCAAATTGCAAAATAAAAATAATCTACAATATCAAATTGTAAAATAATAATAATAATAAAGAGCACAACTGAAAATAAAAATAAAAGAGAAAAATAAGACAACAGTTGTAGTGCGTACTGGAGCAGGTCAATCCCAAGCCTTTTCGTCCTCAACATAGTCCTTTATAGAGTAAAAAGCCTTTTGACAAAGTTTTCGCTTTACAAATGTTTTGAATTTATTAAGGCTTAGTTGTTGAATGTGAATAGGAAGTTTATTATAGAAGTGTATACATTGGCATCTAAATGAGCCCCCTATTTTTTTTAGCCTGGTTGTAGGAACCACAAATTTGTGTTTGTTCCTAGTATTAAAATTATGGATATCACTGTATTTTTTAAACATTTTTATATTTTTATGTGCATACAATATATTCTCGTAAATATACTGTGAAGGTACAGTCATAATATTGATATCTTTAAATTTATCTCTGAGGGAGTATCTGGGACTTAATCTATAAATCGAACGAATAGCCCTTTTTTGCAATACAAAAATTGTCTGGATATCGGCGGCATTTCCCCACAGTAGAATACCGTACGACATAACACTATGGAAATAGCTAAAGTAAACTAAACGGGCTGTCTCTACATCAGTTAAATTTCGAATTTGTCTTACAGCGTATGCTGCAGAGCTAAGTTTACCTTATCCTAACCGCCTATGTGGTTGAACACTGGGTTGCGTCAGTTGCTATCTCGTTTTTGAATTTATGAAAGAAAAGGGCCTCGCTAATGCACCTCCACCCACATCTAATTAGTACACACTACGCCTTTGTGGCTTTAAAGACATATTTTCATTTTACATTGAAAACAGTTACTTGACGAATGATAATACGACATTCAATGCTGAGCAATATATCTACACGAACAGACTGAATGGCTGGCAAATTGATTGATCGAGTAATTTATATTTATTTGATTGATCACTTCAATAAACTGACAAAGTAATAATACACCACGTTTATATTAACGTACGTTTACGTAACGTATTACGTTTAGGCTCTTAATAAACTAGTGCGCCTGACCATCGATGATTGCATCTCCACTTACCATCATGTGGGATCGCAGTCAAGCACTGGTTTATATCAATAAAAAAAAAAAAAAAAAAAAAAATATATGAAAGGTTAGCTAGAAAATCTTGTTTCTTTTTATTCAAACTCAAACTTAAGACGTATATTCCCTTGAACATCTGACCGGAGTTAAATGAAAACATACTCGCAGGAAGCAGTAGTGGCCGAGTGGTAACGGCTCCGACTTACGAGTTGTAGTTCGCGGGTTCAAACCCAGCCAGGCGCATTACTTTGTGTAATATATTTCATCACCTCTGCTCTCAAAACGGTGAAGGAAAATATCGTGAGGAAACCGGCATGTCCTAGAACAAAAAATTCGAAAACATGTGACTTTCACCAACCCGCACTGGGCCCGCGTGGTGGATTACGGCCCTTTACCCCCTCCTAGAGAGGAGGCCTGAGTCCCAACAGTGGGAACATTATAAGGCCGACTATGCTATGCTATGCTACTGTCGCCTGCGCCCACATAAGCCTGCTGATCTTTAACCATTTATTTGCGAACCATTGATTTACATATACTATATACATTCTGAAAAACATTTAACCTGCATTTTTTTATGTAAACATATTTCTAAAGATCAAGGCCGTTTGAAAGGAGTACAGAATTTTGAAAGGAGTCATTTCAGCCGAAAGACGTCCACTGTTGTACATAAGCCTGCCCCAAATGTCACCACAATGACCGGTCCTGTGCGTCTCGCATCCATCGGATTCCCGCGACCCTCACCAGGTCATCGGTACGTAGTCGCCATTCCAGAACCTTTCGTCCCTATCGACCATCTGTTCTGCAAGCAATGTGCCCTGCCCACTGCCACTTAAGTTTGGCGATTCTTCGGGCTATGTCCGTAACCTTGGTTCTCCTGCAGATATCTTCATTTCTGACGCGATCACGCAAGGAAACTCCGAGCATAGCCCTTTCCATTGCCCTGCAAAGCTTCCGAAGGTATGGGACTTAAAATGAACATGGACAAAACCAAAGTCATGGTAAACATCCAGCACCCACTCCTATCAAGATCGGAAACTCTACACCCGAAGTTGTGGATGACTATGTTTACCTGGGACAGACGATCCAGTTGGGTAGGTCTAACTTCGAGAAAGAGGTCAATCGTCGAATCCGACTCGGCTGGGCAGCGTTCGGGAAGCTGCGCGGTGTCTTCTCGTCCAATATACCACAGTATCTCAAGACGAAAGTCTATGACCAGTGCGTGTTGCCAGTGATGACATATGCCTCCGAAACGTGGTCGCTTACAATGCGCCTCATCAGAAGGCTTAAAGTTACTCAAAGATTGAATTTACTCTAACATATTCACAAATACCTCTTCCTTTGAATTTGACAAACATGCATTTGCAACCACGGCTCTGTGGTAAATGCTATCCATTTAAGCTTTTCCCTACCATATTGTGGTCAACTTCTAGTTTAATCTAATGCAGCTAATATCTCTTTTGCATAATGTAGAATTTCTAAATAGAAGTTAAGATGGCTTTGTTGTGTGAAACTAAGTCGTATTTTCCCAGTGGCTTTAACTAGTGGGCACGCCACAATTATGGCGGAAAGTCCCCTCTTTGAGGCATGGTTGGAAAGACCTCACAGCGTTCTCACCTTCCGCATGACGCAGGTTCTCACCGAACATGGTAAGTTCGGGAGGTTCCTGCACCGGATTCATGCGGAAGACACGCCCGGGTGTCGCCACTGTGTGGACCACCCGGAGGATATGGTGGAGCACACGGTGGAGGTGGGCCTCGTTTGGGCAGAACAACGCTGTGTCCTCGTGGGGGCGATCGGCGGCGGTGATCTCTCGCACCGGGCATTGGTACAGGCCATGGTCTGGCGAGGCGAGGAGGAGTGGCAGGCGGTCGTCTCCTTCTGCGAAACAATAATGCTAGCAAAAAAAAAAAAAATAGTGGTTAACTAGGGAAATGCCAGCAGGGTCATGCACACTGTCCGTTCCATCATCGGACCTCTAGATGTACAGTGTTGCGTCACCGGTTCGTGGTGGACATCCTACTCATACGTACAAGTATTTTGTGAATACATTCATTATAAGTATAGCTAAGGAGTGGAAATCTGTATTTCCTGATAGCTACAACCTAGGAGTCTTTAAGTCAAGAGTGAATAGATTACTTCAAGGCAAACGTGCTCCATTGTCGGCCACATTGTCGCTTACCATATCGTGAGATGGTGTTCAAACACGGGCCTATCTATATCTTATACTTATAATAAATCTGTAGAAGTGAAAATTCTGTACATTGAAAATATCAAAAAATAAATGGCAGGGGGTGTTACTAGACGGACACCGAACCCAAAAACGTGATTGAAAAAAATTTTGTCTGTCTGTCTGTTTGTTCAGGCATCACGCAAAAACTACCGGTTCGATCGCGATGAAACTTTGTATATTTATTCTTTAATATCTTGGGCACCACACTGGGTACTTTTTATCCCGGAAAAGTATATACAATAAAAAAACAAACTTAATTTTGCGGTTCGATCGCTCGACCCGATTATATACAAGTCGCGGGCAAAAGCTAGTTAATAATAATTAAAAAAAAAACAAAGCCCAGTCCCTGAATAGTCACAGAAAATATCTAGTCTTTTATATAGACACAGTTATAAAAGCTCGCACCAGGTGTATAAAAAGCTAATTACGGCACTGTGCATGAGGTTGTGGGTTCGAAACCGGGCAAGTACTAATGCGAATTTTTCAATTAATATGTACTTTCTAAGTTTATCTAGGACATTGCTGACACCCCGTAGCTCAGAAAGCACGTAAAGGCGTTCAATCAAAATAAAAATCTAAAATGTTTTTTATTTCACACTGCAGCTAGCGAAAAAAGATTGCACGTAGCGGAGATGAGAATGTTAAGATGGATGTGTGGTGTGACGAGAATGGATAAAGTGAGAAATGAATATATTAGGGGAAGTTTGAAAGTGGCGCCAGTGACTGAAAAGTTGAAGGGGAATCGTTTGTCTTGGTACGATCATGTGAAGAGGAGGGATGAAACGCATGTTACTAAAAGAGTTATGAGTATACATGTGGATGGATGGAGAGGGAGAGGGAGACCAAAGAAAAGATGGATGGATTGTGTGAAAAGTGATAATGAAAGAAAAGGAAGTTAGTGATAGCATGACGAGTGAGAGGGCAGAATGGAAGAAAAAAACGTGTTGCGCCGACCCCAAATAACATGGAACAAGGGCAGGAAGATGATGATGAGCTAGTGCACGGTTCCAAATTGGTCGTTTCCTGTGGAGAAGAACCGGCAACAAACTCCATGGTTACTCTTTTAAAAAAAGTCGTTGATTACAATATTTTCATATTACAGTATTAATAGATATTATGTAAGAACAATCCTGTCAATATTTTACATAAAAGCAAAATAAAAATAATCATATTATAAAAAAGTCGTGTAAAAGCACTAGAAAAATCCACTAGCCACTAAAACCAATATTTCGCAATTAAATGGGGGGTTGAAAGTGAAACCACCAGTTTTAGTGGAAAATCCACTAAGTTGGCAACACTGGCCGTACGCTGCTAGACTGTTTTGTCTCGATAGTGTGCGCCGTGTCGTAGACAAAACAGTCTTGTCTCAAGTGTGCGCAGGCCCTTCGTCCGGTCCGTAGAGGATTCAACAACGTAAGGGTGAATACTCACCGTACGTCAGAAAAACATTTATTTTATTTCAAAATGCTATCTTCAACAGTTAAGGACAATAGGAATGCAATTGCAATTGGTGAATCCGGTACGTGGTCGCCACTCCAGAACCTTTCGGCCCCATCAACCACGTGTTCTGCGAGCAATGTGCCCTGCCTACCTTACTTGAGCAGAAGCTATTAGCATAGCATAGTAGCATAGTCTGCCTTATAATGTTCCCACTGCTGGAACTCAGGCCTCCTCTCTAGGAGAGGGAATGGGCCGTAATCCACCACGCGGGCCCATTGCGGGTTGGTGGATGTCACATGTCTTCGAATTTTTGGTTCTAGGACATGCCGGTTTCCTCACGATGTTTTTCTTCACCGTTTTGATAGCAGTGGTGATGAAATCAATTACACAAAGTAATGCGCCTGGCTGGGTTTGAACCCGCGCCTACAACTCGTAAGTCGGGGCCGTTACCACTCGGTCAACACTGTCTCCAGAAGCTATTACACTACAATTATTACAACACAATTATGACAAGTCTGCGATGTCGTAGACGAGTCTACGACGTCGTAGACAATTCTGTCTAAGACAGTCTTGTCTCAAGTGTGCGCAGGCCCTAACCCTTCGTGCACGTGTCCGACTCGCATTTGGCCACTTTTTTATTTTTATTTATAAATCTAACATGGTCTCCTCAACCAGGGGACATTAAATAAAAAACCACTTCGCTTCAAATACATCTAGTCCATAACTTATTTTCAGAACGAGCTAGGGTTGGCTGTGATTAGGTTTTCCGAAGATCTTTCAGATTGAAAAGATTTCAATTTCACAAAGTTCGGTTAACAAAAGAGAAACGCTGTTTAGACAGCGTATGTACATTTCTTGGGTTTTTTTTTAAGATATTAAAGTGTTCCGCCCTCGGGTAGTCGAAGTTGAAGGGTAAAATCTAGACTAAAGTCCGCGATAAGACCTGTCATACTGTATGGATCAGAATGTTGGGCTGTGAAAAAGACGGATGAAAAAAGATTGCATGTAGCGGAGATTAGAATGTTGAGATGGATGTGTGGTGTGACGAGAATGGATAAAGTGAGAAATGAATATATTAGGGGAAGTTTGAAAGTGCCGCCAGTGACTGAAAAGTTGAACAGTAACTTTTAGGTTATAAGATCTTTCCTTGTAAACAATGTATTTCTGGCAAATAAACGTTTTGATTTGATTTGATTTGAAGGGGAATCGGTTGTCTTGGTATGTTCATATAAAGAGGAGAGATGAACGCATGATACTAAAAGAGTTATGAGTATACTTGTGGATGGGTGGAAAGGGAGAGGGAGGCCAAAGAAAATATGGATGGATTGTGTGAACAGTGATATGAAAGAAATGGAAGTTAGTGATAGTATGACGGTTGACAGGATAGAATGAAAGAAAAAAACGTGTTGCGCCGACCCCAAATAAGATGGGACAAGGGCAGGAAGATGATGCTGATACACAGAAAAAACAGGCACAGAAAATCACACAAACATATGGGTGGGAATTGTAGCCACGACCTCCGGCATAGCAGTCAGTGCCACTAACCGAATGATCGAATGACCAACAGGCCAGCTTGACAACCCTAGTCCCTCCCTTCGTCCGCTCACAGAGCGAAAAAGAAAAAAGTTTTTAATGTGACAATTTTACCTCGGAACGAGAAAAAGACTCATTTTTATTTAAAAGATAAAAGATATCGCAACAAAAGTTTGACCGTTCCTAAAGATAAGTGTTCTAAACGGAGAGTTCTTGTATATTTTGTTTTTAAGTAATGTTTTGTGTTTTTGTGGGTATTCGGAAAAGTTTTTGGTACAGATATTGAAATAATATTTAATTTTGTACAAATATTTTGTAACTTAGTACGAAGTCGCGGGCAAAAGCTAGTGTATAAATAAAATATGAACACCTTGAAGAGCACGGAATTTCCAAAGTAATGGTACAATGCTTTCAGAGATATTTTGGGATCCATTCCCGTAGTGAATGGTAAAAGGCTGAGTGGACAAGTATCTATAATAAATAATAATAATAAATTTGTTTATTTTCCACCACAAAGTATTACAGTTTTTTTGCATTTAATAAATTTTAGTTGAATATAGGGGTGGACGGGAGCCTAAACTAGGAAAACGCTGTATTTCAGGTAGGAGACTAGTAGTGAACTTTGTGTATACTATGGATGATTTTTATTCAGGTCAAATTTTCATATAAAAAGATCACGACAGCAATAACATAATTGAAATAGAAAAAAAAGAAATTAGAATAACATAAAACCCAATCAAATACATTAATATCAAAGTCAATAAATTGAAATCAGAATCAAAGTCAATAGATCCGAATAAAACTACAATAAAATTTAATAAAATAAAATCAAATTAAAATCGGATTTAACAAATTAAAACAATATTTAATAAATTCGGATTACATAAATTAAAATCAAAGTTAATAAATTAGAAAAAACCTTGATGAAATAAATTAAAATTCCATTCCTTTTCCTTCCATTGGTATTATTGATAGATTCACACTTGACCAATATCCTTCTTGACAACCCGCTAGAGCCATGGGGAATTTCTAAAAAGAAAACCCATAATCCTAGAGCGCAAAGGGCAACAGAAAGACACAGGGTTTTAGTCAGTTAAAGTCTGACACGCCCTCTCGCTCCACCTTAGATGAGAGAAATCATTGGATTCATCATCATCATAATTTCAGCCGAAAGACGTCCACTGTTGGACATAGGCCTCCCCCAAATGTTGTCACAATGACCGGTCCTGTGCGTCTCGCATCCATCGGATTGTCGCGACCCACACCACCATCGGCCTACCTTGTGGGAGGCCTTCCAACGCTGCGTCTTCCGGTACGTGGTTGCCATTCCAGAACCTTTCGTCCCCATCGACCATCTGTTCTGCGAGCAATGTGCCCTGCCCACTGCCACTTAAGTTTGGCGATCGGCTGGGCAGCGTTCGGGTAGCTGCGCGGTGTCTTCTCGACCAATACATCACAGTGTCTCAAGACAAAATTCTATGACCAGTGCGTGTTGCCAGTGATGACATATGGCTCCGTAACGTAGTCGCTTACATTGGATTAACACCTCAAAAAAAACACTTTACCCCCCATCAAGTCTACATCATAATTACCTGTTTAGAAATACCAATAGGTATGTTTACAGTTTTGTGAATTCACCAACGTTTCGTTCTGCGCTCGTATTTATTCACTAGTTCCAACCCGCAGTTTCTCTCTTTATTTATACTAAAACAACAAACAAAACGGAATGTTTGCAGAAAATAAATACAGGGTAGCTTTGTAGTCTAACTAGTAATGAATTTTACTTAGAGCTAGCGAGCCTCCTCAGCTTCGTTGAGTGTACTACGTGCGTTTGTGCCAAAAAACTGTACTACAATTCACCATATTTGCTATGTAAGAAAGAAGAAAGAACACGTTTATTTGGCACACAGTTACACTCAATGAGATAACAATTACAATATAGAAACTTAAATACTAAAACTTAAAAAATACATCTACATTTTGTTTCTCACAGCTGCGCCAAATAGGTCCAGTTCAGCATAATGCCAGGCCACTATGTAGCAGTTGCCATGTCAAATATCCTCCAAGGATTCTCATATCCTCATCCAATTCCTGCATTGTATATATCGGAATAGCAAGATAATACTACTTTCCAACCTAATCCAAAGAGTCATATGTTTTTAACCGACTTCAAAAAAAGAAGGCGGTTATCAATTCGGTTGTACTTTTTTTATCATCATAATTTTTTTTTATGTTTGTTACTGTAACTCCGTCGTTTATGATGCACTTTGGCTATAAGGATTGATATAAACTAGTGCTTGAGTGCGAACCCACCTGCTGGTCAGCAGTGATGCAATCGTTGATGGTAAGACACATTGGTTTATTAAGAGTCTATTCACTTTATTCATATGCCTTGAAGACACCTAAATTATAATCGGACGGGAAGACCGCAGCAGAAAAGTTGTTCCAGTCCGTCGATGTACGCGGTATAAACGACGAGGCGAAACGCTTGGTCGGGTTAACCGATGGTAGAAATAAGAGGGCGGAATTCCCCGCGCACACTCTCCAAAATGCATCCTGTAAAACACCGAAAGGCTGGCTACCCTACGGCTGTGCGAAAACTAAGGAACACCAGAGCGAAGCTAGGTATACTACGTGAGCTCTACAAATTCAGGTGCGATTATCGCTTGTGCGACAAAACAGTAATGCGACTCACCGTTGTTCGAATGCACGCCTGTGCGACACACTTAAGCTTGACATCACGCTGGTGTGACAAACGATTGTGTGACAACCAATTGTGTTATTGCTGTACTATTACAGCAGTTTGACACTACCCTACCTACCGAAATAGCTTGACGGAGCCCCGCGGGGCAAGGCTCCTGCGTCGGTGGTTATAATTTTTTTTGAATATTTGGAGGTAGACGGAACAGAGAGTAAAGTCCCGCAAACCTCCTTTGAAAAGGGAGGATCCTCCGACCAGACGGGTGTTATGTCTGGTGGGCTGCAACTGCCCGATAGATGATTTCGGGCTGTTCTATATGTTCTAATCGCGCGGAGAACTTTGCTTGCGCGATGCAGGATTAGTTCTTATGTGACGCGATAGATGTCGCTACATCACTCCCCTCCGGAGATCGGAGATCGATGGTTCTTGATGCTTTTTGATGCGTGCCAGGCCATTGGTAGGTTGGTTCCAGTGAGTCGGAACCGAATGCCGCATAGTACTCGGTGAGTCGGAACTGTCTGCGGTGATGCCCCAGTGAGTCGGGGTGGTGCTGTCCCAGTGAGTCGGGATGATGCTGCAGGCTCCAATGAGTCGGAGTAGTGCTGCTGGCTCCAGTGAGTCGGAGCGGTGTTGTGCGACGTAGTGGCTTGACTGCTTGCGTCGACCAGGAGAGGTTCTTCATTGCTCTTCATGTGACTGGCCGAAGGTGCAGTGTGCTTCGCCAAGGTCGCTGATGAGGCTGAGGGTGATGACCAGGTATGACCATGTAGGCATGCTGGTGGTCAGGATACCCTTTATAGCCGTGGGTGCTGGCTGTATGGCTCGCTGCTCGAAAGCTTGAGGAAGTGATGATGACGTCACGAAGTAGTAGCTGCGCGAAGGCTGCGCTGACGTTCTTTTGTCGAGGGTCACCAGTTTGGAGGTAGACGGAACAGAGAGTAAAGTCCCGCAAACCTCCTTTGAAAAGGGAGGATCCTCCGACCAGACGGGTGTTATGTCTGGTGGGCTGCAACTGCCCGATAGATGATTTCGGGCTGTTCTATATGTTCTAATCGCGCGGAGAACTTTGCTTGCGCGATGCAGGATTAGTTCTTATGTGACGCGATAGATGTCGCTACAACAATATTTAAAAAAATAACGAGGGCTAAGGCGGGAGCGCAGTGGAACGGAGCTCCCGCCTTAGCCTTCTAACACAGTCCGTGTCGGAGTGCCCCAAAAAAATTATAAATTCTTCATATCGTACTAGAGTAATAATAATAATATTCCACATCTATCACACATCGTCATCTAGTCCCAAACTAAGCAGAGCTTGTGTTATGAGTACTAGACAACTGATAAACATACTTATATATCCCTCTCGCTGGAACGCTCCTAACAGCAGTATTTCGTATAAATTGTGCTCCAAGTAAAAATAAAAAAAAAGTCACGTAAACTATCGTTATTGCGAGTGTTGTTGATAATTCTATTTGGACAATTAACAGTGCTACCGAATAAAATAAATTGGACTACGCTGTGATAACTGGTTAAAAAGTTATAGTGAAAAAACTTTTGAAAGCTGTCATCAAACGGCCATCGTCATCATATGTCAGCCTGAGCCCCCCCGCACTCAGACTGCCACCCCGCTGCCGTCCGAATTTACGCTTCATTTCCGAAAAACGCAGCGCTGTAACGCAATTTTTGGGCTTCGAGTACCTCCGTTTTTATCACTGCTGACCACTGGCTACCAAATTTTCGTGAACCATCACACATAAGTACAATATTATCCATTAGGCTCGACTTACGAATAATAAACACTAAGTTCAAACAACTAAGCGAATATAATGTCTACGCAAAGAACGCCACCTAAGTCACAGGATCTGGTACAGTCAACCTGTGAACCAGACTTAAATAAAGTGGCTTCTGGTGTCATAAATTCACCAACTAAAATATCTAAGCGTAACAACAAAAGAACGCAACGTGTACTTAACGAATGCACGGGTGAAAATTTTTCATCCTTTAAAGATGAAGTAATGTCCATGATGAATCAATTCCGTGTGTCTCAAAATAATCGTCTAGATAAATTGGAGGAATACATGATTTCCATACAAGAACAAAACAAAAACATACAAAAAACGAACTTAGACATCGAGAACTCCGTCACACACCTCTCGTTCAATGTGAAAGCGGTTGAAGATAAAATAGATCAACTGGAACATGAACGTAAACAAATACATTCACATTTATCGGCATTGGAAGAGAAATTAGATTACCTGGAAACTAGTAGCTTGAAAACTTTTACTGAGGTTAGAAATGTACCGAAATTACAAAACGAGAAGAAGCCCGATCTATTTGGTTACGTCATGAACTTGTCTAGGGTCGTAAATTATGCTGATCTATGTAAGAATGACATACGAGATGTCACCCGAATGCCGTCAAAAAAGGATACCAGTAGCTCGTCGATTGCAATTGAGTTTACCAACACGCTGACCAAATTGTCTTTCCTGGACGCAGTCAAAAAGTACAACCAGTCTAAACAACATACAAATCAACTTAACTCAAATGACATGGGCATACATACAACAAAACAACAAATCTATGTCTCGGAATTGCTCACAGCTAAAATGAAACGCCTTTTATTCCTCACGCGTGACTTTGCAAAGACAGCTGAGTATAAGTTTGTTTGGACCTCAAATGGTCAAATTTATCTTCGAAAAGTTGAAGGAAAACCTTATATCCGTATAAAAAGTGAGGCCCACTTAAATGAACTTAAGAAGAACCTAAACAATGAAAATTGACTAGTCCTAAAGTTAACTTTTGATTTTTACTTGTATTGTCTTGCATCTATGATTTTGTTTTTACTACCTTACAATCAAAATGCATACCTTGTTTTAATTAATGGAAATATCTGTTCTAAATTGCAATCAGAAAAAGTTATGAGACACCAAACACAACGTAAACACACAATACACATATTAAACTCCTATTCATTGACCACTATCACTGCTCACACTATTATAATCGTTATGTACATAATTTACTATTTACCTCTTAAAATAAACAAAACACTACTGAATTATAGCAAACTCACTATCAATTGTTTACTGCACATTACTGTTTTAACCTCACTTTCTTTGCAAGCTGTATCGTACACTGCAACACTGGTGATATTAATTTTTAAAATTAAAGCTTATTTTTCACTTTTAATAGCTCAACTTATATTTAGAGTATTCTTTACTCAAATAAATACGGGACAACACGGTTTTTACTTAAATCACACAACAAATAAACGTGTAATTAGCATCATGGGAGGATTTCATGCGGTTACGTCACACACAGTTACGAATACCCGCTCAACTCGATATCCTAATATTATCTACACTACTTACCTATACATAAGTGGCTCGCATTTTTTGAATGACATGAACGTAAACACGCAGATACTCGCACTTCTCAGCTTTATAGTTCTGAGCTTAAGGTTTTACTTTTATAAGCGTTCACTATTTTTCGGTTCTTTTATAACCATGTCTATTTTAAATGGCTACTTCCGACGTTGAACTTGACAATTTAAATATATCCGAATCTGCGGTCTGTAATGTTGGTGATTGTTGTAACTTTATTTCACATAATAAACCTAATATTAAAATACTTACTCAGAATATACGTAGCATTTCTCGTAACTTCAACGAACTCATAGTTCTCTTGCACACATTAAAGATGGATTGTGACGTCATAATACTCACGGAATGCTGGTTATCATGCAATCTAACTATTCCAAACCTACCAGGCTACAAGTCTCACATAACACAAAATTATAGAAACCAAAACGATGGAATAACAATCTATTTTAAAGATTCGCTTAATGTAGATATAATTGAGCCGTTCTTTTCGGAAAGTAACTGTTTGATTTTAACAATAAATAAAGAGACGGCTGTAATTGCATTGTATCGATCACCATCTTATAATAATCTAACTCCCTTTTTATCATCCCTCAATTCAACTATATCCAATCTAAAAAATATAAAATCTGCCGTTATAATTGGAGACATTAATATAGATATCTCAATGCACTCGCTTGACGCCAGAGCACCTGAATATCTAAATTCTATGGCCTTTCACGGATTTTTACCTGCCCATTCTTTTCCTACCAGGCAAGGTAAAACTTGTCTTGATCATGTTCTTCTTAAAACGAAATTCAAGTCTCATACATTTGTGTTAAATTCCACCATCACAGACCACAACGCGGTATTACTCTGTCTTTATCAGACTCACAAAGAAAATCATCCACTATCTTACGTATCTAAACTTAACGTTGCTGCTATTCGTGAACAAATGATTAATGTAGACTTCAGTCAAATAACTGATATTGACGATCCTAATAAAGCCATGGATAAGTTCGTAGTAATGTTACAAGATGTTATAACCGCTAACACCACGATTGTAAAAATCCCCCGTAAAAAACGCATCATTCGACCCTGGATCACTCAGGGATTACTTAGATGTATACAGAATAGAGATCGCCTCCACAAAGACTCGCAAAGTTCACCTGAAAATGAAACCTTAAAACTAACTTACACCCGTTATCGAAACCATTGTAACAATTTACTGAAACGACTTAAAAGACAACACGAAAAAAGTGAACTAGACAAAAACTGTAGTAACAATAAAAAACTCTGGGAAGTCATAAGATCTATAACAAACACAAACAAAACAAAATCAGCTGCCACCAACCTCCTTGGTGATTGCCCACAAACATCTGTCAATCAGGCTAATGATTATTTTGCTGACGTTGGAAGTTCTCTGGCAAACAGGCTTCTAAACTGCCCGACAATAGCTCAAAATACCTTAGATCTTCCAGTCTCAAGCCAAACCACTAACAACTCGTTTGTATTACTAGACACCAATGAGGGCGAGATCTTGTCACTTATAAATGGCTTAAAATGTAATAGCGCAGTCGGTCATGATAAAATATCTAGCAGCATACTAAAAGCCATAAAAGATATTATTGTCCCACCCCTTACTCATCTATTCAATGTTTGCCTTAATCGAGGAGTTTTTCCCGATGTCCTTAAAAAGGCTATCATTGTCCCTATATTCAAGGCGGGTGATAAACTTCGTGTAAGCAACTACAGGCCAATTGCCATACTACCAGCTATTTCTAAGATTCTGGAGAGAGTTATCAATTGTAGACTCGTTAGGTATCTCGAAAGCAACAGTTTGATTTCTTCTGGACAATTTGGTTTTCGGTCTGGAAAATCGACTGAGGATGCGGTGCATAAACTTTCTGACCATATTATTAATACTCTAGATGATGGAAATAAAGCACTCGCCATCTTCCTTGATCTTAGTAAGGCATTTGACACGGTATCAATTCCGCGTCTTCTAGCTAAGTTGGAAAGCCTGGGTGTAAGAGGTTTACAGCTTAAATTGTTTCAAGATTACCTAAGCAATCGTAAACAATGTCTAAAAGTAGACACCTACATTAGCACTGAGCAATCTGTCTCTTTTGGTGTCCCGCAAGGCTCGGTGCTGGGACCAACGCTCTTCTTAGTGTATCTAAATGAGCTGTGCGGGATGAAATTAGAGCGAGGTGTCATTATTTCCTACGCTGACGACACTGTGTTGCTGTTTTCTGCTGACACTTGGGTAAACACATTTATGCTGGCTCAAAATGGCTTCAATAAGGTCTCCAACTGGTTAAAACAAAATGTCCTCACTCTAAACTCAGATAAAACTTTTTACATGCCATTTTATTTACGAAATTCTAATGCACCCGTCCCTGAACTTACGTTAAAGTCTCATTCCAATCATGTCGCCTCCTCAAATGACACTACTTGCAATTGCCCCTGTTTAATTAGAAGATCTGAAGCTAAATACTTAGGTATTATACTCGACTCATCGCTGAACTTCAGTGCGCACATTTCTATGCTTCAATCCAGACTTAGAAAATTGATTTATATTTTCAAGAACTTACGACACGTAGCAGATATTTCAATCCTAAAAAAAGTTTATAGGGCACTTTGTGAATCGCTGTTAACTTATTGCATTTCTAGTTGGGGTGGAGCTTCCAAAACCACTCTACTTCCTCTTGAAATAGCACAACGAGCAATTTTAAAGGTTAGCTCCTTCCGACCCATTGATTACCCTACACATCTTCTGTATAAGTCCTGGAGCTTACCCACTGTTCGTCAACTTTACATATTGACTGTGATTCTCAAACAACACTCTCTTACCCCTTTGGACAGGAATAATCTACTTAAACGGCGTCGTAATGCTGTAGTACCCCGGTCCCGTCAATTTAAACATTCATTCACACATAGGTTTTTCTGTTTCAATGGTCCTTTCCTCTACAACAAACTTAACACAACACTTAATTTCTACACACTAAACAAACAAGGATGCAAAATCAAACTATTAGACTTTCTACTCACATGTGATTACCAAACTACTGAAGACCTTCTTAAAACGTTAAGATAAAATTACACCACAAACACACGAAGCACATGCACACAACACACAATTTTGATTGCAAATTAATTATTTTGTTGTGATAAATTATGTAGATGTTACACGCAAATGCTGTTATATTGTTAATTTCTTTTCTGGGAAGAGAACTGCGTCCTGAAATACAGGCTCGGCCTAGCTCAGGCGCAGTTGCACATTTTTATTTCTTTTGCATTTGTTTTAAAGTCACCTTCTACTTATTGTTCAAATTTGTACAATATTTTTATGGAGAAATAAAAATTATTATTATTAAATTATTATTATTATTATATTTGTAAATACATACATAATATAGAGCAGTGGTGGCCGAGTGGTAACGGTCCCGACTTACGAGTTGTAGGTCGCGGGTTCAAACCCAGCCAGGCGCATTACTTTGTGTAATTTATTTCATCACCACTGCTCTCAAAACGGTGAAGGAAAACATCGTGAGGAAACCGACATGTCCTAGAACCAAAAATTCGATGACGTGTGACATCCACCAACCCGCACTAGGCCCGCGTGGTGGATCACGGCCCATTCCCTCTCTTAAAGAGGAGGCATGAGTCCTAACAGTGACAGATACAGAACAAATGATTGTGCTCATCATACAAACATTTATCCTGGGTGGGCATTGAACCCACAACGTCAGGCTTAGTAGTCAGGGCCACTAACCACTAGACCAACATGCCAGTCAAAGAGTAATGTCGAGAGTGTCGCACAAGCGTGCATTCTGTGTTGAACTATGGTGAGTCGCACATCCTTTTGTCGAGCTCTTGTAGTACTAGCTTCGCTCGAATATTCCTTAGTTTCCGTGATTCAACTTGAAGTCGGACTTCAATATGAATGAAACATGAAGTTCTTCCGTTCGATCCTACCGATGACATTTGCATAGACAATGGATGTTAGATGTAACTAACTAAAGGTATAGATATACTTTGTTTTCATTATTGTTAGGCTCGCGTTTAACCACTATCTCACCTGAAGGTAAGCGATGATGTGGCCGACGATGGAGCACGCTTGCCTAGAAGTAACCTATTCACTCTTGACTTAAAAACCCCTAGGTTGTAGCTATCAGGAAACACAGACTCCGGCAGGGAATTTCACTCCTTAGCTGTACGCATAATGAATGTGTTCCCAAAACGCTTTGTACGTATGGGTGGGATGTCCACCATGTACCGATGGCGCAACGCCGTACATTTAGTGGACATAATTTAATAAATTAATTTTTTTTTGTATTTTTTTTTTGTCAATTTTAGCTAGATGAAGCCGGTGTTTCCTAGCTGACTACCCTGAGAAGAAACACCGAAACAAACTCATGGGTCAAAGTCTCCTTAAAGTCCATACAGCAAGCATGTAATGGTCAAATCATATGAGAACCATGAGGTTGGAGTCTGAGGTGGTCTTTTGAAGAAAGAACCACACAGTTCTGAGCAGTTTTTCTACAGCTTCAAGGGACCATTTGAGTATATGGTTTTAATTCCAACTTGATACCTCCACGCGTTCCCGAGATAAAGGGTCCGTTTTTTCCTTTTGAGATACGGAACCCTTAAAATGTTACTTTTTATAAGTCTGTACTCTTTATAAACCTCCTTTGAAATCAGATACACCCTATTTCTTTTAATAAAAGTTGGCAACCCTACCTATCGGATCCATTAAAAAAAACTTCACAAATTTCCACTAGCTCACCATCAATACTTCATCAGATAGAGTGCGTCACCTCTATGAATAATATATGGGCGACAAATGTAATAAGTTCGGTCCTTTGGGTCATGTGGCGAGGTATGAAAAAAGTATGACATTACATATTCATCATTGAGATGAGATGCTACGAGATGACTGCCACGGTAGTCTAGGTTCACGGTTCGTAGGTAACCTGGAGGTAATTACAAAAACGGGGGTAAAACTGGTATTCTACGGGGGTAATACTTGTATGCTGGTAACTTAGGAATTATTATTTACTAGATGACCCGGCCAGCGACCTTCGTACCTCCTAATAGTAAGGATAACGCCATCTACTGGCATTACCAGAACAGCATTATTCATTTTATAATGACATTTTAATTAGAGATGGCGTTGTATTCGGTTCTTTTTTTTCATTTTTTCTCACCGTTTAGCGAGACTAACGAACAGCTATAAATTTTTATATATTTAGAGTTATACATTTATTTAGTAGGTACAGCAAAATAGCCATGAATACTAAAATACGTTAATCCTTTCACTCTGGCTTCTCACAAAATCGCAATCTTTCTAATAATATTGTCTTCCATTCATCAGCAAACACGTCCAATCCAGGGTTTGGGCAGCATCGTTAGTATACGCGGCATAGGGGAGGTGGATCGAGATACAGTGCGATCAAATGGGACATTTAATAATTTATGCTTTCTAGAGCGATTGTAATTATTCGGAACAAATAATTGACACAACTCTGCATGTAAGTTGGACGCATCAGTGTATCCATTAATAATTTTACAGGCTGTTGCAATTTGGTCAACAGCCCGCCTAACCTTTAATTAATTGCAATTTAAGCATCCTAAGATAGCATAATCACCCAAAGGGCAATGGAAAGGGCTATGCTCGGAGTTTCCTTGCGTGATCGAATCAGGAATGAGGATATCCGCAGGAGAACCAAGGTCACCGACATAGCACGAAGAATCGTCAAACTTAAGTGGCAATGGGCAGGGCATATTGCTCGCAGAACGGATGGCCGTTGGGGCCGAAAGGTTCTGGAATGGCGACCACGTACCGGAAGACGTAGCGTTGGAAGGCCTCCTGCTAGGTGGACCGATGACCTGGTAACGGTTGCGGGAGTACGATGGATGCGAGACGCACAGGACCGTTCATTGTGGCGACACTTGGGGGAGGCCTATGTCCAGCAGTGGACGTCTTTCGGCTGAAATGATGATGATGATGATGAAGATAGCATATATACGGATAGCATCCAAATAGTATATAATATTAATAATAATATAATATTCCACAACTATCACACAACACCGTCTAGTCCCAAGCTAAGCAGAGCTTGTGTTATGAGTACTAGACAACTGATAAACATACTTATATATTTCTAAATACATACATATTATAGATATATTACACCCAGACACAGAACAAATGATCGTGCTCTTTCCACAAACATTTGTCCTGGGTGGGAATCGAACCCACGACCTCCGGCATAGCAGTCAGGGTCACTAACCACTAGACCAGCAGGCCAGTCATGTCACTATGGTCTAGGTCTGTGGTTCCCGTGACATATAGCATAGCATAATTAGCCTTTTAATGTTCCCACTGTTGGGACTCAGGCCTCCTCTCTAGGAGAGGGAATGGTCCATAATCCACCACGCGGGCCAAGTGAGGGTTGGTGAATGTCGACATGTCTTCGAATATTTTGGTTCTAAGACATGCCGGTTTCCTCACGATGTTGTCCTTCACCGTTTTGAGAGCAGTGGTGATGGAATTAATTACACAAAGTAATGCGCCTGGCTGGGTTTGAACCCGCGACCTACAACTGTAAGTCGGGGTCGTTACCACTCGGCTACCACTGCTCAAACAGTTCCTAATCTGGAGGTAATTACCCCTACATTGGTAAACTAGTATTCTGCTGGGGTAATACTCTGGTAACTTGGGTATAATTTATTTATTTAGTACAAGCCATTAATACTAAAATACATTAAAAAAAAAAAAAAACCACCACCACCACCACCACCACACCTACCACCACCTTCACCTTCCACTTTTTTTTTTCTTTTTTTCTTCTTTTTTTTCTTCTTTTTTTTCTTCTTCTTTCTACACTTACTTTACTTTACTTTTTTTTTTTTGGTAAATTTGTTAATTTTCTTTCTAAATCGTATGGTTTGCTTTGCTGTAAGAAAACCCAGTTGTGGGTTAAGCTCGCCTATGTACATCAATTGTCCTATTTTTGTTGATCGTATAAAATTTTGTGTACAATAAAGAATAAAGTGAATAAAGTGGTACGTTAATCCTTTCACTCTGTCTACTGACAGAACCGCAGGCTTTCCAATAATATTGTCTTCCATTCATAAGCAAACAAATTAAATGGGGATACTACATGGATAACCAGTCATGACGCTGCAGCCGGCTTCGTGCAGCCACCGCATGTGCTGCCTGCATCCGAAGGTCGAATAACACGTTTAATCTTTTTTTTAGTGTTCCGTACCTCAAAAGGAAAAAAACGGAACCCTTATAGGATAACTTTGTTGTCTATCTGTCTGTCTGACAAGACCCTTTATCTCGGGAACGTGTGGAGGTATCGAGTTGAAATTAAAACCATATACTCAGGTCCGCGGTCTTTAAAAGCTGTGAAAAAATCAAACTTTGTTTGGTTAACTTTTGAGTTAACGAAAAAAAAAGATACGGCCGTTTATGTCGTAAAAAAGGTGTATTTCGACACTCTCGAAGGAATCAAAATTCAAATGGTACTTCCCGTTGAACTAGAATCCTGAAATTTGGCATGAAGCAAGATCTCATAGCATAAGTATAGGAAAAAATCTGAAAACTGAAATATAATACGACAACAAATATAAACCGACATAGCCCGAAGATTTGCCAAACTTAACTGTCAATGGACCAGAAGACGCAGCGTTTGAAGGGAAGATATGGTGGACCGATGACCTGGTGAGGGGCGTGGGAATTCGATGGATGCGAGACGAGAGGTCTATGTCCAACAGTGGACGTCTTTGGGCTGAAATGATGATGAATGATGAGAGAACGCATGGTGTAATGTATTAATTTTGGAGGTATGCGGAAAAGAGTATAAAGACACCTTCCTTGAAAAGGGTGGATCCTCCGACCTGACGGGTAGTATGTCTGGTTTTTGGCAACTGCCCTAGAAATGATTTTGAGCTGTTGTATAAGTTTAAATCGCGCGGAGAACGCTAATTGCATGATGCGAGATTCCATGGTTTAGTTCACACGTAGCGCCATAGATGTCGCTACATTATCTATACTTAAAATAATTCTGTAGAAGTGAAAATCCTCTACTTTGAAAATATCAAAAAAAATAAATGGCAGGGGGTGTTACTAGACCGACACCAAACCCAAAAATGTGATTAAAAATTTTTTTGTCTGTCTGTCTGTTTGTTCAGGCATTACGCAAAAACTATCGGTTCGATTACGATAAAACTTGGTATAATTATTCTTTAATATCCTGGGCACCACACTGGGTACTTTTTATACCGGAAAAGTATATACAATAAAAAACAAACTCAATTTTGCGGTTCGATACCTAGACCCGATTACTGCACCAACCGCAAATAATAAGTTTGTCGTAGGTTACTTCATCCGCACTGGAGTTCACTAAGGGGCGCTGCACACGGCTAAGATACTATAATATTTTATCTTAAGATACAATATCGCTCGCCATGCAATTCAATGGACTCTCACACACGACGAAGATAATAAATAATATTTCATATTTTCGTATCCCAAAAAACCTAATAAAACCATTTTCGACTTCTACGCGGACGAAGTCGCGGGCAAAAGCTAGTCAAGAATAATTCCCGTTCCACATCAGTCATTACTATTATTACCTACTTTGGCAGAATCCTCATATACAATTCAGTAGCTGTCCGTGTCTACAGCCAAGTTACGATCGCTGCTCCCAACTCTGTCACATTTACTTTATGTTACAAGAATGAATGTTTCTAGGTCTGTGGGTGAAAATCGTAAAATTGACACTAGTAATCATAGATATAAGAAAGAAGGAGATATGTTAAATAGTAAAAAATATATCGAAACACGATGTCTCCAGTTTGCCGCAATTTTTTTTTTAATGGTTATAAACCAATGCTTGACTGCGATCCCACCTGATGGTAAGCGGAGATGCAATCATTGATGGTCAGGCGCACTAGTTTATTAAGAGATTATTCAGTCTAGCTTTGAAGACACCTAAATTCGCGGGAAGACCGCAGCAGGCAAATTGTTCCAGTCCTTCGATGTACGCGGTATAAACGACGAAGCGAAACGCTTAGTCCGGCCCGTTGAAGTTTCAACAACGTAAGGGTGGACTCGCTGTTCGTCGGGTTGTCCGATGGTAGAAAGGAGATGGCGGAATCAAGTCATGCAATTCCCGTGCACACTCTTTAAAATGTAACCTGAAAAAAAAACCAACAAGCTGGCTACCCTGCGCCTGTGCTCGAGGCTTTGTAGATTGGACTTAACCAAATCTGGATCCCCAATTAGCCTCTTCACACGCCATTCCACCGAGTCCAAAGCTGCTAGATGGTATTTTGCAGCACCAGCCCATATGTGACTGCAGTACTCCACACACGATCGGACCTGTGCTTTGTAAAATAATCAAAGTAAATAAAAAAGTATTAATAATTTCACTTCGGCTATCCAACCAATCGCTATTATGGTCGATAGTGGATTTGTACAGGCGCATCACTAATTCGCCGCAACTGATAAAGTATCGTTATGTTATTTTTACATTGCTTGTCCAGTTACTGAGTCTCAAAATTTGGTAGTGTTTAAAGAGCAATGTATTAACTGTAATAGTAATACAGTCATTTTATATTTGAAAACGAAAATAACGTAGTAGCAGCAAGGGATATTGTAAGATTTGATTTTTTTCTTGATTTTAAAGATAAATATAGTATTAAACTTGTACTTACATATGGTAAGAGATTCCATGATGACCCAGGCTTTTCTTATAGCTTTAGTTCTTGCACGAAACCACTAAACAACACGGCATTTTAAATTTGTTCTCAATCACGTACCGCGAGTCTCACAAGTTTGTAACTGACAGCCGTTTGCCCGAATATGCGCATTTTGTGCAAGTCGCTCGGACAAGCACACGCCCTTGCCACTTCTCCTGTTTTTACCCGACTACGGCAAAACCAAAGGAGGTATATGATTTTGACAGGCTGTGTATGTATGTATGTACGTATGTTCATCTGTTCCCTCATAGCTCCTAATCTACATATCGGAACTCGACATATGAGGTATCGTTAGAACCGTCTTAATTGTCCGCTGAACATAGGCTACGTGATGTGTCACAAAACTTTATAGTGCGTCCTCTAGCGGACAAAACGTAGTGTGTTAAAAATAAAAATGGAGATAAATACGCCGTGTTTGGTATCATTTGAAAGTGCTTCACTTGTACGTTTCCAAAATATTGCTCAAATTTAAAGTTACGCCCTCTAGCGGACAAAAAGTCATGTGTTAAATTTAACACCAAAATTGTTTAAATAAAAGATTTCCGGCCACCGTAGGCGCGGGCTTGCGGACGGCGTGTGTCCGACCGTCCGGTAACCGTCCGGACCGAGCCCAAGTCGTCGACGGCGCGTGCTGTTCCACGCGCGCCTCATAGAGATGTCAGCAACTGTGCCCCAGCAGGGTCGAAGCCTACTGGGGCCACGGGTAGTGTGAAAGCGAAGCCCGGGGCCCCGGGATGAAGGCAAAGAAGGAACAGGAGTGGGTTCTTAGTCAGTAAAAGTCTGACACTATCTCCCGCTTTGCCCAAGGGCGGGATTTGTCATAAGGTGATTTTCCCAAATTAAAAAAAAATCCGGCTGTTAAGACTTCACGAGCTAACTAGACTGTGCTAATACCTATTAAAGATAGTGCATAGTTAGCTGTTAAAGATTAAATTTTGCTCAGAATTTTATGCTTATTTTCAGCTGAAGCTCGCGTTTCAGGTGCTTCGATACGATATTCGTTTTAATGATTACAAAACTTGAAGTTTTGTACTTTTTTGTTACAAAGTTCAAGTAAACAGCAAGAGTCTTGCCTCCTATTGCATTGAACTTAAATATATTTAGCTATTTTTTTTTCTAACATCCAAAAGGCCTTTTTAACCGACTTCAAAAAAGGGAGGAGGTTATCAATTCGGTTGTATTTTTTTATGTTTGTTGCCTCAGAACTCCGTCAATTATGGACCGATTTGCAATGTTTTTCCCATATAGGGTATGTAAAGAATATATATTGGTCCCATTTTTTCAAAATCTAGTTCTGATGATGGAATTCATGAAGAATCGAGGGAACTCCTCAAATATTATAGGCAATCATATAGTGCTATTGGTATTTTCATCGAGAACTACAGTCAAAAAGTAACATTTGATGAAGTGGAACTGACGAACACGACCAGAAATGGCCATACTTCTACTCACATAGATACCACATTGAAGATAGTTAAGCGACTATGACAATACTAATAAATAAATGGTACTGAATAGTTATGTTGAAAATGGTATCATCGAAGTGATCTGATGTGTGAGTGATGATGATGATAGAGCCGGAAAATAGGCACTGGAACTACGTAATTAATCAATGTATCCTGGCCGTGTTTGGGCTTATTAGAATTTTCATGAGATACATTTTGGCTATAAGATACTATCGAACAGATCTAATGATGGAGCCGGAAGGTGGAAGGTAGACATGGGAACTTCATAATAAAACAATGTATCCTAGCAGTGTTTGGATTAATTGGAATCGTCATGAGAAATATGCGCTCTGGTTATATATAAGTCTACCGCAACTAAAACAGTGTGAAATAAAAAACTAAAAAAAAAATAACCGAATTCACTAAAAAAAAATCACTAGAAGGATCAAAATAACTTTAATTTCGGAAGTCGGTGTGAAATAAGAAACAAACAATACCAAGAAACAAACAATACCGAGAAACACCGACTTTTAGTTTTTTTTTAGTGAAGTCGGTTGTTACTTTTTTTGGAAAAAGTTTTTTTTAAACCTATTTTGATACAAGTAGAAAAAGTTTGTTTTTACGACCGAGGCGGCAGTCGCCCGAGCCGTAGGCGAGGGGGTTATAGAGCCAAAGACAAATTTCCACATATATCAAACGACCTTCTTCAATACACTTCCGAAGACATTAAACGGGTGCGACTCGCGGCGCGTCACGCCCATCGATAACGGTAAATGTAATAAATTGTGGTGGAGGCAAGTTCGCGCACTGTTTTCGCACTAGTAAAAATACAGTATAAATTTCGTACATAAAACTCAGTAGTGATATGAGCGGGATTTCGATTATGTGTATTAAAATTAGAATATAATAATATTCCACAAATATCACACAACGCCGTCTAGTCCCAAGCTAAGCAGAGCTCGTGTTATGAGTACTAGACAACTGATAAACATACTTATATATTTCTAAATACATACATCTAATATATAAAATTCTCGTGTCACAGTTTTCGTTGCCATACTCCTCCGAAACGGCTTGACCGATTCTCATGAAATTTTGTGTGCATATTGGGTAGGTCTGAGAATCGGACAACATCTATTTTTTTTTTCAATTTTAGATAAAAAAAAATTTATATACTTAGCTGACCCGGCAAACGTTGTTTTGCTATAACAACGTTTGCCGGGTCAGCTAGTATTATAGATAAATTACACCCAGACGCAGAACAAATGATCATGCTCATCACACAAACATTTGTCCTGGGTGGCAATCGAACCCACGACCTCCGGCATAGCAGTCAGGGCCACTGACCATTAGACCAACAGGCCAGTCAAAAATAAATAATAATAATCCAATCAAAAATATTGAAAAATAAATACCATTTATGTTCTAAAAATACACGATGACTGTGAGATAATACATAAGAGCCAGCTTGTAGACAAGCCTGTTCGTCTACTAGTGGTCAGTGGCTCTGACTGCTATAATAATAATAATAATTTGCCGATTGTCGTAACCGCCAATGGCCTTATAGCCAAAAGCTTCGACGACCATCTGTCGAAGCTGTCGTTGCGCGGTTGGATCAAGGGCCTGATACAGAAGGCAATACTCCTTGATACTGCTCGCATTGTGAGGAGGTTCCTGTCTCTAGAGCCCTAAGCACCGGTAGCTTGGACCCTGTTCCGGACACCGGCGGACAACCATTTTTTATACGTTTTTTTTTAAGAAATATTTAAAAATGTAAACAATATGTATAAAAAATAAATAAATGGAATAATAATAATTATTATTTCAAAATTGCTTCCATATAGTGTTAGTTTATTTGCTTAGACAGTAGGTACATAAAATAAGGTGTTTGCAAAGAGTTGTGATCCTGATACAATCTACCTTAAATTAGGCATGCAAATATTTCAGATTTGAATCAAGACAAAACAATAATAAGAATAATGGAATTCATAGTGATCTTAATAAGAAAATACATAATGTCAAAAACAAAATCTAAATAGTAGCGTCATTTGAAATAATAATTAATTGAATAAAAATGAAGTTTATAGTAATCATAATATGAAATTATCAAATACATAATGTCAAAAAACTAAATCTATCCATTAGTGTTAGTAAAGCATAATAAATTAATAATTATAATAATGACAGTCGGTATATTAGGCTATGCCGGAGGTTCGATTCCCATTCAGAATAAATGATTGTGTGATGAGCATGATCATTTATTCAGTCTGTATTTAAAAATATATAAGTATGTTTATCAGTTGTCTAGTACTCATAGCACAAGCTCTGCTTAGTTTGGGACTAGATGACGTTGTGTGAAAGTTGTGGAATATTATTATATTACTGGCTTTTGCCCGCGACTTCGTCCGCGTAGAAGTCGAAAATGGTTTTATTACGTTTTTTGAGATACGAAAACATGAAATTTTATTTATTATCTTCGTCGTGTGTGATAGTCCATTGAATTGTATGGCGAGCGATATTGTATCTTAAGATAAAATATTATAGTATCTTAGCCGTGTGCAGCGCCCCTTAGTGGACTCCACTGCGCGTGACGTAACCTACAACAAACTTATTATTTGCGGTTGGTACAGTACTCGGGTCTAGGGATAGAACCGCAAAATTACGTTTGTTTTTTATTGTATATACTTTTAGAGAATAAAAAGTACCCAGTGTGGTGCCCAGGATTAAATAATAATTATACCAAGTTTCATCGTAATCGAACCGGTAGTTTTTGCGTGATGCGTGAAGAAACAGACAGACAGACAATTTTTTTTATTTATTTATTTAAATTTCATGTACAGGAGTGGTACATAGGCGGACTTAATGCAACAAGGCATTCTGTAATAGTCAACGTTTAATCACATTTTTGGGTTCGGTGTCGGTCTAGTAACATCCCCTGCCATTTATTTTTTTAATATTTTCAATGTACAGAATTTTCACTTCTACAGATTTATTATAAGTATAGATTAGAGCGAAGCGGCGCGAAAACCTAGTGTTGAACTAGAAATCACTGAGAGTGTCTACTTAGATTGAAATAGCTCAGACTATATTTGAGCCTGGATCGATTGCTCCACGAGGCTATAAGGTGAGCTGCTTCAGTTTATGACATGATATAACAAACTCATCGGGAGTTATAAACAGAATTCGAAATAGGTACAGTATATAGCCTTATAATGTTCCCACTCTTGGGACTCAGGCTTCCTCTCTAGGAGAGGGAATGGGCCGTAATCCACCACGCGGGCCCAGTGCGGGTTAGTGGATGTCACATGTCTTCGAATTTTTGGGTCTAGGACATGCCGGTTTCCTCACGATGTTTTCCTTCACCGTTTTGAGAGCAGTGGTGATGAAATAAATTACACAAAGTAATGCGCCTGGCTGGGTTTGAACCCGCACTCGTAAGTCGGGGCCGTTACCACTCGACCTCTAAAATTTTCTTAAATAGATGAAGGTTACATCAAAAGACTGATATGTTGCCTGCTGTGGTCTTGACGTCTAATTACAATTTAAGTGTCTTCAAGGCTAGAATTGGGGCCAAGGGTTTATTTCAGAAAGGAAAACCTGAGACAAAGGCAAAAGAAGAGAAACAGGAGTGGATTTTTAGTCAGTAGAAGTCTGACCCTCCCTCTCGCTCCGCCCAAGAGCGCGGGATGTCATTGGATAATTTTCCCAGCTACAAAAAAAAGCTAGAGAGAAATAAGCTCTTATAAACCAGTGCGCTTCACCATCAACAACTGCATCACTGCTTACCATCAGCTGGGATCACAGTCAAGCACTGGTTAAAGAAATTAAAAAAAAAATGTTTGAGAAATATTTTAACGATCTGCATTCAAAAGTTAGAACCGACATCGGCATTGAAATCCTTCAATGCTGTTCAACCCCAATTCGATCCGGCGATGTCCGGTCCGGCCGCCCGTGTCCGGCGTCCAGTTTCCGTCATCCGGTAGCCGTCCGGAAAACGACAGCGTTTCTATGTGGAAAACCACGTCTAATTGGTACGGAACCAGATAGTCCAAATTGATATTACAATATTAACTCTGTAATTTTGATTCGGTCTGCGATTATGATGGTAGTTTTATTTGGTCCCGGGTTCAGACCCAACCAGACGTACTATGTACTCATACTCTATTCACTTCTGCATTAAACAAAACAGGTTCATAGAAGCAGGTGAGCAAAACATGTCTTTTTCGAGAAAAATTCAAACAATTTTAATAAATAATGTTTTCAATATACTAGAATATTTTAATTTTTTTTTTAATAGATTGTTAATTTGTATGTATGTATCTAAGTATAAATATTTTTTATTGTATTTCTTTTCTATTTCTTTACCATTAAGCTGCACCTACCATGTTTTGTTTCTGCACCACCCTAAGGTCGACTGGTAGAAAATGCCTAAGGCATTAAGTCCGCCTTTGTACAGTGTTTATTACTTGTGCATAAAGTTTTAATAAATAAATATTTTGAATACATCGATAAATCGATATTTTTTTTACTGCCGGACATCCCTACAGCTAAGAAGTGAAATTCCCTGCTGGAGGGAGTCTGTGTTTCCTGATACCTACAATCTAAGGATGTTTAAGTCATTTTATATTATGAATATATAATCGAGAATGGATTTACAGACATCTCTTTGAAGCGCGCGTATACTACACGCCGTCAACTCAGGCTCGTTCCCTATCGGACGGTGACATACCCATTGCTCGTCATCCGCAAGCCAGCGCGTACGGCGGCGTTATATGCTACTTTTAAGTTTTTTTTTTCTTTTTTTACTTTTCTTTCAATTACTTTTTACATTCCCTCATTTCATTTCTCAGTGTGCTTCGTATTTATATTCCTGAACATTATTTTCTGTGTTATAACAAAAGTGTAAATAGTGAAAATTATTTAGTGACCAACAAACTTACGGCGGAGTTTCCCAGTCTTGCGCAGGAGTCTACAAGGTGGCGGAACTAATGGGTAAGTGAACATTTATTATTTTTCGTTCATAACGCGGGCATTTTGAGTTTTAAAATAGAGTAATAAAGTGGCCCACGTGACCATGTGTGGTACGTGGGTGTGATGTGGCGACGAATGAAGCGAAGCGGACGCGTACAATTGGTTTATTTTTGCGCGAGTTCTGCCGGTGTGTATAATAAATTCACATGTAGTACGTAGGTGTGGTGCTGCGACGAATGAAGCGAAGCGGACGCGTTCAATTGGTTTATTTTTTTGCGAGCTCTACTGGTGTGTATAATAAATTGTAATTATATAATTGCAATTGCACCTAGGTAGAAACGGCCGCGTCGCGTTGATTTTGCGTAAACCGCATCGGATCACTTCGCAAACGCATTGGTTTGGAGGATATGTGGTTGCAATAAATACTCTGTTTTACTTTGATAGATAAGAAACACATTTCTATATTTAATTATGAGCACCCTGGAAAAAATAATCAGGAAACTGATTGATGCAACACACGCGTCACCATCAGTGAGACATTTGAGTGAGCATGACAAACTCCACTGCCATGCTTTCATCAAGACTGGTCATCTCTTAGCTGCCTGTTTCTTAGATGTAGTTGTCTTTTTAACCGACTTCTAAAAAAGGAGGAGGTTCTCAATTCGGATGTTTGTATTTTTTTTTATGTTTGTTCGCGCATAACTTCTACGCTTGCCAACCGATTTGAAAAATTATTTTTTTGTTAGAAAGGGTATACTTCCCAAATGGTCCCATAGTCACTAAGTCGGGATCTGATGATGGAATCTTGGCGAAATCGAGGGAACTCCTCAAATATTATAGGTTTAGCATTTACATTATATTTATCGCAACTAAAAAGTGTGAAATAAAAAACTTTTTACAAAAAAAATATAACCGACTTCACTAAAAAAAACACTAAAAGGATCAAAATAACTTTAATTTCCGAAGTGGGTGTTAAATAAGATACAAATAATACCGAGAAACGCCGACTTCCGAAATTAAAGTTATTTTGATCCTTTTAGTGTTTTTTTTAGTGAAGTCGGTTATATTTTTTTTGTAAAAAGTTTTTTTCTTATTTCGCAATCTCTAATCAATCTGTTTCGTATATCTACAACTATGCTTTTCTGCTCAAATGTCACACTGACGGTGGCGCATGTGTTGGATTATTCGGTTCCCTTCAAAATGGTTGAGCTGAGTGGTGCTAATATTCACGCCATGTCTGTGAACGGGCGCTGTCAGTTGAGGCTGGTCATCTCTTAGCTGCCAGTTGCTATTTTAATACTTAAATTTTATTTTTACTTTATTTACATTGTTCTCACATGATAACGACAAGAAAAAATGTAACAGAGATATTTGTAATTACAAAACATGATTGAAAAGAGTGTCCATGGAGTTTCTTGCACATTCTTCTCCATAGAGATCTACGCTTTGGAATGTGCAATTAGCATCATTTTTTCTGACTGACTGACTTCTTGATATTTAAGAAAGAAGAAAGAAAACATGTTTATTCTGCCTAAATAGACGCAAAATTCATTACAAAAATATAAAAACAAAGTTCCCTGACAGGCCATATGTGTATCTGGTATAACTGTGTTGCTCTATATGACCATAGACAACACAGTTGTCTAGATTATCTGTTGCATTTTGACGCCGGCCTCAACAGAGATAAACATAAACAAAAATAAATCAAAATATAAAAGAAAATAACATAATATTTTAACAATAAAAACTAAAAATCAAAGTTGTGCGTATTTCAATAGTGCCTGTAAATAGATTATTTGAAATATAATGCTTTGAAACTTTGAATCTGAATCTTGAATCATTTATATCAAACAAGGCGAGTAACTTAAAACCATAAATTACTCCATGGTACTCACATTTTCAAGCTTTGAAAAATTCTAGTCGAAACCCGATTTATTTTGGCCGTAACAGGACCTTCGGTCGGTCTATAATTAAGAGCCGGTCGTAGTCACTAAGTTTTTTGTAGGTACTGGCCCAGGTCTATGTAGACTTCGAGGCCCCGTAATAGCGATTTTATTTATATAAAAAAAAATATTGTAAATATTGAAGAGCTTTTTTTTTGCCAGAACCTTTTAAACAACAAGCTTTATCATTTCATTTAACACTCTAATATTTCCGTGACGTAATCTATTTGATACCCGTTTGAAATCGTAAGTTAGGGTCAGTTTCATGATTTTTTTATCGAGCCAATTAATTTATATCATCCCGGGGCAGGGTCGTCGTGATGGTGTCCTTAGACTTAACCAACGCGATATAAAGTACCCAATGTGGTGCCCAGGATATTAAAGAAAAATTATACCAAGTTTCATCGTAATCGAACCAGTAGTTTTTGCGTGATGCCTGAACAAACAGACAGATAGACAAAATTTTTTTTAATCATATTTTTGGGTTCAGTGTCGGTCTAGTAACACCCCTTGCCATTTATTTTTTTGATATTTTCAATATACAGAATTTTCACTTCTACAGATTTATTGTAAGTATAGATTACCAGGCCTTATGGTGACTTAGGCCTCCTGCAAGGTGGACCGATGACCTGGTAACGGTTGCGGGAGTACGATGGATGCGAGACGCACAGGACCGTTCATTGTGGCGACACTTGGGGGAGGCCTATGTCCAGCAGTGGACGTCTTTCGGCTGAAATGATGATGATAGATTACCAGAGGTTCAAAAAAATTCAAAATTAGTGAAACCTCACCTTAATATTGTTTCGGCTTCCGCCATCTTGTGCGAGCATAATAATTAATTCCTGTCCCCCTTCTGCCATAAAGATTAATGTTTCCATGAGCCTTTTCTGTTCAAAGAGTCCTTTGACGTACAGTGAGACAGAAACATCATGGTATTATTATAACAGGAAACATTAAAAAACAATATCAATTAATAATCTTTAGTAAAGGCCCAGTGGTTAAAACATCCGCTTCTCACACATAAGGTCGCGAGTTTGAAACTGGGTAAGTATTAGTGTGAATTTTAGGGTTCCTCAAAAGGAAAAAACGGAATCCTTATAGGATCACTTTGTTGTCCGTCCTTTTGTCTGTCTGTCTGTAAAGACCCTTTATCTCGGGAATGCGTAGAGGTATCAAGTTAAAATTAAAATCATATACTAAGGTCTGCGGTCACTTAAAGCTGTGAAAAAATCAAACTTCTGAGTTAACGAAAAAAAAAGATACGGCCGTTTATGTCGCAAAAAACGTATATTTCGACACTCTCAAGGAAATCAAAATTCATAGATTCATTCATTCCCTTTGACCTAGAATCCTGAAATTTGGCATAAGCAAGGTCTCATAGCACGAATATTGGAAATAATCTGAACCCTGTAAATTTGTGGATACGTCATAAAAAAAAAATAGTTGTAATTTGGAAAAAACTTCGAGACTCCAATCGCGAATTGAACTCTTTACATAGATAAATTTGTACGGAACCCTCAGGGCGCCAGTCCGACTCGCACTTGCTTAGTTTTTTTATTATGAATAGGCTCGTTTGACCACTACCTCACCTGATGGAAAGCGACGATATGGTCGACGATAGAGCACGCTTGCCTAGAAGTAACCTATTCACTCTTAACTTAAAGACCCCCAGGTAGTAGCTATCAGGAAACACAGACTCCGACAGGAATTCCATTCCACTTCCATCAAATTATTAGTAAGATAAATCTTGGTTAGTCTACTCATATAAGCATAATAATAAGCATAATCAGCCTTTCAATGTTCCCACTGCTGGGACTCAGGCCTCCTCTCTCTAGGAGAGGGAATGAGCCGTAATCCACCACGCGGACCCAGTGCGGGTTGGTGAATGTCACATGTCTTAGAATTTTTGGTTGTAGGACATGCCGTTTTCCTCACGATGTTTTCCTTCACCGTTTTGAGAGCAGTGGTGATGAAATAAATTACACAAAGTAATGCGCCTGGCTGGGTTTGAACCCGTGGCCTACAATTCTTAAGACGGGGCCGTTACCACTCGGCCACTACTGCTCAATAACTAGTCTACTCATATATATAAGATAATAAATAAAAAGGCTTTTATCCCCATTTCAAGTCCTTGTCATCCATTGATTCTCTATTGAGATGGACCAAGTAAAATGATCATTAATCATATGAGAAATATAATTAATGAATATTAATTATATGAGAGTGAAGCTTTTAGCGATGTGGAGTAATACAGTGAATAATGTAGCAATTGAAATAAAACGTATATTTATGAGTGGCGATGTTCTCTTAAAAAAAACTGGGCAAGTGCGAGTCGGACTCGCGCACTGAAAGTTCCGTACAAACCTACGTGAACGTGAACAGTTTTTTTTTTTTATTGGGTGGGAAAATTGTCTTATGACATATCCCGCACTTGGGCGGTGCGGGAGATAGTGTCAGACTTTTAGTGACTAAAAACCCACTCCTATTCCTTCGTTGCCTTCGTCCCAGGGCCCCTGGTTTCGTTTTCACACTACCCATGGCCCCAGTAGGCTTCGACCCTGCTGGGCCCCTACGATTTGCTGACATCTCCCTGAGGCGCGCGTGGAACAATACGCGCCGTCGACGACTTGGGCTCGGTCCGGACGGTTACCGGACGGTCGGACGGCGGGCTACCCATTGCTCGCCGTCCGCAAGCCCGCGCCTACGGTGGCCGGAAATCGGGATTGGAATCCCGGCGGTGGACAGGGCGTAAGGACCGTTGCCTCACACGATCGGTCGCCTCCTTTGCTAGCATTACTGCTTCGCAGAAGGAGGCGATCGCCTGCCACTCCTCCAGCTCCGGACCATGGCCTGAACCAAGGCCCGGCGCGAGAGATCACTGCCGAACGTGAACAGTTCAATTCCTGGATGGAGTTTCGAATATTTTTCCGAATCGCATTTCTTTTTTGTGACGTAATACCAAATTTACTGTTTTCAGATTTATTTCTATATCTGTGCTATAAGACCTTGCTTTATGCCCTATGAATTTTCATTTCCTTGAGAGTGTCGAAGTGTCGTTTTTTCAGAGATAAACGGCCGTATCTTTGTTTTTTCGTTAACTTAGGGCGGAATTCACCAATAAAACTAATCGCGTTTTAACGTTTAGCTCGCATAATCGCGTTTAGCCGCTGTCACTAGTGTCACTTGTCTGTATTTTTCTTTTGTTGTATTTTTACAAGTGACACTAGTGACAGCGGCTAAACGCGATTATGCGAGCCAAACGTTAAAACGCGATTAGTTTTATTGGTGAATTCCGCCCTTAGAAGTTTGATTTTGTTGACAGCATCAAGGGACCGCGGACTTGACTATATTTTATGGTTTTAATTTCAACTTGATACCTCCACGCGTTCCCGAAATAAAGAGTCTTGACAGACAGGTGTCTCCTGACGAACTTACCATGTCCTGTGAGCCCTATGTCATGCAAAAAGTGAGGACACCGTGACGCCTCTCCAACCACTCCTCAAAGAGGGTACTTACCGCCATCATTATGGCGTGATCTAGGCCTAAGTCCTATGCGAATGCTGTCCGTAAAATGATGATGCCAAAATTCTGTTTCAATTCAAGACTGAATTTGAAACAAAGGAGCTTGAAAAGTCGTTTTTTGTTTTCAACTTTTTTCTTTGCACCAGCTGTTTTCCGGTTCCATTTGAACTTTTGTTAATAAAAAGTACACTTTTTGTGTAGAGACAAGTTTTCTGTTTTTGTTTTATAAATAAAATAAATAGGAACAGACTTCTGTTAAGTTTTGTATCTAAAAGGACAATTTAATAAAGATTGTCTTTTTAGGGTTCCGTACCCAAAGCCAACGGGATTCTATCACAAAGCCTCCGCTGTCCGTCCGTCCGTCTGTCTGTCCGTTTGTCAGCGGGCTGTATCTCACAAACCGCAAGAGGTAGAGAGTTGTAATTTTCAGAGAATGTGTATTTCTATTGCCGCTATAACAATAAAAAATAAAATAAAATATTAAAGGGAGTTCCCATACAATAAAAGTTATTTTCCAGATTTCATAATTTATCCTCCCCCAAATGTCGCCACAATGACCGGTCATGTGCGTCTCGCATCCATCGGATACCCGCGACTCTCACCAGGTCATCAATCCACCTTGTGGGAGGCCTTCCAACGCTGCGTCTTCCGGTACGTGGTCGCCATTCCAGAACCTTTCGTCCTCATCGACCATCTGTTCTGCGAGCAATGTGCCCTGCCCACTGCCACTTAAGTTTGGCGATTCTTCGGGCTATGTCCGTAACCTTGGTTCTCCTGCGGATATCCTCATTTCTGACGCGATCACGGTCCAGTTGGGTAGGTTTAACTTCGAGAACAAGGTCAATCGTCGAATCCGACTCGGCTGGGCAGCGTTCGGGAAGCTGCGCGGTGTCTTCTCGTCCAACATACCACAGTGTCTCAAGACGAAAGTCTATGACCAGTGCGCGTTGCCAGTGATGACATATAGCTCCGAAACGTGGTCGCTTACAATGGGCCTCATCAGAAGGCTTAAAGTTACTCAAAGGGCAATGGAAAGGGCTATGCTCGGAGTTTCCTTGCGTGAAACAAATATTACAAAATAATAATTCTTAAAGAAATAAAAACCGGCCAAGTGTGTGTGGAACTCGCGAACGAAGGGTTCCGTACCATTAGTAACCAACTTAAATATTTATTTTATTCTGTTTTTAGTATTTATTGTTATAGCGGCAACAGAAATACATTATCCTGTGAAAAGTTCTAATGACAGACAGACGGACAGTGGAGTGATAGCAATAGGGTTCTGTTTCTACCCTGGCAGACGGACAGACAGACAGACGCACAGCGGAGTCTTAGTAATTGACTGGCCTGTTAGTCTAGTGGTTAGTGACCCTGACTGCTATGCCGGAGGTCGTGGGTTCGATTCCCACCCAGGACAAATATTTGTGTGATGAGCACGATCATTTGTTCTGTGTTTGGGTGTAATTTAACTATTTAAGTATGTATTTAGAAATATATAAGTATGTTTATCAGTTGTCTAGTACCCATAACACAAGCTCTGCTTAGCTTGGGACTAGACGGCGTTGTGTGATAGTTGTGGAATATTATTATTATTATTCACTTTAGACCACATATAGCTATATCGCATTTATAAATATTTAAGCATACATTCATCAACTACCTATCAAAAGAGGAAATATCAATTGGATCGGAATAATGTATCGAAAACCAACACTTTTTGATTGAAAAGCGAAACGTAAAATAAAACTGTGTACTCGAAAATAATTACCGCGGTGAGTACTTGACTCTCGTGCTCGCCTCTGGTACTTGCCTCTCGTACTCGCCTCTCGTACTCGCCTCTCGTACTCGCCTTCGATACTTGCCTTCGATACTTGCCTCCAGTACTCACAGTACAGTATTGTTATTTTAATTATTTGATATTTCGATTAATCCTAATTCGTCAATCGTCGACCGCATCTTCGCTTTCCGTCAGGTGAGATAGCGGTCAATTGCAAACCTATCAAGAATTAAAAAAAAAATTTACATAATATATACATAATAACTCCTACATAAAATATGGCGTCAAAAAAATTCCTCCGCATCGCTGTCAACTGGAAGTGTGCCCAAAAGACAGGCGGCATTGCCATGTTACCTTAATTATAATAAATAAATACTCGCCTCCGGTACTCGCCCCCGGTACTCGCCTCCGGTACTCGCCTCCGGTACTCGCCTCCGGTACTCGCCTCCGGTACTCTCCTCCGGTACTCGCCTCCGGTACTCGCCTCCGGAACTCGCCTCCGGTACTCGCCTCCGGTACTCGCCTCCGGTACTCGCTTCCGATACTTGCCACTGATACTATCCTGCAGCACTATCCGCCATCACTGCCCTATTACTGGCATAGAAAATTCTTTGTGTTGATTACTAAACCAATGGCACTCGAGTGCCAGTGGTACGCTGCGTTAAAATGCTAGTTAGTATTCCCTTTCACGGTGTCTGTGTGAATAGCTGATGCGGTCTGATGAGGGACAGTCGGGTAGGGGGGAGGGGTATTGGGACAGTAGGTTCAAAGGGGGCATGGGAACAGGGGATTGAACGCAAAATTAGGATGGAGAAATACTTTTCACTTTTCTTTTATGTGGAGAAAGTTTGTTATTGCAACCGAGGCGTTCACCCGAGCCTTGGCGAGTATGTTATCTAGCGGAGGGCTGCAGTGACAATTTTCCAGGTGTATCAAACGACGTTTTTCAATACACTTACGAAAGACACATAAATAAACGGGGTTGACGCGCGACCGGCCTTATCATCATCATCATCATCATTTCAGCCGAAAGACGTCCACTGCTGGACATAGGCCTCCCCCAAATGCCGCCACAATGACCGGTCCTGTGCGTCTCGCCGGCACCGACCTTATACAATAAATGAAATAAAATTGTAGCAGGAGCGAGCACGCACACTTTTCCGCACCTGTGCGAAAAACAGTCAAATGCGTGCCTAAAAGCGATGGGATAAGAATGAGTTTTCGAATAAGTGTATTGAAAATATACTATAATACTACTAAAATGTTTTGGGAACACATTCATTGTGCGTACAGCTAAGAAGTGGAATTCCCTGCCGCAGTCTGTGTTTCCTGATAGCTACAACCTAGAGATCTTAAAATCAAGAGTGAATAGGTTACTTCTAGGCAAGCGTGCTCCATCGTTGGCCACATCATCGCTTACCATCAGGTGAGACAGTGGTCTAACGAGAGCCTATTAAGGCACCTACGGTTTGCTGACATCTCTTTGAGGAGCGCGTGGATCACTACGCGCTGTTGACGACTGAGCTCGGTTCGGTTAATTACCGAACGGCCGGATGGCAAGCTACCCATTGCTCGACGTCCGCATGCCCGCGTCTACCGTAGCTGGTAGTCGGGGTCGGAATTACGGCGGCTAGGGCGTGAGGACCTTCGTTCCCTCACGCGTACAGCCTCCTCCTTTGCTAGCATTACTGCTTCGCAGAAGGAAGCGACCGCCGCACTCCTCGCTTCGGACCGTAGCCCGAACCAAGATCCGACGCGAAAGGTCGTTGCCGCCAATTGCCTCCACGAAGAAGCGGGGCACACCTCCACCGTACGCTCCACTGTGTCCTCCGGGCGGTCCACACAATAGTGACACCCGGGCGTTTCTAACGTCTGAATCCGATGCAGGAACCTCCCAACATGCCATGTCCGGTGAGGACCTGCGTCATTCGGAAGGTAAGAACGCCGTGTTGTCGCTTCAGCCACTCCTCAAAGAGGAGACTTACTGCCGTGATTAAAACAAAATAGTTAGTTTATTTCTATAAGTAGCTTTATTAGATTATTATTTTATTTTATTTATAATAACTTTATTTGCTTTGATTATTATAATTATTTTGCTTACTTTGACTATTTTGATTTTTTTTTTACTAATTTGATTATTTTAACTGTTTCAACTTCTTTATTTATCCTGAATATTTTGATGTCTTTTATTTGTTTTTACTTTGATATATTTTAATAATATTGACTATTTTAACTATTCCAATTGTTCTGATTATTACAATGATTATTTTACTTACTTTGATATTTTGATTATGTTGATTATCTTAATTATATATTTTTGATTACTCTGATAATTTTTTTAATTTGATTATTTATTTTGATTCAATTGCGATGATTGTTTTTTTTGTTTGCTTTAATCGTATATTTCTATTATTTTAATTATTTGATATTTCGATTAATGTTAATTGTTTTGTTGCTTTATTCTTTTTCAATTGCAATGTATGATTTTGATCTTGTTCATGTTTTTGTTCTATTGCAATTTAAACTTATTTATATTACTCCTTATTTTGTGAATGATGGTTGACCTGTAATTGGCGACTGTGTAAGACTTAGGCTAATTGTTACCCTTACCTGTAAAATGCTGTACACAGAAGCTGTTGGTTTTACCTTTATAAATAAATAAAATATAACTGGATTGATGGAGACAGAGACAGTGGCGGCCGAGTGGTAACGGCCCCCACTTACGAATTATAGGTCGCGGGTTCAAACCCAGCCAGGCGCATTACTTTGTGTAATTTATTTCATCACCACTGCTCTCAAAACGGTGAAGGAAAACATCGTGAGGAAACCGGCATGTCCTAGAACCAAAAATTCGAAGACATGTGACATCCACCAACCCGCACTGGCCCCGCGTGGTGGATTACGACCCATTCCCTCTCTTAGAGAGGAGGCTTGAGTCCCAGCAGTGGGAACATTATAAGGCCGACTATGCTATGCTATAACTGGATTCTTGCTAAAAGTGAAAAACGTACATTTTTGTCCCGCATTCGTTGGTATTTAAATAACCAACACTCGGCAATGCTTGCTGTAAATAAATACAGTTAAAACTCCTATCAAACGAATACGTTATTTTTAAATGCGAGCCAATATTGGTTAGGCATCGAAAATAAATTACTGTTCCAATATATGTATGTCATTTTTTAGGGTTTCGTACCCAACGGGTAAAAACGGGCACATTGCTATCACTCCGCTGTCCATCTGTCTGTCACCAGGCTGTATCTCATGAATCGTGATAGCTTGATAGTTGAAATTTTCACTGATGATGTATACGTGATTGTTTTTGCCGTTTTTTGCTACTGACGGAAACCTTCGTACGCAAATCCAACTCGCATTTAGCCAATTTTTTTAGGGTTCCGTACCTCCAAAGGAAAAACACGGAACCCTTTTAGGATCATTTTATTGTCCGTCCGTCTGTCTGTCTGTCTGTCTGTCAAGACCCTTTATCTCGGGAAACCATGGATATATCAAGTTAAAATTAAAACCATACCCTCAAAGTCTGCGGTTTAAGCTGAGATACGACCATTTATGTTGCAAAATACGTATATTTCGACACTCTCAAGGGAATCAAAATTCATAGGGTTCTCGTAGTCCTAGAATCCTGAAATTTGGCATGAAGCAAGGCCTTATAGCATAAGTATAGGAAAAAAATAGTAATATAGTTACGTCACAAAAAAATCATTCTTTTCAATTCGGAAAAATCTTCGTAACTCAATTCGGGAATTGAACTGTTTCAGTTTGTACGGAACCGTCATTGCGCGAGCCCGACTCTCACTTGGACATTTTTTTTTATGTTAATACCGCTTCAGGCTTTTTTTCATGTGCGAAATTAATACTACAATTTAGCTTCATTGGTGTTGTTTTGACTTACCGACATTTTGACAATTCAAAAGTGCCTATATAATTGGTATATTAGAAAAAAAAAGTTTTTACACTCTAGAATACCGTGAGTACGTTCACAAACATTTAAATTAAAATAGCATAGCATAGCATAGTCGGCCTTATAATGTTCCCACTGCTGGGACTCAGGCCTCCTCTCTAGGAGAGTGAATGGGCCGTAATCCACCACGCGGGCCCAGTGCGGGTTGGTGGATATCACATGTCTTCGAACTTTTGGTTCTAGGACATGCCGGCTTCCTCACGATGTTTTCCTTCACCGTTTAGAGAGCAGTGGTGATGAAATAAATTACACAAAGTAATGCGCCTGGCTGGGTTTGAACCCGCGACCTACAACTTGTAAGTCGGGGCCGTTACCACTCGGCCACCACTGCTCATACGAAAATAAAATATAAATTCAAATATGTGGTATATTTCCAGACCCAGAACAGCTATCTATAGTCCATAAAAATATTTGTCCAGTGCAGGAATTGAACCCGCGCCACGTAGCACCGCAGTAAAACACTTTACACTTGACAACTTTTTTTTAATATGATATTTTTATAAAATTATTAATTATTAAACTTTTAAAATAATAATAATAATACGAATTGAACAATTTTTATCGGTTTTTTTTTCGTGACCATCATCATTATCATCATTTCAGCCGAAAGACGTCCACTGTTGGACATAAGCCTCCCCCAAGTGTCCCAATAACGACCGATCCTGTGCGTCTCGCATCCATTGGATTCCCGCGACCCTTACCAGGTCATCGGTCTACCTTGTGGGAGGCCTTCCAACGCTGCGTCTTCCGGTAAGTGGTCGCCATTCCAGAACCTTTCGGCCCCAACGGACATCTGTTCTGCGAGCAATGTGTCCTTCCCGCTGCCACTTAAGTTTGGCGATTCTTTGGGCTGTCTATAACCTTGGTTCTCCTGCGGATATCTTCATTTCTGATGTTATCACGCAAGGAAATTCCGAGCATAGCCCTTTCCATTGCCCTTTGGGTGACTTTAAGTCTTCTGATGAGGCCCATTGTAAGCGACCACGTTTCAGAGCCATATGTCATTACTGGCAACACGCACTAGTCATAGACTTTCGTCTTGGGACACTGTGGTATATTGGACGAGAAGATACCGCGCAGGAACGCTGCCCAGCCAAGCCGGATTCGACGATTGATCTCTTTCTCCAAGTTAGACTTTTCCAACTGGACCGTCTGACCCAGGTAAACGTAGTCATCCACAACTGGAAGGAGGATGTCTTTAAGGTTCTGGAGTGGAGAGGGCATTAATATCAATGGCGAGTACATCAATCACCTTCGGTTTGCCGACGACATAGTAGTCATGGCTAAGACTACGGAGGAGCTCAATACAATGCTTGGTGACATCAGTAGAGCTCCCGAAAGAATGGGACTTAAAATGAACATGGACAAAACCAAAATCATGGTAAACAGCCATGTAGCACCCACTCCTATCAAGATCGGGGACTCTACACTCGAAGTTAAAGCTCTAGCCTTAAATAAACCTAATTTTTAATCGGAAAACCACTGCCGACATATTGTTCCAGTCCTTCGATGTACTTGGTATACAAGACGCGGCGAAATAACTTCCAAAACTCATCAGATCCCATCTCCTAAGGGACAAAGTTTGAATGGGACAGAAATGAAAACGTTCAAAAGGGACAGTAAGGTATTGTTTCATTGTAGGAACGTTTGAAACAGTGGACGTGGACCTAGAACGCAAAGCGTAGATGAAGAAACATCAATCTGACACTCCGTCTCGCTCTAACCAGACCGGAAAAATAATTTGAAAAAACTAAAATAAAAAGGCCCCAATGGAGGTCAAACGTCGAATCCAACTCGGCTGGGCAGTGTTCGGGAAGCTGCGCGGTGTCTCCTCGTCCAATATACCACAGTATCTCAACACAAAAGTCTATGACCAGTGCGTGTTGCCAGTAATGACATATGGCTCCGAAACGTGATCGCTTACAATAGGCCTCATCAGAAGACTTAAAGTTACTCAAAGGGCAATGGAAAGGGCGATGCTCGGAGTTTCCTTGCGTGATCGCGTCAGAAATGAGGATATCCGCCCGAAGAATCGCCAAACTTAAGTGGCAGTAGGCAGGGCACATTGCTCACAGAACAGATGGTCGATGGGGACGAAAGGTTCTGGAATGGCGACCACGTACCAGAAGACGCAGCGTTGGAAAGCCTCCCACAAAGTGGACCGACGACCTGGTGAGAGTCACGGGAATGTGGTGGATGCGAGACGCACAGGACCTGTCATTGTGGCGACGTTTGGGGGAGGCCTATGTCCTACAGTGGACGTCTTTCGGCTGAAATGATGATGATAATGATGAAAAAGGCCCCCCTTCGGAGCGAATCAGCCACGCCTCCGCCTCCTTTGCCTCCTTTGTTCTGACCACGTGACTGAGCGTTGAGATGACGTCAAAACAATGGAATCGAAGGCGTGGCCTACTCGAGGCGTTCGACGCAAACGAAACGATCGTAACTTGGCTAGGGGGGCTGGTGTGATGTTACGTTATAAAATGGTGTTAATAATAAACAGACATGCGACTGCAGCAATCCCAGAAGGTTTTCTATAACTTATTGAAGCGTTCCATGGTTTGTCTTTGAAGTTTTTCATCAGATCTTCTCCAAATTTAAATAGGACTACTTGCCAGGCAAAATCTACACAAAAAAAGAATCGTCAAAATCGGTGTACATTTTACGAAGATGTCGCTGAAAAGATACAAGAAAAAAACATTCTAATGATTTGAGAACCTCCTCCTTTTTTGGAAATCTGTTAAAAAGCAATAATCGACTTATTATACTTATTTTAATAGTAGTATAATAGTATAATATTCCTCAACTATCACACAACGCCGTCTAGTCTCAATCTAAGCAGAGCTTGTGTTATGAGAACTAGACAACTGATAAACATACTTATATATTTCTAAATACATAGGTACATATTATAGATAAATTAGATAGATAGATAAAAAATTTATTTGATGCACACAGTAATAACACAAATAAACCGACAATACACAAAAGTACAATAAAATTTCAAAACTAAGCACATAAATTAACAAAATTTTAAAAATTTAAACAATCACAAACATCAATGTTACGAGTACCTACATTGAACACATAATCATAGATAAATTACACCCAGACACAGAACAAATGATCGTGCTCATCACACAAATATTTGTCCTGGGTGGGAATCGAACCCACGAACTCCGGCATGGCAGTCAGGGCCACTGACCACTAGACCATCAGGCCAGACATCAATATCAAATATTGACTACAATAAACAGAAATTGCAAAATAACTTTAATATCGGAAGTCGGCATCTTAGGGTAGTTCCCGTTGACCAAGAATCCTAAAATTTGGCATAAAGCAAGGTCTTATAGTACAGATATATAAATAAATCTAAAAATAGTAAATTTGCTGTTCACATAAAAATCTTCGAAACTCCATTGACGAATTGAACTGTTTACATATCGTCCCTTAGCTTACAACACCGCTCAAGTCGAAAATTGGCGGTTTTCACATTTGAATACCTTTAAATAGAGCTGTTCATTGCGCGTCTAACCATTGGTCACATGATATAGATTTCAGCCAATCAGAAGCGATAATTCGTGAAGTAGTGACAGCGTGCAAGTCGGCTGGCCTCTCAACACCGTACAGTTTTTTTCGTTTCCTGTAAAGTTGGTAAAAATGACTTATGCAATGTTGTTAGCCAAGGGGCGATAGGCAGTTGGTACGGAACACTCAGTGTGCAAGTACGACTCGCAATTGCCCAGTATTTTTTTAAAATGATATAAACTAATGCTTGACTGCGATACCACCTGATCGTAAGCAATCGTTGGTTTACTCCAAAAATCCCCACTGACAAATCCCCGACAGTGGCGATAGTTTTTTTTCAGAAATCCCCATTAGTTAAGGTAAAGGAAAACATCGTAAGGAAACCGGCATATCCTAGAACCAAAAATTCGAAGATATGTGATATTCACCAACCCGCACTGGGCCCACGTGGTGGATTATGGCCTATTCCCTCTCCTAGAGAGGAGGCCTGAGTCCCAACAGTGGGAACATTATAAGGCCGACTATGCTATGCTATGCCACTAGTTAAACAATATCAGTCTAGTGGGGTTTTTGGAAAAATAAGTAACAATTCCCACTGGTCTTTTTTTTTTTATTGGGTGGGAAATCATCTTATGACATCCCCCGCTCTTGGGCGGAACGGGAGATAGTGTCAGACTTTTACTGACTAAAAACCCACTTCTGTTCCTTCGTTGCCTTCGTCCCAGGGCCCCGGGTTTCGCTTTCATACTACCCGTGGCCCCAGTAGGCTTCGACCCTGCTGGGCCCCTACGATTTGCTGACATCTCCTTGAGGCGCGCGTGAAACAACACGCGCCGTCGACGACTTATGCTCTGTCTGGACGGTTACCAGACGGTTGGACGGCGAGCCACCCATTGCTCGCCACCGATCGCCTCCACGAGGACACGGCGTTGCTCTGCCCAAACGGGGCACACCTCCACCGTGTGCTTCACCGTGTCCTCCGGGCGATCCACACAGTGGCGACACTGTGGCTCACTTCCGCACGAATCCGGTGCAAGAACTTCCCGAACTTACCGTGTTCGGTGAGAACCTGCGTCATGCGAAAGGTGAGGACGCCGTGAGGTCTTTTTAACCACGCTTCAAAGAAGGGACTTACCGCCATATTAATCCCCACTGGTGTAGATTTGTCGGTGAATAAACATAATCGTCGATGGTGAATCGCATTAGTTCATTAAGAGTCGTAACTAACTTAATTCAACTAAAGATATTCTACATTCTGGTGGTAATAGAGATAAAATATGGCTGTAAGCCACGCCTGTAATGTGTTAGTTAATGAAACTAACGGCTTGAGTCAGTTGTTCTCAAACTTTTTTGACCGTGGACTCCTTTGTGCCTGCTGCTGTGTGCCTCCGCCACCGGCCCACGCTGAAAACCAGCGCTGTGAGCTCATCGCATTATGCGTGAGGCCGCAGCTTTATGCTGAGCGTTCGGCCGTTTTGCGCGGATGTGACGCACATCTTACCTATCAATTGATTTTGTTTGTTATTTAGTTTTAAGATTGCGTCATTTCGCGCGAATAAACTGTTTTTCTTTCTTTTTCTTTCTTTCTTTCTTTCGTTCTTTGGGTTCTCGTTGTTAGCATTGATCAGAAGTTACCGTAGCCCTGAAATGCAAATAGCAACTGAACGAATACAGTGGGTTTTAATCGGTATTCCCATCTTGTTCCACCCACAGTATACAGGGTGTCTTTGACATTGACGCTCAAACGAATACCATGGACATAGTCCATGATTCTGGACACACCAGTGGTGGAATTTTTCGACGACATTTTTCGTAATTAAAAAAAAATCTTTTAGTTTTTTTAATATAAATTGTGTAAAATCGTTATTATAGCCAACCAAGATGATACTTTTAGTAAAAAACTTTCTTTTTTCTTTCAACTCGCGCACGAAGGGTTCCGTACCATTATTTATGTATTATGTCACCGGAAAATTGCAGGCTCCATATGTAACAAATATTATATATTATGAAAAAACTGGCCAAATGCGAGTCGAACTCGCATATGAAGGATTCCATACCGTCCGTAGCAAAAAAAAAAACAAGAAAATCACGTTTGTTGTATGGGAGCCCCTTAAATATTTATTTTATTATCTTTTTAGTATTATTGTTATAGGTAACAAAAATACATCATCTGTGAACTGTATAAACGGCCTGGTGACAGACGGACAGATAGACAGATGGTCAAGACGCTGGTTGCAGTCAGTATATAAATATATTTATATCATAAATCAAAACAAACAACACAATTATTATTTAAAATTGAATAGAAAGAAATTTAAAAATATTTGCATCAGTATTATACTTTTCAGTTGATAACTTTGAATTTTTAAGCCTTACGTTGCAACTCTTAATATAAAAAATGTTTGTTTTATTTTATTAACTTTCATGGTTATAAGTACTGTGATATTACAGAAAATACAAAACACAAAGAAACCAATAAATACCTAATTTCGAAAAAAGAATAACATACCTTTAAAATAAAGTTTATTTGAACTTATAATTCCAAGTCAATCCAAAGATATAATACAGCATAGCATAGCAGCAAAGATATAGCAACCCGTTTTAAGAAACGGCAATTTCATAGTTAAAGAACTATTATTTTATTATAAATAAATTACACGCAGACACAGAACAAATGATCGTGCTTATCACACAAACGTTTGTATTGGGTGAGAATCAAACCCACGACCTCCGGCACAGTGATCAGGGCCACTAACCACCAGACCATCAGGCCAGTCAAAATGTGTGTTTTTTGTTTATGTATGCTTTCGTGAGTAAGTCGTCGAGGTACCTTTTTAAAAAATAAATAATTGAACTCTTCTAGACTTCTGTTGGTCCACGGATAACAGTTTGGGAATCGTTGGTTTAGACGGAACATTTTAACGAGTTTCTTACCTAAGTGCACGAGTATGTCTATAGATTTGAGGTTTTTAGGCTAAGTTTGTTTTAATTGAAGTAATAGGAGTTACATAATTTGATTCCGCCATCCTCTTTCAACCATCGGACTACGTGTGTTTTGTTTTTTATTTTTTTTATTATTCTTGATAGGTTCGCGCTTGACCGCTATCTCACCTGATGCGACGATGCGGTCGACGATGGAGCGCGCTTACCTAGAAGTAACCTATTCACTCTTGACTTAAAGATTCCCGGGATGTAGCCATCAGGAAACACAGATTCCGGCAAGGAATTCCACTCCTTAGCTATACGTGTATTGAATGTGTTCCCAAAACGTTTTGTGCGTATAGGTGGGATGTCCAACATGTAGCGGTGGCGCGTTGCCGTACGCCTGGTGGTTCGAGGATGGAACAGGCTAGGCGGAATGTCCATCCTTACGTTGTTAAAACGTCTACAGTCTGGGCTCAGCGTTTCGCCTCGTCCTATATACTGAGTACATCAAAGGACTGGAACAATTTGCCTGCTGCGGTCTTCCCATCCGATTATAATTTGGGTGTCTTCAAGGCTAGAGTGAATAGGCTCTTAATAAACTAGTGCGCTTCACCATCAACGACTGCATCACTACTTACCATCAGGCGGGATCGCAGTCTAGCACTAGTTTATATCAATATATATTGACTGTTATTATTTATTATTTATTTAAAGTACATTTGAAGCCATTGGTTGAACTTGAAAACAAGAATATATAATTATTTTCTGTTTTATCGTCATTAGATGGTTTGGTTTTATTATTGTTATTTTATTATTGTTTATATCAATTAAAAAAATATATTTTTCCCCTTTATTTAAAGTACATCATCATCTTCATCATCATTTCAGCCGTAAGACGTCCACTGCTGGACATAGGCCTCCCTCAAGTGCCATCACAATGAACGGTCCTGTGCGTCTCGCATCCATCGGACACCCGCAACCGTTACCAGGTCATCGGTCCACGTTGCAGGAGGCCTTCCAACGCTACGTCTTCCGGTACGTGGTCGCCATTCCAGAACCTTTCGGCCCCAACGGCCATCCGTTCTGCGAGCAATGTGCCCTGCCCATTGCCACTTAAATTTGGCGATTCTTCGTGCTATGTCGGTGACCTTGGTTCTCCTGCGGATATCCTCATTCCTGATTCGATCACGCAAGGAAACTCCGAGCATAGCCCTTTCCATTACCCTTTGGGTGACTTTAAGTCTTCTGATGAGGCCCATTGTAAGCGACCACGTTTCAGAGCCATATGTCATTACTGGCAACACGCACTGGTCATAGACTTTCGTCTTGAGACACTGTGGTATATTGGATGAGAAGATACCGCGCAGCTTCCCGAACGCTGCTCAGAAAAGTCGGATTTCCGATTGACGGACGATTATCTCTTTCTCGAAGTTCGACCTTCCCAACTGAACCGTCTGTACCAGGTAAACGTAGTCGTCCACAACTTCGAGTGTAGAGGTCCCGATCTTGATAGGAGTGGGTGCTACATGGATGTTTACCATGACTTTGGTTTTGTCCATGTTAATTTTAAGTCCCAAATGTAAAATACATGGTCGAATTCAAATATTTTAACTGAATGCGACCCACAACAGTTAATTTTCCGACCAATAAAGTAGCTCCACAATAGACTCATTGTTGGAACCCAAACTCTTGGCTTCCTTTCAATAAACGAAATTGTTCTGAATGTTTCTGAAGCTAAACTTTTAGTTACAGCGCCGTAACTTGATTGGGAATCGGATTCATTGAACATTTGTGAAGAGAATTCTCGTATAGGAAACTGTAGAAAACATTGTAAAAGTAATAAGGATTTTTTTAGAGTACCGTTTCTTTTCAGGGTTCCATACCTCAAAAGGAAAAAACGGAACCCTTATAGCATAGCATAGCATAGTCGGCGAGCTACCCATTGCTCGCCACTACGATGGCTGAAAATCAGGATCGGGATCCCGGCGGTTGGGACATGAAATAAATTACACAAAGTAATGCGCAGCGCTGGGTTTGAACCCGCGACCTACAATTTGTAAGTAGGAGCATTTACGACTGGGGCACAGGCGTCTGCTGTCCTGGCTGGGGCGTGAGGATGTCCGTTCCCTTACGTTAGCGATTATCTCCTTTGCTAGTAGTACTATTTCGCCAAAGGGAGCGACCGCATACCATTCCCTCTCACTCCAAACCATGGCCTGAACCAAAACCTGAAGCGGGGTCACCGCCGCTGATCCTTTACCCCCTCTAGCATAGCATAGTCGGCCTTATATTGTTCCCACTGCTGGAACTCAGGCCTCCTCTCTAGGAGAGGAAATGAGCCGTAATCCACCACGCGGGCCCAGTGCGGGTTGGTGGATGTCACATGTCTTCGAATTTTTGGTTCTAGGACTCATTCCTCACGATGTTTTCCTTCACCGTTATGAGAGCAGTGGTGATGAAATAAATTACACAAAGTAATGCGCCTGGCTGGGTTTAAAACCGCGACCTACAACTTGTAAGTCGGGGCCGTTACCACTCGGCCACTACTGCTCAAAGCCCCTTATAGAATCACTTTGTTTTTCGTCTGTCAGTCAAAACCCTTTATCTCAGGAACGCGTTGAGGTCTATCTCCTCCCGAGCCAACTAGCTTGTGGTCGATCTCCATTCTTACCAGATGCAGTTGAACACCAGCGAATCCATGGAGCGACTGACTGATGATCAGACTTTTTTTTATTCTTGATAGGTTCGCGCATGACCACTATCTCACCTGATGGAAAGCGACGATGCGGTCGACGATGGAACGCGCTTACCTAGAAGTAACCTATTCACTCTTGACTTAAAGATTCCCGGGTTACAGCCATTATGAAACACCGATTCTGGCAAGGGATTCCACTCCTTAGCTGTACGCACAATGAATGTGTTCCCAAAACGCTTTGTGTCTATAGGTGGGATGTCCACCATGTACCGATGGTGGTCCGATGATGGAACGGGCTAGGCGGAATTAGGTTATGCAATTCCAACGCACACTCCCCGAAATGCAACCGGTAGAAAACCGGCAGGCTAGCAACTTGGTGTCGATGATCAAGACAGCTTTATGTTAACTGACGTAGTATCTCTACCGTTATAATATAGTGGATTATAAAGCACACATAAATATATCAACTTAGCACACGAGGTTGTCGACATGTGGAATGTGGACTCGGCTGTCATTGTGCCGATTGTTGTGACCGCCAATGGCCTTGTAGCCAAAAGCTTCGACGACCATCTGTCGAAGCTGTCGTTGCGCGGCTGGGTCAAGGGCCTGATATAGAAGGCGGTACTCCTAGGTACGGCTCGCATTGTGAGGAGGTTCCTGTCTCTGGAGGCCTAACCACCGGTAGCTTGGACCCTGCTCCCGTTACCGTAGGACTACTTTTTTTATATTTTTAAATGTTTTTTGTAAATTATTTTTTTTTAAGAAATATTTAAAAATGTAAATTATATGTAAATAAGAAGAATAAAGAGAAAAATAATAATAAAAGTTTATTGACATATAGTTTTACATAGAAATGAATCCCCTGGTCCATGAAATAGTGTAAACTGTATCATAGGGACCAGTGTCTTCGCCAGCTTTCGTAAATACATTGTCAGGAGTACTTTTAAAATTAAGGTTAAATCTTCTCTACTATATAAAAATAAGTCGGGTTTTCCTTCCTGACGCTATAACTCCAGAACGCACGAACCGATTTCCACGGTTTTGCATTCGTTGGAAAGGTCTCGGGCTCCGTGAGGTTTATAGCAAAGAAAATTCAGGAAAAATTTCAACAGAAAAGCGGGAAAATCTTTTTTAGTGGCGAAACGGAGTTCGCCGGGTTTGCTAGTAACAAAATAAATACTTAAGTCTAGATTTAAAATTAAGCATTTTGTGGAGTGTGTGTGTGTGTGTGCATTTTGAATCGTGTGTAAGTGAAGTTATAAATAATAATATTTATTTGCCTGAAATTAAGTTTTCAATTTCATCATAATTGTACTGTTTTAGCCAGAGAGTTAATTTGGTTTTAAATTAGCGGATAGTATAATATTAATAATATTATAATATAATATTATATTCCACAACTATCACACAACGCCGTCTAGTCTCAAGCTAAGCAGAGCTTGTGTTATGGGTACTAGACAACTGATAAAGATACTTATATATTACTAAATACATACATATTATAGATAAATTACACCCAGACACAGAACAAATGATCGTGCTCATCACACAAACATTTGTTCTGAGTGGGAATCGAACCCACGACCTCCGGCATAGCAGTCAGGGCCACTAACAACTAGACCAAGAGGTCAGTCAAAAGTCAGTATATGTTTTACAGTCATTATTTGTTTTTAGGAATATGCTATAGATTTTCGGAGCTAGCACATCAATATGTCGTCTTGCAAAGGCGGTCCTAGCACGCGGTATAGGGCAGCGGTTGATCCGTTTGGTTGTAATAGACAGGGAAGGTACGATGTTTCTGTGGTATCTTATCATCATCTCAAGCACAAAGAGTTTTCTAACTGATAGAGATCAGACGGGATGACTATAATGCCTTGGAAATTGGGTAGGCCTTTGGTGTGGGATGCAACATGTGTCGACACCCTTGCGCCATCCCATCTTCTGAGTACGGCGAGCTGTGCTGGGGCGGCTGCTGCAGGTGCAGAAAACCTCAAACGGCGTAAATATAATAACCTCATCGGAGGTTATATATTTGAGCCGTTCGGGGTTGAAACACTGGGGCCATGGGGTCCGAGCGCTCATCGAGTTGTTCGGGATATCAGCAAACAGCTGGTCGATTCTTCGCGTGACCAGAGGGCTGGGCTTTTCTTTGGTCAACGAATTAGCATTGCCATCCAGCGTGGCAATGCTGCCAGCGTTCTGGGCACTTTTCCCATTGACATCGATGTGGACGAATTTTTTGATGCCCTATGAGTGCTTTTTCTACCAGTTTGTACATAATACTATTTTCAGTTTTTTTTAATATTTATTAAGTTATAATATTTATTAGTTAAGATGTATATGCTCTGAAACGTGGTCGCTTACAATGGGCCTCATCAGAAAACTCAAAGTCACCCAAAGGGCAATGGAAAGGGCTATGCTCGGAGTTTCCTTGCGTGATCGAATCAGGAATGAGGATATCCGCAGGAGAACCAAGGTCACCGACATAGCACGAAGAATCGCCAAACTTAAGTGGCAATGGGCAGGGCACATTGCTCGCAGAACGGATGGCCGTTGGGGCCGAAAGGTTCTGGAATGGCGACCACGTACCGAAAGACGTAGCGTTGGAAGGCCTCCTGCAAGGTGGACCGATGACCTGGTAACGGTTGCGGGAGTACGATGGATGCGAGACGCACAGGACCGTTCATTGTGGCGACACTTGGGGGAGGCCTATGTCCAGCAGTGGACGTCTTTCGGCTGAAATGATGAAGATGTATATAAAATACTGATAGCACGTTTGCCCTTTCATAGACATTCACAAAACAGGCTACAATACACTATTACAGTACGGTAGACAACCCTACTATGTAAGTACGCCACTCTGTATTGTTTCTCAAATTAGTTCAAATCGATAGTCCTTGGTTCGAGTCTGCTATTATACTAATGGTGTGAACATTACAATCATTTAGTTTTCGACTTGTGTTGTTGAAGTAGCATGATAATATTACGCCCGGCCCGTCTTCTACTATTTTTTTTTTATTTCATCATCATCATCATTTCAGCCGAAAGACGTCCACTGTTAGACATAAGCCACAATGACCGGTCCTGTGCGTCTCGCATCCATCGGATTCTCGCGACCCTCACCAGGTCATCGGTCCACCTTGTGGCCTTCCAACGCTGCGTCTTCCGGTACGTGGTCGCCATTCCAGAACCTTTCGTCCCCATCGACCATCTGTTCTGCGAGCAATGTGCCCTGCCCACTGCCACTTAAGTTTTGCGATTCTTCGGGCTATGTCCGTAACCTTGGTTCCTTGGTCCTCATTTCTGACGCGATCACGCAATGAAACTCCGAGCATAGCCCTTTCCATTGCCCTTTGAGTAACTTTAAGCCTTCTGATGAGGCCCATTGTAAGCGACCACGTTTCGGAGCCATATGTCATCACTGGCAACACACACTGGTCATAGAATTTTGTCTTTTTTTATTTAAATTGATATAAACCAATGCTTGACTGCGGTCCCACCTGATGGTAAGCGGAGATGCAATCATTGATGGTTAGGCGCACTAGTTTATTAAGAGCCTATTCACTCTAGCCTTGAAGACACCTAAATTATAGTTGGACGGGAAGACCGCAGCAGGCAAATTGTTCCAGTCCTTCGATGTACGTGGTATAAACGACGATGCGATACGCTTAGTCCGGACCGTTGAAGTTTCAACAACTTAAGGGTTTTGGTGGATTATTATCGTGACTTCTGCCGTTCTTGGGCGGAGCGAGAGAGTGTGTCAGACTTTTACTAACTCAAATCAATCAAAAATATTTTAATTTCACATAGGCCTACATTCGGTTTCAAATTGGTCGTTTCCTATGGAGAAGAACCGGTAAGAAACTCCATGGTTACGTTTTTTTAAAAAATGGTTGCTCTTACAATATTTCCATATTACAGTATTAATAGATATTATGTAAGGACAGAAGATAGAAGCAGTGGTGGCCGAGTGGTAACGGCTCCGACTTACGAGTTGTAGGTCGCGGGTTCAAACCCAGCCAGGCGCATTACTTTGTGTAATTTATTTCATCACCACTGCTCTCAAAACGGTGAAGGAAAACATCGTGAGGAAGCCGGCAAGTCCTAGAACCAAAAAAAATTTAAGACATGTGACATTCACCAACCCGCACTGGGCCCGCGTGGTGGATTACGGCCCATTCCCTCTCCTAGAGAGGAGGCCTGAGTCCCAGCAGTGGGAACATTATAAGGCCGACTATGCTATGCTTATGTAAGGACAGTGTAGAACAGTCAATATTGTACCCAAAAGCACAATAAAAATAATCATGTAAAAGTAAAACTATTGCTAATTGCACATCAGTCCGGTCCGAGACACCATATCAGTGAATGGTCTCTATGTGTGCATTGCTCGAGCGTATCCGCATTTTTTTTTTAATATAAACCAGTGCTTGACTGCGATCCCACCTGATGGTAAGCATCTATGTAGATTGACTTCTGTATTATCTCTGTTTTGTGAGGGCGAGCTGCCGCTAAAAAGTCACGGTAGGGGAGCATTGCGAAAATACACACAAAAAAAGCCATGTAGCAGCTTTGGACTCAGTGGAAAGGCGTCCGAAGAGGCTAATTTTTGATCCAGATTTGATAAAGTCCAATCTGCATAGCCTAGAGCACAGATGTAGGGTAGCCAGCCTATCGGTATTTTACAGAAGGCATTTTGGAGAGTGTGCGCGGGAATTTCATGACATTAGGCCTATATCCAACAGTGGACGTCTTTCGGCTGCAATGATGATGATGAAAGCTATAGTGAATACCTGCCTCATAAACTAGTGCACCTCACCATCAACGATTGCATCACTGCATCAGGGCCTCAAGTCTGCTATTAAAATGATGTCAGAATGGTGTATCACTGATTTCATAATTGCTGATTTTGACAAGTTTGGTAATCTACTAATATAATGGCGTCATTGTGACTTTCCAATGGTCAACCACTGACACCATTGAAAGAAATGGCATAGCACGGTAATCTCGTACATATTGACAAATGAATATCTGACGTATGCGGTAATCTGCAAAAATTTTGACAGTTCCTTTGATCAGTGACCTACCAATGGGTCACACGTCATTGTGCAGTCATTGCTTTTAATAAGCTTGATATTGTTATTCTACCACAACTCTATTACGAGACCTTGACCGATCAATGATCGATCATTATGAATTAGCAGACTACGAACTTTTAACAAAATGACAATGGGATCATGTTGGAATGACGAATTTATAAAAATAGCAGACTTGGGCTTGAGGAGGGATGAGACGCATGAAAGAGTTATGAGTTTACATGTGGTTGGATGGAGAGGGAGACCAAAGAAAAGATGGATGGATTGTGTGAAGAGTTATATGAAAGGAAAGGAAGTTAGTGAGAGCATGACGAGAGACAGGGCGGAGTGGAAGAAAAAAACGTCTTGCGCCGACCCCAAATAACACGGGACAAGGGCAGGAAGATGATGATGAGATGATGAGCAGACTTGGGCCCCTTGTGGGATCGCAGCCAAGCACTAGATTATATTTACTAAAAAAAAACACACACGTACACGATTCTACTTACGTGTAGAAGCCCTAACAATTTTGTAGAAAATTGAAAGCGCGCCAAAAGTAAGGTACTTCTACAATAAAGGTCTATTGTGCCCGTATTTATTGTAAAACTATTTATTGGACGGTAAATTAACCGTTTGTAGAAGACGTGGCTCGACCGGACGGGGTAGTGGGGTGACCATACGTTCGTACATTTTATTGAGACTTTCTTTACGAAGTTTTGTGGGATCAGAGGCCGTGTGAGCGAGAAAGAGAGATGGAACTATACATACTAATACTATATAGCTCCATCCCTTTCGCAGTTCAATATAGATCGCGTTAAAAACTTGTGGTAGAACTGCAGCGCGGCTATTCCTGTATTTTGAAATAAAGTTTACATTCTTTTGCGCGACGATAGGTCGTGGTAGAGCAAATGAAAGAGATGAGTGGACTGTATAACAAGTATAATGTTAAAATAAAAAGAAATTACAACGGTCGGTTAAGAGTTACGTAAGTATGAAAATATGAAATGGAATTTGGAAGAAATGCGTAAGCGCAGCTGTGCGTGGAAGCATGCAACAGCTGACTGCCGGTCGACGTGTAGTGCTGGGCGCGCGACGAGCCGAGCGGCCGTCACTGGCCAGCTGACTCCCCGCTGCACCCGCTCCCCTCATTCGACCTCGACGATGTTGAGAGCAGTGGTCTCAACATTCTATTTGTTAACTGTAAAAAAATCCTGTCATTTCTCTATATTTTGGCAAGTGAAACAGTTTGGGAACACATTTTTTATACGTAGGTACAGCTAAGGAGTGGAATTTTTTTCTTTAAGTCAAGAGTTAATAATGTCACTTCTAGGCAAGCGTGCTCCAGCGTCGATTATATCATCGCTTACCGTCAGTTGAGATAGTAATCAAATGCTATCCTATATCTTTAAATGTTCAAAAATAGAATACTAATTGGGAAAACAATTTCGAAATTGGTAGAAAAGCCAATGAGATATAACAGTTTTATACAAATATATCTGTCTCTCTCGTCAAGACGCCATTTTCTATGGCAGCTGTACGGGTATCATAGCCTCTGACGTCAAAGACCTTATCGGTCTTCTCTTTCATAAATAGCAGATTTGGAAGACTTATAACTTCGTTGTTGATAAAGATATTTGAATTATATTTTCAATACATTTGCTTGAAAATGTGCTCTTATCCTTACCGCTTTTGAGCACGCAATTTACAGTTTTTCGCCCCAGTGCGAAAAAGTGCGCGAGCTCAATCCCGCCACAATTGATTGTATGTATCGTATCAGGCTGGACGCTAAGCGACCTATACGAGTCACGTGTCAACCCCCGTTTTTATTTCTTCATAAGAGTACAGAAAAACGTCATATGAAGTTAAAAAATTTCATCCGGCTCCGGCAAATCCCACCTCGGTCGCATCCCACCTATACGCACTAAACGTTTTGGGAGCACATTCATTGTGCGTACAGCTAAGGAGTGGAATTCCTTGCCGGAATGTGTGTTTCCTGATAGCTACAACCCGGGAATCTTTAAGTCAAGAGTGAATAGGTTACTTCTAGGTAAGCGCGCTCCATCGTCGACCGCATCGTCGCTTTCCATCAGGTGAGATAGCGGTAAAGCGCGAATCTATCAAGAATAAAAAAAAGGGCAAACTTTCTCCACTTGTATCAAAATGTACTATTTTCATATTAAGTTACCAGAGTAAGAAACTATTTAATTTGGCAAATAAAAAGAAATTGCATGTATATTCCATATTATCCCACATTTTACTATCTCACAGACACCTCACATTTGGCAAACCGCCTGTCAGAATGGTTTCCTCACAAGAAATGGTAACGTTCAAACGACTTTATTTCACGACTTCCATACGACTTCAGACTGCAAATTCGTACAAAACAAGAAATGGGTGAGACTTTATAGCGCATACAGTATTCTGTACGCTTCAAGGGTTTTGTAGAATGTGACTATATGGAATTACGGGACGAAATGTCCAACGTTTATGTAATAGCACGAATTTGTACCTAATATTTGCAAAATTTTGAACAAAACTTATTATGTACAACACATACAGCTTCTAACACACCACTAATGTTATACAAAGCATAGGTCCGATCGTGTGTGGAGTACTGCAGCCACATCTGGGCTGGTGCTGCAAAATGCCATCTAGCAGCTTTGGACTCAGTGGAAAGGCGTGCGAAGAGGCTAATTAGGGATCCAGATTTGGTTAAGTCCAATCTTCAAAGCCTCGAGCACAGGCGCAGGGTAGCCAGCCTATCGGTATTTCACAGGTTACATTTTGGAGAGTGTGCGCGGGAATTGCATGACTTGATTCCGTTAGTGCGCCTGACCATCAATTATTGCATCTCCGCTTACCATCAGGTGGGATCGCAGTCAAGCACTGGTTTATATCAATTAAAAAAAAAAAAACATAAACATAACAAAATAATATTCCACAACTATCACACAACGCCGTCTAGTCCTAAGCTAAACAGAGCTTGTGTTATGAGTACTAGACAACTGATAAACATACTTATATATTTCTAAATACATACATATATTGATAAATTACACCCAGACACAGAACAAATGATCGTGCTCATCACACAAATATTTGTCCTGGGTGCGAATCATACCCACGACCTCCGGCATAGCAGTCAGTGCTACTAACCACTAGACCAACAGGTCAATCTAAAAAAATGTGTTGGGCACGCTATAATCATGGTGGTAAGTCCCCTCTTTGAGGAGTGGTTGGAGAAGCGTCACGGTGTCCTCACCTTCCACATGACGTAGGTCCTCACAAGACATGGTAAGTTCGGAAGGTTCCTGCATTGGATTCAGAAAGTCCCAGGTGTCACCATTGGGTAGGCCGCCCGGAGGGCAAAGTGGAGGTGCGCCCCGCTTGGGCAGAGCCCACCGTGTCTCTCTGACCTCTCACACCTTGCCCTGGTTCAAGCCGAAGGAGGAGTCCGCACGCGAGAGGAAACGGACATTATCATGGATGACCATCTCCAAAAAAAAAGACGTGGAGTGTTTTTTTATCGACTAGGGACCTGCCCTACCTTCTAGTTACAAACTTTTGAAATTCTCGACTTTTTTCGACTATAATAAGTAATAACTTTAGTCGGGTTACTTTTTCGTTGGAAGAATCATCCAATGACATCCTCTGCTCTTGGGCGGAGCGCGAGGGTGTGTCAGACTTTTACTGACTAAAAACCCACACCTGTTCCTTTGATGCCTTTCATACCAGGGCCGAGTCTTCTTTTCAGGAGCAGACCCTTGACCCCAGTAGGCTACAAACCTGTTGGGCCCCTACGGTTGCTGACATCTCCTTGAGGCGGGCGTGGTATACTACGCGCCGTCGACGACTTGGGCCCGGTCTGGACGGTTGCTACCCATTGCTCGCCGTCCGCAAGCCCGCGCCTACGATGGCCGGAAATCGGGATCGGGCGCGAGGGCCATTGTCTCACTCGTGCGCGTGCGGCCTCCTCCTTTACTAGCATTACTGCTTCGCAGAAGGAAGCAACTGCTTGTTCCAGACCATGGCCTGTACCAAGGCCCGGCGCGAGAGATCGCTGCCACCAATCGCCCTCACGAGGACACGGCGGTATCTTTAGTCGGGTGAGTTACACCCATATCATAACCACATCACAATTTACATTATAAAATATTGACTCAAATTACACAACTCTACCTACCTCCATACCACGACTTTCTATGATAAATCATTTACTGTCCAGGCTGCTCGTCTGTGGAATGAATTACCAGACACAATTAAACGTGCTCAATCGTTGCCTGTTTTTAAAAGACTCGTTAGGGAACATTACCTGTCGCTGTGAGTATCGATAGTCGTGATTCATATTTCTGTCTATAGCTTTCAATTCAAAGTCAAAGCATTTATTTCAAATAAACCATTTACAGGCACTTTTGAAATGTCAAGAAGTCAGTCAGTCAGAAAAAATGATTCTAATTGCACATTCCATAGATCTACTACTACACTTTGGAATGCATAGAGATCTACGCATTCCAAAGCGTAGATCTCTATGGAAAAGAATGTGCAAGAAACTCCATGGTTACACTTTTCAATCATGTTTTGTAACTACAAATATCTCTGTTACATGTTTCTTGTCGCTATAATGTGAGAACAATGTAAATAAAGTAAAAATGAAAAATTAATATAGATATTAAAATAGCAACTGGCAGCTGAAAGATGACCAGACTCAACTGACAGCGCCCGTTCACGGACATGACGCGAATGTTAGCACGACTTAGCTCAACCATTTTGAAGGGAACCAATGATCCAACACACGCGCCACCATCAGTGAGACATTTGAGTGAGCATGACAAACTCTCAACTGCCATGCTCATTTATGACAAACAAGTCCAATGGTAACCTAAAAACCAAAAAAGTTGCTCCATGGTACTCACATTTACAAACTTTGAAAAAATGCTTCTACACTATACAATAATTATTTATTTATATATGTATCTATCATATAGCATATGTATATATCTGTGTATCTATTATAATATAATTTGTTTAATGCTGGTTTTGTCACACCAATGACAGCCCCATTTCTTGTTCAGGCAATTATTGTCCATTCCAGGGGCCCAAGTCTGCTATTTTTATAAATTCGCCATTCCAACACAATCCCATTGTTATTTTGCTACAAGTTCGTAATCTGCTAATTCATAATGGTCGATCATTGACCGGTCAATGATCTTGTGGTAGTATGACAATATCGATCTGTCTCGAAACAAATTAAAAGCAATGACTGCACAATGACGTTCTAATGGTAGGTCACTGATCAAACGAACTGTCAAAATTTTGGCAGTTATCCGCAAGCGGCAAATATTCATTTGTTATTATGTACGAGATTACCATTCTATGCCATTTCTTTCAATGGAATGTCAGTGGTTGACCATTTGAAAGTCATAATGACGCCATTATATTAGTAGATTACCAAACTTGGTCAAAATCAACAATTATTAAGTCAATGATAGACCATTCTGACACTATTGTAATAGCAGACTTGAGGCTCAGGTTGTCTGGAAGAGATCGCGGAATGCGATAAGGCCGCCCATTGTATGTACGTATGTGTTTTAGTTTCCTTTAAAGTTTGTACTGGGGTACAATAAAGCATATAATAAATAAATACCTCTTTAGATAACACAGGCTTGGTGTTTTGTTAAATAATAGATATTAGTAAACTAATCACACTGGCGACCAGGCGCGGTATTTTTGACATATCGATTGGGCTTAGTAAAGGGCCATAAAAATAGCGGAATATGACGCGGAAACTATAATAATAAATGACTATGTATCACGTACCATTAAAATTATCTATTATAATTATCCATTATAATTATCCCTTCTTTTTGATCGATGGATATTAAAAACATTGTTCAGGCAGGGGCCATAGTCTTAACACAGTTCCTGGTAACCAGTCCATTTAAGAATCCTAAAACCATAGCCCTAGTGTTTTTGTTTTCCATATATTGCAATAGTTTCCCACCAACCGGTCGTCGTCCTTGGATGCACTAGCACAGCGCGTACAGGAAAAATCGCCGGTTGATACCACGTTCCATTAAAAGCGTCAAAGGGGCCTCTGTGAGTTGGCTCCGGCCCCTCGTACACCTTCCAAAGGTCCAGGATCTCAGGGTCCTGAGTTATATAAATGACTATGTATCTTTCTTCGTAGGTCTTATGACTGTAAGATCCAGTTAGCAATTCTGGCTCATACGGATGACCTTCTATTGGCAGCACATGAAATCGTCCAGCTTACCTTCTGCAGGTTTGCTCCCGAGTACGAAGTCAATCGTTCTGCCTAGCCTTCCCTCAACTATGTTGAAGGTTAACAACATAACACACTATGCCCTGGTAAAACTTGTTTTTAGGTGGGACATCTTCCAAAGTCATCTCTCGCCCTTGGGCGCAGCGAAATGGTGTGTCAGACTTTTAGTGACTAAAACCCACTAATGTTCCTTCTTTGCCTTCGTTCTAGGGCCTCGGTGTTCTCTTTCGCACAACCCATAGTCTCAGTAGGCTTCGACCCTGCTGGGCCCCTACGATTTTACTGAAACCTCCTTGAAGCCCGCGTGAAATACTATGCATCGTCCTCGACTTGGGCTCGGTCCGGACGGTTACCGAACGCTCGGACGGCGAGCTACCCATTGCTCGCCATCTGCAAATCCGCGCTTACGGTGGCCGGACGGACAACATAGTGATCCTATAAGAGTTCCGTTTTTTCCTTTTGAGATACGGAATCCTAAAAATAGGGCTCTATCTGTACCCGTTACTGCTCATATTTTTGTAGTCAAACGTAAAAAAAAAAAACGAAATCCCAAAATTGTCCACGAAAATTTGCCATAATTGGGAAATTCATAACAGAATCAATCATTCATAACAATTGCAACTAGAACAAACTACGCGCAGTATTTTTCAATTGTTTCTCATTCATAATCTGTACAATATTTCCATAAATTGAGTGACATTTTGGGATATAAACAAACGCTAATAACTTCTCTGTATATGAATATTATTTATTGAGACTTTACTTAAATAATAACAAGACCTTTTCTAATAAGCCCTTTAAGTATTTGTAATAATAAAAAAATTGTGGTGTATACAGCTTTGATATCAAAACGCTGCCTCTCTGGCCCCACATGCCACAACTGACAATACAGGAAGCTATTGGCCGATTGCTTCCGCCCCCCCCCCCTCTAACCGACCTCACCCCCGCTGTCGTCTGCGACATATGTGGTGACGTGGATTGAGTTCCGTTAGACCACTCCTTCTGTCGCGATAAGGAGATACAGATTATGATAACGTTATCAGTAGGGTGCGGAATCATCAAATAGCTTTTCGCGCTTTAGGGTGTTTTTTTTTCGGTGGGAAAATCATCTTATGACAAATGTCGCTCTTGGGAGGAGCTTGGGAGATAGTGTCAGACTTTTACTGACTAAAAACCCGCTCCTGTTCCTTCGTTGCCTTTCGTACCAGGGCCGAGTCTTCCTTTCAGAATCAGACCCTTGGCCCCAGTAGGCTTCGGCCCTGCTGGCCCCTACAGCTGCTGACATCTCCTTCAGGCGCGCGTGGAACAGTACGCGCCGTCGACGACTTGGGCTCGGTCCGGACGTTACCGGACGGTCGGACGGCGGGCTACCCATTGATCGCCGTCCGCAAACCCGCGTCTACGGTGGCCGGAAATCGGGATCGGAGTCCCAACGGCGGTTGGGGCGTGAGGACCGTTGCCTCACGCGATCGGCCGCCTCCTTTACTTGCATTACTGCTTCGCAGAAGGAGGCGCCTATAGACACTACACATAAATAACAATATAAAAATAATAAACTAATATATAATAAAAACATTTATTTCCAGCCTAGTTGCTTTACGATGAGACATAGGGAGATAGTCTTTTTATCACAGCCAAGTCGCAGCCCGTTGAAAGTCGTTCTTACTCAAAGCTCAAAGAAAAAGCTGTCCTTTGTTACTTTCGCATGAAAAACATTTTTCTACTTTTCAATTCAATTTTCAAATTCAGTTTGAAATGTTAGGTTTTTTTTTTGGCGCTAGTTATGGCGTCGTAAGAAATGGCGCCAGTGACTGAAAAGTTGAAGGGGAATCGTTTGTCTTGGTATGGTCATGTAAAGAGGAGAGATGAAACGCATGTTACTAAAAGAGTTATGAGTATACATGTGGATGGGTGGAGAGGGAGAGGGAGGCCAAAGAAAAGATGGATGGATTGTGTGAGCAGTGATATGAAAGAAAAGGAAGTTAGTGATAGTATGACGGTTGACAGGATAGAATGGAAGAAAAAAACGTGTTGCGCCGACCCCAAATAAGATGGGACAAGGGCAGGAAGATGAGGATGCTAATTATGGCGTCGTGAGGAGGATGATTTTATATTATGAATATTGCTCGCGCAAGTTTTAGTTTTAATATTTTTTTTTTTTTACTACAATATATCCGACCGCAGTTTTGACCTATATTTCCTTCCTCTCCCAATTCCATACAACAGAGCGGGAGGAGTGTATATCGCGCCAATTAACGGCATCTCCACCGCAGTGATAGCCAATCGCTGCATACCTGTACTCTGACTTGAGAGAAATTCTCGAAGGTTAGAAAAGACAGTTCTAACTCAAACGCAACAGCTTCTGCTCACCGCATCGCTCCACGCCGCGGAGTAATCTGTTACTTTATAAAGGCTCAAAACTATCTATTTATAAGGGTTGGCCGACACAAGTGTAGCATTTGGAGACCTCATGTAAAAGTGCACCACAGTGAAAGAAGAAAATCAGTGAAGTGGGACATCTGTAAAGGCTGTCCTTGAGTCAACGCGCACCATCCAGAAGGTTCCCAAGTAAGTTCATCCATCCCTCTTTTCGTCTTACAAGATTCCCTTTCGCTCAATTCTGTGTGTCGTGTCAATTCACCGCCCCCGCAAAAGGTCCTTCGAAAGCCGCGTCAAGCTTATCAACAAATATCTAAGTCCCGTCTTCAAAGCCTTGAGAACAGGCTGGAAACTCAGTGTTCTTGCAAAGGCCCGGCGGTGCCTCACACCGGGACAGCTTTTAATGTTATACAAAGCACAGGTCCGATCGTGTGTGGAGTACTGCAGTCACATATGGGCTGGTGCTGCAAAATGCCACCTAGCAGCTTTGGACTCGGTGGAAAGGCGAGCGAAGATATGTATTATTAAGCCAAGATATTATTATTATTATTACCCCTAGGTACTCGTAACCCGTGAAGTTTAACCGTGTCAGTTAAATAGTTTGAGTTACAACAATTAGGACAGTTTAACTGTAGGGTTCTCATGTGCACTTGAAACTTAGAAATACCAACAGTGTTTAACTGTTTCAAATTCTGACCTCTAAGGGTTACTGTGTACTTTATTCTTACCCCGGGTGAAAGAGTACCCGGGGGTCATTTGACTCTAAAGTTATCCATTTTTTGACTGGCCTGTTGGTCTAGTGGTTAGTGGCCTTGACTGTTATGACGGAGGTCGTGGGTTCGATTCCCACTCAGGACAAATGTTTGTGTGATGAGCACGATCATTTATTCTGTGTCTCGGTGTAATTTATCTATATTTCATCATCATCATTTCAGCCGAAAGAAGTCCACTGCTGGACATAGGCCTCCCCAAAGCGGCGCCACAATGACCGATCCTGTGCGTCTCGCATCCATCGGATTCCCGCAACCTTCACCAGATCATCGGTCCACCTTGTAGGGAGCCCTTCCAACACTGCGTCTTCCGGTACGCGGTCGCCACTCCAGAACCTGTATACCTACGTGTGTGTCTTTTTTAAAAGAGTAACCATGGAGTTTCTTGCCGGTTCTTCTCCATAGGAACCGTGCACTAGCTTCTGACGTTTTATAAGTGCCCATGTAGGCCTATGTGAAATAAAAAACTTTTGACTTTGACTTGACTTAATTTGTGTGTATGGTTTTATAGGACAATAAAATTCATAACAATATGTAATATTCTCAGTCTCTAATTAGTGAATAATATAATTAAATTATCAATCAATAACGTATCTTGTTATATCTATTCTAGTACGTTGCCAGTGACTTCGAATAACTATTTAAGAGGGTCCTTTTCCACTCGCCTATCGTCAACATCGAGCACGGTTTAAAAGCTTGTTACTTCATCTACCGCAATCCAACACGATGTTTGATGAAGAGGCAATACAAAAAAAGAGAGATAACCCCTGAAAACTCTGTTGGCATGTTTGGCATGGTGATTTACTCAAATATTTTTACAAAATTTGTTCCAGGAAATACGTGTTTTTTTTTTAAACACTTAAAAGATTTTCAGAAAAATTGTTTTCATTCAGAATTTTGATTAAATTTGCAAGCCCTATTGTTATGTTACAACATACAACCCGACGTACGGCGAGTATCCACCCTTACGTTGTTGAAACTTCAACGGTCCGGACTAAGCGTTTCGCTTCGTCGTTTATACCGCGTACATCGAAGGACTGGAACAATTTTCCTGCTGCGGTTTTTCCGTCCAACTATAATTTAGGTGACTTCAAGGCTAGAGTGAATAGGCTCTTAATAAACCAGTGCGCCTGACCATCAATGATTGAATCTCTGCTTACCATCAGGTGGGATCGCAGTCAAGCACTGGTTTATATCAAATAAAAAAAAATGCTGTTTCGACTTTTTAATTTTTGAATAAATTATGAAGTGCCAAAGTTCATGCAAAATAACAGATTTGCCTCTGAAACTCTGCTAAGACTTTATTGGAGAAAATATTTGGTCTGATATGTGGTACATTTTGCTGCAAGTGGCCAGAGTTTGTATACTCGTACACTATACACTAGTGTGAAGCCGGGTATTAATTTTTGGGTAAATTATGAGGAGTCAAAGTTCATGCAAAATAGCAAATTTTCAGAGGTCTTTACTGGATTATTTTTACACAAATTTGTAAATTGATTTCTTTAGAAGCCTAGATAATATCCACAAGATACTGTGTTTCAAAAACATCTAATGAAAAATGTGGAATAACGTCATAATCGCGTAAGAGCGCTAGTATGAAAAAAAATAAAAATGTATGTCGAGTTGCATCCCTTTAACCGTACATCATCACAAAGCCATCAAAGAAGGTACAATATAATATTCCAAGCTATTTATCAACTCATCGCAACCACTAAAGCTATTCACTACGATAACAACTAAAATAAACATTAGTTTAGGCTCGCCGCACACGCTCAAGCCTTACACTGCGTAAACAGTCTTCTGACACGATACAGAGAAGCCAGAAGCTTTATATGAAAAAAAGTTTTTTATTTCACACTTTTTAGTTGCGATACACTTTTAAACAGAGTGCCTATTTCTCATGACAATTCCATTTAACCCAAACACTGGTAGGTTACATTGTTTTACTATGAAGTTCCTGTGTCTACCATCCACCTTCCGGCCCCATCATCAAATCAGTTTGATAGTACTTTATAGCCAAAGTGCATCTTATGACAATTCTAGTAAGCTCAAACACGGCTAAGATACATAGATTTAACAAAAAGGGACCAATCTAGAAGCATATCCTATAAGGGAAAAAAAAATTGCAAATCGGTCCATAAACGATGGAGTTCAGAGGTAACAAACATAAAAAAACAATTTAAAAAAAATACAACCGAATTGATTTATTTATTTATTTAAACTTCATATACAGTGGTGGTACATAGGCGGACTTAATGCCACAAGGCATTCTCTACCAGTCAACCTTTGGGTTAAAAAGACAACACTGTGGTAGGTGTGCACAATAAATAAATAACAGATATTTTGAAATAGAATGTGGTATCATTAAATTAAGTGGCTATAATAATAAAATACGTATATATGCTAATATAATAAAGTAATAAATACTATGATACATAAGAAATCATTCTAATTAAGAGAACTTAAAATATAGCAATTGTGACGAAGACCGAATTAAGATTGAGATAACTTCAAGTAGTAGTTCCGAATTTTACGCTTGAAGGAAAATTTACTTTCAGCTTTTTGATAACCTCCTCCTTTTTTTGAAGTCGGTTAAAAAGCGGTCAGCCCTAGATGCATTTCCATACAACCGCTCCCACGGGATTATGACGTGATTTTTCATCTTTCTCTAGATATTGTGATATCACAAGAGACGCAATTAAAAAGCTTCTAATTCAATTTACTATTATTAGATTTTTGGGGGTATGCGGAACAGAGAGTAAAGTCCCGCAAACCTCCGTTGAAAAGGGAGGATCCTCCGACCAGATGGATGGAATGTCTGGTGCGCAACTGGCTGATAGATGATTTTGGGCTGTTCCATATGTTCTAATCGCAGGATTAATTCTTACGTGACGATCTATGGCGTCGCTACAGATTTATATATTGTTAGAAGCACTCCTTGTTATATTATTTATAAAAAAAACTGGGCAAGTGCGAGTCGGACTCGCACCCTGAGGGTTCCGTACAAACTTACACATGTAAATAGTTCAATTCCGGAATGGAATCTCGGAAGATATTTCAGAATGGCCAAAAAAAAATATTGTGACGTAACAACAAATTTACAATTTTTAGATTTATTCCTATACTTGTGCTATAAGACCTTGTTTTATGCCAAATTTCAGGATTCTGGGTCAACGGTATGTACCGTATGAATTTTGATTTCCTCGAGAGTGTCGAAATGTACGTTTTTTAACACATAAACCAAAGGATTCTTTTTTTCTCGTTAATTTACAAGTTTGATTTTTTTACAGCTTCAAGAGTCCGCAGACTTGAGTATATGGTTTTAATTTTAACTCGATACCTCCACGTGTTCCCAAGATAAAGGGTCTTAACAGACAGACAGACAGACGGACGGACAACAAAGTGATCCAATAAGGAATTCGTCTTTTTCCTTTTAAGGAACCCTATAAATATATCATTTTCTTAGTTGTAGTATATAGTCAACCCGCACTGGGCCCGCGTGGTGGATTACGACCCATTCCCTCTCCTAGAGAGGAGGCCTGAGTCCCAACAGCGGGAACATTAAAAGGCTGATTATGATATGATTATATTGACTAAAGCTAACAGTGATCTATAGAACTTCTGTCAGTTCTTAGATTGTCGTATAATATACTATAATTATTCTTTAAAACATTATGTCTGAAATCTTAAGGATAATTTTGTTCACGAAGCTCGTTTCCCCGTAATGGGTACTTCCCTGTGTGCTTAGGTGTATGAGTGTCGTTTAGATGTTGACCTTGTCTCCTTAAAGTGAAGGTAAGCTATTTTTTAGGGTTCCGTACCTCAAAAGGAAAAAACGGAACCCTTATAGGATCACTTTATTTTCCGTCTGTCTGTCTATCTGTTTATTTATTATTTATATATTAAAACTTCATGCAACACAAAGGTATAAAGGCGGACTTAATGCCTTAGGCATTCTCTACCAATCAACCTAGGATACAGGAACCTATAGGTACATAAAAAATAAATACATATATATTTAATATAATATGAACCTTCATATATATAAATATATATTATTTTTTATTTGTCTGTCAAATCCTTTTATCTCAGGAACGCGTGTAGGTATCGTGTTGAAGCTGTGAAAAAATCAATTTTGTAAGTTAACGAAATAAAAAGATACGGCCGTTTATGTTGCAAAAAACGTATAATATATCGACATTCTCAAGAGAATCAAAATTCATAGGGTACTTTCCGTTGACCTAGTATTCTGAAATTTGGTATGAAGCAAGGTCTCATAGCACGAGAATGGGAAAAAGTCTGAAAATTGTAAATCTGTAGTTACATCACAAAAAAAACTTTTTTTGTGATTAAGAAAAATGTTCGTAACTCAATTTGGGTATCAAACTGTTTTCATAGGTATGTTTGTACGGAACCCTGAGTGCTTGAGTCCGACTCGCACTTGCCCAGTTTCTATGTATCGTAAGACGCAGCGTTGATAGGCCTCCAACAAGGCCTCATCAGAAGGCTTAAAGTCACCCAGAGGACAATGGAAAGGGTATACGATTTATGACGAATTAAAAAAAACTACTTACTAGATCTCGTTCAAACCAATTTTCGGTGGAAGTTTGCATGGTAATGTACATCATATATTTTTTTTAGTTTTATCATTCTCTTATTTTAGAAGTTACAGGAGGGGGGACAGTTTATAACTTTGGAAGTGTCTCTCGTGCAAAATATTCTTTTTAGAAAAAAATGATATTAGAAACCTCAATACCAATATAATATATTTGAAAACCTATCCATAGACACCCTACACGTATAAGACTAACGAAAAAAAAATTTTTGAGTTTCAGTTCTAAGTATGGGGAACCCCCGAAATTTATTGTTTCTTTTTCTATTTTTGTGTGAAAATCTTAATACAGTTCACAGAATACATCTACTTACCAAGTTTCAAAAGTATAGTTCTTATAGTTTCAGAAAAAAGTGGCTGTAACATACGGACGGACAGACAGACAGACATGACGAATCCATTTTTTGCCATTTGGCTACGGAACCCTAAAAAGAAATGTGGACATCTTGTTGCGTTTGATGAGACGAGAAAAAACCCTTGGCGCGCTCCAAAATGATGTCAAAATACGAAGCTCGTGCCTCAGGCTTCTGTTAGATACAGAACCTAAGAAAATAAGATGATAGAGAGGTCATATAGTAATAGGTTTATTTTTGTTTTCATACAGCTTTTTTTAATGTTGGGCTGTGAAAAAGACGGATGAAAAAAGATTGCATGTAGCAGAGATGAGAATGTTGAGATGGATGTGTAGTGTGACGAGAATGGATAAAGTGAGAAATGAATATATTAGAGGAAGTTTGAAAGTGGCGCCAGTGACTGAAAAGTTGAAGGGGAATCGTTTGTCTTGGTATGGTCATGTAAAGAGGAGAGATGAAACACATGTTACTAAAAGAGTTATGAGTATACATGTGGATGGGTGGAGAGGGAGAGGGAGGCCAAAGAAAAGATGGATGGATTGTGTGAACAGTGATATGAAAGAAAAGGAAGTTAGTGATAGTATGACGGTTGACAGGATAGAATGGAAGAAAAAAACGTATTGCGCCGACCCCAAATAAGATGGGACAAGGGCAGGAAGATGATGATGATACAGCTTTTTTTATTTTTATTGTGTGGGAAAATCATCTTATGACAAATCCCGCTCTTGGGCGGAACGGGAAATAGTGTCAGACTTTTACTGACTAAAAACCCACTCCTGTTCCTTCGTTGCCTTCGTCCCAGGGCCCCGGGTTTCGCTTTCACACTACCCGTGGCCCCAGTAGGCTTCGATCCTGCTGGGCCCCTACGATTTGCTGACATCTCCTTGATGCGCGCATGGAACAGTACACAACGACTTGGGCTCGGTCCGGACGGTTACCGGTCGGTTGGACGGCGAGCCACCCATTGCTCGCCGTCTGCAAGCCCGTGCCTACGTTGGCCGGAACTCGGGATCTGAATCCCGGCGGCGGTTGGAGCGTAAGGACCGTTGCCTCACGCGATCGGCCGCCTCCTTAGCTAGCATTACTGCTTCGCAGAAGGAGGCGACCGCCTGCCACTCCTCCTCGCTCCGGACTATGGCCTGTACCAAGGTCCGGCGCGAGAGATCGCCGCCGTTTTTATACAGTTTCTTTTTACTCGACTGCACCATGAAAAGTGTTAGTGTTCCTTGCCGAAGTCTGTATTTCCTGATTGATAGCTACAACCCGGAAGTCTTTAAGTCAAGAGTGAATAGGTTACTTCTAGGTAAGCGTGCTCTATCGTCGACCGCGACGTCGCTTTACATCAGCCCCTCTAGCCAAGTTACAATCGTATCGTTCGCGTCGAACGCTTCGAATAGGCCACGCCTCCGATTCCTTTGTTCTGACCACGTGAGCGTTGAGATGACGTCAGAACAAAGGAATGGGAGGCGTGGCTTACTCGAGGCGTTCGGCGTGAACGAAACGATTGTAACTTGGCTAGGGGGGATAGCGGTCAAGCGTGAACTTACCAACAATAAAAAAAAATGTTTTTAATTTTTCGTACCTCAAATGGAAAAAACGGAACCTTTATAGGATCACTTTGTTGTCCGTCTGTCTACCTGTCTGTCAAGAACCTTGATCTCGGGAACGCGTGGAGGTATTGAATTGAAATTAATAATTATAACTAAAATATACTAAGGTCTGCGGACCCTTGAAGCTGTGAAAAAATCAAACTTCTAAGTTAACGTAAATTAGGTTTTTCCATTCAAACTTTGGACCCCCATTTCAAAACCTTAGGGAGTGAATTTAGAAAATCCTCTCTTAGTGCTCACCTACGTCATAAAAGGAAACCTTGTGCAAAATGTACGCTCCTAGTCGCAGTAGTTTCGGCTGTGTGTTGATATGTCCTGTACTTTTCTACCGTATACTCTCAATAAGGTTCAGTTGAAAACCAGCGTCAGGCAACTACCACGAAGTTGTCTGGCATTTTTTGCTGAACTGGACCTATTTGGTGCAGGCGCGAGACACACAATGTTAGTTATTTTTTTCTTTTCTTTTTTTTATCTTAAGTGTTTACATGTTGTTTCTACATTGTGTGTATATGTGTACATGTGCCAAAAATTTTTTTTTCTTTATGTCAGTCAGTTTCTCCTTTTATATATATAGATGAGACACTGTATAAAGGCTGACTTAATGCCAAAGGCAACTTATGACAGTCCTCGATTCATACATTTTAATTTGCATTTCGCGAATCGAGAATTCCACCCAAAAGCTTGCGACCGCAGTTTCTCTACAAAAGCAGTAGATTTTAATATAATTCTTTGGTTACAAGCAATCCGCGTGAACGCTGCAGCGCTGAGTTACATCCAGCGCTGTATGTGCAGCGATCCAGCCGCTGTGAGGTGACGCGCAAGTATAAGGAGGTAGCGGGAAGATGATTCTGAAAGAAAACGAATGAATCACCATCTTTCTTTCTTTCTTTTTAGGGTTCCGAACCTCAAAAGGAAAAAAACGGTACCCTTATAGGATCACTTGGTTGTCTGTCTGTCTGTCAAGACCCTTTATCTTGGGAGCGCGTGGAGGTCATCATCATCATCATCATCATTTCAGCCGAAAGACGTCCACTGCTGGACATAGGCCTCCCCCAAGTGTCGCCACAATGAACGGTCCTGTGCGTCTCGCATCCATCGTACTCCCGCAACCGTTACCAGGTCATCGGTCCACCTTGCAGGAGGCCTTCCAACGCTACGTCTTCCGGTACGTGGTCGCCATTCCAGAACCTTTCGGCCCCAACGGCCATCCGTTCTGCGAGCAATGTGCCCTGCCCATTGCCACTTAAGTTTGGCGATTCTTCGTGCTATGTCGGTGACCTTGGTTCTCCTGCGGATATCCTCATTCCTGATTCGATCACGCAAGGAAACTCCGAGCATAGCCCTTTCCATTGCCCTTTGGGTGACTTTGAGTTTTCTGATGAGGCCCATTGTAAGCGACCACGTTTCAGAGCCATATGTCGCTCGCATATGTTGCCACGTTTCTCGCGTGGAGGTATTGAGTTGAAATTAATACTATATACTAAGGTTTGCAATCCTTTGAAGCTGTGAAAAAAAACAAACTTCTGAGTTAACGAAAAAAGAGATACGGCCAACTATGCCACAAAAAACGTGTATTTCGACACTGTCAAGGGAATCAAAATTCATAGGGTACTTTCCATTGACCTAGAATCCTGAAATTTGGCATGAAGCAAGGTCTCATAGGACATGTATAGAAAAAATCTGAAACCTGTAAATTTGTAATTACTCGATTTGGGAATTGAACTGTTTTCAAAGGTAAGTTTGTACGGAACCCTCAGTGCGCGAGTCCGACTCGCACTTGCCCAGTTTTTTTGTTTCTTTTTCACCGTACGTTGAATTATCCACTGGTAGAAAGGCAATGGTGGAATCAAGTTATGCAATTCCCGCGCTTACTCTCCAAAATGCATCCTTTTAAATATCGAAAGGGCTATGTTATAGTAAGTAGTCTAAAAATCAAATCTGGATCACCAATTAGCCTCTTCGCACGCTTTCTCCGCCTCCACTAAAGTCACACCCGCTAGATGGTATTTTGCAGCACCAGCCCATAAGTGGCTGCAGTACTCCAGACACGGTCGAAACTATGCTTTGTAAAACATTAGAAGCTGTCCCAATGTGAAGTACAACCGGACCTTTGCAAGAATGCCGAGTTTTCTGGTAGCTACCTTAGTTTTGAACTCAATGAACCGCCCAAAGTTTAAGTTTGAATAGATTTAAACTCTCAAGAGCTGAAGACGGTCGGTGCACTCCAAGAACACATTCTGAAAAGCGGGATCCAAGGTCAACGGGCGACCGCCCGGAAGACACGGTAGAGCATACGGTATAGGTATGCCCTGCCTGGGCAGAGCACTGCCGTGTCCTCGTGGGGGTGATCGGCGGCAGTGATCTCTCGCACTGGGCCTTGGTACAGGCCATGGCCTGGAGCGAGCAGGAGTGGCAGGCGGTCGCCTCCTTTTGCGAAGCAGTAATGCTAGCAAAAGAGGCAGCCGCACGCGCAAGTGAACGACCCTCATGCCCCAGCGCCGGGATCCCGATCCCGATTTCCAGCCACCGTAGGCGCTGGCTTGTGGACGGCGAGCAATGGGTAGCTCGCCGTCTAACCATCCGGTAACCGTTCGGACTTAGCCCAAGTTATCGGTGGCGCGTAGTGTTCCACGCACGCCTCAAGGAGACGTCAGCAAAACCGTAGGGCCTCAGCAGGGTCAAATTCTACTGGGGCCATAGGTGATGTGAAAAAGAACTCCTGGGCCCTGGAACGAAGGCAAAGAAGGTACAGGAGTGAGTTTTTAGTCAGTAAAAGTCTAACACTATCTCACGCTCCGCCCAAGAGCAGGGGATGTCATTGGGTGGTATCCTCAACGAACAAATAAAAAAGATCAACGGGCTCCTTTTCGCGTTGAACAGACATACTGGTGTTTTGGCGGCGTTGAATCCCACCAGATAGGTTTCACCTCAATAGGGATTGCCTGAAGAGAGACATTCGTACGCTCTGCCATAGCGTCTCTTTTGGACTGGATTAGCGCTCAAACACTCGGCAGAAATCTCTCTACAAGTGTGATGTTATCTGTATTCCCATAGATAGGGCATCAACAGAAGAAGACAGACAACAGACAACACACCACACCAGACACAACAGACACCTGCCTGACACCTGCCTGGCTGCTGCCTGCTGTCTGCTGAGAGAGAGAACAGGCTCCTGCCTCAGGAGTCTGTTCTCTCTGCAACTCTCATCTTGCTGCATATCAACGATCTGTTGATGCCCTGGCATAATGAGTATCCGACAAATGAATTCCCGCTTCCGTTGCCGCTCCCTCTTATAACTCACACCACCGCCACAATATCTCAGCACAGTTTAGTGTCGATATTGCCGTGAACGCAACTGCCATCGTGTTTTAATAGTCTCATCTATTCTATCTGGTTTGCTGACTGAGCGGGAAGGATCTAGTATTGGATTTTGACTTTTGAGTGGTTTTGTACCTACTATTATATTATAGATACTTCACTACATAGTATAAAACAAAGTCGCTTCCCGCTGGCTGTGCTTAGATCTTTGAAAATACGCAACGGATTTTGATGTGGTTTTCTTTAATAGACAGATTGATTCAAGAGGAAGGTTTATGTGAATGATACATGCATAATATAGTAAAGATACACTGGTAATTTTAAAGGTTTCTAATGTGATGTCATAAATAAACACATTTTTTTTGCGCTTACCTTGCAAATGCTGGCTGAACCCTACGAGATAGATCAAAATAATGTACTACAGTATTGTATACTTTAAAAAGTTCTACAAAAAATTTGTGATGGTATATGTCTATCTCTTAGGAATAACCCACAATAACCTTGTTTTATCCTTTACTTTTAACGAGAATTAATGGCTTATTTACGAAGCGATTTTAAGCAATACAGCATTAATCTTTATCCAATTAAGTACCTTAAATACATTGTGCATTTAATATAGATCAATATGGCCCTTTACAGCATGTAATTTAAATGAATGTTTTCGAAGATATTACAGATTTAAAATGCAGGGACATAGCGGTTGCGGTGGTATCAGCATTGCACCCGTGCGAAGCTGGGGCGGGTCGCTAGTATGTTATAAATGTCAAAATAATTCTGTCCATCTATTTAGAGTGTCAACTTGGGTGGAGCACCGTGACGCTGGGCCCTGGTTCAGGCCACGGTTCGGAGCAAGAGGGAATGGGCGGCGGCCGCCTCCTTCTGCGAAATAGTAATGCTGACAAAAAAGTTGGCCGTACGAACGTCCTCACACCCCAGCCGTTGAAACCCCGACCCTGACTACCATCCGCGGACAAAGAGCAATGGGTAGCTCGGCCGGACCGAGCCCAAGACGTCGACGGCGCGTAGTGTTCCACGCGCGCCTCAAAGAGATTTCAGGCAAAACCTAAAAACCGGCCAAGAGCGTGTCGGGCCACGCTCAGTGTAGGGTTCCGTAGTTTCCCGTCCGTCACCGTCGTCAATAAGTGTCCCCACTAAAGAGTTAAAAAAAAAAAAAACCTACCATATAATTTACTTAAACACAATCACTATTTTCCACTATACCAAATATTCTTATTGATAACAATGAACGACAGACAACGAGCAAGAACAAATACTACCAATGCCAACGAGACACCAACCGAACAATACGACAATATAATAGCTTATACCCGTCCCGACCTCATCAACTCAGGAAAAATCTTAACAGCGCGAAGTAGCCCAAAGTACAACGCCATCTCTCGGGTAATTGGGTTACTAATTTACACAAACTAGACGGGTTATACATGTACTAAAGTACATCTAAAGTAAAGTAATAGTAGTAAAGTAATCGTTCATTCAAATAAAATTTGTTTTTAGGGTTAGTAGTCAACTCAGGGAGGAAGGGTACCTCCCTTATAGTTTCGCCAAGTCTGTCTGTCTGTCCGTCCGTCCGCGGATAATCTCAGTGACCGTTAGTACTAGAAAGCTAAAATTTGGTACCAATATGTATATCAATCACGCCGACAAAGTGCTAAAAAAAAAAAACGGAAAAAAAATGTTTTATTCGGGTACCCACCTACACGTAAAGTGGGGAGTGATTTTTGTTTTCATTTCAACCCTAACGTGTGATATATTGTTAGACAGGTATTTAAAAAATGAATAGGGCTTTAATGAAATCATTTTTTGATAATGTTAATATTTTCGGAAATAATCGCTTCAAAAGTAAAAAAAAAGTCCTCTAACTTTTGAACCATAAGTTTAGAAAATATGAAAAAAATCTCAAAAGTAGAACATTATAAAGACTTTCTAGCCTTTTGAGTAGCGTAATTAGAGACACAATAGAAAGACAATGACGGGGTTTAATGAATTAATAAATGAATCGTTCATTCATGCGATTAGTCTCGTTCTGAGCAAGTGTGTTGAAAATATATTTAGTAAGATTTTATGTAAGTATCTACAAAGTAAATTATTCCTGAAACACTCGGTTTCAAACCCAATTTCAATACTCTCTGTAAATCCAATAATTCTAGAAAGTATTAAATAGATTTATGTTCAACATTATTCACACGAACTTCTTACCCGACTTGTCATCGTAAAAGAGAGTTATGTACGAGTGTGTGCGAGATATTCAGTATATGTACCTACAGTACGGAAACTAAGGCTTTTTTTTCTGAGGTGGGAAATCATACAATGTCTTCTCCTGCTCTAGGGTGAGGCCAGGTGACGTGTCAGACAGTTACTGACTCGCATTCCACGACCACTTTTTTTTTCGGTTGTGAAAATCATCTAATGACATCCCTCGCTCTTGGGCGGAGCGAGAGTGACCTACTCCTGTTCCTTCTTTGCCATTTTTCCAGGGCTCTGGGGATCTCTTTCGCATCACCCATGGCCCCAGTAGGCTTCGACTCAGCTACGGCCCTACGGTTGCTGACATCTCCTTGAGGCGCGCGTGGAACACTATGCGCCGTCGACAATTTGGGCTCGATCCGGACGGTTATCGGACCATTGTTCACCGTCCGCAAGCCCGTGCCTAGGGTGGCCGGAAATCGGGATCGGAATCCCGGCGTCTGGGGCGCGAGGGCCGTTGCCACGCGCGTGCACGTGCGGCCTCCTCGTTTGTTAGCATTACTGCTTCGCAGAAGGAGGCGACCGCCTGCCACTCATGCCACGACCACTGGATTCCTTTCAGAAATTACCGTTGCCCTAGAGGGCGTCAGCCCTGCTGGGGACCCTTTATCTCGGAAGGTCGTGAAGGTATCGAGTTGAAATTAAAACCATATAATCAGGTCTGCGGTCCCTTGAAGCTATTAAAAAATCAAACTTCTCAGTTAAAGGAAAAAAAGATACGGCCGTTTATGTCGCAAAAAACATATATTTCGACACTCTCAAGGGAATCAAAATTCATAGGGTACTTCCCGTTGACCTAGAATCCTGAAATTTGGCATGAAGCAAGATTTTATTGCAGAAGTATATGGGAAAACCTGAAAACTGTAAATTTATTGTTTTTTTAAATTGATATAAACCAGTGCTTGACTGCGATTTCACCTGATGATAAGCAGAGATGCAATCATTGATGGTGAGGCGCACTAGTTTATTAAGAACCTATTCACTCTAGCCTTGAAGACACCTAAATTATCGTTGGACGGGAAGACCGCAGCAGGCAAATTGTTCCAGTCCTTCGATGTACGCGGTATAAAGGACGAAGCGAAACGCTTAGTCTGAACCGTTGAAGTTTCAACAACGTAAGGGTGGATACTCGCCGTACGTCGGGTTGTTAGGTCACAACGAAAAAAAAACTAATTTGCGATTCGGAAAAATCTTCGTAACTTAATTCAGAAATTTAACTGTTTTCTTAGGGTATGCTAGTACGGAACCCTCAGTGCGCGAGTCCGACTCGCACTTGCCCAGTTTTTTTTAAGACTTAAACTAGTGCTTGACTGCGATCCCACCTGATGGTAAGCAGTGATGTAATCACTGATGGTGAGGCGCACTCATAAGCGAGTTCCATTATTCATGCCCGCTCTCTCGCCTCGGTTTATGCCTTGCACCACTTAGTGTCTTCGGAGCATTCAAGTGGAATGTCAAAAGATAGTGACCGGTCGAATCTTTGTGTGAAAGAATAAGAATTATGGTCTTTGGGATTGGTGGCTATTGAGATTAGATAAGTGTAGACAGGGGCGCCGACTTCGTGGATGCTCGGGGGCTCGAGCACCCATGAGAAATAAACAGTGGGTGCCGAGCACTCCTGAAAATAGACATCAAAAAACAGATCAGTAATAGCGTTCTCTTAATAATTTGTTATTTTTCATAGTATTTATTAGTTTATAATTTTAGCATATGCGTATATGTATTTTATTGGGTCCGAGTGCTCATAAGCTGTTCAAAGAACTATCCAAACGCTTAGTAGACACTTCGCGTGACCCAAGGGCTGGCTTTTACCTCGGTCAGAGATTAAGCATTGCCATACAACGTGGCAATGCCGCCAGCCTTTTGGGCACACTTCCAGTCGACAGCGATGCGGAGGAGTTTTTTGACGCCATAATTTAGCTTTTAGATTTTTTATTTAAGTGTATATATGAGTTTTTTTTTTTATCTACATTTTTAGTTGGAGTTTTTATCCCTATGGATACGTCAACTCCATCATGCCTTATACAAACTACTTGACACCCAACATTGCTTTTAATTAGACTTAACTAGGTGGAGGATCTTAATCGATGTGGTACACCAACTCGCAAAACTTTTTTGCTACGTCTGACTTTGGTTGCGCTAAAATGGATTGAATCAGACCAACCTGTGATATATTTAAATTAAATTCATCGATTAAAATTCTCCTTTCCACTTGGTTCTTGACACAATCCATCAGCAAATGATGAACATCTTCAACTACATTGCATGTGTTGCAGTTGGGGGAACTTACTTTCTTCATGAGGAATGCGAACTTTGCTGATGGATAGTGTCCAGACCGTAATCTTACAGCTAACTTAACATAACATCTACTTAACCCGCTACTGTCAAACCAGGGCACTTGAGGAAGCTGATGTTGCACTGTTTTATACCATATTCCTTTGTCTACTGACTTAATGTTAAAATGTTGTTTCCAGTTGTTGAAACTTTTAATTTTAAATTTTGGTACATATTCTACATAATCTGGTATGAAATTCAGCTTAACTCCTTCCGTCGCCGCTAATTTAGATGAACAATCAGCTTCTTCATTCTCCCGTAGACCGACATGCGCTGGAACCCATTGCAACTTCAACGTATATATAAGTTAGTGTATATATGTTAAGTGTTTTATGTATTGATAGGTTCCCGAAATGAATAATAAATAAAAACTTATTTTACTAACTTTTATCATTATAAATAACTTATTTTTTATTTTATTTTTTTCTGTTTGAATAGTATCTGTTATTTGTTTATTGTGCAAACCTACCACAGTGTAGTCTCTTTTAACCCAAAGGTTGACTGGTAGAGAATGCCTTGTTGCATTAAGTCCGCCTATGTACCACTACTGTACATGAAGTTTAAATAAATAAATCAGTAATCGCCTTTTAGGTTACGTATAAATTATAATATTTCTTGATACTAAAAACTAGTGTCATTTTTGTATAATGGTTTCATTTTATATTTTTATCAAACATAATTAGTAATTAAGTACGCAGTATGTAAGTAGGACATTTATTTATTTGTCGGCATTTCTCTTCTCACACTTCGCCACTTTTTCGAGTCCATCAAATGAGCATGAGCACCCATGAGGTTTTCTAAAAGCCGGCGCTCCTGAGTGTAGAGGCTGGATAGCGCTAGGCTCAACTCACACTGGGGCAGATGCCGGATACCGGGATTCCGATCCCGATTTCCGGGACCACGCCCAGGTCGTCGACGGCGCGTAGTGTTCCACGCGCGCTTTAAGATGTTAGCAATCGTAGGAGCCCTGCAAGGTCGAAGCCTACTGGGGTCATGGGTGATGTGAAAGAGATCCCCGGAACAATGGAAAAGAAGGCACAGGAGTGGGTTTTTATTAATTTATTTAATCATAGGAGAACCTACAGCTATAACAAAAGAATAACAATAGTATAAGAGACATTGAGCCAATTACAGGTTCTCACGGTTAGAAACAGGTAAAGTAATAGAAAACTTACGATCACTAATAAGCACGATAAAAAAGAACATAATTAAACATCCCTTAATTAAAATTAGCACTATGCACTTTTGAAAAAGTCTGCATTCTGCTGAGTGCGTGCCGAATAGGTTTTAATAGTAAACGGGTCAAAAGAGAACTCTTTACAAAGAACATTAAAGTCCTTACACGCTCGCACCATGCAGGAGTTTCGCCTGTAATTAGAAGAGGAAGAAGGAATAGATACAGGCGGATTAAATCTGACCGATCTCTGGGGGACATTAAAGCATAATTTATGTAAGAGATCAGGACAGTCAATCTCATTAATTAATTTTAGTCAGTGAAAGTCTGACACACCCTCGCGCCCCGCCCAAGAGCAAGAGATATCATTAGATGATTTTCCCACCCAAAAAAAAAAAACTTAAGCTTGTGTGACTTGAGGTTTAGGGTTTACTATCTTTCGGCTATACAGTTTCACTTGTTTACACCCCATTGCCTCAGAAGAAACGACTTTTAAACTCTTTGATTTTTCAAACAACCGCTATTTCAGTACAAAAAACGCTAAAAAGTGCTGAACAACTTTCTAAATGATAAATAGGTTTTTAAAAAACACTTTTATACATCAATGTTTTCGTCAGTTTAAACTAGATGAGGCCGGTGTTTCCTAGGTGACTACCCTCGCGGGCTTGCGGACGGTCTGGTAACCGTCCGGACCAAGCCCAAGTCGTCGACAGCGCGTACTGTTTCACGCGTGCCTCTAGGAGATGTCAGCAAACCGTAGGGGCCCAGCAGGGTCGAAGCCTACTGGGGCCAAGGGTCTGCTTCTGAAAGGAAGACTCGGCCCTGGTATGAAAGGCAACGAAGGACTGGAACAATTTGCCTGCTAGAGTGAATAGGGTCTTAATAAACTAGTGAGCCTCACCATCAATGATTGCATCTCTGCTTACCATCAGGTGGGATCGCCGTCAAGCACTGGTTTATATCAATTTAAAAAAAAAACGAAGGAACAGGAGTGGGTTTTTAGTCAGTAAAAGTCGGACACAACCTCTCCAAGAGCGGGGGATGTCATTGGAAGATTTTCTAAAAAAAAAACTGACTACCTGAGAAGAAACACCGAAACAAACTCAGGGGTCAAAGTTTTTCTTAAACTCCATACAACTTTTCAAGTCTATAGCATAGTATAGCATAAAGACCTCAGCCTTCGTCAACCTTTTAATGTTCCCACTGCTGGGACTCAGGCCTCGTCTCTAGGAGAGGGAATGGGCCGTAATCCACCACGGGGGCCCAGTGCGGGTTGGTAAATGTCACATGTCTTAGAATTTTTGGTTCGAGGACATGCCGGTTTCCTCACGATGTTTTCCTTCACCGTTTTGAGAGCAGTGGTTAAAGTCTATACAAAATTTAATTACAGAACTCAGTAATTCTGATTTATTTTGTTAACGTATCATTTATTAATTATTGTAATTATTTATTTTACTTGCTTTTATTTATATAGCCTCTTTTTTATAATGTGAATGTGAGAACACTGTAGACTCCGCGAATTCTTAGGTTACTTTTTATTATGATTATTTTTATTGTACTTTATAGTACAATATTGACCAGTCTACACTGTCCTTACATAATATCTACATAAGCTGTAATATGGAAATATTGTAACAAGAAATTCTTTTTTAAAACAGTAACCATGGAGTTTCTTGCCGGTTCTTCTCCATAGGAAACGACCAATTTGGAACCGTGCACTAGCTTCTGACGTTTTATAAGTGCCCATGTAGGCCTATGTGAAATAATAAACTTTGACTTTGACTTTGAATGACTTCTCCCTCCAGAGCGAAGCAAGGACGTGTCAGACTTTTACTGACGACTGACTGACTTTTTGTACCCTCGCGCGTACACCCCAACAATTCAACCTACCCCTTGAGGCGTTAATATAGCTCAGATAATAACCACTTTTCCTGCGGTTTCAGCTGTAATATAGCAAGAAGAGCCATCGAGTCGCTGAGTGGCGGGAAGTCAAACACTTGAGATGAAATTGCGGAAACAGGGGTCGCGCCATCATTTCATATTGCATACACTAGATGTTACCCGCGACTTCTTTCGTAGACCTTAAGAACATTTCTCTCTTTCTTGGGGCAGTCGTGTAAAAACTGTTTTCCATTTTAGGTGCTGAAACTGGCTGGACTGGCCTGTTGGTCTAGTGGTTAGTGGTCGAAGCCTACTGGGATCATGGGTGATGTGAAAGAGATCCCCGGAACAATGGAAAAGAAGGCACAGGAGTGGGTTTTTATTAATTTATTTAATCATAGGAGAACCTACAGCTATAACAAAAGAATAACAATAGTATATGAGACATTGAAGAGACCAAAGAAAAGATGGATGGATTGTGTGAAGAGTGATATGAAAGAAAAGGAAGTTAGTGATAGCATGACGAGTAACAGGGCAGAGTGGAAGAAAAAAACGTGTTGCGCCGACCCCAAATAACACGGGATAAGGGCAGGAAGATGATGATGATGATGATGATGAGACATTGAGCCAATTACAGGTTCTCACGGTTAGAAACTTGGAAAGTAATAGAAAACTTACGATCACTATTAAGCACGATAAAAAAGAACATAATTAAACATCCTTTAATTAAAATTAGCACTATGCACTTTTGAAAAAGTCTTCTTTCGTAGACCTTAAGAAAATTGCTCTTTTTTTGGGGCAGTCGTGTAAAAACTGGCCTGGTGTAAAAGCTGGTTAGTGGCCCTGACTGCTGTACTGGAAATATTTATAGATTTATTAAAACTTTATGCACAAGTAGTAAACACTGTACAAAGGCGGACTTAATGCCTTATGCATTTTCTACCAGTCGACCTTAGGGTGGTGCAGAAACAAAACATGGTAGGTGCAGCTTAATGGTAAAGAAATAGAAAAGAAATACAATAATAAATATATACTTAGATACATACATACAAATTAACAATCTATTTATGAAAAACGTATCCAACAAATCAACGCTGTGATGATTACACCAACTTCTTGCGAATGTGCTCACGTGCCATCACCTTAAAAGTGAACCGACTGGACGCCGTCCTGATGTTCGGCGGGAGCGCATTCCAAAGAGAAATCGCCTGGACAAAGAAGGAGGACTTGATAAACCCAGAGCGGTGTGTGGGACATCGTAGAAGACGATTATTGGTAGATCGGTCGGATCGGATTGGAAATAGTGGGCGATCTCACCCCCCCCCCCCCCCCACGAGGACACGGCGGTCTTCTTCTTCTTTTCGATTCGATGGTAAACTCGTCACTGTTGGGGCCCAATAGGTGGCTACATTAATAGCAGCATCGGTAGCACTCATCAAATCCTCCAAAGTGCAGGTGTATGGACACTTAGGGCATTCCAACATGTGGCTCATATTTTGAACAGGAGCACCGCACTCACATTGAGTATTCGACGGGTCTATAAAACCCCATTTTGCTAAGTTGTGTTTGCAGCGGCCTACCTGGGTTCGCAACCGATTTAGTGCCTTCCATACAGGCAAATCGCGTCCAGGCGGGTGATGCTCTTGGGGTTTCAAAAAGTCGGATGGTGGTAGTTGATGCTCTTTCTAAAGCTTTATTCTTTCTTTAGGTGGCGGGTCATTAATGGCCTGTGCTCGGCGGTGCTCTGCCCAAGCGGGGCACACCTCTACCGTGTGCTCCACCGTGTCCTCCGGGCGGTTCACACATTGGTGACACCCGGGTGTTACTTCCGCACGAATCCGGTGCAGGAAGTTCCCGAACTGGCAACGTTCAGTGAGAAACTGCGTCATGCGAAAGGTGGGGATGCCGTGAGGTCTTTCTAGCCACTCCTCAAAGAGGGGACTTACCGCCATAATTGTGGCGTGCCCAGTGTCGACTGGTAATACGGACTAGGCCGTTTAGACTGGTCTAGTAGTTAGTGGTCATGACTGCTGTGCTTGAAATAGTGGGTTCGATACCCACCCAAGACTAATGTTTGTGTGATGAGCACGATCATTTGTGTGTATGGGTGTAATTTATACATAACTACCGACCCGCCCCCGGCCTCACACTGGTACAATGCTGATACCACCGCAACCGCTATGTCCCTGAATTTTAAATCTGTAATATCTTCGAAAATATTCATTTAAATAACATGCTTTAAAGGGCCATATTGATCTATATTAAATACACAATGTATTTAAGGTAGTTAAATGGATAAGAATTAATGCTGTATTGCTAAAAATCGCTTCGTAAATAAGCCATTATTTCTCGTAAAAAGTAAAGGATAAAAAATCTTTTTACAAAAACAAACATAACCGACTTCACTAAAAAAAACAGAAAAAAACAAAATAACTTTAATTTCGGATGTCGGTGTTTCTCGGTATTATTTGAATCTTATTTAACACCGACTTCTTCTTATAGGTTACATTGTTTTATTATATAGTTCCTGTGTCTACCTTCACCTTCCGGCTCCAACATCAGATCTGTTCGATAGTACCTTATAGCCAAAGTGCATCTCACAACAATTCTAATAAGCCCAAACACGGCTAGGTTACATCGATTAATGACGGAGTTCCAGTGCCCACCTTCTGACTCCATCATCATCATCAGATCAATTTGATGATACCATTTTCAACGGAACTATTCAGAACCATTAATTTATTTGTATTATCATAGTCGCTTAACTATCTTCATTTTGATATTTATGCGCATGTGATCATTCATTGTGATTTTAGCATGAAGTTCCGTTGACCATTTCTAGTCTTCTTCATCAGTTCCACTTCATCAAATGTTACTTTTTGACTGTAAATGCTTAAGTTCTCGATGAAAATACCAAAATCAGTATGCAGTTGCCTATAATATTTGAGGAGTTCCCTCGATTTCGCCAAGATTCCATCATCAGATCCTGACTTGATGACTATGGGACCATTTGGAAAGTATACCCTTTCTAACAAAAAAATAATTTTTCAAATCGGTTGGCAAGCGACGAAGTTATGCGCGAACAAACATAAAAAAAAAAAATACACACATTCGAATTGAGAACCTCCTCCTTTTTTAGAAGTCGGTTAAAAAATGGTTATTGTGGGTTATCCCTAAGAGATAGATGTTACCATTACGAACTTTTTTGTAGACGTTTTTAAGGTGTACAATACTGTAGTACATTATTTTGATCTACCTCTAAGGGTTCAGCCAGCGTTTGCAAAGTAAGCGCAAAAAAATGTGTTTAAGTACGACATCACATTAGAAACCTCTAAAATTATCAGTGTTTCTCTACTATATTATGCATAAATCATACATATAAACCTTCCTCTTGAATCACTCTATCTATTTAAAAAAAACCGCATCAACATCCGTTGCGTAGTTTTAAAGATCTAAACAGACATCATTGATTTATACTACGTAGTGATATGAATGTATTTAGAAATATATGTAGCGACATCTATGGCGTCACATAAGAACTAATCCTGCATCGCGCAATCAAAGTTCTCCGCGCGATTAGAACATATAGAACAGCCCGAAATCATCTACCGGGCAGTTGCAGCCCACCAGACATAACACCCGGAGTGGTCGGAGGATCCTCCCATTTCAACAGAGGTTTGCGGGACTTTACTGTCTGTTCCGCTTACCCCCAAATATATAAGTATGTTTATCAGTTGTCTAGTACTCATAACACAAGCTCTGCTTAGTTCGATGATTTTTCATATATTTTTCTTCACAAATGTGTTGACAAACGTCATAATTATGAAACACGTGAGTATTGATGATTACCGTCCTCAGCTCTCTTGAAATAACGCCTCTGCAGTAATCACCAAAATTACAGTTTTATATCATAAAGTCTTAATACAACTCTAGCATCCATTAGTATAAGCATAATCAGTCTTTTAATGTTCCCATTGCTGGGACTCAGGCCTCCTCTCTAGGAGAGGGAACGGGCCGTAATCCACTACGCGGGCCCAGTGCGGGTTGGTGTATGTCACATGTCTTCGAATTTTTGATTCTAGGACATTCCGGTTTCCTCACGATGTTTTCCTTCACCGTTTTGAGAGCAGTGGTGATGAAATAAATTACACAAAGTAATGCGCCTGGCTGTGTTTGAACCCGTGCCCTAAAATTCGTAAGTCGGAGCCGTTACCACTCGGCCACCACTGCTCATCCATCAGTAAAATACATTATTGTCTATCTTCATGCATCATCATCATCATCTTCCTGCCCTTGTCCCATCTTATTTGGGGTCGGCGCAACACGTTTTTTTCTTCCATTCTATCCTGTCAACCGTCATGCTATCACTAACTTCCTTTTCTTTCATAACACTGTTCACACAATCCATCCATCTTTTCTTTGGCCTTCCTCTCCCTCTCCTCCCATGTCTGTTTTCATGCAATAAACATAAATAAAACTATCAAAGCAACCCACCTTAACAGCTTCCCACTACAATTTACTTCCCTATTACAATCATGACACCTCTAAGCACCCCGAGTACTGCAGGACGGCTGCACACGAGATTCTCTCTTATTTCTCTAATATATTTATTACGTAAAGTCAAGCGTCCAGTGCTACTTAAGGTAGCTCCAGGGTAGCACGCCGCCGAGCCTTGGTACAAGCCATGGGCCAGAGCGAGGGAGAATGTGCGGCAACCGGATCCTTCTAGGAAGCAGTAATGCTAGCGAAAGGGGTGGCCACACGCGTGATGGAACGGACATGCTCACGCCTCAGCTGCCGAGACTCCAACCCCGACCACCACCCACCGAAAGCACTGGGTACTCTGCCTATCTGGTAACTGTCCTGATTGAACCCGAATCGTAAACGGCGCGTAGTGTTCCACACGCGCCTCAAAGAGATGTCAGTGAAACCGTAGGGGCCCAGCAGGGTCGAAGTCTACTGTGGCCATGGGTTCACTTCTGAAAGGAAAACCAGTGGTGGCCTGGAATGCGAAAAGGAATATAAGTGTTGTTTTAGTCAGTAAAAGTTTCACACACCCTCCCGCCCTGCCCTAGAGCGAAATAGTAAGTAGATGATTTTCCATTTAAAAAATGGTAACCCATAAAATGGAAACTTGGTGGGAAAATCATCTAATGACAAATCTCGCTCTTGGGCGGAGCGGGAGATAGTGTCAGACTTTTACTGACTAAAAACCCACTCCTGTTCCTTCTTTGCCTTCGTCCTAGGGTTTCACTTTCACACTACCCCAGTAGGCTTCAACCCTGCTGGGCCCCTACGATTTGCTGACATCTCCATGAGGCGCACGTGGAACATTACACGCCGTTGACGACTTGGGCTCGGTCCGGACGGTTACCAGACAGTCGGACGGCGAACCACCCATTGTCGCCGTCCGCAAGACCGCGCCTACGGTGGCCGGAAATCAGGATCGGAATCATGGCGGCGGTCAGGGCGTGGGGACCGCTGCCTCACGCGATTGGCCGCCTCCTTTGCTAGCATTACTACTTCGCAGAAGGAGGCGACCGCCTGCCACTTCTCCTCGCTCCGGACCATGGCCAAGGTCCGGTCACACGGCGTTACTCTGCCCAAGCGGGACACACCTCCACCATATGCTCCACCGTGTCCTCCGGGCGGTCCACACAGTGACGACACCCGGAACTCGCTTCCGCACGAATCCGGTGCAGGAACTTTCCGAACTTACCGTGCAACTTATTTGCAGTTACGCGTGCATGCGTAACTTGGCCGTGATGAGCAGTAGACGATTTTGCTTACATTGCAAACAAATTGAAGCTACACATTAAATGCGTAGCTTAGCGGCCGGCTGTTGTGGAGCAGAACCTTCCAACAAAGTAGGTGCTCACCGACTGTGCCCGTCCTTAGTCATTTGTGCTAAGTGATATACGTTTGTGAAGTACCCGCGCCTCGGTTGTTAGTGATGTTGGTGGAAATCCCGGGGAATTATTTCCTCTTTGAACACTGTTCTTACATAATATCTATTAAATTTATATTCATTGTGATGTAATAATAAAATAATGTGACATACAGTATTAATTTTGTTTGATAAGAAACTGTAAATTTGACTATGTATAATATTTTAATCTATTTAATTTTTTTTATTTTTTTTTATAACTGACATGAATTATAATTCTTCTGACATTTAATATTTAAATCCTTTGACATTTGTAGTAATTATTCTGAATGTTTTATTATTAGCTTTATTCTGGAATATGATAAATTTGTAAGATTATATCAGAACTATGTAATTTGATTTGAAAAACTAAATTCCCGGCTATCGAACATAAATATTTACACACCTAATTAGGTAATGAGACAGTGCACTTTATACCTATTTGCAACATCTTTTTTCTACCTGTATTATGCAAATAAATAATTTGATTTGATTTGATTTGATTTGATTTAAATCAAAAAGATCAAAATGTTTTATTTTACTTTTTCTTAATTTACTACATTCGTTAATTTACTACTACGTTGTTATAATAAATTATGACTAATATGACTTGGAATTGAATTTATATGTATTTATAATTTGGAATATTTTAATAATGTATCGAGACTATATGACTAATTGTGTTTTAACCTCTGATTTGTATTTTATTATTGTATGCCTCAACGGCGGGATATAGCTGAACTTATTTTAATTATTTAAGACCTGTATTTATGATGTATACCTATAGTCCACAATAAAGATGATTTGATTTGATTTGATTTGAAAATGAAAAAACATTTTATTTCAAATAAACCATTTACAGGCACTTTTGAAATGTCAAGAAGTTAGCCAGTCAGAAAAAAAATGATGCTAATTGCACATTCCAAAGCGTAGATCTCTATGGAGAAGAATGTGCAAGAAACTCCATGGACACTCTTTTCAATCATGTTTTATAATTACGATTAATACTGTAATATGAAAATATTGTAACATCAACCACTTTTTTTAAAACAGTAACCATGGAGTTTCTTGCCGGTTCTTCTCCATAGGAAATGACCAATTTGGAACTGAACGAGGGCCTATGTGAAACAAAAATATTTTTGATTGATTTAGATTGATTTGAGTTAGTAAAAGTCTGACACGCTCTCTCGCTCTGCCCAAGAACGGCATAGTACATCAACAACACAAGTCAAATGTTTTTTTTTTTACAACTATCACACAACGCCATCTTGTCCCAAGCTAAGCAGAGCTTGTGTTATGGGTACTAGACAACTGATAAACATACTTATATATTTCTAAATATATACATATATAGATAAATTACACCCAGACACAGAACAAATGATTGTACTCATCACACAAACATTTGTCCTGGGTGGAAATCGAACCCACGACCTCCAGCTTAGCAGTCAGGGCCACTAACCACTAGACCAACAGGCCAGCCAAATTTGAAGATTGTAATGTTCACACCATTAGTATAATAACAGAGTCGAACCAAGGACTATCGATTTGAACTAATTTGTGGAACAATTCGGAGTACACTAGCTTCTGACGTTTTTTTATAAGTACCCATGTACGCATCCCTACAATAGGCTTGGAGGAGTGGCAGGCGGCCGCCTCCTTCTGCGAAGCAGTAATGCTAACAAAGGAGGCGGCCGATCGCGTGAAACAACGGTCCTTACGCTCCAACCGCCGCCGGGATTCCGATCCCGATTTCCGGCCACCGTAGGCGCGGGCTTGCGGACGGCGAGCAATGGGTAGCCCGCAGTCCGACCGTCCGGTAACCGTCCGGACCGAGCCCAAGTCGTCGACGGCGCGTATTGTTCCACGCGCGCCTCAGGGAGATGTCAGCAAATCGTAGGGGTCCAACAGGGTCGAAGTCTACTGGGGCCTGGGATGATGGCAACGAAGGAACAGGAGTGGGTTTTTAGTCAGTAAAAGTCTGACACTATCTCTCGCTCCGCCCAAGAGCGGAATATGTCATAGGATGATTTTCCCACCAAATAAAAAATAAAATAAAAATCCCTACAATAGGCTTACGTGAAATAAAAATATTTTGACTTGATTTTTGATTTCTTTATTTTTCGACAAATAGTCGGCAAAAATGGAACCATTATTGTTTTTTATCGTATAACAATATTATCATATTGTTGTCCATCTGTCAAGACTAGTGTTGCAACAGAACTCTGCTTCCGTTTCCACTTCTGCTTCCGCAAAATTTATAACAGAACTCTAAACGGAAAAATACAGCGAGGAGCGCGTGGGAGGGGCGCGTGGACGACTGGACACATCGGAAGAGGCGCAGGGGGGCGGGGCTACTAAAGAAACTATAGAAGGAACAGGAGTGGGTTTTTAGTCAGTAAAAGTCTGACACTATCGCTGTCTCCGCCCAAGAGCGGGATTTGTCATAAGATGATTTTCCCACCCAATAAAATAAAAACATGAACGTCCCAAAAACTCATTCATAACTAAAATATTCGCAGACAATACAAAAAATACCTTCCTCCTAATCCTTGAGCACATAACGACTATTGTCTGCCGATCTATTACGCGCCATTACATCTGTGTGAACTGAAACAATGGCATTGTCCGTCGCCGGCAAATTGCCTCCTAAAGATCATTAGCCGTCGATGCAATCCCGGGATGGCGTCCCGGGGTGGGAACCCGGGGTGGCTGTGTACGAACGTCACTAGTAGACGTTGTGTTCTATTTTCAAATGTGTTTTCATTTGTTTTAATGTTAATAGAATAAAAGCAGTGCGTGTTGCCAGTTACATAAGGCTACAAAACGTGGTCTCTTATAATGGACCTCAGAAGGCTTGAAATTTCCTAGCGTGATCAAATCAGAAATTAAGATATCCACAGCAAAACCAAGGTTACCAACATAGCTCGAAGAATGGCCAAATTTAAGTGGCAGTGGGCAGGGCACATTGCTAGCAGAACAGATGGTCGATAGGGACGAAAGGTTCTGGAGTGGTGACCACGTACCGGAAGACGCAGCATTGGAAGGCCTCCCACAAGATGGACCGATGACCTGGTGACTGTCGCATGAATCCGGTGGATGCGAGACGCACAGGACCGGTCGTTATGGCGACACTTGGGAGAGTCCTATGTCCAACAAATTATCCATTAAATGACGATGATGACCTATATTTTTTTAAGATGTACTAAAATTTTTATACTTCAGTTCTAAAAATTCAAAATACAAATGTTTTTATTTCACATAGGCCTACATGGGCACTTATAAAACGTCAGAAGCTAGTGCACGGTTCCAAATTGGTCGTTTCCTATGGAGAAGAACCGGCAAGAAACTCCATGGTTACAGTTTTAAAAAAATAGTTGTTCTTACAAAATTTCCATATTACTGTATTAGTTGATGCTATGTATGAACAGTGTAGACCAGTCAATGTTGTACTCAAAAGTACAATAAAAATAATCATAATAAAAAGTGAGTCGTAATAGGAAGTAATCTAAAAATTCACGGGGTCTACAGTGTTCTCACATTAATTTATAAAGGGTATATTAAAAAAAAAAACAAGCAAAATAAATAATTACAACTATCAATAAATGAGAAATTAACAAAATAAATTACTAACGAATTTATGATGGTTAGGATCTAATAATATAAAAAACATTGCAAAAGCAATGTGCTAGAAAATAAAAATATTACAAATACAAATACAAAAATACAAAATACAAAATTGTTAATTTCAACAAATGTGGCGAAAAATACTATATTTCGTCGAAGATATGTTGGCAACCCTAGATCCCGGGGAGGCTGTGTACGAACGTCACTAGTGTACTTTGTGTTCTATTTTCAAATGTGTTTTTATTTGTTTTAACGTTAATAGAATAAATGTTAAACTGGAATGTGTGGACGGGGCAAATAGATTGTAGTTTTAAGTAATATACAAGCGTTGTTTTGCTTGTAAAGCTAGGGGGAAGCAGGCGCTTTACTTTGTGTAATTTATTTCATCACCACTGCTCTCAAAACGGTGAAGGAAAACATCGTGAGGAAACCGGCATGTCCTAGAACCAAAAATTCGAAGACATGTGACATCCACCAATCCGCACTGGGCCCGCGTAGTGGATTACGGCCCGTTCCCTCTCCTAGAGAGGAGGCCTGAGTCCCAGCAGTGGGAACATTATAAGGCCGACTATGCTATGCTAAGCTAGGGGGCTAAGCTTTGCTTACTTTTGCTAACGAAGGGATTAATTTTTGCAAAATGTCTGCTTACGCATAATTTAGTTTTTTTTTTTTAGGTGGGTAAAATATCTAATGACAAATCTCGCTCTTCGGCGGGCGCCAGATAGTGTCAGACTTTTAATGACTATAAAAACAATCTTGTTCCTTCGTTGCCTTCGTCCCAGGGCCCCGGGTTTCGTTTTCACACTACCCGAGGCCTACGGTTTTGCTGACATCTCCTTGAGGCGCGCGTGGAACACTATGCGCCGTCGACAACTTGGGCTCGGTCCGGTGGCTGGAAATCGGGATCGGGATCCCGGCGGCTGGGGCGTGAGGACCGTTCTCTCGCGCGTGATGTGCGTGATGTTTTCTCACCTAAAAAGAAAACAAATATATCATTAGCTTATCAAAAACAAAACTTTACTGTTTTAAGCAGTAAACTGCAGTCAACAAAAATGGTCTCCCGCAATAACATTTTTCACAAAGTCAAAGTCAGAGATTTATTTGCAGATAAATATGGTTATAGAAGTTCTTACAATGGTTATATATATAATAGTAGCTTAACATATTTAATCATAACATAATGACATACAAAATTTTTTACAGGTTAACTAAATATTATTTCAGTTAATCATCTTCCTGCCCTTGTCCCGTGTTATTTGGGGTCAGCGCAACACGTTTTTTCTTCCACTCTGCCCTGTCACCCGTCATGCTATCGCTAACTTCCTTTTCTTTCATATCACTCTTCACACAATTCATCCATCTTTTCTTTGGTCTCCCTCTCCCTCTCCACCCATCCACATGTAAACTCATAACTCTTTTAGTAACATGCGTCTCATCCCTCCAATTATCATCGTCTAAGTTGTAGTACACATAAACAAATTATTATTATTAATTTGAACTGAAGGAATTTTTTTATAGTATAAATGTTTTCCACACAGAAAAACTCATAACAATCCCGGGCAACCCCTTCCCTAATTCACGCATATTACATTCATCTCACGGAAACGAATCTGAGCAAAACATACGTCTTGATTTGCCCCTGTTTGTGAAGGCTATGAAACGTGAGTGAATCCACACTAATATTATAAAGAGGTAAAGTTTGTTTTTTTGTTTGTAGGAGGTAGGTAATCTCTGAAAGTACTGGACCGATTGCTAAAGTTTTTTCACCGATAGAAAGCTGCTTTATTCCTGAGTGACATAGGGTATATTTTATAGTTGAATATATTTTTTCTGAAAAGTTGAAGGGGAATCGTTTGTCTTGGTATGGTCATGTAAAGAGGAGAGATGAAACACATGTTACTAAAAGAGTTATGAGTATACATGTGGATGGATGGAGAGGGAGAGGGAGGCCAAAGAAAAGATGGATGGATTGTGTGAAGAGTGATATAAAAGAAAAGGAAGTTAGTGATAGTATGACGGTTGACAGGATAGAATGGAAGAAAAAAACGTGTTGCGCCGACCCCAAATAAGATGGGACAAGGGCAGGAAGATGATGATGATGATGATAGGCTATATTTTATGCAGGCGGGCGAAGCCGTGGTCAAAAGCTAGTGTATAATGTAAACAACACCACATCGCAACGACAAAAAGTGGTTACGTGTGAATGATGCTGCTGCTTCTTGCAATTAATGATATAAACTAGTGCTTGACAGCGATCCCAGCTGATGGTAAGCAATGATGCAATCGTCGATGGTGAGGCGCACTAGTTTATTAAGAGCCTATTCACTCTAGCCTTGAAGACACACAAATTATTATCGGATCGGAAGACCGCAGAAAATTGTTCCAGTCCTTGTACGTATGTACGCGGTATAAACAACGAGGCGAAACGCTTAGTCTGCTCCGTAGAGGTTTCAACAACGTAATGGTGTTTTTAATATCGTGCGGTTTTGATCACGCATGGATTGCCCCGCACGCGCGCTCTCCGTACGTCGGGTTGTCCATTGGAAAAAAGTTGATGGCGGAATCAAGTTATTATGTCTTATGTGGATTTTTTTATATTCGTCTAATTTTCATTATACAGGGTGTTTGGTGCATCGTATGCCAAATTGATATGGTCGACGGGAAGGGTCGTCTGCTATCCTTTCAGACCCCCAAACACTTCTCATGCCCTGTGGATTTTTTTTCATCGACTTTTTATTGTTTTATGAAAATAAGATGATATGCCACATGCCACAAAAATCTTTTTATAATTTTGTGAATTCGCTAGAATTGTGAATCGTGTCACATATGACTAATATTCAAAATTATGATATAAAAAATATTTTTGCTTAAATGATACCTGAAAAATCTATTAAAAATGTTCTCTCACTCATAAAAGGTAAACTCTGTCTCGTATCATTCTTTCTCTACGAATTATATTATATATTTTTTTAAATTTGCATTTGAATGAAAAACTTGGGTCTTATTTTCATAAAACAAAAAAAAAATCTATGAAAAAAAAACCACAGGGCATGAGAAGTTTTTAGGGGTCTGAAAGGATAGCAGATGACCCCTCCCGTCGACCATTTTAATTTGGCACACGATGCACCAAACACCCTGTATTTCGCTCCATAGCTATAATAATGTTTACTAATAATGCTATTGTAATGTTTTATTGTTTCTTATTACATTGTCATGCAACACAAAAATTGAGCTCTTTCAGTAAGCCATGTATCATATTATAATTATGCTGTAATCTAATAATCACATTACCAAACTCTTTGATTGTCTAACATTCATCAACCTTTACTTAATAAAGCCCGCAGAAATAGAAAGTGTCCCTCACTGGAACACTTGTCAGTTTGTGCTCCGAGTGGAGCACAAAGACTGCGAGACTGAAGAGTCATCAGATGTCACCGGCGGCGGGGCGGAAGTAGTGCCGGGGTCACATGTGCGAACTGGGAACGATTTACTGTACGCTCGTGAAGAATATTTATTTATATGATGGATTGATCGAGTTTTTTAAATATTTTAAGTTTTTTGCTTAGAGCGTGAGAGCGTGTAGTTTTTTTCACAAATTACATATTTTTAAAATGGCTGAAATCAATTCAGTAACCGATTCTGAATATACTGGTTTCAGGAGCAGTGTGGCCGAGTGGTAACGGCTCCGACTTACGAGTTGTAGGTCGCGGATTCAAACCCAGCCACGCGCATTACTTTGTGTTACTTATTTGATCACCACTGCTCTCAAAACGGTGAAGGAAAATATCGTGAGGAAACTGTTATATGTATGTATGCTATAATGTTCTAGAACCAATAATTCGAAGACATGTGACATCCACCAACCCGCACTGGGCCCGCGTGGTGGATTACGGCCCTTTCCCTCTTCTAGAGAGGGGGCCTGAGTCCCAACAGTGGGAACATTATAAGACCGATTATGCTACGCTATGTGTACTAATATTATTAAGAAAAAAATTTTTTTTTTTCTTATACTATCACTTTGTTGTCCGTCTGTCTGTTAAGCCCCTTTATCTCGGGAACTCATGGAGGTATCAAGTTTAAATTATATAAAATATACTCAAGTCTGCGGTCCCTTTAAGCTGTGAAAAAATCAAACTAGTAAGTTAACGAAAATAAAAGGTACGGCCGTTTATGTTGCAAAAACTTATTACGACATTCTCAAGGGAATCAAAATTCATAGGGTACTTCCCGTTGACCTAGAATAGGAAAAAATCTGCACAAGTATAGGAAAAAATATGAAAACTGTAAATTTGTATTTACGTCACAAAAAAGAACTATTTGCTATTCGGAAAAATCTTCGAGATTGCATTTCGGGGATTGAATTTTTTTTTTTGTTTTCAAATACTATAAATATTTTTATTAAAGTTTTCAATATAAATCTATCATAGAACTTAAATATTAACTAAACTATTTATACTAAAACCTAACTATATACATAAAAACTATAAATACTAAACCTATGTACATATGATACAAAAACACCTAATACACTCAGGCGTCGAAGTACTCCTCCACATCGCTGTCATCCGGAAACGTGCCCAGAAGGCTGGCAGCATTGCCACGTTGAATGGCAATGCTAATTCTTTGGGCAAAGAACGAACGGATTGAATTATTTTACATAATATGTAAATTTGTACGGAACCCTCAGTGCGCGAGTCCGACGCGCACTTACCTTTTTTTTATTTTTAATGAATAAACTTAATTTAAAAAAAATATTTCATCAGCTGAATACTACTTTACTACTGAATGAGATATCATATATTTTTACTAATTTATATATGTAGATCTAGCCGCTTTGGCAAAAGCTAGTATGTGAAAACGATGTAGACAGATGTGCAAATTAATAGAGTATTACCTAATGCAAGAAAAAATCTCTTCAAATAAAGAAATTTACAAAGGTCTAAGGTAGAAATGCATTAATGCAGTCAAACATGAATAGGTACTAGTAAACCGACATCTAGATCTTGTATTCAAATATGGCATCATTCACCTTTGACATGCATTCAAAAACATTCACTTTGTCAAATGTACGATGTATGTCTCTTTAAAATGCACATACATTTCCATGTTCAGCTTAAACGGTACTTAGGTACTAGCTGCATCCGGTTAGACTAAAAACTAGACTAAGAAATGGCAGATAATGCCCTTCAAAATGTAACGCATCGATCACTTTAAAAATGGTTACCCATTCGCCAGCGTAGAGCGTTAAGAGCCGTGAAAACCCTGTTTTCTTTTCTAGATAACCCTTCTTCTCCTTCTTATCTGACTTCAGAAATTCAATTTCTTTGCTTTGCGCACAATAAAAATCTTCGATCTACAAATAATCGTCTACTGCGATGTCCGACGCACCGCTCTGGGTTTGTCCATTCCTCTTTCTTTGTTCAGGCGATCTCCCTTTAGAATGCGCTCCCTCTGAACACCAGGACGGCAACCAGTCGGTTGTCCTTTAAAGTGAAAGCACGAGAACACTTTCGCAACAAGTTGGTAGATTCATCACACTCTTGATTTGTTGTATTCGTTTTTCTCTCAATATCATTCTTTATTTGTATGTATGTATCTAAGTATATATTTATTATTGTTCTTATTTCCTCTCTGTCAGTCTTCTTTTAAGCTGCACCTACCATGTTATATCTCTGCACCACCCTAAGGTCGACTGGTAGAAAATGCCTAAGGCATTAAGTCCGCCTTTGTACAATGTTTCATTAGCGCATAAAGTTTTAAATAAACAAATAAATAAAATGGTTGAGCTGAGTGGTGATAATATTAGCGTCATGTCCGTGAACGGGCGCTGTCAGTTGAGACTGGTCATCTCTTAGCTGCCAGTTGCTATTTTAATATCTATATTTAGTTTTTTTTTTTACTTTATTTACATTGTTCTCACATGATAGCGACAAACATGTAACAGAGATATTTGTAATTACAAAACATGATTGAAAAGAGTGTCCATGGAGTTTCTTGCACATTCTTCTCCATAGAGATCTACGCTTTGGAATGTGCAATTAGGATCATTTTTTTTTTCTGACTGACTGACTTCTTGACATTTCAAAAAAACCTGTAAATGGTTTATCTACACTAATATTATAAAGAGGAAAACTTTGTTTGTTTGTTTGTAATGAATAGGCTCAAAAACTACTGGACCAATTTTAAAAATTCTTTCACCATTCGAAAGCTACATTATCCACGAGTAACATAGGCTATATGTTATTTTGGAAAAAATAGGGTTCCGGAAGATATTTGAGTTTTTCGGACACAAAAGGTGTAAAAAGTCAACTAGAAAAGTTACTTATTTTGCGTACGCTGCCTAAACTATAAAAGATAGAACCATAAAATGTTCTAAATAATTGTAGATCTTATAAATGTCTACCAAAGTTTGTTAGGAGAAACCTACTTTCACGCGGGCGAAGCCGCTGGTAGAAGCTAGTTCGAAATAAAATGCTTTTGATTTTGATTTTGAATGGCCAAACTTAAGTGGCAGTGGGCAGGGCACACGCCGCCCGGGGCGAAATTACTGCTGCGACATAATTCGCGCTATAGCAGACTGACTTCCGACGAGATCTCACGACAACGGTAATAATAATAATTTGACTGGCCTGTTGGTCTAGTGGTTAGTGATCCTGACTGCTATACCGAAGGTCGTGGGTTTGATTCCCACCCAGGACAAATGTTTGTGTGATGAGCATGATCATTTATTCTGTGTCTTGGTGAACATTATCTATATATGTATGTATTTAGAAATATATAAGTATGTTTATCAGTTGTCTAGTACCCATAACACAAGCACTGCTTAGCTTGGGACTAGACGGCGTTGTGATAGTTGTGGAATATATATATATATGAATAATAATATAATCGATAGTATGCGATCATTGTACCGATAGTCGTGTCGGGCAATGGCTTAATAGTCAAGAGCCTCGACCAACACCTTAGGAGGCTCGCGTTAGGCGGCTGGATCAAGGGCTTGATTCAGAAAGCGGTACTCCTGGACACGGCTCGTATTGTTAGGAGGTTCCTTTCTCTGGAGCCCTGACTGCCGGTAGCTTGGACTCTGTTCCCGATACCGGTAGAACACTATTTTTTATATTTTTAAATGTTTTTTTTAATTGAAATATTTGAAAATATCATTAAAATGTTTATTTTTTATGTTTTTTTTATTATTTTAAAGTAATGAATAAACAAAAATAATATAATAATAATTTATTGATTGTACAAGTCGCCCTCTGCCTTTTTTATCGATGTTTATTAATAGCATTGTTCAGGCAGGGGCCGTGTAATACATAGCTCTCGGTAACCAGTCCACTTGAGCCTCCCAATACCAGAGCTCTATACATTCAGTCAAAAAAGTATCGGGAATGGATGATTTGTTTATGGTTCCAAATTCAAATTTTTGTTTTTTTGTAGTTGTTAGATTGGCACAACTGTTTTCCATTTTGGCGCGGAGTTTGAGTTGCATCTGTTATTTATATTAAATACAGTGCTGGTTTTAGTAATATCATATATAGTGTGTATTGCGAATTTCATAATGGACAAAAATATCGAACAAAGAGTTTGTCTTAAATTTTGCATCGCCAATGGAATTTCGTGTCCGGAGTCACTGAAATTGTTACAGAAGGCTTACGGTGAATCGACTTTATCAAAAACTCGTGCTTATGAGTGGTTCAAAGCGTTCAAAAGCGGTCGAGATGTGATGGAAGATTTGCCTCGCTCTGGTAGGCCGTCAACGTCTGCAACTGAAGTTAACATCGCAAAAGTGAAGAAAATAGTGACTGAAAATCCCCATTCAACTCTGAGAGAGATAGCCGCCGAACTTTCTGTATCTCACGAGTCGATCCGTACCATTTTAACTAATCATTTGGGTATGAAACATGTTGCTGCTCGGCTAGTCCCAAAAGATCTGAATTTTCTCCAAAAACTCAATCGCATGAAAGTCGCTGAGGACATGCTAGAACGAGTCAGTTCGGACCCAACATTCATGAAATGCATTGTTACTGGTGACGAGACGTGGGTTTACGAGTTTGACATGCAAACTAGTCAACAAGCTTCGGAGTGGCGCCTTCCAACTGAACCGAAACCGAAAAAACCACGCCAAAGTCGATCAAAAGTCAAAGTCATGTTGACTGTTTTCTTTGACTATCGCGGTGTTGTGCACTCTGAATTCTTACCGGAAGGTCTAACGGTAAATAAAGAATATTATTTGAGCGTTATGCGGCGTTTAAGAGAGCGAATTCGACGAAAAAGGCCAGATTTGTGGAAAGAAAATTCTTGGATTTTGCACCACGACAATGCGCCTTCGCACAAGGCTATCATTGTGAACGAATTTTTGACCAAACACTCAACAAATACCATCCAGCAACCACCATATTCACCAGATATGGCTCCTGCTGACTTTTTTCTTTTTCCTAAACTCAAATTACCACTTCATGGCACCCGTTTTCAATCGATAGAAGACATAAAGGAGAATTCGCGGCGAGAACTGAACTCAATTCCGGAAGCAGCGTTTAAAAAATGTTTTGATGAATGGATTATTCGTTGGCGCAAGTGTATCGTTTCTAAAGGAGCATACTTTGAAGGTGATAAAATAAATTTGGATGAATAACAGACATTTTGTGTATTATTGATCTTTTCCCGGTACTTTCTTGACAGAGTAGTATATCTTTGTTTTCCATTTATCGCAATAATTTCCCACCAACCAGGGTTGTCCTTGGGTGGTGTATTATAGCGTATACAGGAATAATCGTCTGTTGGTACCACGTTCCACTAAAATTGTTAAAGGGACCTCTGCCTATTAGTTTCAGCCCGTCGTATGCCTTCCAAATGTCCAGGACCAACCGGGTTCTGAGAAATAGTACCTGGTAACACTCTAGGAACATAAGTCTTATACATTAATATACTTATATAATTTATATTATAATTTCGATTCTATTTTAAGTTTGATAAACTCGTGTACTTTTTACCCAAAACTGTGATACATTTTACCATATAAGAAGCCTAATAAAATACAATAAGAAAACCAATAAAAATCCACACCAACCAATATAAAATAGAAGAAGAGAAAAACATACAATGATATCTGTCATTGACGATGTCAAACAAATCAACAATAAATTGGAAACTGGAACGAAATGGAATGAAATGAATGATTTTGAACGATATGAACTTGGCTAAGAATTTTCTATTCTTTTTTTTTTTAATTGATATAAACCAGTGCTTGACTGCGATCCCACCTGATGGTAAGCGGAGATGCAATCATTGATGGTCAGGCGCACTAGTTTATTAAGACCCTATTCACTCTAGCCTTGAAGACACCTATATTATAGTTGGACGGGAAGACCGCAGCAGGCAAATTGTTCCAGTCCTTCGATGTACGTGGTATAAACGACGAAGCGAAACGCTTAGTCCGGACCGTTGAAGTTTCAACAACGTAAGGGTGGATACTCGCCGTTCGTCGGTTTGTCCGATGGTAGAAAGGAGATGATGATGATGGAATCAAGTCATGCAGTTCCCGCGCACACTCTCCAAAATGTAACCTGTAAAATACCGATAGGCTGGCTACTCTGCGCCTGTGCTCGAGGCTTTGTAGATTGGACTTAACCAAATCTGGATACCCAATTAGCCTCTTCGCACGCCTTTCCACTAAGTCCAAAGCTACTAGATGGCATTTTGCAGCACCAGCCCATATGTGACTGCAGTACTCTATTCGTTTGTTCTGACCACGTGACTTAACGTTAAGATGATGCCATTCCCATACATTTGATTACTTTTCGACTAGCGTTAACGATTGCAGATTATCAACTTCGTGCAGCCGCCTCAAGTGCTGCCTGCATCCGCAGCCTGCATCCGAAGTTCGAATAGCACCTTTACTAACAATATGGCGTCAAAAAATTATTAATGTAAATAAATGATATTTATTTTGTAAGTAGGTTTAAAAAAACACTTTTACACGTCAATTTTTTTTTCGTCATTTTAAACTAGATGAGGCCGGTGTTTCCTAGCTGACTACCTTGAGAAGATACACCGAAACAAACTCAGGGGTCAAAGTCTCTTTTAAAGTCCATACAGTTAATATGTAATGGTCAAATCACATGAGAACAGTGCAGATTTGTCTGAGATGGTCTTTTGAAAAAAGAACCATACAGATTTGAGTGGACCTGTCCAGTCAGTGCAAGCATTTGTCAGTATTCGTAAAGCTCAACCCAGGACTACTAAGGAGCTCAACGACTTGACGAACAATACCAAAGAAAGGACATTTGGGTAGGCCGCAGAATATACTCAAATTGCCAGACATACGTTAAAATTACTGAAAAGGAAAAAAAAAGGCAATCAACATTGTTCTCACGTTCACAATAATAAAAGTAAATATTTATATAATTTACAAAATGTAATTTATTTAGTAAAGTAAATATTGATGTCAAAAATTAAAATAAAAAAAGTCAAATTGCAAAATAAAAATAATCTACAATATCAAATTGTAAAATAATAATAATAATATGGGATGTGGACTCAGTGATCATTGTACCGATAGTCGTGTCAGCCAATGGCTTAATAGCCAAGAGCCTCGACCAACATCTTAGGAGGCTCACGTTAGGCGGCTGGATCAAGGGCTTGATTCAGAAAGTGGTACTCCTGGACACGGCTCGTATAGTTAGGAGGTTCCTCTCTCTGGAGCCCTGACCGCCGGTAGCTTGGACTCTGTTCCCGATACCGGTGGGCTACTATTTTTTATATTTTTAAATGTTTTTAATTTTATAGTGGAATATTTAAAAATATAATTTATATGTTTTGTTAAAGGAATAAACGAAATAATAATATTATGATGTACACTAATCTGGAAGCATATACTTTTAGGGGGAAAAAATTTTGCAAATCGGTCCACAAACAACGAAGTTCTGAAGTAACAAACATAAAAAAAAAACCGAATTGAGAACCTCCTTCTTTTTTTGAACTCCAAGTTTGAAGGTTAACAAATCGCTACTTCAAAGTACCTTAATCTTATGTCTGACCATGACATAACCGTATTTTTTCGGCAGAAACAAAACTACACTCGCTCAACGTCAGGAACACGCCATGAGGAACAGGGTCCCGGCGTAATTAACTTGATCTATGATGTGGAAAATTGAACCTTATGTTTCATATTTACTTGTAGTTGAGATTGGGGATAAGTTACTTCTAATAATTGATTGTATATGTTTTTTTTTTGGGTGGGAAAATCATCTTATGACAAATCCCGCTCTTGGGCGGAACGGGAGATAGTGTCAGACTTTTACTGAATAAAACCCACTCCTGTTCCTTCGTTGCCTTCGTCCCAGGGCCCCGGGTTTCGCTTTCACACTACCCGTGGCCTCAGTAGGCTTCGGCCCTGCTGGGCCCCTACGATTTGCTAACATCTCCTTGAGGCGCGCGTGGAACAGTACGCGCCGTCGACGACTTGGGCTCGGTCCGGATGGTTACCGGACGGTCGGACGGCGAGCCACCCATTGGTCACCGTCCGCAAGCCCACGCCTACGGTGGCCGGAAATCGGGATAGGAATCCCGGCGGCGGTTGGAGCGTAAGAACCGTGTCCTCCGGGCGGTCCACACAGTGGCGACACCCGGGCGTCGTTTCCGCACGAATCCGGTGCAGGAACTTCCCGAACTTACCGTGTCCGGTGAAAACCTGCGTCATGCGGAAGGTGTGGACGCCGTGAGGTCTTTCTAACCACGCCTCAAAAAGGGGACTTACCGCCATAATTGTGGCGTGTCCATTATTGTATATGTCGAAGGAACGGAATGGAATGGAATGTGTTCTCACTCTGTAACTCAAAGGTTTGCTGGGAGAAAACTCATTGTTGAGTTAAGCTCGCCTTTGTACATAAACTGTATTATCTCCGTGTACTATTTATGTTTTTGTGTACAATAAAGAATTAAGAATGGAACACTGCAGACTCCGTGTGATTGAAATACATCTTTATTAGCTTATGATTCTATCCATTACATTTCGGGGAGTGTGCGTTAGAATTGCACAATTTAATTCCACCAAGTCCGTTCCATCATCGGACCACTAGACGTACGGCGTTGCGCCGCCGGTACATGGTGGACATCCCAGCCATACGTATAGAGCGTTTTGGGAACACATTCATTATGCGTACAGCTAAGGAGTGGAATTCCCTGCCGGAGTCTGTGTTTCCTGATAGCTACAACCTAGGGGTCTTTAAGTCAAGAGTGAATAGATTACTTCTAGGCAAGCGTGTTCCATCGTACGATACGTTTGTTTTTTGTTTGTAGGAAGTTAAGTAAGTAATCTCTGAAAGTACTGGTCTGAATGCTAAAATTTTTTCACTGTTTGAAAGCTTCCAGAGTGACATAGGCTATATTTTATGTACGCGGCCCAATCCGCGAGCAAAAGCTAGTAAATAATATAGCCAGATTAAAATAAGTCACACGAGCAGTGGTGGCCGAGTGGTAACGGCACCGACTTACGAGTTGTAAGTTGTGAGTTCAAACGCAGCCAGGCGCAATACTTTGTGAAATTTATTTCATCACCACTGCTCTCAAAACGGTGAAGGAAAATATCGTGAGGAAGCCGGCATGTCCTAGAACCAAAAATTCGAAGACATGTGACATTCACCAATCCGTACTGGGCCCGCGTCGTGGATTACGGCCCATTCCCTTTCCTAGAGAAGAGGCCTGAGTCCCAGCAGTGAGAACATTATAAGGCCGAGTATGTATTATAAGTCAAAGCAATTATTTGATGTAACCAGTGTCACTCTCATAACTAAACGCCCGGAGGACACGGTGGAGCATACGGTAGAGGTGTGCCCCGCCTGGGCAGAGCACCGCCGTGTCCTCGTGGGGGCGATCGGCGGTGGCGATCTCTCGCGCCGGGCCTTGGTACAGGCCATAGTCCGGAGCGAGGAGGAGTGGCAGGCGTACGCCTCCTTCTGCGAAGTAGTAATGCTAGCAAAGGAGGCGGCAGATCGCGTGAGGCAAAGCTCTTCACGCCCCAATCGCCGCCGGGATTCCGATCCCGATTTCCGGCCACCGTAGGCGCGGGCGTGCGGACGGCGAGCACTGGGTGGCTCGCCGTCCGATCGTCCGGTAACCGTCAGGACCGGGCCCAAGTCGTCAACGGCGCGTACTGTTCCACGCGTGCCTCAAGGAGATGTCAGCAACCGTAGAGGCCCAGCAGAGTCGAAGCCTACTGGGGCCATGGGTGATGCGAAAGAGATCCCCGGGGCCCTGGAAAAAAAAAAACAGCAAAGAAGGAACAAGAGTGGGTTTTTAGTCAGTAAAAGTTTGACACAATCCCCCGCTCCGCCCAAGAGCGGGGATGTCATTAGAAGATTTTCCCACCCGAAAAAAAAAAAAACTCATAACTAAAACGAATCTACCTTTAATGTTGGTGTATACACATAGAAATAAGAAAACCACCAAAATATAAAACTAAATAAAAATTAAAATAACTGCTCACAAGAAGAGCAAGCAATAAGTCACGGGATTTGCTAAAAGAATTCCCTAAAACCAACTAAGCTTACCTTTTATTTCAAATTGTGCTGGCGAACCGTAGACTGCGGATAAAATAGCACCGGTTTATAGCGATAAGAGACGGTTTAAATAGCTTAGATGCAGGAAATAGTTTTAGCGATAAAAGGTACCTTTAAATATTAATTTGTGTTTTAATCATCTGAAAGAAAGAAAAGAAAGAAAGAAAAACAGTTTATTCACGTGAAATGACGCAAACTTAAAACTAGTTAACAAACATAATTCAACATTAGTGGTCGATTTATGGATTTTCTCGGCGCATTTCTTTATGATATAATAAATAAAAAATTGATCATCTACCATCTCTCAAAATGAAATCGAATGAAGAATGCAAACAAAAAGTAATCGAATATTTGCAGCAACTTAGTTATGAAGACACGGAACAATTAATGGTTGTTGTGCAGTAGGTAATTAAAGATGGATATAAAATATTTGCTAAAACGGTTCAAACTAAAAACACATTCTGAGTGAGTGTGTTTTTAGTTTGACTCACGCATACATCCAATCACACTCAAACACACACACCACAGAATCTTCACATAAATTACATAAAAATCAACACACCCTCTTATGCATCACTGACACCTCCACATGTTTCCGAGATAAAGGGTCTTGATAGACAGGCAGACAGACGGACAACAAAGTGATCCTATAAAGGTTCCGTTTTTGAGGTACGAAATCCTAAAAATAGGCTGTATCCCATTCCCTCTCGCTCCTAACCATGGCCTGAATCAGAACCTGGCGCGAGAGATTGCCGCCGCCGATCGCCTATACGAGGAAAGGCAAAATAGCTATTAGGTACATGATTACAAATAATAATAAATATGTTTATTCTTCAAAAGGGTATTTACATAAAATTTAACAGATCTCTGGACTCCACACTAGGATTCCCTGTGTCGTGGAGACCAGCCTCTTCCATCTTATCAAATCAAATAAAACAGAGAAAACTACATTAAAACAAAAAACATTTAAAAGAATTAGTTACACATGGCACGTAACACATAGGATCAACGCAGGATGGATGAAATGGCGACAGGTCACGGGAACAACTTGTGACCCACAGATGCCCCTCAAGTTGAAGGGTAAAATCTACAAGTCCGTGATAAGGCCTGTCATACTGTATGGATCAGAATGTTGGGCTGTGAAAAAGACGGATGAAAAAAGATTGCATGTAGCGGAGATGAGAATGTTGAGATGGATGTGTGGTGTGACGAGAATGGATAAAGTGAGAAATGAATATATTAGGGGAAGTTTGAAAGTGGCGCCAGTGACTGAAAAGTTAAAAGGGAATCGTTTGTCTTGGTATGGTCATGTGAAGAGGAGAGATGAAACGCATGTTACTAAGAGAGTTATGAGTTTACATGTGGATGTATGGAGAGGGAGAGGGAGACTAAAGAAAAGATGGATGGATTGTGTGAAGAGTGATATGAAAGAAAAGGAAGTTAGTGATAGCATGACGAGTAACAGGGCAGAGAGGAAGAAAAAAACGTGTTGCGACCCCAAATAACACGGGACAAGGGCAGGAAGAAGATGATGAGTTACACATGGTATGGTTTTGTGTATGCGAGTGTGAGAGTGAGGAGTGTATGTGTGTGTGAGAGTGGGGGGGGGGGGTGAGAGAGTGTGTGTGAGTGGGAGGAGTGTGAGTGTGTAATTGTGTGTATTGTGTATATTTGTTTCATATGTTGTATATAAAATGTTTGCATGTACTATGAATTTTTTAATATTTTTTCCGTGTTATTAACCGACTTCTAAAAAAGGAGGAGGTTCTCAATTCGGATGTTTGTATTTTTTTTTTTATGTTTGTTCGCGCATAACTTCGTCGCTTGCCAACCGATTTGAAAAATTCTTTTTTTGTTGGAAAGAGTATACTTCCCAAATGGTCCCATAGTCACCAAATCAGGATCTGATGATGGAATCTTGGCGAATTCGAGGGAACTCCTCAAAAATTATAGGCAACTATGTAGTGATTTTGGTATTTTCATCAAGAACTTAAGCATTTACAGTCAAAAAGTAACATTTGATGAAATGGAACTGATGAAGAAGACCAGAAATGGTCACGGAACTTCATACTCACATAGATATCCCAATGAAGATAGTTAAGCGACTATGATAATACAAATAAATGAATGTTCGGAAGTCGGTGTTAAATAAAAAACAAACAATACTTACCGAGAAACACCGACTTCCGAAATTAAAGTTATTTTGATCCTTTTAGTATTTTTTTAGTGAAGTCGGTTTTCTTTTTTTGTAAAAAGTTTTTTTAATCTAAACCTTTGTGGTAAGTTTTTATTTGTGTTTTGCAAGTGAATCTCGTCATTGGTAAAATATTCAATAACAAAATTACATGAGTATATTGTTACCAATGACAACAGTAGCGAATATTGAACGCACGCGGCACATATGGTGGTGACATGTGCGACGCCATGTCACGTGGCCCCCGTCCCTTTGGCCGTGTGACCGTCCCGTCACGTGAGCGACGCAGCGTGACACCTGTTACGAATTGCCGTGTTTGGAAATTCGTGCAACGCTACGAACCTAATATACTTAAAGCCAAACATGGTCTAAGCCTACTGGGGTTATGGATTCGCTTCAGAAAGGAAAACTCGGCCCTGGAATGCAAGACAACGAAGTCTAAGTCAAAGTCAAAAGTTTTTTATTTCACATAGGCTTACATGGGCGCTTATAAAACGAAGGAACATAGGAGCGGGTTTTAGTCAGTAAAAGTCTGACACGCCCCCACTCCGCCCAAGAGCGGGGAAGTCATTGGATGGTTTCAGACCTTAAAAAAAACTGGGCATGTGCAAGTCGGACTTGCGCACTGAGGGTTCTGTACAAACTTACCCATTGTCCCTTAGCTTACAACACCGCTCAAGTCGAAAATTGGCGGTTTTCACATTTGAATGCTTTTAGATGGAGCTGCTCATTGCGCGTTTAACCATTGGTCACATGATATAGATTTCAGCCAATCAGAAGCCATAATTCGAAAAATAGTGATAGCGTGCAAGTCGGCTGACCTCTCAACACCGCACAGTTTTTTTCGTTTCCTGTAAAGTTGGTAAAAATGACTTAAGCGGTGTTGTTAGCTAATGGACCCTCTGTAAACAGTTCAATTCCCGAGTGTCGAAGAGTTTTCCGAATCGCAAAAAAAGTTTTTTTTTTTTGTGGCGGTACTACCTGTTTTCAGATTTATTCCTATACCTGTGCTATAAGACCTTGCTTTATGCCTTTCAGGATTCTGGGTCAACGGAAATTACCCTATGAATTTTGATTTCCTTACGAGTGTCGAAATATACATTTTTTGCGACATAAACAGCCGTATGTTTTTTTTTCTAACTTCCAAGTTTGATTTTTTCACAGCTTCAAGGGACCGAAAACCTAAGTATAGGGTTTTCAACTCGATACCTCCACGCGTTCCCGTGATAAAGGGTCTTGACAGGCAGACGGACAACAAAGTGATCCTATAAGGGATCAGTTTTTCCTTTTGAGGTACGGAACCCTAAAAAGTCTAAAGCTAGAACTACATTAGACCGACGCACACGTGTAACACGCCTGATTGGTACGTAGAACGACGTCGCGTGGCGTGGATCAAGTGTAGATCTACAAGTCTAGTTTCCATATAAAATGTATGGAGACCGACGCGCCCAGATCGGCGTGTGGCACACGTGTGCGCAGTGTAGTTCTAGCTTAAACTGACCAGCGGTCATTTCCAAAAATTTGCTCATTGTGGGCAGCCTCCAATCTGGTTTGGTGGAGCAGAATGCCAGTATTCTACTTGGAGCGACAGACATCTGATAATGCCATTCACATGGTTACATAGTGGCTCTTTTGAATGCAACCTTTTGAATTTACGTGAACAATGCGACACTCTTGTGTTTCATAGTAGCGTGTTTGTGAATACCTGATCACGTAGTGTCACGCTTGTATTGCGTGAAGGTACAGGCAGGGGAATAGGTCGTCACCTATTTGTGAAAAGTGGAAGGGGGAGTTATGACCCAGTGGTTTAGACACCTGTCTCTCATAATACAATATTCCACAACTTTCACACAACGCCATCAAAGTCAAAGTCAAAGTTTTTTATTTCACATAGGCCTATATGAAGGCAGGAAGATGATGATGAGGCCTACATGGGCACTTATAAAACGTCAGAAGCTAGTGCACGGTTCCAAATTGGTCGTTTCCTATGGAGAAGAACCGGCAAGAAACTCCATGGTAACTCTTTTAAAAAAAATTGTTGTTACAATATTTCCATATTACAGCATAAGTAGATATTATGTAAGGACAGTGTAGACTGGTCAATATTGTACTAAAAAGTACAATAAAAATAATCATAATAAAAAGGAACCTAAGAATTCGCGGAGTCTACAGTGTTCTCACATTCACATTATAAAAAAGAGGCTATATAAATAAAAGCAAGTAAAATAAATCTAGACTCAAACCAAGCAGAGCTTGTGCTATGAGTACTAGACAACTGATAAACATACTTATATATTTCTAAATACATACATAGTACAGATATATTTCACCCAGACACAGACAAAAATAATAGAGTTCATCAGATAAACATTTGTCCTGGGTGGAAATCGAACCCACGACCTCCGGCATACCAGTCAGGGCCTCGCACTACTAAACCAGTCCCAAAGTGGAAAAAGTTTGTCATTGCAACCGAGGCGGAATTCGCCTGAGCGGCAGGTGAGGGTGTTATGGAGCACTTTCGAAGAAATAAATAAATCGGGATTGACCAGCGACTCGCGGGGATAAATACAATCAATTGTGGAGCAGACGAGCTCGCGCACTTTTTCGCACTCGTGCGGAAAAGAATCAATTGTGTGCTTAAAAAAGTAGCATAGCATAGTCGGCCTTATAATGTTCCCACTGTTGGGACTCAGGCCTCCTCTCTAGGAGAGGGAATGGGCCATAATCCACCACGCGGGCCCAGTGCGGACTGGTGGATGTCACATGTCTTCGAATTTTTGGTTTTAGGACATGCCGGTTTCCTCGCGATGTTTTCCTTCACCGTTTTGAGAGCAGTGGTGATGAAATAAATTACACAAAGTAATACGCCTGGCTGGGTTTGAACCCGCAACCTACAACTCGTAAGTCGGGGCCGTTACCACTCGTAAAAAAAGTAGTAAATATATATAATATATAAAGTAGATAAATTACACTTAGACAAACGATCGTGCTCATCACACACAACTGGACTTCCGGTGTTAGGGCCTCTGACCACTAGAGCAACAGGCCAGTCGAAATGAGGTTGCGGATTCAAAACCGGGAACCATAATGTAATTGCGAAAGGCTGGAATCGCACCACGACATCAACTTCAAGTCGTCCATGATACGAGTTTGAACCCACCATCTATAGCCCCCCTAGCCAAGTTACGATCGTTTCGTTTACGTCGAACGCCTCGAGTAGGCCACGCCTTCGATTCCTTTGTTCTGACGTTATCTCAACGCTCAGTCACGTAGTCAGAACAAAGGAATTGGGTTTGGGTTTTGTAGTATTACATATTGGATTGGTCTGTAATGATAGCTGTATGTATGTCTAATAATAAATAAATAAAATAAATAAAAAATATTGCCCAACACTGCCAATGGCCAACATACACTAAAAGAACTACAAAAGTGCGAGTCGTACTTGCACACTGAGGGTTTCGTACAAACTTACCTATGTAGATAGTTCAAATCCCGAATGGAGTCTGAAAGATTTTTCCGAATCGCAAAAAAAGGCTTTTTTTTGTAACGTAACAACAAGTTTAATATTTTCAGATTTATTTCTAAACTTTTACTATAAGACCTTGCTTCATGCCAAATTTCAGTATTCTGGGTCAACGGGAAGTACCCTATAATTTTGATTTTCTTGAGAGTGTGGAAATATACGTTTTTTACAACAGAAACACCCGTACCTTTTTTTTTCGTTAAATTAGAAATTTGATTTTTTCACAGCTTCATGGGAACACAAATCTGAGTATATGGTTTTAATTTCAACTCGATACCTCCACGCGTTTGCGAAATATAGGGACAGACAGACAGTCGGATAACAAAGTGATCCTATAAGAATTCCGTTTTTACCTTTTGATGTACTGAACCCTAAAAATAAATACACTAAAGTACTAGAATGACTGTCCGAGCCCCGAGACTCAATTCCCGATTCGATTCCATTTTCAACGAGTGCCAAAGATGCTCGAATACCAAAAATAGCCGACTCAATACATCACTACTCTGCCTCAAACCATGATTGACACAAAGCGGTCTGTCAACCGCAATCTCCATTAATATTACAAGTCATTTGTTTGTGGTGGCGACAGGATCCTAAGGGTCAATGAAGTCCCTTTTAACATAAATTAGACGTTGCTAATTGAAATGTCTTGACGAAACTTTTCAAAAGTGGATTGTCGGGAGTTGAAGAGCGATTCCCAGCCAATGTAGACGCGGGCTCGTGGACGACGAGTGATTCCAATAAGGCCAGCTGGTGGTAAGGTGTAAGTGCATATGCGAAATAGGCGCGTAGTGTTCCACGCGCGCCATAAAGAGACGTCAGCAAAACCGAAAGGTCTAGTAGGTCACTAGGGCCACGGGAATATTTAAAAAAGATACCATAGTCCTGGCACGCAAAGGGCAATTGAAAGACACAATTGGATTTTAGTCAGTAAAAGTCTGACACGTCCTTTCACTCCACTGAGAGAAGTCATGATCCCATCTCAAAAACAATGGTGACATTTCTTCCGCCTGAATCCGGAAAAGGAACTTGAAGAGACCATGTCCGGTGAGCAACTGCGTCAGGCGGAGAGTGAGGACTATACAGCGCCTAAGCTCAAAAAGGTTATTTACCGCCATGATTGTGGATTTGCGGCCCAGCGCTGGATTGCGACAGTCGCTGTCTCCATACTACCATAAGATCCCGCTGGAACTCTGTCCTCCATGCTGCGATTTGTCGCGGCTGTGGAATTTCATCCCAGCGTTGCATCTCCATGCGCAAGTCGTGCATGCGTGCAAGGACTGTTGCCTCCATAATTCCACGGCGGCAGGCCGGCTAGGAGGCTCGCCACCTCTACCACCCTAGCCAAGTTACGATCGTTTCGTTTACGTCGATCGCCTCGAGTAGGCCACGCCTCCGATTCCTTTGTTCTGACCACGTGACTGAGCGTTGAGATGACGTCAGAACAAAGGAATCGGAGGCGTGGCTTACTCGAGGCGATCGTAACTTGGCTAGGTGGGCTGATATGACATCCCCTATACTCGCACTGAGCCCACATGCTGGATTACAGCCCATTCCCTCTCCTAAAGAGAAGGCCTGAGTCCCAGCAGTGGATACATTACAAGACTAATTATGACATTACCATAAACCGAGCACAAATCCTGCTACTAAGAAATTCATAATAGATTCTCACTATAAATTTCTTATTCAATCAACATTGCTTTTCTCTCAGCATTTGTTACTTACAGACGATGTATTTCAAATATTAAGTCGGCCATAACTTACAGTTATTTAGATTTATATTTCGCATTATTTCAAGGCATTCTTGGATTACTTGTGAACGGGGATTCGGTATTTTGAATATCAATTTTATGTTTCCAATATAAAGGACGAATTGTCTGTTATTCCTAACGAATACGTAATTTTTATTTACGATTTTCATTACTTATTAAGGCGAGCTTGTTATAATTTTGAACTTTTTTGGATCTCTAGAAATCTGAAAATATAAGAACGAAATGAGAGATGATGAGATTTAGTTTATGTATTGTACCTATTTATGTGTTTTATTTATTGTTATTGATATATATCATTAATCATTATGTATGATTTAATTTAGATAATATTATAGTATATTTTTAATTTTCTAATTTATTTGTATACATCTCTCATCCAACTCTCCTGTCGCGTTTCGATTCTCTTGAGTCGAACGCCTCGAGTAGGCCACGCCTCTAATTCCTTTGTTCTTACCACGCGTGACTGAGCGATGAGATGACGTCAGAACACAGGAATCTGAGACGTGGCCGACTCGAGGCGTTCGACGCAAGAGAATCGAAACGTAACGGTCGTAACTCGGCTAGGGGGCCCGATTTAAAAATAATTTTGTAATAGACACTACATTTTGTTTAAAAAAAATACCGTTTACCGTGTCCCTAACACGCAAAGTGCAAAAGAAGGATCATAGCTGACTTTCAGTCAGAATATAATGAAATTGAATAATGGCATTGAATTGATTAAAATTCGTATTCAATATTGGAATTACATTTAAAGAGTTCATTAAATTTAATTTAATGAAATCGTAAGTTAGTTTCAAAGAGATTTATTTATCTAGATAATTTATATCATGTTTTTATTTTAATGGGATGCAACTCGACATACATTCTACTGAAATCAATTTATAAATTTGTGTAAAATAATCCAGTATAGACCTCGAAAAATCTGCTATTTTTATTGCAAAAAAATATAACTATAGAAGCCTTGCAAATTTAATCAAGATACCAAATACTAAATAACTTTTATCAAAAATTTTAAGGGTTTAAAAGAAAACGGATTACTCATTACACAATTTAAAACATCATCATCTTCCTGCCCTTATCCCGTGTTATTTGGGGTCGGCGCAACACGTTTTTTTCTTCCACTCTGCCCTGTTACTCGTCATGCTATCACTAACTTCCTTTTCTTTCATATCACTCTTCACACAATCCATCCATCTTTTCTTTGGTCTCCCTCTCCCTCTCCATCCATCCACATGTAAACTCGTAACTCTTTTAGTAACATGCGTTTCATCCCTCCTCTTCACATGACCATACCAAGATAAACGATTCCCTTTCAACTTTTCAGTCACTGGCGCCACTTTCAAACTTCCTCTAATATATTCATTTCTCACTTTATCCATTCTCGTCACACCACACATCCATCTCAACATTCTCATCTCCGCTACATGCAATCTTTTTTCATCCGTCTTTTTCACAGCCCAACATTATGATCATTACACAATTTAAAACAAGTTTTGTAAAATATTCGAGTAAATCACGGAAATTGAATAATGACATTCAATTACTGAATGAGGTTTTCTGCACCTACAGCAGCCGCCCCAGCACAGCCCGCCGTACTCAGAAGATGGGATGGCGCAAGGGTGTCGACACCTCAAACAGCGTAAATATAATAACCTCATCGGAGGTTATATATTTGAGCCGTTCGGGGTTGAAACACTGGGGCCATGGGGTCCGAGCGCTCATCGAGTTGTTCGGGATATCAGCAAACAGCTGGTCGACTCTTCGCGTGACCAGAGGGCTGGGCTTTTCTTCGGTCAACGAATTAGCACTGCCATCCAGCGTGGCAATGCTGCCAGCGTTCTGGGCACTTTTCCCATTGACATCGATGTGGACGAATTTTTTGATGCCCTATGAGTTCTTTTTCTACCAGTTTGTACATAATATTATTTTCAGTTTGTTTAAATATTTATTAAGTTATAATATTTATTAGTTAAGATGTATATATAACAAATACATTACTGAATTGAATTGAATAATATTTATATCCAATAATTGAATTAAATTCAATGAGTCCATTAAATTTAATTTAATTATCAAATATTGGCACGTTCATTTTACAACGAAAGGGAATCGGCCTGACCACATATCTTAAGCCAGCCAGCGACATCTTTACTTTTAACATTTTCAAAGAAATAGAAGAGGGGTGTCTTCGGAACGAGGAGGAGTGGCAGGCGGTCGCCTCCTTCTGTGAAACAGTAATGCTAGCAAAGGAGGCGGCCGATCGCGTGAGGCAACGGTCCTCACGCCCTAACCGCCGTCGGGATTCCGATCCTGATTTCCGGCCACCGTAGGACGGCAGTAATGGGTGGCTCGCCGTCCGACCGTCCGGTAACCGGACCGAGCCCAAGTCGTCGATGGCGCGTATTGTTCCACGCGCGCCTCAAGGAGATGTCAGCAACTGTAGGGCCCCAGCAGAGTCGAAGCCTACTGAGGCCACGGGTAGTGTGAAAGTGAAGCCCGAGGCTCTGGGATGAAGGCAAAGAAGGAACAGGAGTGGGTTTTTAGTCGGTAAAAGTTTTACACTATCTCTCGCTCCGCCCAAGAGCGGGATTTGACATTAGATGATTTACCCACCTAAAAAAAATACCCCTTTCTTTCTGAATATCTTCACAAAATATTTCTTAGTTCCATTTACTACTCCTTTTACACTTGAAAGGTTTCAAAGACTTACATTTTGTATAAAAAGCTGCTTTTTGACTGGTGTATTTTGACCCGCGGCGAAGTACACAAACAAATATACAGGTGAGAGTTATATAAGAAACGTAACACACAGATAGATAACGGGACTTATGCATTTTTGGGTTCCGTAGCCAAATGGTTAAAAATGGAACCCTTATGGATTTGTCTGTCCGTCCGTATGTCACAGCCACTTTTTTCCGAAACTATAAGAAATATACTGTTGAAACTTGGTAAGTAGATGTTTTCTGTGAATTGCATTAAGATTTTCACACAAATATAGAAAAACAAAAACAATATATTTTGGATATTTCCCATACTTAGAACTGAAACTCAAAATTTATCTATGGATAGGTCTTCAAAAATGATATTGAGGTTTCTAATATCATTTTTTTCTAAACTGAATAGTTTGCGCGAGAGACACTTCCAAAGTAAAATGTGGGTGCCCCCCCCCCCCCCTGTAACTTCTAAAATAAGAAAATGATAAAACCAAAAAATATATATGATGCACATTACCATGCAAACTTTTACCGAAAATTGGCTTGAATGAGATCTAGTAAGTAGTTTTTTTTTTAATACGTCATAAATCGTAAACCGCAATTTACCTTTTAAGTTTGTACGGAACCCTCAGTGTGCGAGTCCGACTCGCAGTTGCCCAGTTTTTTTAAGTGGGAAAGCATCTAATAACTTTTCTCGCTCTGTATGCAGCGAGAGGGAGTGTCAGACTTATATAGACTAAATAAACTCACAGTGTTCTTTTATGTTCTAAACGCGCGGAGAACTTTGATTACGGGATGCAGGATTAGTTCTTATGTGACGCCATAGATTTCGCTACAATATCACTTCTCACACAATCCATCCATCCTTTCTCTAGCCTCTCCCTCTCCATCCATCCACATATACTCACAAATCTTTTATTAACATGCATTTCATCCCTCCTCCTCTATTTCACAGTCATGTGACTGTACCAAGACAAACGATTCGATTTTCTGGCGGGATTTCCTGGAGTAAAGTAGCCGTTTTAATTATTCACAAATTAATTTCAAGTGGATATTGTGATGTCAAATTGGTGTAGTTTTGTATCTCAAGTGTCTGCGCAACTGGACAATATGTGGAATCATTGAAACAGGCGCGATCTCGGTAAAATGGAGCTGAGAATTTTATTGTAGTGTTGACTACCTCAGCGAAGTTTGCCAAGAAGGTTGCATAGCATAGCATAGTCGGCCTTATAATGTTCTCACTGTTAAGACTCAGACCTCCTCTCTAGGAGAGGGAACGGGCCGTAATCCACCACGCGGGCCCAGTGCGGGTTGGTGGATGTCACATGTCTTCGAATTTTTGGTTCTAGGACATGCCGGTTTCCTCACGATGTTTTCCTTCACCGTTTTGAGAGCAGTAGTGATGAAATAAATTACACAAAGTAATGCGCCTGGCTGGGTTTGAACCCGCGACCTACAACTCGTAAGTCGGGGCCGTTACCACTCGGCCACCACTGCTCATAACACTACCGAGAAGTTTGACTGGATACGTTTGCTGGCAAATGCTACAAACACATCAGAAAGGGTACATCTAATGGTAAATAAATTAACTATTTATACGGGGCTTAAAGGATTTAGTATCCAGGTCAAGAATAATAACAAAAAAAAAGACAAGCGATTCCCTTTCAACTTCGAATGTTGGGTTGTTTAGTACATCATTTCTTTGCTTTCATAATTATATGTACATATATGTATTATATTGTTTGTATTATATTAAATTTATTAGTTTTTGTATTGTATATATGTAAATAGTACACCACGAACTAAATGCATATCTTTTTTCTCCTTCTCTGTCAAATCCATCCAAAGGTTGTCTGTAAAAAATCGCTTTTAGCGATAAGACCGCCCATTGTGACACCTTATTAATTTTAAGTTCATAATGCAATTTATATTTTTGGTGTACAATAAAGAATATCTATCTAACTATAAAAAAAAAAAACTTGATTAGCATAAAGCCCACATATTTCAAAGTACCAGCCTATACTGGTCAACCCGTTCTGTTCAAGAGGCAATGGTTCCCGCGCTACCATTCATTCGTTCACAAAGTCGGTCTTTCATTCACTCCCATTCATTCGGTCTTTCATTCAAATTTGCTCGTTCAGGGATGTTTATTGTGGCGTACTGTGTACCATGTTTAAGACTAGTTGTGTAGGGCGGTTTTGTGTGAGTTTTAGCAGCTTTTCTTTGGTAAAAATGCTTACAAGTGCATGAATAATATTACAGACACATTTGTGATTACTTGTGACCCACGGATGCCCCTCAAGTTGAAGGGTAAAATCTACAAGTCCGTGATAAGGCCTGTCATACTGTATGGATCAGAATGTTGGGCTGTGAAAAAGACGGATGAAAAAAGATTGCATGTAGCGGAGATGAGAATGTTAAGATGGATGTGTGGTGTGACGAGAATGGATAAAGTGAGAAATGAATATATTAGGGGAAGTTTGAAAGTGGCACCAGTGACTGAAAAGTTGAAAGGGAATCGTTTATCTTGGTATGGTCATGTGAAGAGGAGGGATGAAACGCATGTTACTAAAAGAGTTATGAGTTTACATGTGGATGGATGGAGAGGGAGAGGGAGACCAAAGAAAAGATGGATGGATTGTGTGAAGAGTGATATGAAAAAAAAGGAAGTTAGTGATAGCATGACGAGTAACAGGGCAGAGTGGAAGAAAAAAACGTGTTGCGCCGACCCCAAATAACACGGGATAAGGGCAGGAAGATGATGATTTGTGATTACATATGGTTCTGAAACGTGATCGTTCACAACACAATGGGCCTCATCAGAAGGCTTAAAGAAACCTAAAGGGCAATATTAATAATATAATATATTGTACAACTATCACACAACGCCGTCTAGTCCCAAGCTAAGCAGAGCTTGTGTTACGGTACTAGACAACAACATACATATTATACATAAATTACACCCAGACACAGAACAAATGATCGTGCTCATCACAAAAACATTTGTCCTGGATGGGAATCAAAGCCACGGCTTCCGGTATAGCAGTCAGGGCCACTAACCACTAGACCAACAGGCCAGTCAAATTGTTCCAATCCTTCGATGTACGCGGTTAGTTCTTGGTTCTCCTGCGATACTATTTCATTCATTTTCGTAATTTTTACGCTTCTCCATAGATGCTATATGCATTGACAATACACATGGAAGTGAACCTTTTCAACCAATAACGGCTGTGGAGGGAAGTGGTGAGCCGACCTGTGATTAATGATAGCGGTGGAGTGCGGAGGGCAGAGGTCTCGGCTGGCTGCTAACGGAGTGGATATGCTACGCAATTTGAAGTTTATTTGAGAGGATGGTACTTACATGAGCATATATTTTACACTTTAGTAACGATATTGTGATAGAAGAAAATTCCACAACTTTCACACAACGCCATCTAGTTCCAAACTAAGCAAAACTTGTAGTATGAGTACTAGACAACTGATAAACATACTTATATATTTTTAAATACACACATATTATCGATAAATTACACCCAGACACAGAACAAATGATCGTGCTCATCACACAAACATTTGTACTGAGTGGGAATCGAACCCACGACCTCCGGCATAGCAGTTAGGGCCACTAACCACTAGACCAACAGGCCAGTCAAATCTAAAAGGCGATTACTGATCTGTTTCTTGATGTCTATTCACTGGGGTGCTCGGCACCCATTGTTTATTTCTCATGGGTGCTCGAGCCCCGTCACCCACGGAGTCGGCACCCTGACTGATGATACTACTACCAACTTCATACGAATATGCTCGCGAACTTTAACTTTCAAAAGCAGGTACTTCGTTGGTTACCATCCTGATTTCCCAAGGGATAACATTCCACAGAGAAATGGCTTGAAGAAAGAAACATGAGGGAGCAAAGTCAGTACGATGAGCAAGACATACAGAATGATACATAATATTTTTGAAGAGAAATAGGTATTAAATTATGATATAATTTGGTTTGGTAACGGTTGCGGGAAAAAGACGGATGAAAAAAGATTGCATGTAGCGGAGATGAGAATGTTGAGGTGGATGTGTGGTGTGACGAGAATGGATAAAGTAAGAAATTAATATATTAGGGGAAGTTTGAAAGTGGCGCCAGTGACTGAAAAGTTGAAGGGGAATCGTTTGTCTTGGTATGGTCATGTAAAGAGGAGAGATGAAACGTATGTTACTAAAAGAGTTATGAGTATACATGTGGATGGATGGAGAGGGAGAAGGAGGCCAAAGAAAAGGTGGATGGATTGTGTGAACAGTGATATGAAAGAAAAGGAAGTTAGTGATAGCATGACGGTTGACAGGATAGAATGGAAGAAAAAAACGTGTTGCGTCGACCTCAAATAAGATGGGACAAGGGCAGAAAGATGATGATGAACGGTTGCGGGACTACGATGGATGCGAGACGCACAGGACCGTTCATTGTGGCGGCACTTGGGGGGGCCTATGTCCAGCAGTGGACGTCTTTCGGCTGAAATATATAACACAACCTATATATAATATAGGTTGATTACTGCTTCAGCCCTCGGCTCCATAACATACTCGCCTATGGCTTGTGCGTATTCCGCCTCGATCGCAATGACAAATTTGCACGAATATCAAACAAATTTTTTCAACACATAATACCACGAAATGAATAAACGGGGGTTAACCGGCGACTGGTGAGGGTCGACGCGCGCCCAGCCTGATGCGATACATGTAATAACATTGTGGCGGGGGAGATCACGGGCACTTTTCTGCACTAGTGCGGAAAACAGTCTATTGCGTGCCTAAAAGCGGGTTTTCGAGTAAGTGTATTGAAAAAAATATACCTATACGAGTCCTTTTCTTTTTCCTGCCCTTATCTCATATTACGGGGTCGGCGCAACACGTTTTTTTCTTCCATTGTGTCATGTCACCCGTCACACTATCACCAACTCCCTTTTCTTTCATATCACTCCTCACACATTCCATCCATATTTTCTTTGGCCTCCCTCTCCCTCTCCATCCATCTACATGTCTCTCCATACATCTTATGTACATAAAAACATATACTTGCATGCCATTATATACGAGTAGAAGAATCGCTAAAATTAAGTGGCAATGGGCAGGGTACATAGCACGCAGAACACATGGTCGATGGGGACGAAAGGTTCTGGAGTGGTGACCACGTTCAGCAAGACGCAGCGTTAGAATGCTTCCCACAAGGTGGACTGATGGCCTGGTGGATGCGAGACGCACAGGTCCGGTCGGTGGCAGGCGGCCGCCTACTTCTGCGAAGCAGTAATGCTAGCAAAGGAGGCAGCGGATCGCGTGAGGCAAAGGTTTTAACGCCCCAATCGTCGCCGGGATTCCGATCCCGATTTCCGGCCACCGTAGGCGCGGGCTTGCGGACGGCGAGCAATGGGTGGCTCGCCGTCCGATCGTCCGGTAACCGTCCGGACCGGGCCCAAGTCGTCGACGGCGCTGTTCCATGCGTGCCTCAGAGAGATGTCGGCAACCGTAGTGGCCCAACAGGGTCGAAGCCTACTGGGGCCATGGGTGATGCGTAAGAGATCCCCGGGGCCCTGGAAAAAAATGGCAAAGAAGGAACAGGAGTGGGTTTTTGGTCAGTAAAAGTCACTATCCTCCGCTCCGCCCAAGAGCGGGGATGTCATTAGATTTTCCACCCGAAAAAAAAAAGTCCGGTCGTTGAAGCGACGCTTGGGGGAGGCCTATATCCAACAGTGGACGTCTTTTTTTTTACAAATATACCTAACAGTTTGTTCTCATTGTCTGCAGAGGAAGAATGCGAAGAGTCAATCTTCCCGACGGGCGTGGTGCGTCACCGTCCGGAGCCTCCCGGCACGCTGGCACAGTCCACCAGGTTCACAGCGCACGAGATCAAGCTCATGTACCGTGGCTTTAAGCAGGTTGGTATCTATGATATTTATTTTACGAATTGGTTATAAATAATCTATGTATATAAAAAAATAATTTAAAGACAAACAAAAAACCCGACTGCATAAAAACTTATTTTAAAAATACATGAAAAAATTAACTTAAATAAAAACTAAAAAGAAAGAAACAAGCCCAGTAGTTTAGAATTCTGTTAAGTAATACTAAATAACTACGAAATTGTAATAGTTTTATAATCGACTAGCTTCTGCCAGCGGCTTCGCCCGCGTGAAAGTAGGTTTCTCCTAACAAACTTTGGTTGATATTTATAAGATCTACAATTAATTAGAACATTTTATGGTTCTATTTTTTATAGTTTAGGCAGCGTACGCAAAATAAGTAACTTTTCTGGTTGACTTTTTACACCTGGTGTCCGAAAAACTCAAATATCTTACGGAACCCTATTTTTTTCCAAAATAAAATATAGCCTATGTTACTCGTGGATAATGTATCTTTCGAATGGTGACAGAATTTTAAAATCGGTCCGGTAGTTTTTGAGCCTATTCATTACAAACAAACAAACAAAGTTTTCCTCTTTATAATATTAGTGTAGATACACACACAAAACAAATCATAAATTCTAATGCAGAACAGAACGTCTCACATTTGGGGCCCCTTGGGAAGATTTGATTGGGCCCCGACTGTGAGCTAATTTAAATCTTGAAATATTCGTGATAGTCCAGGGAAGGATTAAACGCTGAGCAGAAATAGAAAAATTAATGAAAAACATAAATTCGAATACAACGCTATCTCTATTTAAAATTAATTATTTATTTTATAACTAGCTTTTGCCCGCGGCTTCGCTCCCGTCTATATTCTACTACTCTACCCTACTCTACCCTACTCTACCCTACTCTACCCTACTCTACCCTACTCTACCCTACTCTACCCTACTCTACCCTACTCTACCCTACTCTACCCTACTCTATCCTACTCTACCCTACTCTACCCTACTCTACCCTACTCTACCCTACTCTACCCTGCTCTACCCTACTCTACCCTACTCTACCCTACTCTACCCTACTCTACCCTACTCTACCCTACTCTACCCTACTCTACCCTACTCTACCCTACTCTACCCTACTCTACCCTACTCTACCCTACTCTATCCTACTCTACTCTACCCTACTCTACCCTACTCTACTCTACTCTACCCTAATCTACCCTACTCGATAAAATGTATCCTATGTCCGTCCGTCGGTTCTGAACTACCTCCCCACCAATTTTCAGCTAAATCGGTTGAGCAGTTCTTAAGTTATAAATAGTGTAACTAACACGACTTTCTTTTATATATATATAAGATTTATGTAGACACACATTTACATTGAAAAAGATACAACATTTAAAAAAATTACGAAGGTACTGCTTATTTCAAAAAGAAATTCCTTTCAGCAGATCTACGAAAGGAAAGATCTGCCCGCCTAGCCAAGTTACGATCGTTTCGTTTGCGTCGAACGCCTTGAGTAGGCCAGGTCTCCGATTCCTTTGTTCTGACGACGTGACTGAGCGTTGAGATGACGTCGAAGAAAGGCAACCCACAAGGTGGACCGACGACCTGGTGTCGGTCCACCTTGTGGGTGGCCTTCCAACGCTGCGTTTTCCGGTGTGCGGTCGCCACTCTAGAACCTTTCGGCCCCATCGACTATCCGTTCTACAAGCAATGTGCTCTGCCCACTGCCACTTTTGTCTGGAGATTCTTCGTGCTATGTCGGCGACATTGGTTCTCCTGCGGATATCTTCAATCTTTATGCGATCACGCAAGGAAACTCCGAGCATAGCCCTTTCCAGAGATTCACGATTCCTTCCAGAGATTCACGATTTATTTTACGTATAATTTTGATGATGACTTTTTTATTCTTAGTATGTGTTTTTCCCTCTTGCATAACATATATTTATCACTAAACACCTTTTATTATTTACTACACACTAATTTACACCTACATATAATAATATTCATGTATTTATTAACATCACATCAAACAAACTGATTAGCATCCGTAGACTCATAGCAAGGTTCAGTTGAAAAACCAGCGTCAGGCAACTGCTACATAGTGTCCTAGCATTATGCTGAACTGGACCTATTTGGCGCAGCTGAGAGACACACAATGTTGGTGTACTTTTTAAGTTTTTGTATTTAAGTTTCTATATTCTATGTTTCTGTTTCCTAATTCCGCCTAGCCCGTTCCATCATCGGACCACCAGGCGTACGGCAATGCGCCACCGGTACATGGTGGACATTCCACCTATACGCACAAAACGTTTTGGGAACACATTCATTGTGCGTACAGCTAAGGAGTGGAATTCCTTGCCGGAATGTGTGTTTCCTGATAGCTACAACCCGGTAATCTTTAAGTCAAGAGTGAATAGGTTACTTCTAGGTAAGCGCGTTCCATCGTCGACCGCATCATCGCTTTCCATCAGGTGAGATGGCGGTCAAGCGCGAACCTATCGTGAAAAAAAAAAAAAAAAAAAAAATATTGTAATCTCATTGTGTGTACCTGTGTGCCAAATAAACGTGTTTTCTTTCTTTCTTTCTTTACCTCCTACAAACAAAAAACACTACCTCTTTACAATATTGGTGTAGATTTAACAAATATTAGTTGTTTTACTCAACTTAGGACTACAAATGCAGATATAGTGAAGCGGGATACCTCTAAACTAAAGCCGGATGCGGAAGCCGGAGGTCCGGGGATTTTGGCCGAGGCTTAATTCTGAGCATCGGACTTATAAAGATTGAAACATGGTCTTAAGAGCATCCAACCTGAGATACCGCCTTGATTTATTTATTTACAAGCACTTGTACAACGTTACAGAGGATGTCCAAGGCGTTGTACAGTAGAAACATACAAACTAAAAAAAAAAAAACATTTAATAAAAACAATAATACCCTAATAACAAATCCATACACATTGAAGAAGAAGAAAAAACTAACTAACATATAATTTAGAAATAAAAAGAAAATACATATACATTATCCCTCAAAACAAATGGAACAATGTTAACTTATTTTTTATCCATCTTCTCACAAAACCTTAGACATTCACGACACACATCTATCCATCTCCCAGCAAACAAGTCACATTCCGGTGTTAGAGTCAGAAGAGCATTAAGCACAGAAAGCGCACGAACTCGTGACACTGTCTGTGAGAAAGGATCGGCTAACATAATAATGATGATGATAGTACAATATGATATAAGTGTGTAATGTTAGTGATAACGCCGAGGCGGTATTTAGACCCGAGCTGTGGCGAGGGTCTTAAGAGAGTCAAGAACGGTGATCATTAATTACTCACGTGTGTCATACGGCGTTTTTCAATACACTTGTGAAGAAAACAACAGAAAACTAGTAAAATTTTCTGTGACATGGCGGTAAAAATCTGTTTTCCAAAAATCACACAAATAAATAAATTTTTAATTTGATACATTTCCATACAACCGCTGTAACGTTATTATGACGTTATTACACATCTTTCTCAAGATATTTTGAAAACACTGATATCTTGTGGATTTTATTTAGCTTCCTATTGAAATGAAAACATAAGTTTGTGTAAAACAATTCAGTAAAGACCACTGAAAATTTGCTATTTTGTCCAAATTTTAGCCCTTCATAATGTACTTATGCTCGAAGGAGGTGTATAAAAGGTAAAACTGACTGACTGACATATATCAACGCACAGCCTAAACTACTGGGATTAGGAGCGTGAAATTTTGCACAAGGTTTCATTTTATAATATAGGTGAGGACTAAGAGAGAATTTCGTCCCTTAGCTTACAACACCACAGTCGAAAATTGGCGGTTTTCACATTTGAATGCCTTTAGATGGAGCTGCTCATTGCGCGTCTAACCATTGGTCACATGATATAGATTTCAGCCAATCAGAAGCCATAATTCGAAAAGTAGTGACAGCGTGCAAGGCGGCTGGCCTCTCAACACCGCACAGTTTTTTTCGTTTCTGTAAAGTTGGTAAAAATGACTTATGCGGTGTTGTTAGCTAAAGGATGATTTTCCAAAATTCACCCCCTAAGGGGATGAAACGGGGCTCCAAAGTTTGTTTGGAGAAACCGACTCTCAAGTGGCTAAAGCCACTGGCTGAAGCTAGTAATTAAATAAACCCTGAACGTGTCTGTTTGTTCCAGGAGTGTCCTTCAGGAGTGGTGGATGAGGAGACCTTCAAGAATATCTTCTGCCAATTCTTTCCGCTAGGAGGTGCGTAATTTTTTTACTGTCATCTAGCTGTTACCTGCGACTTTGTTCGCGCCTTATTTTTGGGGCAATCACCTAAATAAAATGTTTTTCTTTTTGGGTATGTCCCTCCCATACCCAAAAAAGAAAAACATTTTATTTACCTCGGGAGTTACGTCCCGAATATGAAAATTAGCTTATGTACTCATTATAATCTTCTATAATCTTCCTGCCCTTGTCCCATCTTATTTGGGGTCGGCGCAACACATTTTTTCTTCCATTCTATCCTGTCAACCGTCATGCTATCACTCAACTTCCTTTTCTTTCATATCACTGTTCACACAATCCATCCATCTTTTCTTTGTAAGTAACATGCGTTTCGTCTCTCCTCTTATGTACTCATTATAATGTTATCTTTATTCCAGTTAAAGTCCCGTCAAATTTTGTACAACCGTTTCAAGGAAAAATGAAAATTAGCCTAAGTTAATCCTTGTAACATTAGCTATCCGTCATTAAAATTCCCGTCAAAATCGATCTTAGCTGTGTCATAGATTAGCTGGAACATACAGACTGACAACTTTTTTGAAAATTGCATTTTTTGTATTTATAGGTGTCAAATATACTTTCATATGAAATTAGGAAAAAAATACATTACAAACAAATACTTCAATTTTATTTATATGTATACGTCGCGAACAGATCATAGAAATTGACCACTTCATGATATCAAATACCATTCACAGATTAATCACGAAATCTCAGAAACCATAACACCGACGGACTTAAAATTTGGCAGGGAGGTTCCTTATAGGGTGTAGACAACGGCTAAGAACGGATTTTACGAAATTCACCCCCTTAAGGGATGAAACGGGGGTCCAAAATTAGTATGGAGAAACTGACTTTCACGCGGTCGAAGCCGCTGGCAAAAGCTAGTACTAAACATAAAATTTGTTTCAGATGCCACCCAGTATGCTCACTATGTATTCAAGACAATCAAGCACAAACAAAGCGGAAAAGTTAACTTCGAAGTAAGTATACTTAAAATATAATAGAATAAACAACAAACTACACACAACAACAAACAACAGCACACGCAACAAAAACAACAACCAACTACATACAAAGGTCATCGTTTGTGCATCCCTTAACTATTATTGGAAAGGTAAGAATATGGTGCATTCTCTTTTCACGAAGTTGGAAGAAGATGAAACCAAATATTATAATTATTTTTGGATGAAGAAAGAAACCTTCATCATCCATTTTTTAAGAACGCAGGTACACGGCACTCAATACAGAAAACCGGCAGCGTCAACACGCACCAATAAACTGGCGTGAATGACTGTTCTTTCTTACCAGTGTCCGTCGCGCCGAGGGGAAGTTTTGGTGCATCCGGCGTAATTTCTTCGCCGGTCCGATGTCCGGTGCATGTACATGCGATGTTAGCTGGAAGAGTTTTGTGTGAACTGAAGGTTATTGCGACCCATCATTACAATAGTACAGGGTAGCGCAAAATTAATCACTCTATCGGAAAATGTTATAATTATTGCAAATGGCGTCGTAAGTCAATCATATTTGGTATTTGTGAACTAGACAGCAGCAAATTACAACACAATCAACGGAACGCTATACTCCGCAAGAGCGTGGAATAATTGTGTCGATTCTTTTAACCAAATAATCGGCCGGTGGTGTTAGCGCAGCGTGCATTTTGACGTCGATTTCCAAATCGTGTCGCCCCATCATCGTAGATACGGTCGTATCGGTAGATACTCGCCGTACGTCGGGTTTTCCGATGGTGGAATCAAGTCACACTCTCCAAAATGCATCTAATAAAATACCGAAAGGCTGGCCACCCTAAGCCTATGTGACCTAGAACTACATTAAACCCGCGCACACGTGGACCACGCCTGATTTTGTACGTAGAACAACGTCGCGTGGCGTGGATCTAGTGTAGCTCTACAAGTCTAGTTGCCATATAAAATGTATGGAGACCGACGCGCCCAGATCGGCGTGTGTGGCACACGTGAGCGCAATGTAGTTCTTTCTACCTTCGCACTTCGCACGCCTCTCCACCGAATCTAAAACTTTCCTTAACCTCTTTGAGAGCAGTGGTGATGAAATAAATTACACAAAGAAATACTCGCAACTGCCTGGATTTTAACCTGCAGCGTTCAACTTGTTAGTCGGAACCATTATTTATTTCATTTATTCAACCAGAACGACAAAATGCCAATTACACTGATTACATTAGTTAGAAATAATGTTAAATACATTAAAGAAAATATAACACAGATAATATAACTAAACCTCTCACTCAGTCTTCTCGCAAATCACTAGACATTCTGTCAGTATCTCCTTCCATTCATCAGCGAATAGATCTAGTCTAGGACTGGATTCAAGGAGAGCGTTGAGTGCCACTAGCATTCGCGGAATACATACCTACTTCATGCAACCGTACGGTAACGTGACACTACAAATAATTTATGCCGTCTTGCCCGGCAGTAGTTATCGGGGACAAAAATGTTACACAGCTCCCCATGCAAACAAGGCGAGTCGATGGTTCCGTGTATGATCTTGCAGGCAGTTACAAGCTGATCAAAAGTTCGTCTAATCTAGCATAGCATAGTCGGCCTTATAATGTTCCCACTGTTGGGACTCAGGCCTCCTCTCTAGATAGATAGATAGATATTCTTTATTGTACACCAAAAATACAATTTACTCTAGGAGAGGGAATGGGCCGTAATCCACCACGCGGGCCCAGTGCGGGTTGATGGATGTCACATGTCTTCGAATTTTTGGTTCTAGAACATGTCGGTTTCCTCACGATGTTTTCCTTCACCGTTTAGAGAGCAGTGGTGATGAAATAAATTACACAAAGTAATGCGCTTGGCTGGGTTTGAACTCGCAATCCACAACTCGTACTGCATCGTCTAACCTGGAGCGAAATAACGCCTAAACAACCTAACAGAAATGGCCACTGCTCTATAACAAATATAGTACATAATTGTGAAAATAATTATATATCGAGGTACCCTTATTCTATTGTTCACACTTTTACAGTTCAAGATAACATTGTCAGACAATACTTTAGCAACTAAACCATTCTAATTTGATATTTGAATACGAAAGATCAATTTATACTGGTCTTTCCTGTAAAAGGGCAGCAAAACTAATATGTTTTGAACTTCCCCTTGGAAATTTTCGCAAGTAATTTTGAAGTAAAAGTTCAAAACAAGTAACTTTTGAAGTTCTGCCTTCAATGGTGAGAAAGGCTGAGCATAACTAGTCGACATTTGTAACAGCCTGTTCACGACTTCGGTGTTAGCGGCGAGCGGCGCGGTGAGCGGTGCGGCGAGCGGTGCGGCGAGCGGTGCGGCATCTGTAAGCGGGCGCGCAGCTATATGAGCGGCTTCTCGTGGCGTGCTTCAAACATTTTCATACTTTTGATCTTACCGTTCGCCGCCCCGCGCTTACAGCCTGGTCACGACTTCGGTCTTAGCGGCGAGTGGAGCGGAGAGCGGTGCGGCATTGGTAAGCGGGCGCGAGTCGCTATGAGCAGCGTCTCGTGGCGGACTTTATACATTTTCATACTTTTGATCATACCGCTCGCCGCCCCGCGCTTAGCTCCCGCTCACAGACGAAGGTCGTAAACGAGCCGTTAGCTGCCGTTCACATCGGCAAGGTCGTGAACGGCCCATAAGTAATGCTTGTTGTTACTTTTTTTTTTGTTATAGATATGATATAGGATTCTAAATAAATTTTATAGGACTCTTCAGAAATTGAGCGAAAAGATGAAATCGGTGTAAGTACATGTTTAACCATACCTAATTCCGACCTCTGGTAATGACATATCACATCGTATTTGGGAGGGAGGGAGGAAAGCTGAGAATTTCAATTTTCTTTCTGAATATATATTTTTTTAATTATGCAAGAGTTACTCAAACCAAAGTCAAGATATTTTGTTCCCATTTCTTTTGTTTTCATACATATTCAATTAGCTCTTTACTTATTTACTGTCAAATTCAATGTTGTCTTATTGCGACAGTGCGTAAATATTTTTTTGTAGATGCACGGGACATGGTTCCTATTCTGTCTCTATCGGGTTTTTTTAGGATTCTGTACCTCAAAGGAAAAACGGAACCCTTATAGGATCGTTTTGTTGTCTTTGTCTGTCACGGCCTTTTATCTCGGGAACACGTTTCTTTTTTTATTGGGTGGGAAAATCATCTTTTGACAAATACCGCTCTTGGGCGGAGCGCGAGATAGTGTCAGACTTTTACTGACTAAAAGCCCACTCCTGTTCCTTCTTTGCCTTCATCCCAGGGCTAGGTTTCACTTTCACACTACCCGTGGGTCTCGGAACCGCATGGAGATATCGAATTGAAACTAAAATTTACTCAGGTCTGTAGTCCTTTGAAGCTGTGACAAAATTAAACTTCACAGTTAAAGGAAAAAAGATACGGCCGTTTATGTCGCAAAAAACGTATATTTCGACACTCTCAAGGGAATCAAAATTCATAGGGTACTTTCCTGTTGACCCAGAATCCTGAAATTGAGAATGAAGCAAGGTCTCATAGCACAGATATAGGAATAAATTTGAAAACAAGTTGATGTTGTCACAAAAAAAAATGCTTTTTTTTTGTATTTCGGAAAAAATCTTTAAGTCCCCATTCGGGAATTAAACTATTTCTATAGGTAAGTTTGTACAGAACCCTCAGTGCGCGAGTCCGACTCGCACTTGCCAGGTATTTTTTATTTTCTCTAAAGAAACCCTATAGTCTTTCAGCCATAGTTTTTCTTTCTTATTTGATATAAACTAGTGCTTGACTGCGATCCCACCTGATGGAACTCTGTGATGCAATGGTTGATGGCGAGGTGCACTAGTTTATTAAGAGCCTCTTCACTCTAGCCTTGATGACACCTAAATTATAATCAGACGGGAAGACCGCAGCAGGCAAATTGTTCCAGTCCTTCGATGTACGCAGTATAAACGACGAGGCGAAACGCTTAGTCCGGACCGTAGAGATTTCAACTGCGTAAAAGTGGATACTCGCCGTACGTTAGGTTATCCGATAGTAGAAATCAATATTGCCTAGTCTTAGGTCCGTATGTCCTTTCGTGATAAGTTTTGAACAATATATCAACATTAAAATACATTATGTAACAACATAATTAAAAATAATAATAAATATCAATATAATAAAATATATGTAATAATAATCTCAATATCATTCTTTATTTGTATGTATGTATCTAAGTATATATTTATTATTGTTCTTATTTCCTCTCTGTCAGTCTTCTTTTAAGCTGCACCTGCCATGTTATATCTCTGCACCACCCTAAGGTCGACTGGTAGAAAATGCCTAAGGCATTAAGTCCGCCTTTGTACAATGTTTCATTAGCGCATGAAGTTTTAAATAAATAATTCTAATGTGTTAGCAGTATTTGGCAGCAAATTTATCGACCCAACCTTCTCGGCTAGTTTCGCTGAAGTAGTCATCACTACAATAAAATTCTCAGCTCAATTTTACCGAGATCGCGCCTATTTCAATGATTCCACATATTATTCCAGTTGCGCAGACACTTAAGATATAAAACTACACAAATTTTAAATCATAATATCCACTAGGAATCAATTTGCAAATAATTATAAGAGTCACAGAACATCACTCGAAAAAATTGCTTGTATTTTTTAGCCAAGACATCAAACTATTTTGTGAAGCACAGGCCTAGCCTAGCCTAGTCAGCCTTATAATGTTCCCACTGTTGGGACTCAGGCCTCCTCTCTAGGAGAGGGAATGGGCCATAATCCACCACGCGGGCCCAGTGCGTGTAGTTAGATGTCACATGTCTTCGAATTTTTGGTTCTAGGACATGTCGGTTTCCTCACGATGTTTTCCTTCACCGTTTTGAGAGCAGTGGTGATGAAATAAATTACACAAAGTAATGCGCCGGGCTGGATTTGAACCCGCAACCTACAACTCGTAAGTCGGGGCTGTTACCACTCGGCCACCACTGCTCTAGTGAAATCAAAAAAATAAAAAATCTCTGAAGCACAGAGCATTGTTTTTATTCTGCCTCTAAGACAGAATGCTAGATTTTTATTGCGTACTGTGGTTAAAATTGAGAAAAATTCTGCAAGCAACACAAAATGCTTGAGATAGATTTCTCTTTGTATTTTTGTGTCGGCCTATTTTGTTTGCATGCATATTTGATAAGACATAAAATTGTTTTTCGCGCCAATACTTCAAACTTTTTTGTTGAGGTGCGTGAAATGGTTTTTATTACGCCTGCGTTGGGTGAAATGTGTTTTTTTTTTTCGGATATTGGTCAACTGGACACAATCCTGCAAACATAACAGAAAATATAACTTTAAGAAGGCAAGGCATTAAGTCCGCCTCTGTACCTTTGTGCATAAAGTGTTAAATAAATAAATAAATAAATAAATAAATAAAGAAGAAAGAATAGAATAGAAGAGAATTGTTTATTTCTGAGTACATCTAATATATAAAATTCTCGTGTCACAGTTTTCGTTGCCATACTCCTCCGAAACGGCTTGACCGATTTTGATGAAATTTTTTGTGCTTATCCGGTATCTATGAGAATCGGACAACATCTAATTTTTTTTTTTAATATTAGATAATTTTTTTTTATATACATAGCAAAACGTTTGCCGGGTCAGCTAGTGGTATATGAAGATCTTAATATTAGAAGGAATCAAATATACTACCTTTGCCGGTGTAGAAATATTAAATGAGTATCTAATTTGCAAATTCACACAATTATAGATCATGCAAAATTAAGTTAAATTAAAAAAAAAGACCGTAATAATAATAGTGGCTGTTTTAAATGACTATGAGTAACTTTATGGACCACGTTATTTTTTTGCATACATAATTAAAAATGACTAATAATTTCAATGTTAACTATTTTATATAATGCAAAAAGTAAAACAAAAAAAAATAATAATAATATAAAATAAAAATAAAATTGAACAATTTTATAATAATGTCAAAAAAAATCATCATGTCATTAAATGTCGAAGAAGAAATTTAATGAAGAGAAATCTCGATTTAGTTTTGTTTCTACTTCATATTGTGACACAATTTGTTCAATCAAAATACTTTTATGATTAGCATAGGCCTACACGGGCACATAAAAAATAGAAACTCTATGGTTACTCTTTAAAAAAAACTTTTAATTTTACCATATCTTCATTTATGCAACGTACGGCGAGTATCCACCCTTGCGTTGTTGAAACTTCAACGGTCCGGACTAAGCGTTTCGCTTCGTCGTTTATACCGCGTACATCGAAGGACTGGAACAATTTGCCTGCTGCGGTCTTCCCGTCCAACTATAATTTAGGTGTCTTCAAGGCTAGAGTGAATAGGCTCTTAATAATCTAGTGCGCTTCACCATCAATGATTGCATATCTGTTTACCATCAGGTGGGATCGCAGTCAAGCACTAATTTATATCAAATAAAAAAAAAAATTCAACTCAAAATTTCAAAATAATTTTATTTCACATAAGTCTACATGGGCATTTATAAAAGAAGGTTCCAATTGGTGGTTTGTTATGGAGAACTGGCAAGAAACTCTATGGCTACTTTTTTTTAAAAGATTAAGTTTTACAATATTTCGGGTCAATCAGGTGAGATAGCGGGTCAAGCGTTATGCTTAATAGTAAGAATAACTTCTCTAGCTTTCGGTGGAGCGAAAGGGAACGTCAGGTTTTTTTTCTGATTAAAACCCATCCTTCTTCAGTTTGGACACACCACAATTATGGCGGTAAGTCCCCTCTTTGAGGCGTGGTTGGAAAGACCTCACGGTTTTCTCACCTTCTGCATGACGCAGGTCATCGATTTCGAACAATCTGGTGACCCTGGGAGGATCAGATTTACCTATGATGCTAATATCTTCACGATCGTTGCATTAACTTTAAATAAATGAATTTCAGCTGTGTCGCGCTCACCGGATACATAAAGTAGATAGGTACAGAAGTCAATCTACATACAAAGTGCGCTCGAGCAACGCACACATAGATACAGCTCACGGACACGATATCTCGGCTCAATTCAGCTCAATGCGAGCTCGAGTGCTATCCGTTTGAGACACGCGTCTGAGAACTTTTTTGTGGAAAAATAGACCAACAAAAAAAACCTTATTCTAACTGTTCAGTGGACGGTTGTTTAAATTCAACATTAAATAGTGAATTGACGTTTTTTAGGCTACCAGTTGTTTTAGAGAGGTAAGTAAATATTTGCTTTGATGCATTTTGATGATTTGTTTTAACGTAACACAGAACAGGCCCCGCGTCGAGAAAGAGAAGATGATTTTGTGGCCATTTATTATTTTTAAAGTTCAGATTAGCGACCGGACGTGGTGGTAAATACCTATCCTCTCGGACAGTTCGGCGCCACGCGCTGACCCTAGCGCGACCGCCGAGCGTAGATATGAAAACTGAAGTACACACATGACTGGCCTGTTGGTCTAGTGTTCAGTGGCCCTGACTGCTATGCCGGAGGTCGTGGGTTCGATTCCCACCCAGGACAAATGTTTGTGATATGAGCACGATCATTTGTTCTGTGTCTGGGCGTAATTTATCTATATATGTATGTATTTAGAAATATATAAGTATGTTTATCAGTGGTCTAGTACTCATAACACAAGCTCTGCTTAGCTTGGGACTAGACAGCGTTGTGTGATAGTTGTAGAAAAACAAAAAAGAAAATACATGAGATTGACTTCTGTACCTACCTATTTTGTGCCCGAGAGCTATATTACAGGGGCGTAGTTACTGCAGTACTGCCGTATCGGCTTTATTAAGAACACAGGGTCCCTAGACTTCAGCCCCCCTAGCCAAGTTACAACCGTAACGTTTCGATTCTCTTTTCATTGATCACCTCGAGTAGGCCACGCTTCCGATTCCTGTGTTCTGACGTCATCTCAACGCTCAGTCACGTGGTCAGAACAAAGGAATAGGAGGCGTGGCCGACTCGAAGCGATAGACGAAAAGAGAATGGAAACAAAACGGTTGTAACTTGGCTAGGGCGGCAGAGCCCCGACTTATGAACGCATTTAATTATGCACTAAGGTCTTTTTTACATAGCATGAGTAGGATGATAGCGGGACGAAAATATGCATCTAAATGATAAGAGATGAGAAAAGAATAGGTAGCTACGTAATATGAATCTGGCAGCTGTCAAACGCATCATCCTATCCTGATAATAAATCTGTAGAAGTTTTTAGTTGTGCGCGCATCACGTAAAATATACGAAATTGATGCAGATAACTTTTATAGATTAAAATTGTGTGTAACTTGTTGTATTACTTTAGCTTTGTTTCATCGCAATTGGTTGATTATATCGAAAGATATACTACATTCATTGACTGTTAGACGGTACGAAGTTGGCCAGCCCCCGTAGCCAAGTTACGACCATTTCGTTTCTACGCCTCGAGTAGGCCACGCCTCCGATTCCATTGTTCTGACCACGTGACTGAGCATTAAAATGACGTCAGAACAAAGAAAACGGAAGCGTGGCCTATTTGAGGCGTTCGACTCAAGAGAATCGAGAAAAAACAGTCGTAACTTGACTAGGAGGACAGGTCAGCTAGTGGTGTAATAAACAATTGGCAATGTACTTGTGGTGCAACGCAGTACAGTCAACACAGTCTCAATACGGCCCTGTCTAAGTGGCTCGTTCCATCACCGGACCACCAGACGGTCCGATGATGGAACGGGCCACATAGACAGGGCCGTTTTGAGACTAACTACGCCACTTAGCTATAGTAGGTAACAAATGTTGTACAAAGCACAGTTACACAAGATATTCCGACGTGCCTGGAAATCTCGATATAATTCGTAACGAGCTCAGATTTAAGATAGGACACAACGAGATTCACTTTGACAAGAAAATTGGATTTGCGATTCATTTAATGATATTAGCATCGTGTAAATTTGAGTGAAAGAAAACACAGTGAAGATATCTAGAGGTACTTATTCGTGTTAAGATTAAACATTAAAAAAACTCGGCAAGTGCGAGTCACACTCGCGCACTGAGGGTTCCGTACAAACTTGAAAGGTAAATTCCGGTTTAGTTCACGATTTATGACGTATTAAAAAAAACTACTTGCTTGGTCTCGTTCAAACCAATTTTCGGTGGAAGTTTGTATGGTAATGTACATCATATATTTTTTTTAGTTTTGTCATTTTCTTGTTTTAGACGTTACAGGGGGGGGGACATATTTTACCACTTTGGAAGCGTCTCTCACGCAAACTATTCTGTTTCGAAAAAAAATATATTTGAAACCTCAATATCATTTTTGAAGACCTATCCATAAATACCCCACACGTATGATTGATTAAAAAAAAGTTTGAGTTTCAGTTCTAAGTATGGGGAACCCCTAAAATTTATTGTTCTATTTTAGTGTGAAAATCTTAATGCGGTTCACAGAATACATCTACTTACCAAGTTTCAACTGTATAGTTCTTATAGTTTCGGCAAAAAGTGGCTGTGACATACGGACGGACAGACAGACAGACATGACGAATCCATAAAGATTCCGTTTTTTACCATTTGGTTACGGAACCCTAACAAACCTTTTTTTACAGTCTGTTCAACCGATTTTGACTTTTATTGCGTTGGGAGCATGCATAGCACTATAAAAACTGGGCAAGTGCGTGTCAGAGTCTCACACTGAGGGTTCCATATAAACTTACATATGAAAACAGCTCAATTTCCAAATCGAGTCTTAAAAATTTTTACGAATCGCAAAAAAGTTTTTTTTTGTGACGTAACTACATTACAGTTCTTTGATTTTTTCCTTTACTTATGCTATGAGACCTTGCTTCATGCTAATTTTTAGGATTCTAGGACAACGGGAAGTATCCGATGAATTTTGATTTCCTTGAGAGTGTCGAAATATACGTTTTTCGCGATGTAAACGGCCGTTACATAGAAGTTTGATTTTTTCACAGCTTCAAGGGACCGCAGACCTGAATATATGGTTTTAATTTCAACTCGTTACCTCCACACATTTCCGAGATAAAGGGTTTTGACAGACAAACGGACAACAAAGTGATCCTATAACGGCGTTTTTTTCTTTTTGAAGTACGAAACCCTAAAAACATAAATATAAATGGCTGCAGTAAATAGTTGGTATTGTAACCACTTTTTTGCTTTTATTGTCATCCTTATGCCGGTTGGGTTTTTTTTGGGTGGAAAAATCATCTTACGACATCTCCTGCTCTTGCGTTGAGCGAGAGATAGTGTCAGACTTTTACTGACTAAAAACCCACTCTTTTTCCTTCGTTGCTTATCTTCAGAATCAGACCCTTGGCTCCAGTAGGCTTCGACCCTGCTTGGCTACAATTGCTGACATCTCCTTGAGGCGCGCATGGAACAGTACGCGCCGTCGACGACTTGGGCTCGGTCCGGACGGTCGGACGGCAAGCTACCCATTGCTCGCCGTCCGTAAGCCCACGCCTACGGTGAGGGGAAATTGGAAAAGGGAATACGGAGGTAATAATCTGATATTATCTTCATGAGAGCGATTGAAGATGCACGGAGCGGTTCACAAACATAGTGGATGACTGGCTTCAGACGTCAAGCCTTTAGAGGTATGCAGGTGTAAAGTCCCGCAAACCTCCGACGACAAGGGATCCTCCCTCCGACCAGACGGATGTTTTGTATGGTCCGGAACTGTCCCATGGTTGATTTTTTACTGTTGTTCGAAACTTGCGCAGAGTGAAAAACCTCACCAGGTCATCGGTCCACCTTAAGAGAAGCCTTCCAACAGTGCGTCTTCCAGTACACGATCACCACTCCACAACCTTTCAGCCCCATCGACCATGTTCTGAGAGCAATGTGCCCTGCCCATTGCCACTTAAGTTTGACTATTCTGCTCGGCTATATCGGCTACCTTAGTTCTCCTACGGATATCTTCATTCCTGATGCGATCACGCAAGGAAACTCCGATCATAGCCCTTTCCATTCCAACTTTAAGACCTCTGACGAGAGCTTTTGTGAGCGACCACGTTCCGGAGCCATATGTCATCACTGGCAACATGCACTGGACTTTCGTGTTGAGACACTGATCAACCATAAGAATTACCATAGTTTTTTTCAGGTGTGGTATCATCCCATGACTTCTCCCACTCTAGAGCAGATCTACTAACCCTGGGTTCCCTTTTGGAAGTGAACCCATGGCCCCCATAGGCTTCGGCCCTGCTGGACCCCTATGGTTTTAGCTGACATTTCTTCGAAGCACACGTGGAACAGTACACGTCATCGACGACTCAGGCTCGGTCCGGACGGTTACCAGACGACCGGACGGCGAGCTAAACACTGCTCGTCGTCAGCAAGCCCACGCCTACGGTAGCTGGAAATCGGGGGCTGAAGCGAGAGGATGTCCGTTGCACCACGCGTGCGCCCGCCTCCTTCGATAGCATTACTGCTGCTGCTCCTTCTGGAGGTAACCGCCTGCCACTGTTTCTCGCTCCAGACCAAAGCCTATACCAGAGTCAGGCGGAAGAGCTCGCAATACCACAGTGGCACTTACAAATCAATTGTTATTCGTTAACAAAGCCGTATATTTGTATTCTTCTTTCTGTCTTTCTAAAATATTTGCTCTTTAACCAAATATATTATCGCCAAGTCTTCGCGTCGGGAATCGTTTGCATTCATTTATGCACATACATCGTCTGTACATACTCTTATATACATAAAGACGTAAATCAGTGTCGACGCAACGAAATATAGCTCGGATTATTTGCAGCCAACGAAGATCGAACGTTTAAATTCGCTTGCATTTAAAATTCAACTTTAAAATTTAAATATCCATTTAGACTGGCCTGTTGGTCTAGTGGTTAGTAGGTCTGAGTGATATGTCGGAGGTCGTGGGTTTTTCTTTTTATTGGGTGGGAAAATCATCTTTTGACAAATCCCGGGCGGAGCGGGAGATAGTGTCAGACTTTTACTGACTAAAAACCCACTCCTGTTCCTTCGTTACCTTCGTCCCAGGGCCCCGGGTTTCGCTTTCACACTACCCGTCGAATCAGAAATGAAGATATCCGCATGAGAACCAAGGTTGCCGACATAGCACGAAGAATCGCCAAACTTAAGTGGCAATGGGCAGGGCACATTGCTCGCAGAACGGATGGCTGTTGGGGCCGAAAGGTTCTGGAGTGGCGACCGCGTACCGGAAGACGCAGTGTTGGAAGGCCCCCTACAAGGTAGACCGATGACCTGGTGAAGGTTGCGGGAATTCGATGGATGCGAGACACACAGGACCGTTCTTTGTGGCGATATTTGGGGGAGGTCTATGTCCAGCAGTGGACGTCTGTCGGCTGAAATGATGATGATGATGATGACTACCTGTGGCCCCAGTAGGCTTCGACCCTGCTGATTATACTACGATTTGCTGACATCTCCTTGAGGCGCGCGTGGAACAGTACGCGCCGTCGACGACTTGAGCTCGGTCCGGACGGTTACCGGATGGTCGGACGGCGAGCCACCCATTGCTCGCCGTCCGCAAGCCCGCGCCTACGGTGGCCAGAAATCGGGATCGGAATCCCGACGACGGTTGGAGCGTAAGGACCGTTGCCTCACGCGATCGGCCGCCTCCTTTGCTAGCATTACTGCTTCGCAGAAGGACTCCTCCTCGCTCCGGACCATGGCCTGAACCAAGGCCCGGCGCGAGAGATCACCGCCAGAGCTCGTGGGTTTGACCACCCAAGACAAATGTTTGTATGATGAGCACGATCATTTGTTCTGTGTCTAAGTGTAATTTATCTAGAATACTCGTATGTATGTATTTAGAAATAAAAGATAAGAAAAGAGGAAGTATCGTTGCCACTGCTCTCAAAACATTGAAGGAAAACACCTGTGCCATACGGAGCCTGTTCGTTGCCCCTCCATCACGTACTCTAACGGCTCGATATGCCCCTACAGCCCAGGCCCTCAATCTGCTGAACGCCCTGATTGCTCAAGAACCTAAATTTGACATATTTTTTTATAGCAGTAAAGAAATCGATCGCAGTCAAGCACTGGTTTATATCAATTAAAAAAAAAAAAAAAAAAAAAAAAAAAAAAATGATAAATGATTGTATAAAATGTTTTAGTTCATAGATTGTTAGTTTGTTGGCTTGCTATACGCTTTGGTGCATACTGTAAGTATAGCAAGCAATGGATAAATAAATAAATCGTGAGGTAACCGACATGTCCTAGAACCAAAAATTCAAAGACATGTGACATTCACCAACCCGCACTGTGCCCGCGTGGTGGATTACGGCCCATTCCCTCTCCTAGAGAGGAGGCCTGAGTCCCAACAGTGGGAACATTATAAGGCCGACTATGCTATGCTATGCTATCATTGCCAGAGCTTAGAATTGACTACTCTATGATGTGAGCGGCTATTTCATAAAATCAACATAAATTGGTGCTATTTCAAGTAAACGCATTCATAATATGGTCAAACATAGCTGATCATATCGAAAAATAGTTGCGTTGTTCACCAGTAGAGGTCACTATTTCTCTATTTATTCCTGTTTTCTTCCACAAAATATTAATTATTATTTATTTATCTTTTATTTCAGGCATTAATTAACCCATAGTAACATTATAGAATTAAATAAAATTGTTATAATATAATAAATAAATTAAATTAAATTAATTATTGAAACATTGATAAAATTATTGATAAATTATTGAATTATTTAAGAAAATTAAGTAATAAAATTATTGTAAATTATTATTATTCATTTAATATTCATATAAATTATTTTTTTTTAATGAAAACGTATAAAGATAGAAAATAAAAATAGTAGTTCGCCGGTGTCAGGATAGGATCCAAGCTACCGGTGGTTAGGGCTCCAGAGACAGGAACTTCCTCGCAATGCGAGCCGTATCAAGGAGTACTGCTTTCTGTATCAGGCCCTTAATCACCGACAGACTAAAACCCTTAGCGTTCCAGACACCATTAAAAGTAACGCCTGAAAGATTACAATGTAGCATGAAATGTCTGTACCCAATTTTCACTTATAGGCGAATTTAGTAAGACCTTGATTATACAAAAAGCTTTTCTGTATTACGATTTTAGTAATGTCTAGGCTTGAAATTTGAGAAATAAGATCTCGTTTTGAAGCAACTTCAAATCAAATTATCTGCTTTCATAGTCCGAATTTATTCAGTGAAACAGAGAATGAAATAACGTCATTTTGTTCCTCACACAACTTATTAAATTAATAATAAAAATTAATATCAGATAGAGACAAAACATAAATAAAATTACCAACACATCTAAAACAAAATTAAATAAAATTAAAATCAACTTAACAATCAGTTAAATCGTAAATAATAAATCAAATTTACAATTTAAATAATAGTGGATAAATTTAAATTAAAATATAATATCTCCTGGAGTACAGCACGCGGTAAAACGAAAAATCAAAATTATTCAAAAATTTTAGTTCATGTCTAAATACAGGGTGTCTTTGACAACGATGCACAAACGAATACCATGGATCTAGTACATGATTCTCGACTCCCCAGAGGTGAAATGTTTCGTCGGCTTTTACTTAATTTAAAAAAAAATACTTTTCGATATTCTAACCAGCGCCGATGATATTTATAGTAAAAAAAAAACCAAAAAAAAATATTATCAAAAATTTATTAATTAAAAAGTCATCGTAGTATAATCGCCCTTATAATGTTCCCACTGTTGGGACTCAGGCCTCCTCTCTAGGAGAGGGAATGGGCCGTAATCCACCACGCGGGCCCAGTGCGGGTGCAGGGGATGTCACATGTCTTCGAATTTTTGGTTCCAGGACATGCCGGTTTCCTCACGATGGGCCGTTACCACTCGGCCACCACTGCTCCAAAAAGTCATTGGGGTAGATAAGATTTTATACGGTTTAAATAAAAAAAGTAAAGATTAAAAAAAAAAAAATAGGAAAATCCGACGAAAAATTACATAAATATGTAATTTTTATATTTTTTCACTTTTTTAATTTTTCAGCAAATTATGAAGTGTCAAAATTCATGCAAAATAGCAGATTTTCAGAGGGTTTTACTGGATTAGTTTTACACAAATTTATGAATTGATTTCAATAGATGCCTAGATAACATCCACAAGATACTGTGTTTCCAAAATATCTTATGAAAAATGTGTAATAACGTTCTTACGCGATTATGCGTAAGAACGGTTGTATGAAAAACAGTAAAAATGTATGTCGAGTTGGATGGCCCTTAAGCGTACAACGTACATTGTTAGAAGAAAAGAGTAGATACCCTGGTTTTACTTTTAAAATTATATGTGTATTATTTCCAACGAAGCCATAGTTTTCAAAGAAAGAAAGGAAAGACAAATAATTCCAGTATAAAAAAATTTTTACAAAAAAAAAACTTTAATTTTGGAAATTGGTGTTTCTAGTTTTGTCTCTTCGTTATTTAACACCGACTTCCAACATTAAAGTAATGTTGCACTTTACATTGCTTTTTGAAGTCGGTTGTATTTTTTTCTGATTTTTTTTTTAATTTTACACTTTTTAATTATGGTACCACCACTAAAAAGTACCCCTCAGCCAAACTTAAATACCTTATAGCCAGAGTGCATCTCATGAACATTCTAATAATCCCAAAGACGGTTAGATTACATCAATTTATTACAGAGTTCCGGTGCCTAACTTCAGGCTTCATCATCAGATCAGTTCGATATATTTCCCCTCTTCTTTCACTCAGTCATCGGCTACACGTATAAACAAAGCAATTTTACTTGTTACGACGGTTCTGCTGTGATCCTATGAGGAGTTCCGTTCCATATCTTCGAAGTTCATGATCAGATTATAGCAATATTTCTATGGGACAATTTCGGAAGCATAACCTTTCAATAAAAAATAAAAAAAAACAAAATCGGTCCACAATTAACCGGGAAATCGCTGAACATATAAAAAAAAAAACAGCCGAACGTAGAACCTCCTTCTTTTTAAAGTCGGTTAATAATACTGAAATAGTAGGATTTAATTTAGTTTAATTCAGCATAGGAGTTAAAATACGTAGAATATTTTAGCGTAAGTACTCTATTGCGTTCGTAAATTATAAAGTACCTCTCCTCAAAATAAAATCCAATACTATAGAGTATTGGATTAGAGTAAGGTTGGGTTACGTGTCTGGTCTCCATACTCCCATTCCATATTTTCCAGGAATTCCTGGACATCCTGTCCCGCGTGGCGCGTGGCTCGGTCCAGGAGAAGCTGTCCTGGGTGTTCACGCTATACGATGTGGATGGAGACGGTCGCATCTCGCGCTCAGAGATGCTCGCTGTGGTGCAAGCTATATACGAACTGCTGGGAAGGGCTGCGGCGCCGCCAGTTCATAGTACTGCTGCTAAGGATCATGTGGATCGGATCTTCCATGTAAGTATTGCTTTTAATTATTGGTGTCTTGCTGAAAAAAGCGCATTACAGTAAGTGAAAAGGCGGTGGCAGTGGTGAAGTAAAATTATTCTATTCCATACCATTCTATTCTATTACATTCCATTCTATTCTATTTCATTACATTCCATTCCATTCTATTCCATTCTATTCCATTCTATTCCATTCCATTCTATTCCATTCTATCCCATTGTATTCCATAGTATTCCATAGTATTCCATTGTATTCCATTCCATTCTATTTCATTCTATTCTATTAGATACCACTCTATTCTATTCTTTTAGATTTCATTCTATTCTAGCTATTCTATTAAGGCTAAAGTGAATAGGCTCTTAATAAACTAATGTCTTAGTAAACTTAATAATCAATGATTGCATCACTGCTTACCATCAGGTGGGATCGCAGTTAAACACTGGTTTACATCAATTTAAAAAAAAACTATTCTATTATTTTACATTCAATTCCATTCTATTCTATTTATTCTATTCCATTCCACTCCATTCCATACCATTCCATTCTATACTATTATCCCAGCGTTGCGAATTGCGATAAAAGTGATTATTTTGCGAATCCATCCAGGTGATGGCGTTAACTTTAAAATGTACTATGGATATAGTACATTTTAAGGTCAACGCCATCTAGTAGTCAACGAGATGAAAACTAAGTATTGGTTGCTGTGGTTGACAGCTCTGTTCATTTCATTTATCATTTATAAGGAACTTATCTGCCAAATTTTAAGTTTGTGGATTTCTGAGATTTCGTGATTAATAAGTGAGTGGTATTTCGCTTTTACATATTTAGATTTGAAGTAGCAGACTTTGTATAGCGTGACAAAAAAAAAAAATAATTCAATTCAAATCGAAATATTGTCGTACTAATCAAACGCTGGTTCTCAATTGAACATTACGTCTAGTTGCTACTTCAGTTAATGTCTTACAACCTGTGTCTACATTTCCAGCTGATGGACACCAACTGCGACGGCGTGGTGACCCCGGACGAGCTGGCGCGCTGGTGCAGCCGCGACCCCGCGCTTCTGAGCTCTCTGGAGACCATGGATACTGTCTTGTGATCCACGGGCCGCAGTGCCGAGCATAGGTACAAATAACTTCTCCCGTTTTGGGTGAAGCGTAGTGACAGACTTTTACTGACATGAACCACCAAATAGATAGGTACAGAAGTCAAAATCCTGTATGTACTTCAGTTTTCATACCTACGCTCGGCGATCGCGCTAGGGTCAGCGCGTGGCACCAAACTGTCCGAGTGCGACCGGGCGCGGTGATAAATGCCTACCTAATCTGAATTGTAAAAATACTACATGGCTACAAAATCATCTTCTGTTTCTCGGCGCAGGGCTTGTTCTATGTTACGTTAAAACAAACCTTCAAAATACAAGCTAATATCTATTTACCTCTCTGAAACAACTGGTAGCCTAAAAAACGTCAATTCACTGTTAAATGTTGAATTTAAACAACCGTCCACTGAACAGTTAAAATAAGCAATGGGTACCTCGCGGTCCGACCGTCCGGTAACCGTCCGGACCGAGCCCAAATCGTCGACGGCGCGTAGTGTTCCAGACGCGCCTCAAGGAGGTGCCAGCAAAACATAGGGGCCCAGTTGGGTTGAAGCCTACAAGGGGCCATGGATGATGCGATAAAGAACCCCGAGGCCCTGGAACGAAGACAAAAAAAGAACAGGAGTGGATTTTAGTCAGTAAAAGTCTGACACATCCTCTCGCCCCACCCAAGGGCGGGAGATGACATTAGATGAAATCCCACCCAAAAAAAAAAAGTTGCAGAAATATATTTAACATCTATGATATTTAAAATTTTAATTTAACTCTTCAACTCTTTCAGGTCGGACTCGGCGCGCGCATCCTGCTCCACGGCCGCAGACAACTGTTCACCATCTCCCTCTGGCTTACCGACCACTCACTCCACGACCTTCGCACCCCCCCACCAGATAGACAAGGACAGAACTAGCATCGAGAGCTACGCCCCGCAATTACACACTCGCAAAGATCGGAGCATGTCGGAAAGCTTCGCGTCAGTTGAAACTCATATAGATAGAGACAGAAGTATTGTGGAGAGTGAATGTGAGAGTGGAATAGAAAGTGGGGCAGCTAGCTCGTCGACTAGTGGAGTGAAGAGTGTAGTTAGTAATGGGAATCGAAAGAGTGAGGAAGATAAAGTGGTGGTGGAAAAGAAAGTAGAAGACAAGAAGAAGCAACCGCCACCTGTACCAGCTAGAGTTATTGCTTGTGTGAGTATGAAAATTAATCAGCAGTTTCGAGCCGCTTATACACCATGTTCTATGCGATTCTAATAAGATTAAGATTGACTTAGCGCCATGTTGTGCTGTCATAGCTGTCAAATCGAATCAAATAGGGTGAGCCAACGAAGATTTAAAAAAATAAAATTTACGAATCTAAGATTCGTAAATTTCTTAATTCTAGTTCTTTAATTTTGCCCATCTCTGTATCACTGAGTAAAGTGGCGAATGGAAAAAGAAGGCGAATTGTTGCCAACAATGGAAATAAAGACCAGTTTTTTTTTTTATATATTTAGGAATTTTGATTAAACAATAACGTTTTTGCTTCACTTAGATTTAACAAAGACTTGGTTAAACATGGTAAAAAAAAATTCTTGATATGTTGATATTGTGTTTTCTTTCTAATCGTACTTTTCAAATAACGTTTGACAGATAGCGGCCATTGACGTTCCTATTCTCATTTGAATCGTATTATAACTGGAATAAGTTACACCCTCATACACCTCAAATAGAAACTAAGAAATTAGTTATCCTAATTATAGGCAAATAATAGACGAGTCAATATTATTGCTCTTTCTTTGAGTAATAATCAGTGATCGGAGAAGGTAGATTGAATTGGGGTCACTGGGCCGAAACATATATATTAATATGGACATTCCAGCGAAGAACCGGAACCGACCATAGAACCGGTAGGAATTGTATTAAAATGATTAATATTATATTGATGATAACCGCATCTAAATCCGATGCGTGGTTTAGAAGTTACTGACAGGCAGGCTGGATAACGACTATGTTTTATACTCTATATTTACAATTTTATGCTTTATATACACTCCAGTTTATTGAATTAACACACAGGTTACACTTTATAGTCTGATAATTTATTTTTCCAAAATTCACAATTAATTATTCTCAAAATTCACTTTAGTAAACTCAACCGTCTAGCTAGATCGTCTCCACAAGATTGCCACAACTGACTCCACTTGCCCAACACCTCCTCTCCATTCGTCACCCGTTCTACACACTTCACTCCCCGCCATTGGTCAATCTTTATCGAATGTGACGACGATTTGAGATTCCAATAATTTATTTAAAATGAAATAATTTATTACTTTTTTTCAGATAACCGAAGAGACGGTCCAACGCAAAGTAAAACGTCGACCACGAAGATCAAGCTCGCCGCAGCTGCCACGGTGAACCACACCTTAATATAATGACTACAAAGTTCATTATCTTTCGAACGCTGTGCTTATGATAACTACGCATTCCAATATGTACCTTACGCTATTTTTAAGTCAGATGATATTATTAGGTTATAGAGGATATTCGAGAATTTAAAAAAATCTATATTATGAATCGATTTCGGAAACAAACTCGCAATAGCCAAAAAATATTTCATTTATTTGAACGAAAAAGTTTGATTTCAAAGCACAAGTCGAACAGTATATTCTTTTAAAAAAAATTTTTTTTTTCTATTCTGTGTACAACAAATATGTGATTTGTTTTAAAATAACTAATGATATCATTATAAATTACTTAACAAAACAGAAAATTGAAAAAAAATCACAATAATTTATTTGAAATCGCCTTGATCTGACTACAACATCATCAACATACGCGAAAGATTCTTTAGAGTTAATTACAATAATACATTAATAAATTAATAACTTACTAATAACTTTTAAGATAACCACTTAAAACTTTATAAACAAACTTATGACGTTATTGAAACTAAGTATTATTAATTAATAATATAATAAGGCAATTCAATGAGTGTATGAGGACTTGATAGTATCCTTCGTACGAATCCATTGATTTATTTACGTAATCTATCTATAGAATATTATTCATATTTTGGCTTTTAAATCTTAAACTGTTCTAGATTTACTGATTATAATAAACTTTAAGTTGAATCAAAGATAACGTGACATCTTTGTATCACAATATCTTTGACTATATGTTTTGAATACTTGACTCGGCAAAATCTGTGAATTCGTGATGAAATAGACAGATGTTTCATTATGATCAGTAATTCAAGAAACTTATTCTATTAAAAGGAAACGAAGAGCAATATTCAGTATTATAACTGTATTCTATTATAATAGATTATATTTATATTTAATAGTATATATCAAATATTCCAGCTCATTTAAGCTCTGGTTTCTGGAAACTTATGTTGTTTTTAACGCTTTGAATAAATTACCCACGTTAGAACGTGGTCGTGATTGGTTGCCAAGTGATCCAATGCGGTTCACGCGAATTGAACGCGACGCAGCGACCCCACTTCAGAAGCCATTTATATAAAACAAGTCACCCTATCGCAAGAGTTCACGCAAAAATATTAAATTAACTGATTGCGACCACTTCGCTTCGCTTATCGCCGCATCGCACCCACGTGCGTCAGCCATCGCAATAGAGTGTAAAATGTTTTGTTCCAGTCGCGCCGAATCGCACCGTGTTCGCCGTCACGTTGAATTGTTTACGTACGACATTGCTTGAGAGATCTCATGTCATATTCAAACTTGATTATTGTTAATTTGATGAACTACCCACAACAAAATTTTTCAACAAATCTGTTGAAAAATTTTGTTGTTTTGTGTTGTTTAAGCTTTTCAGAAACCAAGCACCAAAGAGTGATAGGAACTTGTCACTTTACTATTAGATTCCTATTCTTATATCTTAAATACAATTATTGGACCTCAAATAGTTAGTAAAAAATTATGTCTACACTGATGTTCATAGATATATAAGAGAATTACCAATGAATGGATGGTTCGTAAGTAAAGTATCAAAATGGATTTATTTGGCACAACACAAGGCACACAGACTTCAGTTAGGAAAAAACGAAATAATAAAAGAAGGAAACTACAATTGTGTGCCTCACGGATGCGCCACAATAGGTCTAGATCAACATAAATGCCAGACAATTAGTGCCTGACAATGATTTTCAACTGAATTTAAAGTAAAAAAAAAACGAAACAGAGAAAATACAAGGAAGCGATGTGGTTTCGGTCTGTATGGAAGATGATAAAGCTAGAATGAAGGTGATTACTCAGATGACGGATGAAAGAAATGTGTGGATGTGGACCATGCATGCATGTTGCATCGACCGCTAGAGAATGATGACTCATCTGAATTTAGGCCGAAGACATGGGCACCGGGAGGGAGAAACACAAGAGAGGGTGCACATACACCTCCCTTTTTTAAGTATATAAACTCCCTCTCTGAGTGGAGCGAGATGGGTGTCAGACTTTTATTGACTAAAACCCATCTGTGTTCCTTCAGTTGCAGTTCAGGACCACGAAAACTCTTTGAATCTCTCTCTGCATCTCCGTGGCTTAAAATAAAATACACAAAACAATAAAATATAAGAAAGCCTCATCCAGATTTTAATTATCAGAGAACCTAGCATATTCGAGGAGTGCTGCAAAATTCGGGTTTCAGTAGAAGCAAGTTAATTCCGTTAATTATGTCCAACAGTGGACAACTTTCGGTTGAAATGACGATAATGATGATGAAGTTAATTCCAAACGCGCATCAAAGAGATATCAGAAAAGATGCCCGCTAGGTCCACGGGGAATTTCTGAAAAAGAAAACCATAGTCCTAGAACGTAAAGGGCAACTGAAAGTCACACACGTGCAGTTATGAATTAGTAATAGTCTGACACACGCTCTCGCTCCACCCTACAAGGGAGAAGTCATAATATAATTTACGACTCTTGTAGGTTTGGGCAAAAGAAAATCTATCAAATATTTTTTTCTAAATGATATAAACTAGTGCTTGACTGCGATCCTAGTTGATGGTGAGAGCCTATTCACTGAAGCCTTGAAGACACCTAAATTATATACGGACGGGAAGACCGTAGCAGGCAAATTGCAAATTTGAGAAGAGATACTGAATATACAGCCCTCTGAACGTCATCCTGCCGGCGCCCATGGCTGATAATGACAATGATTAGTGATCTTTTGAATCTAGAGGTCCAAATTCATGACCATGTTTACTACGACAGGGTTCCGTGTTAGTACGTGCATGCGCTTTAAAAAATCTCTCTTATTACTGAAGATATCATAGATTTTTCAATATACTTACTAGTGAGGTATAAAGTGGTGTTGCAATTTTCAAAATGTTAAGCTTTTTAACTTGATTTGAAAGAATATCGATATGCTTTACAAATAAATGTGCAGATTAATAAAAAGTATGAAAGGAAATTTAACAAATACAACTAAGAGTGAGTTGCATCAAGAGCTACGTTATAATTTCCGTCAAAGTTAATTTTAACTGAAACATTAACAATGACGATTGGTTTTTACCGCTATTTGCTGTTTCATCATTATGTGTCTACATATTACAATTTGTCTAAGAACGTCATCTGTTCACTTAACCGTCAGAATTTAATGTTATCGTCACTTGTAACTTTATTTTAGTGCAAGCCTTATTTCACTTAATCAGAGATTTGACAGCTAATAAAGCATTGGTTATAGTTAAAGATAGTTAGTGTAACTCACTCTAAGAGTCGGTACTGCTTATTTATTACGCACGAAACCGCAAATAAAAATAAAATAAATATTCCGTGGTTTATATAGGATTGCATAAGAAGCACGCATCGACAGGAATAAGACAAACATGCATTAACTCGTTTATCTCATTCGACGCTCCTATAATATTATTCCGTATCCTATTCGTGTTGAAAATTGCTTCTTAAATTGAAATATTATTAATCCGTCTGTGTATCACTATTGTACATGAAATTCAAATAAATAATTTGCACAGAACAGCACACAAAACATCAATTTCAATAAAATACTAATACAAACTTCTAGCTTCTTCATTAAGTAACTTTATAAAATGCTAAATTATATTTACAATCGCTAGTTAATACAATTGTTCTTCCAAATTAGTGCGTTATATTAGCCGTCACTTCGGTAGTTATAGCTACATCTACTTCTTCATCTAAATATATTGTTATCTCTCTTGCACTTGCAGATTCTTCTATTTATAGCTAATGTGCGAAAGAGACCTCTGTATGATGTGCGTGACCAATTATATTGTAAGGTGGAACGACCTTTTCTTTTGATTCAAAATTATCATTATCTCCTAAATCAGCTTCATCGAGATCAGCTTCGGGTAACCTGGTATTTGACTGCGATCCTACCTGATGGTAAATAGTGACGCAATCATTGATGGTTAAGCACACTAGTTTATTAAGAGCCTATTCACTCTAGCCTTGAAGACACCTAAATTATAATCGGACGGGAAGACCGCTGCAGGCAAATTGTCCCAGTCTTTTCATGTACGCGGTATAAACGACGACGCGAAACGCTTAATCCAGACCGTAAAGGTATTAACAACGTTAGGGTGGATACCCACCGTACGTCGGGTTGTCTGATGATAGAAAGATAATGGCGGAATCAAGTCTTGCTATTCCTGCGCATACTGACAAAAATGCATCCTGTAAAATAACGAAAGACTGCTCCCGCAACCAGCCACAAAATAGGTAGGTACAAAAGTCAATCTCATGTCTTCACTTATCATGCTTACGCTCGACGGTCGCGCAGGTGTAGGCGCGTCTCCGTCCGAGCACGCTCGTGTGCGGTGATAAATACCTAATCTATCTATCTATTGTGGTCTGGTTTCCGCACTTAGTCCTTGGCGGACCATTGTGCGTGAGCCATCGCGGCCTTCACTCCAACCAGCTCACCTCACTCCAGAAACAGATGAGTCTTTTCAATTTTCTCTGGGCATCTATGAGTGAATTCGGTGCTCCCAAAGTTCGTGTTCTTATTTCGTTGACGGCTGTGCACTCGAAGAGCACGTGCGCGATGGTTTCCTCTGACTCCATGCAGCCTCTGCACAGAGGACTATCCGTGATATTCATTCCAAAGAAGTGTTTGTTCAGTGAGCAGTGTCCGGTGATAGTCCCAGCCACCAGACGAAGGCTACTTCTGTCCAAACGCAAGAGGTTGTTGGTTAGGGTTTTGTTGTTAAATACCTAATATATGTAAATTGTAAAAATATTACATGGCCACAAAGTCATGTTCGCTTTCTTTCTCGGCGCGGTACTGGTGGCCTCTGAGGTATTTACCTACCTAACTGGTCTGCAAACAAATCATCATACAAACAAATACCTACTTACCTCTCTGAAACAACTGGTAGCTTAAAAAACGATAATTTACCAATTAATTTTTAATTTATATAACTGTCCACTGAACAGATAACTTTTTTTTTGTTGCTCCATTATTACACACGCGTGTCAAACGGATGGCACTCGCGCTCGCACTGGTTCCAACCGGTCTGAGATATCGTGTCCGTCAGCGGTGTCTATGTGTGCATTGCTCGAGCGCGCTTTGTATGTAGATTGACTTCTGTACCTATCTATTTTGTAACCCAGCGGTGCGCTGGCAGTGGATAATATCGGAGGTGTCCAACTTATGACCTCTTTTAAAAATTTTTTTTTTTTTTTTTCACAATTATCACACAACGCCGTCTAGTCTTAAGCTAAGCAGAGCTTGTGTTATGAGTACTAGACAACTGATAAACATACATATATCTTTCTAAATACATACATATATTATACTTAAATTACACCCAGACACAGAACAAATGATCATGTTCATCACACAAACATTTGTCCTGGATGGGAATCGAACCCACAACCTCCGGCATAGCAGTCAGGGCCACTAACCACTAGACCAACAGGCCAGTCCATAATGGTGTAAAGATTATTGAAATCGATTCAGTTACTGATTCTAAACAAACTATATTCAATAATGTTACATATTTATTGCAGGTCGTTCCACCAAAATCTTGAGGGACACATAGACGCAGTAGTAGTTGAAAGTAGTTTAGCATAATATATATTCTAAGCTCGTTGACTAAAGTTAAATATTTTCTCTCTCGTTACTAATAATGACCATTTTCAAGAGCCTTATCTTACTAATAAAATTATTGTATTTATAAGAAGTTGTGCTCCACTGAATTGTTTTTTTTTTTTTTAATTGATATAAACCAGTGCTTGACTGCGATCCCACCTGATGGTAAGCGGAGATGCAATCATTGATGGTCAGGTGCACTAGTTTATTAAGAGCCTATTCACTCTAGCCTTGAAGACACCTAAATTATACTTGGACGGAAAAACAGCAGCAGGTAAATTATGTAGTGACAGACAGAAGATTTGGTTTCAATTTCGGCCGTAAATCTGGTTTCGTACCGTAACCGTGATCTAATAAAGAGTATTCTGGTGTCCTAAAATACAAGCCATGGCTTAGTTTAGGCACCAGTCTCCCACAAATTAACATTGTTATATCACTTTCATATTCTAAGTTTTAGTTTCCTACTGTTATATTGTTCTGCCCTGCTAATTGTAAATGCCGAGTGGTAACAGCCTCGACTTACGAGTTGTAGGTCGCGGGTTCAAACCCAGCCAGGCGCTTTACTTTGTGTAATTTATTTCATCACCACTGCTCTCAAAACGGTGAAGGAAAACATCGTGACGAAACCGGCATGTCCTAGAACCAAAAGTTCGAAGATATGTGACATCCACCAACCCGCACTGGGCCAGCGTGGTGGGTTATGGCCTATTCCCTCTCCTAGAGAGGAGGTCTGAGTCCCAACAGTGGGAACATTATATGGCCGACTATGCTATATGCTATGCCCTGCTAATTGTAAATGTAGTAATCGACATTTTCGGGATTTTGACTTTTTTTGCAAAAATTACATCTCAAGGAGGTAATGTGTACATTTTTTTTTTCTTTTTATTCTTTTGGTATACTTTTAAAATTATGTAAATAGTTGTTGTCGCGCCATTTTGCAATAAGCAGGGCAGTATTGTACTTAGGGTTGCCAAATGTTTTAGAAGAAAAATTAAGATAACACAATTTTTTAATAAGGGAAAAAAAAGTATTTGAAAAAAAAAAACAGTATGATTATTTTTTTTTATTTCTTTTCTTGAAAACATTTTTTTATGTGCTTCACACACACACTGACAGTTTTTTCATTAGGTATCCTTACATTTTTGGAAACGTATTCGTGATTATGTGTAGAAGCATTGATGATAGTTCAGTAATTATATTAGCGTTTCATTTTACGCATCACAGTAAAGATTGTAAATAGAGAATTTTCATATATTTTATTTTTATGCAAAAGTATAAAGGTATTAACCAAAAATAAAGTAAGGTATGTTAATATCCAGTATAGTTGGCAACCCTGATAAATTGTACCTACTCTATTTTGATGACGAGTATTTTATTATCTACGAACACAGTAAAGTACGCTAAAATACTCTAGGTATCGGTAAAACGGGGTAAATAGAAACGCAGGGGTGAATAGAAACAAAACTTTGGTTTGGTTTTTCACTTTGATACCATATTATCGGCTTCTAACAAAGCATCGACTGTTTAGAATAACAATTCATTAATAAATTGATTGATTCTGAAAAAAATATTCTAATATCGTGAAAATACCATTTGAAGTTTTGTTTACCCCTGAGTTTCTATTCACCCCATTTTACGGTATTTTGAAATTAGAATTTTGAATTAAACTGAATGAATTTCAATTTCATTATTTTAACTAGAATAATTTGTCTTTACTTTCTTCCTTGAAATATTAAATGAACCCTCATTAACAAATTAAATGTGGACTTAAATGTTATTTCTATTTTTCAAAATATAATACTTGAAGTGGAGTAACAAACATTAATATTAAACCTTTGGATACATGCATTACGTAATGAAATGAAGAATCTAATAAAGTATTCATAATTACTTTATTTAAAACTAGTGACCCGCTCGGGCTTCGCTTGGATGCAAGTTATATTTGTCGTGACCAAATCTTAGAACTGATCACTTCATGATATGACCAAACTTTTCATGATATAGAACCATGCCCACTGGCCACATCATGATATGCGGGGTTAAAGGCGGCGGTTGGAGCGTAAGGACCGTTGCCTCACGTTAGTTTTAACGCAGCTATGACACAGTTTTTTTTTTTTTTTAATTGAATATAAACCAGTGCTTGACTGCGATCCCACCTGATGGTAAGCGGAGATGCAATCATTGATGGTCAGGCGCACTAGTTTATTAAGAGCCTATTTACTCGCCTTGAAGACACCTAAATTATAGTTGGACGGGAAGACCGCAGCAGGCAAGTTGTTCCAGTCCTGCGATGTACGCGGTATAAACGACGAAGCGAAACGCTTAGTCCGAACCGTTGAAGTTTCAACAACGTAAGGGTGGATACTCGCCGTTCGTCGGTTTGTCCGATGGTATTAAGGAGATGGCGGAATCAAGTCATGCAGTTCCCGCGCACACTCTCCAAAATGTAACCTGTAAAATACCGATAGGCTGGCTACCCTGCGCCTGTGCTCGAGGCTTTGTAGATTGGACTTAACCAAATCTGGATCCCCAATTAGCCTCTTCGCACGCCTTTCCACTGAGTCCAAAGCTGCTAGATGGCATTTTGCAGCAACCAGCACATATGTGACTGCAGTACTCCACACACGATCGGACCTGTTTTGCCAACGATATACATACAATTTTAATTGCAATTGGCTTTTTATTTGAATGAAGATCATCTATAGGTGTTTTAATTTTTGAGCTTATGATTGTTCTTACAAGAGTAATGCTTAAGGTCCTACTTAATTTAGACCTTTTATTATCATGCAAATTCTACATTAATGATTGACATATCATCAAACGTTGACGTTTAAGCGCTAATGTCGTCGTCTATCACATCGGGGTCACCAGTTTGGAGGTAAGCGGAATAGAGAGTAAAGTCCCGGTAACCTCCGTTGAAAAGGGAAGATTCTCCGACCAGACCGGTGTTATGTCTCTTGTGGGCAATTGGTCGAAAGATGATTTCATTGGTATGAACTTTTTCAAATCGCGAGAACTTTAATTGTGCGATGCAAGATTTCATATTTCTTGTAGTTCTTATGTGGCGCCCACCGTAGGCGCGAGCTTGCGGACGGTGTGTAATGGGTGGCTCGCCGTCCGACCGTCCGGTAACCGTCCGGACCGAGCTTAAGTCGTCGACGGCGCGTATTGTTCCACGCGCGCCTCAAGGAGATGTCAGCAACTGAAGGGGCCCCAAGCAGGGTCGAAGCCTTCTGAGGTCACGGGTAGTGTGAAAGCGAAGCCCGGAGCCCCGGGACGAAGGCAAAGAAGGAACAGGAGTGGGTTTTTAGTCAGTAAAAGTCTGACACTATCTCCCGCTCCGCCCAAGAGCGCGATTTGTCATTAGATGATTTTCCCACCGAAATAAAAGAAAAAAAAAAGGTGTCGCTACAATTACCATTTCATGAAATGGTCGGTTATATCATGAAGTGATCAATACGAAGATTTCTCGTTTATTGCTCTTTCTGTTAATGAAAACCGCATCTAAACCCTTTGCGTGTTTAATGAAGCATAGCATAGCATAGCATAGTCGACCTTATAATGTTCCCACTGTTGGGACTCAGGCCCAACATAGGGAACATCACCTAGAGAGGACTCTAGGAGAGGGAATGGGCCGTAATCCACCACGCGGGCCCAGTGCGGGTTGGTGGATGTCACATGCCTTCGAATTTTTGGTTCTAGGACATGCCGGTTTCCTCACGATGTTTTCCTTCACCGTTTTGAGAGTAGTGGTGATGAAATAAATTACATAAAGTAATGCGCCTGGCTGGGTTTGAACCCGCGATCTACAACTTGTAAGTCGGGGCCGTTACCACTCGGCCACCACTGCTCGTTTAATGAAGAGTAAGCGGTAAATAATTTAACCACCTTCGACATAATACAATTCAACTTCAAATGGTAGATTCTCAACAGACATTCGCATGTATCCAAACTGAATTGTAGTTATAAGAGTTTAAATCTTCGACCAATCACGTCTTATGTATGTCTGTGTGAGTGACTGTCTGTCTGTGTAGTAATAAGCTGGTAAATGTTGTTAGTTAACTTTGTAATAATTTGTGTTTTGTTTTATTTTTTACAGATACACTAGAGAACAAAATTTCCTCCAATATGATGCGCAACGCTGACAAATTGTCTAACAGCATACCCTGCGTCACTTGAATGTGTTGTGAAATGTTGGGGGCAAGTTGCGGGACTCTGGGCTTCGTTGCGATTCATGTTGCGGGACAATTTGTCACCTAAATAAATCTGAGGTTTTTTACTTGTATCATCATCATCATCATTTCAGCCGAAAGAGGTCCACTGTTGGACATAGGCCTCCCCCAAGCGACGCCACAATAACCGATCCTGTGCGTGTCGCATCCACCGCTTCCCACGACTCTCACCAGGTCGTCGGTCCACCTTGTGAGAGGCCTTCCAATGCTCCGTTTTCCGGTGCGCTGTCGCCATTCTAGAACCTTTCGGCCCCATCGACTATCTGTTCTACGAGCAATGTGCCCTGCCCACTGACACTTTAGTTTGGCGATTCTTCAGGCTAACGATACTCGTAGTATTTATTCAAATGATTTTCAAATAAACACTGAATGAAGTATTTATAAACAGGATTAAAAGGGAATGCAAAGAACTCATTGGGCATCGAAAATATCATCCATATAATTGTCATAATGGAAAAAGTAGCCAAAACACTGACCTGTACCATGACGTTTAAAGTAAGATAGTTTCATTCTTATTTCCAGTGTGGGTAAGAGATGGCGCTAGACAACCTGTATAGCTCTGTCTCTTGCATGAGCATGATCAGCCTTTCAATGTTCCCACTGCTGGGACTCAGGCCTCCTCTCTTGGAGAGGGAATGGGCCGTAATCCACCACGCGGGCCCAGTGCGGGTTGGTGAATGTTACATGTCTTCGAATTTTTTGTTCTAGGACATGCCGGTTTCCTCACGATGTTTTCCTTCACCGTTTTGAGAGCAGAGGTGATGAAATAAATTACACAAAGTAATGCGCCTGGGCTGGGTTTGAACCCGCGACCTACAACTCGTAAGTCGGAGCCGTTACCACTCGGCCACCACTGCTTCTATCTCTTACCCACACTAAAATAAGAATGAAACAATCTTACTTTGAACGTCATGGTAACCCCGACTGACAGTATTGCGACTTTGTACAGCAATGCTGATTGAATGCAAGCCATTTAGTCACATGAAGAATAGTCAAAGTATCTATTACCTTAATCTGTTTCTTTGTAAATTTTTCATTAAAAAAATAGGTATATATTTTGTTGTAACTGTATGTCATACTTTATAATATAAGATATATAATATTACTTATCTACCAGCAATATATTTCACGACAGAATATGTTCTTTTATTTACTTCCTAAACTATTACCTGAACTGCTGAAACCAGTTTCCAACATATTGAAAAACAAGAATTTTGATTTATTTTTTCGGTGGGAAAAATCCCTCGCTCTTGGGCGGTGCGGAAAGGTGTGTCAGACTTTTACTAACTAAAAACCCACTCATGTCAGGGGCCAGCCCCTAACCCTAGATAGGACCCACCTTAGGCGCGGGCTTGCGGATAGTGAGCAATGGTTAGCTCACTGTCCGATCGTGAAATAACCGTCAAATAACCGTCCGGACCAAGCCCAAGTCGTCGACGGCACGTATTGTTCACGTTCACGTCGGAGTGCACGTTCATGTCAGCAAATCGTAGGGGCCCAGCAGGATCGAAGCCTACTGGGGCCACGAGAAGTATGAAAGTGAATCCCGGGGCCCTGGGACGAAAGCAAAGAAGGAACAGGAGTGGGTTTTAATCAGTAAAAGTCTGACACTATGTTCTGCTCCGCCCAAGAGCGGGCTTTGTCATTAGGTGATTTTACCACTTAAAAAAATAAAAAACCCTAGATAGGCCTATGTCGACCGTGGTGAAGGCGATGGGTGTGACGATCTGATCATGTTTGCGGGTAACAGTAGGCCAAACATCATTTTTTAGGGTTCCTTACCTCAAAAGAAAAATTCGGAACCCTTATAAGATCACTTTGTTGTCCGTCTGTCTATCAAGATCCTTTATCTCGGGAACGCGTGGAGGTATCGAGTTGAAATTAAAACCACATACTCAGGTCTCTTGAAGCTGTGAAAAAATCAAACTTCAAAGTAACGAAAAAAAAAAGATATGGCCGTTTATGTCGCAAAAAACGTCCATTTCGACAATCAAAATTCATAGGGTACTTCCCGCTGATCCAGAATAATAAAATTTGGCATAAAGCAAGGTCTTACAGCACAGGTATAGGAATTGCCTGTTAAAAAAAATCCAATCCGGAAAAATATTGGAGACTTCATTCGGGAATCGAACTATTTACATAGTTAAGTTTGTACCGAACCCTCAGGGAACGAGTCCAACTCGCACTTGCCCAATTTTTTATTATTATTGATAGGCTCGCGTTTGACCACTATCTCACCTGATGGAAAGCGACGCTGCTGTCTACGATGGAGCACGCTTGCCTAGAAGTAACCTATTCATTCATGACTTCAACACCTCTAGGTTGTGGCTATCAGGAAATACAGACTCTGGCAGGCCATTCCTTAGCTGTACGCACAATGAATGTGTCGCGAATGACACAGAGGTTTGGAAGGATAAAAAGAAGGTATTAATCCAACTGTGTGGGAGCAGTGGTGGCCGAGTGGTAACGGCCCCGACTTACGAGTTATAGGTCGCGGGTTCAAACCCAGCGCAGGCACATTACTTTGTGTAATTAATTTCATTACCACTGCTCTCGAAACGGTGAAGGAAAACATCGTGTGGAAACCGGCATGTCCTGGAACCAAAAATTCGAAGACATGTGACATCCACCAACCCGCACTGGGCCTGCGTGGGCCTGAGGCCTGAGTCCCAACAGTGGGAACATTATAAGGCCGACTATGCTATGCTAATCCAACTCATCATCTTCCTGCCCTTATCCCGTGTTATTTGGGGTCGGCGCAACACGTTTTTTTCTTCCACTCTGCCCTGTTACTCGTCATGCTATCACTAACTATGCTAATCCAACTGTGGAACACAAATTAATCTACCAAAAAGAACACATAATATGATGTGACATTGTAACGCCAACTATACCGTCAGAACTTTAAGATGTATGTGGAACAGAGAGTAAAGTTAACGTTCAAACGATTTGGCCAGTTTTAGTTGACTATATCACCGATGTCGTCTACCACGTCGGGGTCACCAGTTTGGAGATAAGCGGAACAGAGACGAAAGTTTCGGTAACCTCCGTTGAATAGGGAGGATCTTCCGACCAGACCGGTGGTATATCTGAAGTGAGCAACTGCCCGAAAGATGTTTTCATTCGTGTGGACTTTTGTATATGCTCAAATCGCGAGGTGAACTTGGCGGTAAGTCCCCTCTTTGAGGCGTGGTTGGAAAGACCTCACGGCGTCCTCACATTCCGCATGACGCAGGTTCTCACCGGACACGGTAAGTTCGGGAGGTTCCTGCACCGGATTCGTGCGGAAACGACGCCCGGGTGTCGCCACTATGTGGACCGCCCGGATAACACGCTAGAGCACACAGTGGAGGTGTGCCCCGCTTGGGCAGAGCAACGCCGTGTCCTCGTGGGGGCAATCGGCGGCGGCGATCTCTCGCGCCGGGCCTTGGTTCAGGCCATGGTCCGGAGCGAGGAGGAGTGGCAGGCGGTCGCCTCCTTCTGCGAAGCAGTAATGCTAGCAAAGGAGGCGGCCGATCGCGTGAGGCAACGGTCCTTACGCTCCAACCGCCGCCGGGATTCCGATCCCGATTTCCGGCCACCGTAGGCGCGGGCTTGCAGACGGCGAGCAATGGGTGGCTCGCCGTCAGACCGTCCGGTAACCGTCCGGACCGAGCCCATGTCGTCGACGGCGCGTACTGTTCCACGCGCGCCTCAAGGAGATGTCAGCAAATCGTAGGGGCCCAGCAGGGTCGAAGCCTACTGGGGCCACGGGTAGTGTGAAAGCGAAACCCGGGGCCCTGGGACGAAGGCAACGAAGGAACAGGAGTGGGTTTTTAGTCAGTAAAAGTGTGACACTATCTCCCGTTCCACCCAAGAGCGAGGATGTCATAAGATGATTTACCCACCCAATAAAAAAAAAAAACGCGATGCAGGATTTCATATTTCTTGTAGTTCTTACGTGGCGCCATAGATGTCGCTACAATACCATTTCATGAAATGGTCAGTTATATCATGAAGTGATTAATTGTAAGATTATATACCGTCAGAATTTTCCTCCGACCAGACGGGTGTTACGTTTGATGGGCAACTGCCCGGTAGATAATTTCGGGCTGTTCTATATGTTCAAATGGCTCGGAGAACTTTAATTGTGCGATGCAGGATTAGTTCTTATGTGACGCCGTAGATGTCGCTACAAACTAAATACATTCATCATCATCATTTCAGCTGAAAGATCTCCACAGTTGGACATAGTCCTCCTCCAAGTGCCGCCACAACGGTTTAGTCCACTCTCGGCCCCTCGACCCCTAAAAAAAGATTTGTCTATTGGTGTCCTCTCAACCTTTAAAAATAGTTCACACTCGACCCCCAGGGGGTGAGACTGAATTTTCATACAAAGGACAGACATACCTCGTCCACTTTCGACCCCTAGTTCGAAATTAATATTTTGGTACAGTCAGGTACAAAATAAAGGCAAAATTCAGGAATTTATATTAAAAAATAAGAAAACTATGAATATTAGAGTACACTTTTTTCTTTTGTGGTTCTCGCGCCCTAAGGTGAAGCGGGAGAGCGTGTCAGACTTTTACTTACAAAAACCACACCTGTGTGTTTCTGTTGCTTTTTGCGTTCTAATGGAACCTAGGAAGGTTTATAGTTTTTTTTTCAGAAAATCCCCATTAAAGGCAATCGGCCCTGATGGGCCCCTAAGGTTTTGCTGACATCTTTTTGAGGTGCCTATGGAACACAATGCGTCGTTGATGATGCGGGCTCGGTATGGACGGTTCATTGACGATCATACAGTAAGCTACCCATTGTTCGTCGAGTGCAAGCCCACGCCTACGGTGGCTGGGATCACCGTATGGTTCTCGACGCCCAGGGCGTCTCCTGTCGCGGTGGCTGGGGCATGAGGGTATCGTCTTCCTCGCGCGTGCGGCCTTCTCCTTCGCTAGCATTACTGCTTCACAGGAGGCGTCCGCATTGCATATCCACTCGCTCCGGACCATGGTCTGAACCAGGGCCCGGCAGGAGAGGTCGCTGCCACCGATCGCCTCTACAAAAACATGGTGGTGCTCCACTAAAGCGGGGCACACCTCCACCGTATGACCCACTGATTAGATAAAACTCATTTTTTTTTTATTTTAAACTATCATTTAGGTGCAGAGATCCTAAAATAAATAAAATAAAAAAATAACAACAAGTGTAAGGAATATTACAGAAGTTTTGTCTGCAATAAGCAACAAACGACCGAACACCGGGCTCCATTGGGTACTGCTTCACCATAACAACGCGCCCGCGCACTTAGCACTCAAAACGAGGGACTTTCTGGACGCCACACCGGTCAGTCTTGGAGCACTTGATATGGCACCGTATGACTTCATGTTATTCCCTAAAATAAAAAAACTGCTGAAAGGGATACAGTTTTCATCGCCGGAAGACGCGCTAACAGCGTTCGAGAAAGGCGTGGAAGAGATGTCTGTGGCGGACTGAAAAAAATGTTTCGAAAATTGGTTCAGACGCATGAAACTTTGTATAAAGGCTGGTGGAGAGTTCTTTGAAAAGATTTAATAAAAAAAATATCCATATAAGTTAGTTTTTTTTAGTTTCTCAAAACTTTCTGAGTGGCCTGGTATAAATGCATGCCTACTTATAAGATACGCGTGAAAAACATAACTTTTCATGGCAGTCGGTCAAAAACATTCTGTATGATTTGCGACCTTTTTAACAATTATTTGAAAATATATCATATTATGAGAGTATGCAAACATTACAGGTAAAGCAGTGAGTAATAACTATTAAATAAATAACTTAGCGTAACTAATAATATTAGTATAATCAACAATTTTCTGCAAAATCTTTGTTTTATCAAATATGATTTTATTTCTTTGTGGAATTCGTAGAGAGTAACATTAGAGCTACATCTCCAAATTTAGTGAATTCTTTACATTCTGTAAGTATTTTTTATTTATTTTTTTCATCTACACTAATCTATATATCGACGGCGAAGTGCCAATACCTTCTAACTGACATTTTTCGATAAAATTACTTTTAAGTGCTTATATTTTAAATGCGTGTTTCCGCATGCTTCGTAAAATATCCGAAGCGGATATTTAGTTGCAACTGCATCAAATTAATTTGTGGAAACAAACACCTAACTAAACCAACGTGTCAATTTATAGTATTACTTCCTAACAATTTTTGGACAGATAATTTGACTTCCGACAGTTAGGAGTTATTGGTACTTCACCGTCGATATATAAAAATCAATGCCACTTTTCGTTGTAATTTTATAACTCAAGAACGGGCTCACCTATCCAAACCAAATGTTTAGACTTTGTTCGGACTATTTAGTAGATGGTTTACGTGAAGTTTGCACAAAATTGGTCGAGCGGTTCTTCATTTATCACATTATTAGGCGGTACGAAGTTCGCCGAGTCAGCTAGTACTTTATAGAGGTAAATTTATTTATTTTTTGTTTTTAGGAGGAATCTCTGAAAGTATTGGTCCGATTGCTAAAATATTTTCACCAATTGAAAGCTGTTTTTTCTAAGTGACATATGGTATGGCTACATTTTATTTACGCGGGCGAAGCCGCGGGCAAAAGCTAGTTTGTTTTAATTGGAAATATCCTGCTATATTTATACTTCTATACTTAACTATGTAAATCTATACCTAATATTATAAAAAAGAAAGATTTGTATTTTTATTGCCTGACTGAAAGAAGGGTTATGTTTTTCGCGCGTATCTTGTATATATGCATATATGGATGTGTGTAATATTTTTTAGTCGCCATTCTAGGTGCTCATATTGAATTTTAGTCTAGATTATTTTAATGGATCCCGACTGTTGCAGTCAATATGTTCCATATTAGGATTTATTATTTGTTTTATTTTATGTGTTTCAATATTTTTTTTTTTTTTCATATATTAACGTAAAATGAATAATTAATACAATTAAATTGGTTTCTACGCTTCTGGTACGTTATTTCTTTCGCAGTCGGGTTTCTTTATTTTTTAAATTTATTTTTATTCTTATGTGTAATGAATAAACTCAAAAGCTATCGGACCAATTTTATAAAAATCTTTCTCCAGTAGAATACTACTTTATTACTGAGTGACATAAGTATTTATGTTTTCCGCTTTCTTGAGCAAAGCTGGTATAAGTCAGTTTATTACCAATGTGGAGAAAAGTGCTACAATTACTTTTACAATTACAATTACTTTTACAATTACAATTACTTTTACAATTACAATTGCTTTTACAATTACTTTGAATGGCCTGTTGGTCAAGTGGTTAGTGGCCCTGACTGCTTTGCCGCAGTTCGTGGGGTTCAATTTCCACCGAGGACAAATGTTTTGTGTGATGAGCACGATCATTTGTTCTGTGTCTGGGTGTAATTTATCTGGAAAATGTATGTATTTAGATATATATAAGTTATGTTTATCAGTTGTCTTGTATTCATAACACAAGCTCTGCTTAGCTTGGGACTAGATGGCGTTGTGTGACAGTTGTGAAATAGAAAAAAAAATTAAACCTTGTACAATCTAAATGCGCAATTAAATACGAAGTTTTTTTTTTGTTTGGAAAGAAATTCTAATGACTTTTCCTGCTCTAAAGTAGGTGTACTACATGAACTCGACAAATAAATGTTGTGATTAATTGTGCGACAAAACTTTATTGCGACTCACCTTATGTAGCGACATTCATAGCGCCACATATGGACCTGTACCACGACGTTTAAAGTAAGATTGTTTCATTCTTATTTCCAGTGTGGGTAAGAGATGGCGCTAGACAACCTGTATAGCTCTGTCTCTTGCCCACACTAAATTAGAATGAAACGATCTTACTTTGAACATCATGGTAATTCCGCTTATGTAGCGACATCCATAGCGCCACATATGAACTGCGAAATCCTGCATCGCGCAATTCTCCTCGCATATCGTCAACATCGAGCATGGTTTAACCTTCTGCGATTGAGGTGGTAGTCTATCGGACACCACCAAACACAAAAAACGTTGCCAGATCGTAACATGGCGTGATGTAGCTCTGTCTCGCTCAGTACCTTCCTGTAACGGCTCGCGCTAACGGTCAGTGAGGCGCGGGCGGCCCTGCGGTGTGCACGTTTGGAGTTTTCGACTGCCGGTGTCCCACAGACGTAAGTACAGCAATAAACGTTGATTCTCATAGACGTCACCTCACCAATATCGTTTTAGATTCATAGTGTCTGTTAGTCGTTTCATCAGTAAAATATTAATACTACCATAGTGTCTCTCAAATATAACCTCACATTTAATTGCCTTAACTTATAATATTCATAATTTTTTAGATGGCGACTCAAAGTACAGATAGTAAACCACCAAAACGAGATAGCAGTGGAAGATATACAAATGATGATGGGCAGATTGAGGAATGGCTTGAAGAATTAGAAGAAGAAAACGAGTTTAGCGATTTTGATGATTCGGTAGAAGATCCTAATTGTGTGGAAGGAAATGTACAGCAAGAGGAAAATGAAGACTTCGTGGAACAGAATGTCCAATCGAGTGAGAGCGATTTTAACTCTGAAGACGAGGAGCCCCTTAGCTCTTTAGTTTGTGGTGATCAAGATGGTCCAAACTACATTGGAAAGAATGGATTTTTATGGTCTAAGAAGGAAATAGCGAGGACAAGCAGAACTCCTGCACATAATATTATTCAAGTATCTCGGCCAAGAGAAGAGTTTGTTTTCAGAAGTTTTCAAGAACTTTGGTCTAAAATTTTCGACCTCGAAATGCTAGAGACTGTTGTTTTGCACACCAACCAAAAATTACAAACGTATCGAGAACGTTTTCGGAACACAAACAGGCAGGAACTCAAAGATACAAATGAAACTGAAATGCGAAGTTTGTTTGGCCTTTTGTACTATAGCTCAGTGTTCAAATGCAACGACGCAGACGCTAACTACTTGTTTGCTACAGATGGCACTGGTCACGAAATTTTCCGCTGTGTGATGTCTAAATACAGATTCTGTACATTACTCAATTGTTTGAGATTTGATAATGGAACCGATCGCCAAGAACGTTTGAAGTCTGATCGATCAGCAGCAGTATCATGGTTATTTGACAAATTTGTTTCAAACTCTCAACAAAACTACATCCCTGGACCAAACACATGTATTGACGAGATGCTTATTCCGTTCAGAGGTAGGTGCAAGTTCCTTATATATATGCCTAACAAACCTGCCAAGTATGGGATCAAAGTTCTTGTATTATCTGATGCTCACACATACTATACATACAACGCTTATATTTACACCGGTAAAGATTCTGATGGAGAAGGCCTGTCACCTGCTGAGAAAAACCTAGGAGTTCCTACTCAATCCGTTCTTAGACTGTCGAAACCTATCGAAAACAGCAACAGAAATATTACTGCCGATAACTGGTTCAGCTCCATTCAACTAATGCAGCTTTTGAAAGCTAAGAAGTTGACTTACCTGGGAACTCTAAAAAAAAACAAAAGAGAAATTCCACCAGAGTTTTTGCCAGCGAAAAGAAGAGAACCAGGGAGCTCCTTGTATGGGTTTACCAAAGACTTTACGTTACTTTCCCACGTACCAAAGAAAAATAAGGCCGTAATATTGGTTTCATCATCTCATCATATTAGAAGCTTAGATGATAAAACGATGAAACCAACTATGATCGCCGACTATAACCATTCTAAAGGTGGAGTCGACGAAATCGATAAAAAGTGTTCTATTTATTCAAGCAATCGTAAAACACGCCGCTGGCCCATGGCGATATTTTACAGAATTCTGGATTTAGCTGGTACTAATTCATTCGTCTTATACCAATCTTGTCCAGGTGCCAAGCTGCGAAGAGGGGACTTTTTACTATCTTTGGCAAGAGAGTTGGTTCTTTGTAGCTTAAAAGAACGCGTTTATAATGACAGACTGCCCAGAGAACTCCGTCTTACTATAACGCGAGTTTTAGGCAATGATTTGCCTCCCCCTCCACCCGTGGCTCAGCTTCCAGGTCCAGCTGGAAGGAAGCTATGCAGCATATGCCCCAGTAAATTGAAGAGGCAAACAAGGTACCATTGTTGCGCATGCAAAAAGCCAATTTGTCTACAATGTTCTTCTCCACTATGTCAAGACTGTAAACCTAAGTTTTAAATTTAGGGTTAACTTTGAGACTGATTTGTGCCTAATTGAACCGTGATATCACGTTGTGATTGTTGTTTTAGAACTATAAGATAACGCTTAAAAGATTAATATTAACATTTTTAAAGAAGTTTTATTATTTAGTTTTTTTTTTAATAGTTTTGTAAGTTTAAGCGTAAATATAACGAAAATACTGATCTCAATAAATGATTCCTTATTAAACTCGTTTTTTGTTTTAAGCATGCTTATTCATTTTTATTTCATTATACATAAACCCATTAATAGTAAAACAAAACTAGAGCCCTATTATTTCTAAAAGTTATAAACGAATCATGCTTTATAATAGTGACGCCTGACAGACTACACCTCAGTCGAATGTTGACAAGAAACCCACCTCAGTTGCAGAAGGTTAAAAGCTTGTTACTTCATCTAACGCAATCCAACGCGATGTTTGATGAAGAGGCAACGCGAAAAAAGAGAGATAACGCCTGAAAACTCTGTTAGCATTCGGTAATTCCGTGATTTGGTCGAACATTTTCATTAAACTTGATTTAATTTGCAAGGCTTCTATTATTATACTTTTTCACTTTTTAAAATTTTTGAGTAAATTATGAAGTGTTCATGCAAAATAGCATTTTCAGAGCTTTTTACTGGATTAGTTTTACACAATTTTATAAATAGATTTCTCTAATATATATATTATTTGTTTTATTAAATTGTCTTTTAATTATCTCACAGATGGTTTAAAAAGTAGAGTATCCAACTAAAGCTGTCTTGGGCGGTTTGACTTCCTCACTTCACTCAGGTTTCTATATGAACCCCTCACTGACGTTCGGGATTAAAACTTAGCAACCTTCATTTCGTTCGGAATTCAACATGCCGCCCGCGACTTAAAGACTCTGCTTTATCCCTTAGAGTCACATAATTTACTATTAGGGCAACCTGACACTTACAGGTTAGGTTAGGTTAGAAAAGCGTCTCCCGTGCCGCAGCAGGCAAACCGGGCGACGGCGGAGGGCAGATAACGCCTTCTTCCAGCCCCCATAAAGAGGTCCGGATGGACGGCGGACTCGGGGTCGTCCGCCGTCCCCCATCCAGCAAGACCCGAGGCGGCGGCGCGTAGTGTTCCACACGTGCCCCTTTTTGATGTCGCGGGGGAGGACACATCCCTGCGGGCCTGAGGTGGCCCGCGTATGCGGGCCGGCACTAGCTGGGGATCATGGATGGCGTATCAGCTCCTACGATCCCCGGTCCAAGTGTGGGAGCAGTAAGAGTCTGACAGACCCCTTCCACAGACCACATCCAAGAGGATTTTCCACCCAAGCAAAAAAAAAAAGGTTAGAAAAGCGTGCATTAATTGCCGCGGTAAGTATTTCAAACGTTCCAAAATACTCCATAGTATTTATTAAATTGAGCGTGACGACATAAAAGGTGATGACATATTTACATACACATTTCAATACACAGTTCGCGCCTCGTTACAATATATGTGGAACGAAATCCATTACATTGTCAAAAGAATTATTTAATTTATAATATAATAAGTATAGCGTTTGTTGACTTAGTTGTTGTATGTTTGTATTCTATAGGCGTTTGTAACTCTTTACTGAACCGACTCACTGTTCCGAAACATTTTAGTGTTCCGAAAGATTGGAACAGCAGTAATGATTTAAATGCATCATTTGAAACGATTGGAACACTGAAACACTCTTTACTTCGTCATGCATGTCACTTATGACATGCAGTATTTTTAAAATTCAAATTAAAAAATAAATAGTGTAATTATAATTAATGGCTTCACTAAAAATATCTAATTAAAATTATTCTATAATCAAAATTCAATTAAAAAAACTGTTAGTGTTTATGACGCGACGTAACAGATCACGATACATAACACTCAGTTTCTGTATCTCTTGAGCCGATGTTTGAAATGATACATATCATCTAAAATTTTTCTGTCTCAATGTGACTATGACGCGACGTAACAGATAAGGATTCATTTGAACCGATCGATGTTCCAAATTTTCCATTTGTATCTTTTGAGCCGCTGTTCCAAATGATATATTTTACCGTTCCGGAACACTTCATTGATACAGAGCAAATGTTCCAATCGCAAAGATGACACACTTTGCCCACGCCTAATAGACTAAAACAATTGAACTGAGCTTGATCTACCTGAGAGAGTTCTAATATGAGCCCTACTGCAGTTGAGAATCAATAGTTACACCTGAGAACACAGTTTCCGTAATAGCATAGCATAGCATAGCATAGTCGGCCTTATAATGTTCCCACTGCTGGGACTCAGACCTCCTGTCTAGGAGAGGGAATGGGCCGTAATCCACCACGCGGGCCCAGTGCGGGTTGGTGGATGTCACATGTCTTCGAATTTTTGGTTCTAGGACATGCCGGTTTCCTCACGATGTTTTCCTTCACCGTTTTGAGAGCAGTGGTGATGAAATAAATTACACAAAGTAATGCGCCTGGCTGGGTTTGAACCCGCGACCTACAACTCGTAAGTCGGGAGCATCAAGTTTATTGCCGTCAAGAATTAAGCCTCATGAAAGACGGTTGGTCGTGGTCCTGAAGAGAACCGTTTGAGTTTACCATCGTGGTGAAAGGATTAATCAGCTAGACTCTGCGTTACCGAGTGCTAGCTGTCCAGGGCGCGCCGGGCGTTTGGAATCGCAGAACGATATATTTAACGCCACTCGTAGAGGCTCCTTTCATGCACCGCCTGCACGCGGTTTGCAGTGGCCTGTATGGAAGGCACTAAATCGGTTGCGAGCCCAGGTAGGCCGCTGCAAACTCAATTTGGCAAAAGGGGGTTTTATAGACCCATCGAATACTCAATGTGAGTGCGGAGCTCCTATACAAAACCTGAGCCACATGTTAGAATGCCTCAAGAAGACTGGTTAGTGGGTAGAGTGGTTAGTGGCCCTGACTACTATGCTGGAGGTCGTGGGTTCGATTCCCACCCAGGACAAATGTTTGTGTGATGAGCACAATCATATGTTCTGTGTCTGGGTGTAATTTATCTATAATATGTATGTATTTAGAAACATTTAAGTATGTTTATCAGTTGTCAAGTACTCATAATACAAGCTCTGCTTAGCTTGGGACTAGACGGCGTTGTGTGATAGTTGTGTGAATATTATTATTATTATATATTATTAATGCCGGAGGGACTGGCAAGCAATGGCTGAAGACAGACGTGTCTAGAAAAGGGAGATGAGGCCTTCACCCAACAGTGGGATATAATAGACTAACAACAAGAACTTTAGAAGAAAAAAAGTCTCAACCAAAGCCAGAAGTCAAGGTCTAGTCTGCGCCCAACACCTGATTAGAAATGATTAGTGCTAACCGCGTTATATACGGTGGGTGTTGATTAATTAAACCTAATCCGACATGCACACTTATGTGTACACTTAGGTACGTATGTGGTACATGGATTCCTGAACACACGCCTGGTCTTCCTGCGCAACGACCTCACGCACTGGACCCTGGTTCAGCGAGCGAGCGGGATTGGAATGTGGTCGGCTTTGGTGTGCCAAGCAGTCATCATCATCATCATTTCAGCTGAAAGACGTCCACTGCTGGACATAGGCCTCGCCCAAGTGCCGCCACAATAAACGGTCCTGTGCGTCTCGCATCCATCGTACTCCCGCAACCGTTACCAGGTCATCGGTCCACCTTGTAGGAGGCCTTCCAACGCTACGTCTTCTGGTACGTGGTCGCCATTCTAGAACCTTTCGGCCCCAATGGCCATCCGTTCTGCGAGCAATGTGCCCTGCCCATTGCCACTTAAGTTTGGCGATTCTTCGTGCTATGTCGGTAACCTTGGTTCTCCTGCGGATTTCCTCATTCCTGATTCGATCACGCAAGGAAACTCCGAGCATAGCCCTTTCCATTGCCCTTTGGGAGACTTTGAATCTTCTGATGAGGCCCATTGTAAGCGACCACGTTTCAGAGCCCTATGTCATTACTGGCAACACACACTGGTCATAGACTTTCGTCTTGAGACACTGTGGTATATATGACAAGCAGTAATGTAAGTAAAAGAGATAGCCGCAGCTGTGAGGGAACGGATGTCCTGATGCCTCAGTCACTGCCAAAGGAGACGCCCTGCGTTTTGAGTGGCATAGCTATCCCCAGCAACCGTAGGCAATGAAATGACAGTTTTAAGCACGTTTTAATACTTCTACGGAGGGGGTAAAGAGTATAGAGTAGTGGTGGCCGAGTAGTAACGGCCCCAACTTACGAGTTGGTTCAAACCCAGCCGGCGCATTACTTCGTGTAATTTATTTCATCACCACTGCTCTCAAAACGGTGAAGGAAAACATCGTGAGGAAATCGGCATGCCAAAAATTCGAAGACATGTGTCATCCACCAACCCGCACTGGGCCTGTGTGGTGGATTACGGCCCATTCTCTCTCCTAGAGAGGAGGCTTGAGTCCCAACAGTGGGAACATTATATGGCCGACTATGCTATGCTACGCTATAGGGGGTAAAGGATCAGCGGCGGTGACCCCGCTTCAGGTTTTGATTAAGGCCATGGTCCGGAGTGAGAGGGAATGGTATGCGGTCGCTCCCTTTTGCGAAATAGAACTGCTAGCAAAGGAGATGGCAGCTAACGTAAGGGAACGGACATCCTCACGCCCCAGCCGCCGTGGCAGCAGACGCCTGTAGCCCAGTCGTAACTGCTCCTACTTACTCGTACTAATTGTAGGTCGCGGGTTCAAACCCAGCTATGCGCATTAATTTGTGTAATTTATTTGGTAATCACTGCTAACAAAACGGACCCACGTGGTGGGTCACGGCCCATTTCCTTTTCTAGAGAGGAGGCCTGAGTCCCAGCAGTGAGAACATTGCAAGGATGATGATGTTATGTCATGTAAGCCTACAAGGCCCGAGGTAAGCCAGGAAAGTTTTGGATCCAACCCCCCACTCTCCCCCCCCCCTCCGAAAAGTTAAAATATTAACATTAATAATATTAAAAAACTAAATCCCGACTACGACAAAAAAAAACGACGCTGAAAAAGTATAAAACAAGATTTTCAGGGAAGGTAACTGTATAAAACAAGAACAGAACAAAAAGCAGCGTTCCATCGTCGACCGCATCATCGCTTTCCATCAGGTGAGATGGCGGTCAAGCGCGAACCTATAAGGAATTAAAAAAAAAACCTCAGCCACAAGTTATAAGTACCTACCAACCGAAACACTTTAATAATGTGTGACTACGGCTTTTCTTTTTATTTAAAAAAAAAAAACTATATATACAGTCATCATCATCATTTCAGCCGAAAGACGTCCAATGTTGGACATGCTTCCCCCAATACCTATGAAAACAATTCAATTCCCAAATTGAGTTCAAAGATTTTTCCGAATAGCAAAAAAGTTTTTTTTTTTGTGACCTAACTCCAAATTTACAGATTTCAGATTTTTCCTGTACTTGTGCCATAAGAACTTGCTTCATCCCAAATTTCAGGATTCTAGGTCAACTGAAAGCACCCTATGAATTTTGATTTTCGATTTCGGATGTTTTTTGCGACATAAACGGCCGTATCTTTTTTTTTCGTTAACTTAGGAGTTTGATTTTTTCACAGCTTCAAGGGCCCGCAGACTTGAGTATATGTTTTTAATTTCATCTTGATACTTCCACGCGTTCTCGAGATAAAGGGTCTTGACAGACAGTGCACTGGCTTCTGACGTTTTATAAGTGCCCATGTAGGCCTATGTGAAATAAAAACATTATGACTTTGACTTTGAGTCAGACAGACGGACAAACAACAAAGTGATCCTATAAGGGTTCCGTTTTGTCCTTTTGAGGTACGGAACCCTTAAAACTAGGTAAGTACCAGTCGGACTCGTGCACTGAGCATTCCGCACCAACTTACCTATGTAAATAGTTCAATTCCCGAATGGAGTCTCGAAGACAGCCAGACGGACAGACAACAAAGTGATCCTATAAGGCATCCGTTTTTTACTTTTGAGGTACGGTACTCTAAAAAGAAGAAAATATGGGATATTTTTTCATAATGAATATTAGGGTTGTTTGTGGAAATCATCCAATAACTTCTCCTGCTCTGGGCAGAGCTAGAGTGCGCATCAGACTTTTACTGTCTAAAACCACAGCTGTGTCCTTCAGTTGCCCTATGCGTTCCAGGACAACGGGTTTCCCTTTCAGAAATTCCGCGCGGTCCTAGCTTTTTTCATCTCTTTGAGGATCGTATGGAATACTACGCGCTGTTGACGGCTGGGCTCGGTCCGGTTAATTACCGGACGGACGGACGGCAAGCTGCCCATTGCTCGACGTCCGCAAGTTCGCATCTACCGTGGCTGGTAGTCGGGGTCGGAATCTCGACGGCTGGGGTGTGATGGCGTTCGTTTCCTCATGCGTGCAGCCTCCTCCTTCACTAGCATTACTACTTCGCAGAAGGAGGCGACCGCCTCCTTCTCGTTTCGGACCATAGCCTGAACCAAGGCCAAGCGTGAAAGGTCGCTGCCGCCGGCGAGCAATGGGTGGCTCGCCGTCCGACCGTCTGGTAACCGTCCGGACCGAGCCCTCATGGTTAGCAACTATAGGGGCCCAGCAGGGTCGAAGCCTACTGGGGATACGTGTAATGTGAAAGTGAAGCCCGGGGCCCTGGGACGAAGGCAAAGAAGGAACAGGAGTAAGTTTTTAGTCAGTAAAATCTGACACTATCTCCCGCTCCGCCCAAGAACGTGATTTGTGATAAGATGATTTTCCCACCTAAAAAAAAGAAGAAGTTGCTTAGGGCTAGATCTGATGACTAAGGCGGATGATCAAGCAGTTTAAATCGTAATTCTTAGATTGACCGCTGAGCCATGAGAAGGCGCGTTATTTTGGTGAAAATGGATTTCCTTTTTCAGCATCTCACAACGACTCACTCAAATGACAAACCGATTATCATTCAAAACCAAAGTTCGCGAGCTTATTCGTAAAAAGTTGGCAGTAGTATCATCACAGCGTTAATGTTTTCCTATTGTCGATTTGGACCAATTGTTTAAGTATTTTAGTGTATGCATGTAGTGTATTATCTTGAGTATATATTATATAATTTAACTTATTTATTGAAGCTCGTACACACTTTTCTCGCTTTAACTCCTTTCTTCCTGGCCTCAGAGAACTTTCATGCTCCGACTTCTATCTCTTAGGATCCCCTATCTTCCTTAGTGCAGTTCCTGAAGCCATTACGTCTCGAACTCGGCTCCTCCTTTCTGCTCACGAGCGTCTTAAAGATCTTTCCGCGCACGTTGCGATTGTCCTATTGCGCATGTGCTTCGCTCTCCCAAAAATCACATATATGTTGCGGACCACCCCTACTTGGTTATGTCCCGAGGAAGTTTCCTCGTTTGACGATGCCTTGAAGGTGGTGGTGGAGTCTGTTCTCAATGTCTCCCTAGATGGGCCCCAGTGGAGGCAGGCAGCTCTACCTATCCGTTGTGGTGGTCTCGGGGTGCGGTGCGCACGGGATGTGGGTCTGCCGGCTTTCTTGGCGTCTGCGCATGGGGTTGCCAACCTAGTCACTGTATTACTCAATACTAATGGTGACGGGGGAAGCATGCCCTTTGCGTCAGATGCTGTCTCAGCTTGGTTGACCCTCAACTCGGGTGCGACAATCCCCGAATCAGAACATGTTCAGCGGGCGTGGGATGACATTGGGGTGAAGCTGCTTCAAGAGCAATTGTTAGAGGGTGCATTGGGAGTCGATAAGGCCAGACTACGAGCAGTGTCGCAACCCGAGTCCGGGGCGTGGTTACAGGCGATTCCTTCGCCTCATTTGGGCACTCTACTCGACAATGACTCTTTGCGTGTGGCGGTGGCTCTCCGCCTAGGCTGTAAGGTGTGCGAGCCTCATATATGCACCTGCGGTTCTTTGGTGGAGGCCGATGGCCATCACGCACTGAGCTGTCGGCGCTGCACAGGGAGGTTCCCGCGTCACCACGCCTTGAACGACATTGTCCGGAGAGCCCTTATATCGGCAAACATCCCCTGCGTGCTTGAGCCTCCAGGTCTTAGCAGGTCTGACGGTAAGAGGCCGGATGGGCTGACTCTGGTGCCGTGGAAGAACGGGAAGTGCCTGATCTGGGACGCAACTTGCGTCAGCACTGTCGCCGCCAGTCACCTGAGTCGCACCATGCACACTGCTTCTGCCGCCGCTGAAGACGCCTGCTTTAAAAAAAGGCTGAAGTACGCTTCCTTGGTGCAGCTTTACCATTTTGTGCCTGTTGCTGTGGAGACTCTGGGCAGTTGGAGTACGGAGGCAAAGCGTTTTGTGGGGGATTTAGGCCGTAGGCTCGGGGAGGCAACGGGTGACTCCCGGTCCGGGTCGTTCTTGGTGCAAAGGATGGCCATCGCTATCCAGCGAGGTAATGCGGCCAGTATTATGGGCACTTTTGCACCGGGAACGATCAGGGGCGGGTTGTATATTGACGTGTGACGTTTTAGACATATGTTGCGCTATTTATTATGTTAGTTATATGTCATAAATAATATAGTTAAAGGAATTGTAAAAATAATGATTGCAAATAAAAATATTATTATGATTAATAATATAATATTTTATTGTTTAATTTATTTTTTATATAATTTTATTATATTTATTCTATGGTTTATTAGTATATCTATTCCTGTATTCGTCTGTACCGTGTACCGTGTAGTCCGCCTTTGTACTTTTGTGTGCATAAAGCATTAAATAAATAAATAAATGACTGTCAAAGAACGACAACTCGTCCAGAATGACTGAAACTTTGGTTAGTAACTAACAAAAGATGCACAACTATTTTCACTAGCTTGTACTGACGAGTGCATCTTTGGATACTTGCCAGACCACCCACGTATACGAAACCTGAATATAGTTTGTTCAGAATCACCATGTTATATTTCTTCCCAAAATAACTACAACACATGTCACGGCAGGCCATAGCGGGCATTAGGTGCCAGCGCGCAGCTGGATGCAGGAGCAAAACAACCCCTCAGTCACATGAATGGTCCGGTGACCATGTATTTGTGCGGACAACCAGGTAACATAACAAACCTATAACTTTGTGATTTTTCATGATACAGTTATGACATAGATTCTATACATAAAAATATTAGACACGTGTTTCGGATTTCGTATTTTTTCGTATTTCATATTTACTTGCTTTTATTTATATAGCCTCTTTTTTTATAATGTGAATGTGAGAACACTGTAGACTCCGCGAATTCTTAGGTTACTTCCTATTATGATTATTTTTATTGTACTTTTTAGTACAATATTGACCAATCTACACTGTCCTTACATAATATCTACATATGCTGTAATATGGAAATATTGTAACAACAATTTTTTTTAAAAGAGTATCCATGGAGTTTCTTGCCGGTTCTTCTCCATAGGAAACGAAAAATTTGGAACCGTGCACTAGCTTCTGACGTTTTATAAGTGCCCATGTAGGCCTGTGTAAAATAAAAAACTTTTGACTTTGTATATACCAAAATTAATTTTGTGTAGCTCCATCCCTCCATCCCCTCCATCCCAGTTCAGTTTAGGCCTTCAAATGGATCACGTTGAGAGCTCATGGTAGGCTGTCCCTCCTCCCAGAACCGAAGCTCATCAAACCCATATCAGATTACCACACTCCGCAGCTATTCGCCACGGTAATTCACGCTCTCACACTGTAACAAGTGCTCTGTATAAATATATGCGCACGCGCACCGACGGCGCGCACTCGCCTAGCACAGATGAACCTAATCGTAGGTAAGTACTGAACTAAGCTTTATTTTTATTTTTGTTTTACAACTATGACTTAAAGCCATCTAGACCCAACTGATAAACATACTTATATATTTCTAAATACATACATATTTTAGATAAATTACACCCAGACACAGAACAAATGATCGTGCTCATCACACAAATATTTGTGCTGGATGGGAATCGAACCCACGACCTCCGGCATAGCAGTCAGGGCCACTAACCACTAGACCAACAGGCCAGTCATGTCTGTACCTACTGCACAGAGTTTTAATATTACTCTTATTTTTTTTTTATCTCGCAAGTCAGTTTAAGACGTTTTCGGAACGACGTCTAATAAGCCTCATATGTATCTTGCGGTGCGGCTAAGAAAAACTGTATAGTCTTCCCAGCTGTGTGGAGGCCGTAACTTTAATTTGGTTTCGTATAAAAAAAGAGATAAATAATAATAATAATATAATAATATTCCACAACTATCACACAACGCCGTCTAGTCCCAAGCTAAGCAGAGCTTGTGTTATGAGTACTAGACAACTGATAAACATACTTATATAAGATGTTAAAAACTTTAAGATTTTCGAGGGGACATTGTACTCCTCATTATGAACAACTTTTACTATGGGACCAAATCTGAAATCGCGAAAAAAAATCAGCTGTTCCCTACGTTTATGTTCGCATAACTCGTCAAAATGTATGGAGCAGCTGATTTTTCTTTCGCGATTTCAGGTTTGGTCCCATAGTATTAGGATGGATCGAGAGGGCCGAAAATACACCAGTACCCTTCAGATGCCCTTTGCGTTCTAGGACCAGGGTTTCTTTCACAGAAGTTCCTCGTGGCCATAGCGGGCATCGGTATTGCTGGGCGTCTATGATTTTGCTGACATCTCTTTGAGGCACGCGTGGAACACTACCTGTCATGACCACTTGGGCTGGGTCCTTACCTGACGGCCTGACGCGAGCTACCCATTGCCTTGTAGCCGAGGATCACCCTGCGACTCCCGACGTCCAGGACGACTCCTGTAACGGCGGCTGTGGCATAAGGATATACGTTCCCTTACTTTTGCGGCCATGTACTTCGCCTTGCATTACTGTTTCGCAGAAGGAAGCGACCGCATTGAATTCCCTCTCGTTCACAACCATGAGACCTGAACCAGGGCCGGGCGCAGCAACCGACGCCATCGATCGCCTCTACGAATAAAAAAAAATATTCCGCAATTTTCACACAACGCCATCTAGTTCCAAACTAAGCAGAGCTTGTGCTATCAGTACTAGAAAACTGATAAACATACTTATATATTTCTAATACATACATATTATAGATACATTACACTCCGACACAGAACAAATGATCGTTGCTCACCATACATACATTTACCTTGGGTGGCAATCGAACCCACGACCTTCGGCGTAGCGGTCAGAGCCACTAATCACTAGACCAACAGGCCAGTCAATACAAAGTCACTAATGTGCCTAAAACTATATTTTCTGTTCCAGCGTTGTGTCTTTTGTGTAGTTGGGTGGCGCCGCACTCGTGCCGCTCCGTCGACACCCGCGAATCTCCCTCCGAGGACCTGGAGCCGTTCGTGGCACACCACCATCATGAGGGCAACATCGCTGAGCTCCTCATTCCACTCCTAGAACGAAGCCTGGCGCAAAGCGAAGCAAGGGATAATGAAAGGCACACAAGACGCAACAAAGCTGGGAAGAAGGTCATCCAAGTCTTGCCTTATAGAGGATCTGAAGAACATAAGCGTAAGGGATGGAGGAAACTGAACTCCCACAAGAAGCAGGTCGTAGAAATAACACCTTTACATGGAAAGAACAGAGCTAAACCTCTAGCGTATATACTCTCTGCTGCTAAACCAAGTCATGGGGAACATGCTGAAACCAACGATGATGTCAGCTCTTCTAACACATCAGAATTAGAACACGATAAGTCTACAAGTGAAGAACAACAATCGTCTGAAGAAAAAAGAGAAAACAGTGACAATGTCAACCTTAATACGCTTAGAACTGCAGATAGTGACTCTCCTAGCGCTTCAAGCAATGTGCAATCCAACGAAGATACTTACTCTAAAGAATCTAAAGATTTAAGTGCTAGTGATAAAGAAAGCGCTGATCTTACTGCCGAAAGCGATGTAACTGCCGAAAAATCTGAGGAAAAGAAACTTGTAGTAGTCGAAGAGAGTGAAGAAGAAGAGCTACGGCCCAGATCTGGGAAACATTTACATCATAATCAACTTCATAAAAGTAGAGCTACTTTAGAAGTTCTTACTGCAGAGGAGGACAGTTTGACGGCGGAAAATGTGGAAGCTACCGTTGAAGATGCTGAAGTAACAGCTGAAGACGTTAACGTTACGACAGAGGAACGACAAGTCACTGCAGAAGACGTTGGTGCTACGGTAGAGGATACGGCTTTGACTTTAGAAGCAGACGTAACAGTTGAAGCTGCAGATGTTACGACAGAAAATAAAGCTCTGACTGCAGAGGAATTAGCAGCTACTGTCGAAGATGCTGATGTAGCTGCATTAACCGCTGAGGATAAAACTGTTACTATCGAAAATGTTGAACTAACAGCAGAAGACAGAGCAGCAACCGCTGAGGAGGTCGAGCTTACGGCAGAAGATAAAGGGGAAACATCTGAAGAAGATACAGTTACTCAAGAAGCAAACCTAACTTCAGAAGACAAGACTCTTGAGAACGACGCATTCACCGCAGAAGATCAACTAACAGCAGAAGATGATTTAACTGCAGAAAGAACAGCCGCAGCTGAAACAAATTTAGATTTAACAGCAGAAAACGCAGATGTCACCATGGAACAAAACCTCACAGCCGAGAGAACAGTGACTGCTGAAGAATCTGAAGAGGTACCTAAACACGGACTTGTACACGCACACCCAAATAATGATGTCACAAATATAAATCATTTAATTGATGTAATCGGTAGGGATACGACGGCTGAAAATGAGGATTCCAGCGAACCTTCCAGACGCGGTTATATAGAGAATGACATAGTAATATCTAGAGGAAATCACCATGAATCAGATTCGGCAGAGAAAAGCATAAATAAATTATTTAATGCTAGGGCAAGAGATATTATCGAACTGATTCAGTCTTCTGTTGAAGCTAGTACTGCTACGCAAAAAGATTGCTTAGAATCAAACGCCAACCATGATCATAAATCCTACAGACTTTCTTTCTTATTTAACAAGTAAATCTTATAATGAATTTTATAAAAAGATGTACGTGACAGTGGGTAAAATAAGGAATGAGATTTAGTAATGGTTGGAGATTTCTAGAGCTATATAAGACAAGAGAGATTAAGTTACTTCTAGGCAAGCATACTCCATCTTTTTCAGCCAAGATGGCTGTCTTTTATGTATGTAACAGGTCATTCAATTCCTTTACATAACCTATACGTGCACCTTTATAACGACACAAGCGAGCATCAATTGATTTCGAGTATTGTAAGCTTAAAAAAGCTGTATTTTTATTACAATTAGTTTTAAAATGAGTATAAAAAAATGTAAAAAATATATCGTTACTGTGAAATGCAGTGATACTTATGAAATATTTAGTTAGATTTACTAAAATATATTGCTCGTTGTCTTTTTTCAAAATAGCTGATATTTTATTTATGTATATTTGACAGTAAATTCACTGATCATACTTTCAAGGTCGGTGAAAAAATAGCAATCGATGAATTTGCGAGTAATTAAATGTCATAATTGTATGTATATTTTAGTTAAAATGTTTAACTTAGGTTGACTTTTGACGATCTCAGATCATTTTGCAAGCATCGTCTGCATTACTTCTTAATAAATATATCTTAAATATGATTATTTTGTTTTTATTTCTCTTTTCCTCTTCAGTAACCATGCAGAAAACGTAAAAAGTAATTACAACACCAAACAATCCAATATTATGACTCATCCTTCTTCATATTTGTCAAAATCCCAAAAATTGCAAGCGAAAACAGTCAGGGGCCAGTCATATCATTGTCATTTGTAGAAGCTAGTTTAACATTTTACCAATTAAATACAAAGAAAATTAATAACAAACAATATAAATTTTAATACACTGTTCATTTGATTGTTTAATGGCTTAGCAAGCAAGAGCTTTCCAAAAGGTGCCTGTGGTAAATATATTAGCAATGTGACGTTTTAAATTAGCATTGAGTAGTGATCTATCTAGGCGCTTGGTGCAGTGTACGGCGAGTGGCCATTGGTGTGCAATTATATATACATTACAAGCCTGTACCAACGGCTCACGTAACGCTCGCGTAAAATTAGGTTTCTCTATACAAACTTTGGACCCAGTTTCATCCCCTTAAGAGGTGAATTTTTGAAAATCCTCTCTTAGTGCTCGCGAACGTCATAAAACGAAACCTCGTGCCAAATTTAACGTTCCGACTCCCAGTACTTTCGGCTGTGCATTGACATGTCAGTCAGTCAGACAGTTTCTCCTTTCATAAATATAGATAATATTGGCACAATTAGTATTTTTAGTAATTTTTTTGTGAATAAGATTGTTGATGCTCAATTGCCCAGTTAAAAATATCCTTAAAAAAATACTACCGACCTCCAGAATAAAACAACAAAATAAGTTTAATTTCGGAAGTCGGTTTTAAAAAAAAACGAATTTATGAATACCATAAAAACTTTTTTTTTTAATCTGGGGTTCAGTGGTTGTTTTAATTATTCTCAAATTGATTCCTAGTGGATATTATGATGTAAAATTAGTGTAGTTTTGTATCTCAAGTGTCTGCGCAACTGGACAATAAATAATATATGGAATCATTGAAACAGGCGCGATCTCGGTAAAATGGAGCTGAGAATGGTATTGGTATTGAACTATTGACTACCTCAGTGAAGCTTGCTAAGACTGACTCGATACATTTGCTGCCAAATATTTAGAAAAACTGAGAATGTGTTGTGCTAATACTTTTGAGAAATTATTATTTATTACATACTTCTTACATAAGTTGAAGGAGAATCGTTTGTCTTGGTATGGTCGTGTAAAGAGGAGAGATGAAACACATGTTACTAAAAGAGTTATGAGTATACATGTGGATGGGTGGAAAGGGAGAGGGAGGCCAAAGAAAAGATGGATGGATTGTGTGAACAGTGATATGAAAAAAAAGGAAGTTAGTGATAGCATGACGGTTGACAGGATAGAATGGAAGAAAAAAACGTGTTGCGCCGACCCCAAATAAGATGGGACAAGGGCAGGAAGATGATGACTTCATGCACATAAAGGTACAGAGGCTGACTTAATGCCTTAGGCATTGTCTACCAGTCAACCTTTGGGTGATGCAGAGAAGAATAGTGGTAGGTGCAATAAAAGAGAGAGAAAAAAAGGTTAATACAAAAAGATATACAAATGAATCACAGAAACAATACAATATAGGTAAATATAATATATACATAATTTAATGAACTATACAGATATTGGTCCAAATCGACAAACAGAGAAACATTAACGTTGTGATGATACTACTGCCAACTTCATACGAATATGCTCGTGAACCTCAATCTTGAATCTTAATCGGTTTGTCCTGCTGTCCATCCTGACCTCTTCGGGGAGCGCATTTCCCCATAAAGAGAGAATATATGTGTGATGTGTTAATCTTTATATTATTAAAAGGAGATTACCTGACTGGCGCAATGCTCAGCCGAAACTACAGGGCCTAGAGACGGGATATTTCCCTTTTATGATGTACTCGAGTACCGAGCAAGAGTTTTTGAAAATTCAACTAAAAGGGGAGAAACGGAGAAATTTGTTTTTATGCAAAATCATAAATAGTAACCTGAATAAGTTTGTTTAAAAGTTTCATTTTACGTTTTTCATTTTTTTTTTAAGTGTGGAAATCATCTAAGGACTTCTCGCCCTCTGGGTGGAGCGGGAGGGCGTGTCAGACTTTTACTGACTTAAAACCCACACCTGTGTCCTTCAGTTGCCCTTTGCGTTCTAGGAATACGTGTTTCCTTTTCAGAAATTCTCCGCGGTCCTAGCTAGAGGGCATGGGCCCTGCTAGGCCCCTACGGTTTGCTGACATCTCCTTGAGGAGCGCATGGATCACTACGCCCTATTGACGACTGGGCTCGGTCCGATCAATTACCGGACAGCCGGACGGCAAGCTACCCATTGCTCGAGCAATGGGCGTCGACGCCCGCAAGCCCGCGTCTACCGTGGCTGGTAGTCGGGATCAGAATCTCCGCGGCTGGGGCGTGAGGACATTCGTTCCCTCACGCGTGCGGCCTCCTCCTTCGCTAGCATTACTGCTGCGAGTCAGGCCAACGCTGGTTAAGCGAGCACCCGTCGCGGGACCAGGGACCATTTTGGTTACCCATTGAAAGGGTTTTTGATAGGGTTTTGACAAAGTGTTGTTTTAAAACCCATTTCATATTTGTTACACTTATTTACGAAAACCCTCATCAATGGATAACCTCTTCCAAACCCTTTCGATTTGTTTACCTGTTTATTCAAAAACCCATTCTTGGTGGTTTATACTTTTTAGCGGTAAGACGTTTTGAACGGGTTACCCCTTCAACGACTGTAACAGAGTTACCCATTTGGACTACAAATATTGTAATTTTATCTCTCGTGCCTTACTTTAAAGTACTAAACTGCATGCATGCGGCAGGTACGCGTCAAGTCGCAACACGTAATCTAGGACCTAGCGACTCCACAGTCCATACACATACGATTATTTTATGGTTATTATTGCAGTGATTTTAAAGTTAAATGTATTTTTTTTTCTGGAATAGTCGGGATTCTTTCATGTATAATCTTGTCTTTTTTACGGAATCATAAATGTCATTGGATCGTCTCACTCATCATTTAGTGCCCGAAGGGAAGGTCAAAATCTATTCTTCCACTCCAACGTAATTTAAAATGATTTTATTTAAAACCCTTTGATTACCCCGACAAACCCTTTCAAAGGGTTATTTGCTTCAATTGGAACCGGTAACATCTTGAACTAGTTAACTTATTGATAGGGTTACCCTAACGTTAGTGTTATGAAAGGGCTAACACTACGAAGAGGTAACATTTTCCGTTACTGTAGGCATACAATCTGTAACCCTTTTGAAAGAATTAACTTATATTCGGGATTGTACGGTCCCTGCGCGGGACTATACGCGTATGTCGTGTGCGGTGGTCTCCGTAGTGGAAACCGTATTATTACCTGCGTAGTGTCGTTAGTTCAACTTTAACGGTGTGCATGTAGTCGTGTCGACGTAGAATAAATTTCTTTATCGACACCTATTGCTACGTAGCAAAACCGGGGCACATGCCCGCGCGGCGACGCGTAACGCAGCGTCGGCTCTAAAAGTATCTACTGAAATTTCAGTCATGCCTTGAGTTAAGTAGGGAATATTATTACCAAGTACCAAATCGCTACGTTCCTTGACACTTATCTCTGCATATTGAAACAAGTTCATATAAGTATTGAAAATAAAATAAAAAAGAAAAACTAGAATTCTATTTTATTTTAGAATTTTTCCCCACGCCTTTGCCCTCGGGCGTGAGTCGGGCCTCCTGTGCCGGTTCGTCGGCTTGTTGCGTTTCCTGCCGGATGCACCGCCTCTTTGATGTCGGATTTTTGTCTTCCACCAACGCGGTGCTCTTGGCAGCCCGCAACAAACACGACAAGCTTGCTTCGAAACCACTGGCCACCGGAGGGTCCGACGGGACCCAGTCGCTGGGCATAGTATCTTGGTCATCCCTACAATAAATTAAGATATAAAAAAATATTAATCATTTATTTATGAAAATTACTAGGTACAGATACCGGCTCGAATCTTGAGCGCTCGGCAAAAAAGTGGGGATCGCTTTGCGCATCGTACACATCGGCGAGCCAATCACTGTACAAGGATTGCACTACCCGCCCGCGTCTCACTTCATACCACTAAAGAGACCCGATATTTCATTTCTGCGCAAGTGGGAGTCAGCGGTCAAGATCCGTGCCGGTATCTGTACCTATTTATATGATTATTCTAAATAAACTAAAAACCCGTTGGTCAAAATTAAAAACCAGCAAATTATAAGAAAGTTTATCTCAAAGTGGAAAAAAAATAACTACATAAGTCTTTCAAAAATTATGCTTTATATTAGGTACTAGCTTTTGCCCGCGACTTCGTCCGCGTAAAAGGCGAAAATGGTTTTATTATGTTTTTTGAGACAGGAAAATATGAAATATTATTATATATTTTCATCGTGTGTGATATTCCATTGGCGAGCGATATTGTATCTTAGAAAATAAAAATAAAGATAGAATTAATTTTAATTCATTAAACCCCGAGCGAACGGCGTTCACTCAGTCATTGTCTTTCTATTTTGTCTCTAATTACGCTACTCAAAAGGTAGACAATATATTATAGTACCTATCTTAGCCGTGTGCAGCGCCCTACGACAAACTTATTATTTTCGGTTCGTACAGTAATCGGGTCTAGGGATCGAATCGCAAAATTAAGTTTGTTTTTATTGTAAGTAAGTACTTTTCCGTGATAAAAAGTACCCAGTGTGGTGCCCAAGATATTAAAGAATAATTAGATATACCAACTTTCATCGTAATCGAACCGGTAGTTTTTTCGTCATGCCTGAACAAACAGACAACAGACAAAAATTTTTTTAATCACATTTTTGGGTTCGGTGTCGGTCTAGTAATTAACACTCTCTGCCATTTATTTTTTTGATATTTTCAATGTACAGAATTTTCACTTCTACAGATTTATTATAAGTATAGATTAACACGCATAAACTTGAATGAACTACCTACGAATACCTAATTCATAAAAGTTAATCAAAATTAACATTACTTACATGATTATTTTTTTCTCCAGCGCGCTCAAAACTTTAAAATTTATGACAATAATCATTGACATTTCTTTTTTTTTTGCCCTTGGGCAGGCTATAGTCGTTGGAGCATACATTCTAGTTTATTGTTAAAAGTCATTTGTTTCAAATAAACCGAGGAAGTATTTATTTATTTATTTAAACTTCATGTACAGTAGTGGCACATAGGCGGACTTAATGCCACAAAGCATTCTCTACCAGTCAACCATTGGGTTAAAAAGACAACACTGTGGAAGGTGTGCACAATAAATAAATAAAAGATATTTTTGAAATAGAATATAGTATCGTTAAATTAAGTGGCTTATAAAAAAAAAGTAAATAAGTTAATTATCGTATCAGTTTTTTAAGTACAATACTTCATTCTCTATTTATGGTCAGTCTAAATAGACGGGCTACATTTGTAGCGCTTGCCTTGAATATATTGGCGGATTCCTTCACGTCCACGGCTTTTAATTAAGCTTTCGTCAATTGACATTTCTTCGCCGGGACTATATAATTCCGCCATTTTATTATTAAAATGACATTTTATGACATTTTATTTAAAATGACGTTTTATTATTAAAGTGACATCTACCAACCCGCACTGGGCCTGCGTGGTGGATTACGGCCCATTCCCTCTCCTAGAGAGGAGGCCTGCGTCCCAGCAGTGGGAACATTATAAGGCCGACTATGCTATGCTATTATTAAAATAACCAAACAAATAGGCCAAGTTATGCTGGCCAAACCGTTAGCATCTAAAAATTAACAAAAATGTATGTTTTGCCATAAAGTGGCTTGGGAATAAATTGAATAGGTAGGTAAGTAATGTTTCCCCTAGTATTCTGAATACAGTCAAACGGGGTGAATAGAAACAAAACATCAAAGGGACGGGTTGTCTATTGTTTACACGAAGATTATATACCATAATCATCATATTCCCGAATTTCATTTAACCGAATTTCATTTGCCCGAATGTTTTGTTTGCCCTAAAAGACATAATATTATGACTTACTGTTAATTGCCCGAAACTTAGATAGCATAAGATACCAGTGCCATACGTATTGTTTTTCATATTTTTAAGTGCCATAATAATTATCAAACATAATATTTAAACGCCATAATGATTATTAGACATAGCATTTAAATGCCATAATAATTATTAGACAAATATTTAAACGCCGTAATAATCATTACACATGATATTTAAGCGATAATTAGAATAAATTATTATTTAGCAAATAAGAGTAGGGCAAATGAATATTACGTCGTATAACATTATGGCTGTTGACTATTCTGGTAAATGATATTAGGGTAAATAAAATTCTGGCAAACGGCGGTATACCATTTTCACGAGATTTGAACATTTTTTGCAGCATTTAACTATATAAATTTATTAATGAATTGTTATTCTAAAAAGTCGATCCTTTGTTAGAAGCCGATAATATGGTATCAAAGTGAAAAATCAAACCAAAGTTTAGTTTCTATTCACCCCGTTTTACGGTATCTATTAACTTTAATTGTTACCATATAGAATAATATCCCTAGAAAAACAGTTAGGGTTTGTACTGTTAATGGTTTGCAGCTTAAGGGCCCCTTATTCGAAATTTACGTTTCTAGATCGAGTTGTTTTCAGAGAAATCATCATATTTAAATCCGTAAAAAAATATATAGTATAGATACATCTTTAATCTAGTGACTTTTTTGGTTAAAAACAGATTATTTAACATTTCACTCGATAAAAAAAAAATCTGAAGTAAAGTCGATTTTGAAAGTATTTTAAGTTTTATGAGACTTGGGGGAACGCAACTTTTATGAAAATTTAACATTTCATTTACTAAACGGGTTTGACAGGGATATTTTTGGATAAATTTATAATATGGCACTTAATTTTTTTTATATAAAATAAATACGTGAAAACGGCACGCGCGCACCGCGCCAGTGTCCTGCCGGACATCATCGAGGGAGGACCTACGCAACTTTTTTTCGCGACCACAAATTATTGTTGCCGCGCGCGTAAATAAACGTGTTGTATTATAAGTAATTGCAATGGCGAATAGAAAAAACAAAATTAAGAAAAAAGGGTATCTGAAGTGAAGAAAATACGAAAATGTATTGCGTAAGTACTTATTCTATAAATACGTCATAATATAATTACTCCTCTACACAGACCAGCGAAGTCAGTATGACTAGAATTTTAAATCTATAATGGAAACATTCTTATACCTTTACAAAGTGCAGTTTTGCATCCTGGTCAAATTCAAGGAGATGTAAGTACCTAGGTATGTTGTGTTTTATTTTTATTATTACATTCTTTTATTATGTTTATGAAGATTTGAAAGAAATTGAACAATGGCTATCGGTCACTACTTGTACTCACTAGGTAAGTACCTAGAGCACGGTTTATGGTCGCGCTGCGTTTAGTAGGTAGAAATCGGCCGGCCGCTATAGAAATAGCCTATGACCTATTCTCAAACCTACCAAATATATACAAAAAACTGGTCAAGACACGAGATTTTTATATATGTATCAGGTTTTATTTATAACTCTAGTAATTAGTGTTTGTTAATTTGATTTTTTTGAAAATATGTAATGAAATTTATTCCATTCCAGTGCTCTAAGACCACGTACCGGAAAAGGTACTTTGATGTCCAAACAAAGTACCGATGGGCACTCTAAAGAAGGACAGTATGCGTAAGTACATTATGTACATATTACATAATATTTTTAATTTTTTTTTAATTGATATAAACCAGTGCTTGACTGCGATCCCACCTGATGGTAAGCGGAGATGCAATCATTGATGGTCAGGCGCACTAGTTTATTAAGAGCCTATTCACTCTAGCCTTGAAGACACCTAAATTATAGTTGGACAGGAAGACCGCAGCAGGCAAATTGTTCCAGTCCTTCGATGTACTCGGTATAAACGACGAAGCGAAACGCTTAGTCCGGACCGTTGAAGTTTCAACAACGTAAGGGTGGATACTCGCCGTTCGTCGGGTTGTCCGCTGGTAGAAAGGAGATGGCGGAATCAAGTCATGCAATTCCCGCGCACACTCTCCAGAATGTAACCTGTAAAATACCGATAGGCTGGCTACCCTGCGCCTGTGCTCGAGGCTTTGTAGATTGGACTTAACCAAATCTGGATCTCCGATTAGCCTCTTCGCACGCCTTTCCACCGAGTCCAAAGCTGCCAGATAACATTTTGCAGCACCAGCTAATATGTGACTGCAGTACTCTACACACGATCGGACCTGTGCTTTGTATAACATTAGAAGCTGTCCCGGTGTGAAGTACCGTCGGACCTTTGCAAGAACGCCTAGTTTTCTAGCAGCTACCTTGCCTTTGGACTCAATGAACCGCCCAAAATTGAGGTCTGAGTAAATTTCAACTCCTAAGAGCAGAAGGCGGTCGGTGCACTCCAGGGTTACATTCTGAAAACCAGGAGCCAAGGTGAACGGGCTCCTCTTAGCGGTGAACAGACACGCTTGTGTTTTGGCGGCGTTGAATCTTACCAGATTGGTTTCGCCCCACTTGGAGACTGCCTGAAGTGAGACATTCGTATGCTCTACCATGGCCTCTCGCATATACTATGGCGGAGCAGTTTTATTCATCCGCTACAAGTTTGACGTTATCTCTCGTCGCGCTTTAGTTTTATTACTTATCACGTGTCTTATGTATCCTATTATGGGATGTAACATGACAGTAAATGATTTTTTTGTTAAAGTTTATTTCGGTGACTTTGAAACCAAATCCGTTTCATTACGTTAATGACATTCAATTGTTGCAGAAAAACTAGGGATGACGAAGATAATTCCATTATTTTTGAAGCTGAAAATCAAGAAGACAAATTTCAAAGGACAACTGGAAAAGACGAAGATGATTCCATTATTGTTGAAGCTGAAAATCAAAAAGAGGAAGATGATTACTATAACGTTGAACCTATATATAATGCTATATAATGTCTACTTCCTGAAATCGTGAACCCCAGACATACGCGTGGTATGGGCATAAGAAATCTGACACTTGAAGAGAACAAATCATCCGAAAATAAGGAAAATGAGTAATCTCTAACGCAAAACAAACCTGATTTGCTATCAGGTCCTAGTTCCCAACGCAAAGGGGAGTGCCATGAGGACTGTGGCTTTGACCCTCTTAGAAGAGACTCGCGCCCAGCATTGAGGAATATATCGGTCGATGAAAATGAACCTGGACCTAGCACACGATCACTAAATTTTTATGAATTTTAATTTTAATGAATATTAATTTTGATGCTGGTACCTATATATTTTATTTTATTATATTATAATTAATCATATTTGTCTTTCATTATATTACTCACCAAATCTTCTACAACCATTCTTTAAGTTCAACAGAATGATCATCGCCTGCCTTTTCATTGACGAGATTGTATCATCAGAATACCGTGGCCCTGGAACGCAAAGGGCAACCGAAGGAACAGGGTGGATTTTAGTCAGTACAAGTCTGACAGTCCCTTCCGCTCCACCCAGAGCGGAAGGACTCATTTGATGATTTTACCAAGCAATAAAAAAAAAGTCATACATTTATAACGATACACCTAAGTGTATTAGTGTTTACAGTCAATAGTGCAGTGGACAGCACATCAAGCTATACGTTTTTGTTGCAAACAAGCTATTATTACCAGCACGCCAATAATATTTGAAATACTGATTTATTTATCTATACTGTGGCGTGTTCGCCCGCCGCCATAGGTCACCGGAGTTCATATCGCGACGGCTCCTGTGCAACGCGGGAGCAAGCCGTCTCGGTGCGTAAAATGCCTAAACTTTCGGAAGAAGGGGCCCTTAATATCCTGGCTCATTGTGCAGTCGTTGAGTTTAAAATATGCTGCGCGCACTCATTTGTTGAGTCTACAATTGTTTGCAGAACCTCGATTGAAATATATTTCTTTTTTAATCGAATGGTGTCGTTTTGTCGTCCACCCGTACCTCCTCCTGAGAAGTAAAGCTTGGAGGACAAGATAAACGATTGTGCAGGGTCCAATCGTCTCCCGGTTCTTCCATCGAATTTAATTCGTTTAACTCATGGTCGCTACCATCGCTGCAGCTTTCATGAGTGTCTCTAAAAAAAAACATTCTAAATGAGACTTGTAAGACTTGTAATAAGACTTGTGGCCCTTTAAAAAGTCTAACTACTTAAATACTCGACTCGGCTACAAAAGCAAAGGACATTATTTCATCATCATCATCATCATTTCAGCCGAAAGACGTCCACTGCTGGACATAGGCCCCCCAAGTGCCGCCACAATGAACGGTCCTGTGCGTCTCGCATTCATCGGAGTCCCGCAACCGTTACCAGGTCATCGGTCCACCTTGTATGAAGCCTTCCAACGCTACGTCTTCTGGTACGGTCGCCATTCCAGAACATTTCGGCCCCAACGGCCACTTAAGTTTGGCGATTCTTCGTGCTATGTCGGTGACCTTGGTTCTCCTGCGGATATCCTCATTCCTGATTCGATCACGCAAGGAAACTCTAAGCATAGCCCTTTCCATTGCCCTTTGGGTAACTTTAAATCTTCTGATGAGGCCCATTGTAAGCGACCACGTTTCAGAGCCATATGTCATCACTGGCAACACGCACTGGTCATAGACTTTCGTCTTAAAGGACATTATTTATTTTGGGTTAAATATTTATTTTCGTACCAAACAAATAAATCTACATCCTGGAAGAATAGGTTATTTTCTTCATTTTTCAGTAGGAGACCAAATCTATAAAGCTTCCTTGCGCTGTTTTATGAGTTTGTAAAATGCTTTCTTTAATGTTTTAGCTCAAAGAATAACAGAAACCTTATTGTATTAGCTACCAGTATTAGAAATGAAGTTTTGTTGACTTTTTTTTTTTGTGAAAAAATATCTAACTGATATCAATTAACTGATTTTGGGTCTAATAAGATGGTTATATTATCACAGGTTGTATCTGAATCAAGTTACTCATAGATGTGATATATCGGAATTATTTTCAGTAGGTTCCTAGAGCATTACATCTGTCGACCTTAGAATAAAACAGATGAAAAAGGTTCACGACACTTTTTTAATATTTATACATTTATTATTGGAGTGATCAAACAAGAACATGTGATTTTTACACGACTACGGCAAAGCCAAAGGAGGGTTATGATATGATTTTAACAGGCTATGTATGTATGCATGCGAGTATATTCATCTGTTCCCTCATAGCTTCTAATCTACTTATCAGAGCTCGACATATGAGGTATCGTTAGAACCGTCTTAATTGTCCGCTGAACATAGGCTACGTGACGTGTCACAAAACTCGATATGGCGCCCTCTAGTTGACAAAAAGTAATGTGTTAAAAAATAAAAATGGAGATAAATACGCCGTGTTTGGTATTATTTGAAAAGGCTTCATTTGTACATTTCCAAAATATTGCTCAAATTGAAAGTGACGCCGTCTAGTGGCCAGTCATGTGTTAAAAATGTTAAGATAAATACACCGTGTTTGATATCATTTGAAAGGGCTTCACTGGTACTTATAAGAAAATATCATCAAAATTAAATGTGCTGCCCTCTAGTGAACAAAAAGATGATAAATACGTCGTGTTTGGTATCATTTGAAAGGGCTTCATTTGTACATACCAAAAATATATACGCCAATATTCAATATGGCGCCTTCTAGCAGATAAAACATCGTCCGCAAATATAAATAATAACATAAGCTGGGAATACCTCCACGGGGTGAAGGCGGAAACATTTACATTGACACTAAAATTGGTTAAATAAAAAAAAAGTAAAAGTTGTAGTCGGGTTTTAGACTTTTTCATTTTTTTTTTTTTTGTAATTTTTTGATTCAAGTTTTATGAAAACCTTTTCGCTAACGAAATCGCTAGCAAAGTACTAATAAAGTACCTATAATTATGTATGCAAGTTTTTGGTAGTCCAGGTAATAAAAACAAAAAAAGACTTCATATATTTTTTCACATAATTTATTAAAAAATATTACAAAAAAATTCACAATTTGTTTTATTATATCCTACAAAATTATACATTATATATTAGTTTATAGTAATTTCGAGTTTTTAGGCTTAAAATTTATTTCTCCTGTTTCGTCGAAGTACCATTTATGCACTAATTTGGCTGTCTATGGCACAAACTTAAGCCGGGTACAGACTAACTGTAACCTTTCATGCAATGTAACAGAATCCCCACAGAGAGGCCGCCTCGTGCACACTACGCGCGCGAACTGAGCATTTCAACTGTGTGAGTTGAAGGTAGGGCGCATTGCTCGCAGAACAGATGGTCGATGGAGACGAAAAGTTCTGGAGTGGCGACCACGTACCGAAAAACACAGCGTTGTAACGCCTCCTGTAAGGTGGACATGACCGCGAGACGCACAGTGCCGGTCATTATGGCGACACTTGAAGAGGCCTATGTCCAACAGTGGACATCTTTCGGCTGAAATGATGGAAGCTTTGTTTTTTTTTTTGTTTGTTGGCGCCTTTTTGGCCTTGCACAGATCATACAGTTATTTTTTACTATATTTTAATTCCAATGTATTCAACTGTATTTTTAATTTTACTGTATGTACGAATAAACGTTTTTTCTTTCTTTCTATTTGAGGGGAGTTCACGCGTCCAGTCCACACTTATATAATACTTCTTTGATTTTACCTCGCATGTCACGTTACAGCAGTCTGTACCCGGCTTTACAGGCATAGAGTAATAGTCACGTCAAATGCATTTCTATACTTATTGCTATTATTTACAAATCTTATAATAAATGCTAATAAGCGTAATTGAATTGTTCAAAGACTTTAGTATTAATATTTTTTTAGAACAATACATGAAAACATTGATTATTCAAACTCCTTTGTAAATAAAAAGAAGGAATGATCATAGACAAGAAATTGTAGTTATAGACCAAGGGTGGTTCTTTGAAATATGAATGCATAGATCTTTTTGTCTATGACAAGTTATCATAAACAATATTTAGTTTTTCAATACAAAAGCAGTTTTTAATAGAGATTGGAGTACAAAATTATTAATACTAAAGTGCTTATATTTTACTTGAAATAATTAAGTTTAAATACGAATAAGTAGTCACTTTAGTAATCTTAAAACCAGTTGTAATAATGTCTGTTCCTTTTTTTATATATTTTTATCATTTTAACTAAGTTTATCCATATCATAGATATTTCTAGATCTTATATTTCCTGAATGTATAGTTTTCATAATAGGCTTCAAAATTACAAGTAACTTTTCAAAGTATTAAAACATAATTATTTATTCACCTTAAAAATAACCGAAAACATACGTTTAAATAAAATAAATCTAGAAACATAATCAAAGCGTAAAATATTGCAAATCAGCGTTCTTTTGAAATAAAAAATTGAAAAAACAAACGTTAAAATTTTGAAAAATGAAAAATTACTTGAGGATTTTTTTTTTTAATTGTTACTTTTTTTAATTAGTGATATTCGCATATATCACTAAAATTGACTGAATTCGTAACAAAACGCTTCCAACATGTGCACAAGGATATTGTGGGACACCTTCCTACAACGCTTCAAGGTCATCGGTACTTAATAACTATGATCGACCGATTAACAAAATGGCCCGAAGCAATCCCTACCGACGTGATACCCAGCTACGGACCTGGTGTATGCTGCCGGCTGGAGTAGATATCACACCCGACATGCTTCTCACCCAGGAGTCTCGGGTTCGAAGTGTTAAATTGAACTAAATTAACTGTACAAGGAACTTAATGCTATCTTGAGGCACTAAATATAAATTTAAAGCTTAAAACTTATATTTTAGTCATTATTATATAAAATTGGGATAATTATTAGGTATATAACAATCAATATTTTTAATGCCTGCTCCACAAAATTTTTATACAGAAAGAATTTATTTTTTAATAGCTTCGCGCTTGACCACAAGCTCACCTGGGCAATATTTTTTTTTTTATTGATATAAACCAGTGCTTGACTGCGATCCAACCTGGTATGCCATTAAATAAAGCTGACATTTCGACATGTTAATATAAGTCAAAAAATGACAATTTTAGCATTGTCATACTTACACTGTTTAATAAAATTGTCGAATATGTCTAAGGTCGAAAAGTGAAATCTTAAGACATATTTTTACAAATTAAAAACGCGTTTAACTAAATTTAATTAATATATCGGATTGTCTATTCACTCGAGACTTAAATGTTAATTAAAATCTCTCTGTTGTTTTATCATTTACTAATATAGTTTTTAAGGTGTGTTTACTAATATAATATGGCCCACAGTCTGAATTTTTTTTTTTTTATAGGCTCCTATGTTGTAACCATCAAGGTAACAGACAAAATTAGAGGTTTCTTATATATTGAAAGCTATATACCTAATACAAAAAAAATAATAAAGGAAACTAACCGAAATATCTAGAAAAAAAATCCGCAAAATGTCTAGAAAATATGGAAATATAATTTCGACTAAATTACTTTTTAATAATATATATATTTATATGTATTGCAATTGTCAAACGCACTAAAAACTAAGAAAACTATACTAAAATAGAGGTGGGAGATATTCTTTTCTTACTTAATACTAAATTTATATAATAGTCTTTAGTGTACAAGTAATTTGAAATGAAAAGAAAAAAAAAAATTATAGTGGAAAATCATCCAATGACTTTCCGCGCTCTAGAGCAGAGCGAGAGGGCTTATTTTCCTTTTTTGCCTAGCGTTCCAGGAGCTAGGGTTTCTCTTACCCACGGCCCCAGTAGGCTTCGTCCCTGCTGGGCCCCTAGGGTTTCGCTGACATCTCTTTGAGGTGCGCATGGAACAATACGCGCCCTATACAACTCAGGCTTGGCCTGAATTGTTACCAGACGGCGAGCTACCCATTTCTCGTCGTCCGCAAGACCACGGTATCTGGAAATGGCGTGAGGAAGACCGTTCCCTCACGCGTGCGACTGTCTGTTTTCCTTCACCGTTTTGAGAGCCAATCACCACTGATGAAATAAATTACAAAAATTAAGCTAGCCTGGGCTCGAACCATAAGAAACGACCAATTTGGAACCGTGCACTAGCTTCTGACGTTTTATAAGTGCCCATGTAGGCCTATGTGAAATAAAAAACTTTTGACTTTGACTTTGAACCCTCGTAAGCTGGATACAGATTTAAAATACTAAAATTCTTAATTCCCAAATCACTTGTACACTGAATCTATCATTACTTTGTACTAATAACTTAACATTTTATTAAAGTATAATATGGCATCTTTTATTTACAAAAATTAAAACATAAAGTCAGATATACTTCAAAAGAATAAAAAACAAAAATTTTGTAAAACATTCACATAGAGACATAATATTTTGACGATAAATCTCGCGGTATATTACAACGTTATTAAAATGTCAGAAACATGACCTCCTTTTTTTATGAAGTCGGTTAAATGAAGTTTTTTCTGTGGTGTATTTATTTTTCCCCTTCATACTGTAATATGTAGCCAAAAATTTAAAATTTTCGCACTCTTTTTGCTATTTACCAGAATATTCCGACGAAAGCAGTTATATGACACATTGAGCTGTATACTCCATTCCAGCCCCCCTAGCCAAGTTACGATCGTTTCGTTCGCGTCGAACGACTCGTGTAGGTCACGCCTCCGATTCCTTTGTTCTGACCACGTGACTGAGCGTTGAGATGACGTCAGAACAAAGGAATCGGAGGCGTGGCCTACTCGAGGCGTTCGACGCGAACGAAACGATTGTAACTTGGCTAGGGGAGTAGGTCTTGTTATTGTTACCAAATTCACACTATAAGTATCTTTAAGTAACAATCTATATAAGGTGTTAAAAAATTACTGAAAAACTGTTCCCTACGTTTATGTTCGTAACTCGTCAAAGTGTATGGAGCAGCAGATTTTTTTTTATTGTACTTATAGTAACGCATTTGGTAGCGTTATCAAGCCTTGGGCCATGTTAACGTTACTATTTACCGATAACATCATCGATAACGTTAAACGTTCACTCAAATAAAGTTACCCAACATAACGTTACCTCTATTAATAACGTTACCTTCAACGTACGAAGGTTACGTTTGTAGTAGGGGTAACGCCAAGGTAAGAGCCAAAGTTTAGATGAAAATCACTGTTTGATATCATTTTCTATGGATTCTAAAACCATTTTAGACACTATTAAGTTGGTTGTAACATTTGCTTTTTATTTTTGGCTTGGATACTAAGTCCTTTAAGCCATGTCTTCGTAATGAATAGTTAATTTGTTTACCATTAGAATATTGATGTACACATTTAGAATGTTCATGTAGTATTTGGTAGCAAATGTATTGAGTTAACTTTCTCGGCAAACTTCACTGAGGTAGACAACACTACAATACAATTCTCAGCTTCATTTTACCGAGATTGCGCCTGTTTCATTGATTCCTCGTATTATCCAGTTGCGGGGACACTTTTAAATTGATGTTCATGTTTATTTCTAGTTTGTGGTACAGTGTTGCCACATAGCACAGAGAGACTTAACTGAGTCAATTTAGGCCGACTTTAATATCCATAATAGTTGTTGACATCTGTCTACTAGGTGTTGTCTGTGTCTGGCCCCGGTGCCGGCTATGCCTGGTCCCGGTGCCGGCTATGCCTGGTCCCGGTGCCGGCGGTACAGCTCGGCGTGGCCGGGGTCCCGCATGCGCGTGTAGCCCTGCGGCGCGCACAGCGCGGGCGCGCGCGCATGGAAGGCGCGGTAGCCGCCGCGCAGCAGGTAGCACTCGGGGAACTTCAGCGACGGGTAGCGCTCCGCGTGCAGGTTGCGGTCTGTGGAGCGCAGGTAGCGGCAGCTGGGGAGGGGGGGAGGGTTGTTACTTGTGTTCATTACATCGCGTGAGACTATTTTTGTACCCACTTACAGGTGACGTTATATGACATGAGAAATTGTTTTGAACTATTTTTTTCTAAATATGACACATTGAAAACTAATGTATTTGGATGTGATTTCTCTTATATTATTTAAATGTCAAAAAATAATGCTAAAAATTATTAAATAGAATGTCAAAATAGTAACAACACAGTATATTAATTACTATCATCACTCCAAATATTATTTATGGTAGCAACAGAAATACATCACCAATCATGTGAAAATTTCAACTGTCTAACTATCACAGTTCATGAAATATGGCCTGGTGACAGACGTAAAGACAGACAGACGAATGGACAGTGAAGTTTTAGTAATAGGACCCCATTTTACCCTTCAGGCATAAAAAAACTGAAACCCCCAACATATCTATGTTGGGATCGAAAGGCTAGAGACATAATGATTTTTCTACGACAATTTCCGTACATTAACACAGTAGGAAGCTACTTACAGCTTAGGCCCCCTCTCTAGCGAGAATTCGCAGTGGAACACGAGGACTCTCCTCCCTTCAGTGTCGCCAGACTGCGGCTTGTTGACGAGCGCGTGGATCTGCGACGTCGTGTAGTAATTCACGGCGTCCACTATGTGCCCGCCTTCGTACTCATACGGGTAGCGGCAGTCTATCACCTGCGGGGGAAGGGTTTGTCAGAAATGTGGCTCAATGGGCACAGTTTCATAAAATAACTGGGTAAGTGTGAGTTGGACTCGTGTACGGAGAGTTACACATCATTATTTATATAACATTGGACACTATATAGAACCTTTTGACCACATCTGTTCTGCAAGCAATGTGTGCCCGCTCACAGCCACCAGTTTGGCAATTCTTCGGATTATTGGGAACATTGGTTCTCCTACAGGTAGCTTCATTCCTGATTCAAATAATTAATCGCTTCTCCAGAACCTTTCGTCTCCATCGCCCTTCTGTTCTGCGAGCAATGTGCCCTGCCCGGCCCACTACCATTTTTGTTTACAGGTTACATTTTGGAGAGTGTGCGCGGGAATTGCATGACTTGATTCCGCCATCTCCTTTCTACCATCGGACAACCCGACGAACAGCGAGTATCCACCCTTACGTTGTTGAAACTTCAACGGTCCGGGCTAAGCGTTTCGCTTCGTCGTTTATAACGCGTACATCGACCATCAGTTTGGCGATTTTTCGGACTGTCGGTAACCTTGGTCCTCCTGCGGATATCATCATTCCAGATTCTTATAAAGTACTTACCATAAAGTCGCTGATAACATGTTTATATTCTCCTCTTATCAAGGCCGCTAGCGTGTCACAAGATATGCTCTTGAGGTCGGAATGGTCACCGTCAGTCAATGGCAACGCGTATGGCACCGAGAAATCTCCTATCAGGTCTGGTTCCACCATAGCTAGAAAGAGAGAGAAATATGGGTTAAAAAGAGATAGAAAAGATCATTATTACTTTAACCACCTATCTGCATGGTTCTCATATGATCTGACCATTACATGTTTTTTTTTTCCGGTTGGGAAAATCATCTAATGACATCTCCGCTCTTGGGCGGAGCGGGGGATAGTGTCAGACTTTTACTGACTAAAAACCCACCCCTGTTCCTTCTCTGCCATTTTATTTCTTGGGCCCCAGGGATCTCTTTCGCATCACCCATGACCCCAGTAGGCTTCGACCCTGCTGGGCCCCTACAGTTGCCGACATCTCTTTGAGGCGCGCGTGGAACAGTACGCGCCGTCGGCGACGACTTGGGCTTGGTCCGGACGGTTACCAGACGATTTTTTTTTTTTTGAAGTCCATACAGCAAAGACAATTACATGTTTGCTGTATGGACTTCAAAAGAGACTTTGACCCTTGAGTTTGTTTCGGTGTTTCTTCTCAGGGTAGTCAGCTTGGAAACACCGGCCTCATCTAGTTTAAAATGACGAAAAATTTTTCGTGTAAAAGTGTTTTTTAATATACTCGGAATAATAACAGGGCATACGATTAAAACTGGCCAAGTTCGAGTCAGACTCGCACATTAAAAGAAGGGTTTTGTATAAAAAAAAAAAAACTGATTTTCATCCGTATCTACACTCTATTGTATGAGAGCCCCAGTTTATTATATTTTTTAGTATTTGTAGTAATAATAGAAACAGAAATATATCATCTATGACAATTTCAACTGTCTAGCTGCCACGGTTCATGAAATACAGCGTGATGACAGATAGACGGACACTGGAGTCTTAGTAATAGGGTCCCATTTTTGAAATTTGGATACGAAACCCTCAAAATTGCGAAATTTAGTTTACCGAAAGTTACTCAGTGCAGCCCCGGAACGCAACAGGCAACTGAAGAAACCCATATAATCAGTAAAAGTCTAACAGGCCCCTTCGCTCTAACCAGAGTAAAATAAGTTCTTTGACGATTCCTAACCTCAAAACAAGACAGAAGGTGGAAAATACTTACATCTAGCCATCGCAGACATGATTAAGGCATTATTCTCAGAGAACGCCCGCTGCAAAACTGGCCGTTGTAACCTCTCCACCTCCGGACTTTCACAGTTAGACCTTCTCCGCTTATTGGCTACTTCATTCTCACTTCTCTCCAGCTTTTTCTTATTCCTCTGTCCCGGATTCTCTAAGATAGAGAACAGAGACACTCTAGCTCGGCTCTCCGGATTAAAACTTAAACTTCTATTCAACGGTCTCCGCAAAAAACTCTTTTCCGTAATCACATCAGACTTGATCTGTCCGGAGAGTAAATCATTGAAATTTGCCACTTTAGGAGAATTCGATTCTTCAATTTCTAAGAACGGTTCTTCTAATTCAGAAATGAATCCGCTTTCCATTGAGGTTGTAGACTCCATAGTGTATAAACCGGTTTTGGGTAGCGGTGACTGACTCATGGAACCAATACTGGAGTCTGACTTCTCATGCCTCAATTTGGTTGGTGTTTCAGAGAATTTCAAAGACTTCTTAGCAGCTTGTTTCTTGACAGCGGGGGACGGAAACTCAAAATCTTCATCATCAAAGTTGAGCATCCGTGTAGCGGTGACCGTTGGCTTGTTGAAGCTCGTGGAGGCTTCATCCTCAGCTAACGGTGCACCGAAGACAAAATTCCTTGAGGTTACCTTCCTAGATGATGCTGTACGTCCTCTAGAGATGATGTCTGGGCTGTCCGTGGAAATGATCTCGTATTTGGTGCACTCATCGAAGTTGTCCGCTTCGAATTCCTGTTCCAAGTCGTGAAGGGTCTCGAAGTCATCCAGGTCTTGGGATTCCTCCTTTTCAGGGACGTATAATTCTTGTTTCGGTGATTTTTGGAGAGCGTGCGTGAAATCCAACTGAAATCAAAAAGAAGTTACGTTAGAAGTTATTCTTGTGGAGATGTGCTTAATGAAATGAGATTATTTTGCACATTTACACATCAATTGCTGAGTTAGGCGCCTTTTTGGCTTTGCGTTGATATAATCAGCAACTTTCTCTTTTCATTGTGTTTATTTATCTCTGGACCCTGAGGTCCTAGACCTTTGGGAGTCGTACGAGGAGCCGAAGCCAACTCGCAGAGGCTCTTTAGATAATTATAATGGCACATGATACCATTGTATTGTTAGTTTATACGATTGTGAGGCACGATTTTTTTTCGTTAATTTAAACTAGATAAGGCCGGTGTTTCCAAATTGAGCTGGGATCAATAGAAGGAATACAGGGAGGGTTTTGATATTTTTGGAATACTGTTGAGACTACCCCGGTTCTCTACTGATGGTTTCCATGCGATTATTCGGAACTAGCATATCTTTGGCGGCACAGTCATTTAAAAACAGTAATGGATAGTCTGCTTTTCCACTTTTTAGGCATTTTTTGGGGAGGTTGACAGAGTAAGAAACTTCTCATCTCTCTGTGCTAAATGCTTAAAACTATTATCAAGGTAGTAACACAAGGTTCAAAGTAATTTTTTTTTTAAATTAATATTAAACCAGTCCTTAACTGTGATCTGTGCGACTATGCAGCACTAGGCTCCAAAAGACTAGAGTATCTGGGCCAACCATATCCAAGACCAGAGGACTAAAGGCTCAGCCCCATCAAACCCATACTGGGACTCATGAAGAAGGTGCACGGAGAGCTAGGGGTTGAGTAGACAGGAGGGAACAGCACAAAAGATCCAAAAGGGTCGAAGTGCTCTGGCCCAGGGCCAGCCCAATACAAGATAAGATAACTGTGATCCCACTTGATGGCAAGCAGTGATGTAATCATCAGGGTGAGGCGCACTAGTTTAGAGAGCCTATTTACTCTAGCCTTGTAGACACCTAAACTATAGTTGGACGGGAAGACAGCAGCAGGCAAATAAATCCAGTCCTTCTAAAGGGGTGACCAGATGGTTGCAAATTAACATGCCAACTAAGGTGACCTTGCTAGTTTCAATCCATGTAGAAAACAATTGTAAACCATGACCTTCAACGCCCTTGGTTGGGAGGCGCGTTTTCCCAACCGCCAAATGTGTTGGCGCGTGGTTTACATCCATGTAGCTGCTGCATTGTAGCTGTTTGGAACACTAGTTTGCAACCGTCTTGTCACTCCTTAAAATACTAATATGTGGATTTGTTATCAGAGTAATTCAAATGAATAATAATAAGTTTTCCCAAAAATGGGACATTACAGGCAAGAAATAATAACGAACAGTACCCACCTTGGCATTCGACCAGTTGGTGACCTTCTCCCTTGTAGCCTCAAATCTCTGTCCAAACAGGAAGTCCCTCGTTTCCTCCTCCACATCCAACTTAACAAACGTCTCACTAATCATAGACGCATCATTCTCCTTATTACTCATCTTAAACTTGGTCCGTTCCTCCATGACTTTGGTTATCCGTGACCGTTTCACTCTCGTTGACAGTGGAGAATTCCTGTTCAGCGGAGAATTCTGGTTGAGGAACGGGGAAGTCAGTAACGGTGAGTTTATACTTTGTAGTGGTGACTTGAACGGTTTGGGAGAGTTTGTCAATGGTGATTTTAACCGATTTAAAGGTGATTTTGGCAGCTGTATCTCTCCTAGTATCCTCCGTTTGTTTGGTGTGTAGATGGGAGATAGCGGTGATTTTGTGAAGTCAATTGTACTTGGGTTCATTTTAAGTTTGTAGTTGCTTGTTAGAGCGTCCTCTTGTTTGCGTTTCGTTCCATTGCTGCCGGAGTTTATTTTGAAGTTCTCTGTTATTAATCTGGAAAGAGAGAAAGGGGTTTTTAGTTTGATATTTAACTAGGATCTATGTACTAATATTCGACAACTATCACACAACGCCATCTAGTCCCAAGCTAAGCAGAGCCTGTGTTATGAGTACTAGACAACTGATAAACATACTTAAATATTTCTAAATACATATATATTATAGATAAATTACACCCAGACATAGAACAAATGATTGTAACAGTGGAAAGCGAAAAGATGATGATGTGATTTTCAAACATAGTTTCTTGCATCAGATGAACTAATACAAAATAATGTAACTATTAGAACTGATTATGACAGTATTACCCAATTCTGAATACTGAATACACTTGAAAAAATACAATAGATGACATAATCTAAAAAGTCTACTTGTAATTTATTTTATCTTATATATGATTATGCAGACAATAAAAGGTTTAAAAGAAAATATCAGACTTAATTTTAGGCACAAAATATATCAAGTAATATCCTTTAAATGAAGCAATAATTACTTCAGGCAGTGTCATAACTTGAACATATTGTGGTACTCAAATAAAGAAAAGAATAGAGGGAGAAGAAAAAATTAAGATATGAAAACAAGCTGAATGTATACTGTATACTAAAAAATAACAATTTAGAAGGTTGTAGAAACCATAAAAAGAAGACTAAGAAATAATTATTTTTTTTATTACCAAATAAGCTCGCATATGACCACAACCTCACCTGATGATAAGTGTTGATGTGGTTAATGAAGGAGAACGCTTGTCTAGAAGTAACCTATTCACTCTTGGCTCACTCCCAGTCATATATTGGTGACTTTATATAAATAAACTTATTCTTTGATTAACACAAATATAAAACCCAATACATAGGTCTCAACAGCTGATCCTAAAATTGATTTTTCAATAAAACAGGTTGGCTCAAAGGCGTCAACATAATATATCAATCTTGTTCTCAAAATTAATTTCTTAACTAACAATATGAACCAAATTATTTTCTCAGGCTATGAACTAAATTCTACGTTAATCAGTAACCTACAGGTCATGTGAACATCGCTTATACCTATTTCAACCCTTTAACAGCAACACAAAACTTTTTGTTAAAGAATTCTGCCGAAAATGGTAACAAAGACACATTGACGTACCCCTTTGGTTTTTTTTTAATATAACCTATCTATAGTCGTAAATAAATCGATGGAACTGGTTCTACGTACCGGCAAACCCTTCCTCAAGCCCTTGGGGCATTATTGTACACTTATTTTAAGGTAAAAAATGCAACAAAAGACATTGACAAAAGTTGATTTTAACCTTCGTGCTTCACAGTTTTAACACTTGATTCTCATGCGAAACTTATAGAACACGTTACGAAGACACTTGTACACGATTTCTTATAGGTTTTTAACTAGTTTTTAATCAAAATAATAAGTAAAACGGGTAGTTTTTGATGTTTTGTGAATCATCGCTTTCGGCGATTCGCGCGCTTAGGTTAGGTTTTAAATGTCAAATTTTGCGAGGTTGAGGTATTAGCGATTCTGCCCATGGATTTTCTTTTGCTAGTTTTATCTGTAAACGATTATTGTAAACGTTTTAAACATAACAATAATTCGATTTAAATGTATTTAATACGTATACCTATAATTCTTACTAATTAAAATTCTCAAAAGTACCAACGAAATAATAAATCAAAATTATAATTATTTCAAATCCTTTAAGTTATCATATATTTACATTTATCGGTTACAGTTATTGTAAAAAATAGATATAATGGGGTTGGAGAGAAGAATTCGACGCTTTTAAGATGCATATTACATGCTTTCATATTGTAATCGATTTCATAAATTAGTCGATCAATATTTATATGCAATAGGGATGGGGTCACCTTACGAAATTAAAATGATAACGGATTTTTTAAAGTTATTTTGAAATCCATTTATTGGTTCAGATTTTTAACAGATGTAGGCTAGGGATGTTCGTTGAGCTGTAACTTCATAGTATGTTTCTTAAAATCTTATAATTGCTTTTTTTATTATTAACGTATTTGTATTTATGTACGCTGCGTTGGAATGTCTCCTACAAGGCAGACCGATGACCTGGTGAGCCCTGAGGTTCACGGAAATCCGATGAATGCAAACGCACATGATCGGTCGTTTTGGCGACACTTGGAGGAGGTTTATGTCTAGCAGTCAACGTCTTCCGTTTAAAATTATGATGATGTATTTTTATACCAAAGTGAACGTGTCTATTATATTAACAAAAATATTATGATGAACAGTGACGTGAAGTTACTTTATCTGTAACTTATAGTAACCTAATTTAGACGAATTTTGGCCCAAAATAACAAGCATTGCCGATAAGACAGGAAATTCATAATCAAGGAATAATATTATTGTATTTCTAGCGAACCTACGACTATGGCACGCGTGGCAATGGAGACTAGGCACCCGGCAACATAATTCGGGCACGATAGTGTATGATATACAACGTATAGGTAATTTGATACAGCAGTAATCACTAATCGCACAAATTTTTACTTTTATTAAATAAAATAAAAACAAACAACTACAAATATTACGATATACGAATTTCGAGTTGCAAATTAAGTTTTCAGTTTCATGTTTGCCCATTAACATAATTAGAGACACAATAGAAAGTCAATGACTGAGCGAACGCCGGCGTCCGCTCGGGGTTTAATGAATTAAAGTTGAAAAATGAAGATTCTTTGACGGTACGTCATGACCACATTATTATTTTTTCATATATATATAGTATATTAAGTGGAACGTCCCCAATATGAGTTCACCATCCGTGTTCTAGGTTGTTGTTCTTTTAATTGGTTTTCCTTTTCATAGATAATTGCAAAATAGAAATAATTGTTAAAGTAACCTTGTAATATTGTTTATATATAATATATTATATTAAAACTATATAAATATATATTATAATAAAGGTAAAGAGGATATATACCGACATAAATACTTTGTACTTATCACTGAACAGAATTAAGCTATTGTTTATCAAAAAATGACTATTCAACAGTTATTTTAAAATTACCTAATCAGTTATTAACCGATATGATAACGTATAACGGTATTCGTTATCGTTTTGTTTTGTGTTTTTATTATTTATATTATCTTTTATTTTTGTTATTATTCAACATTTGTGCAAGGTTAGTTCAATGAGATAAGAAAAAAAACTGGTCAAGTGCGAGTCGGAATAGTACACGAAGAGTTTCGTACTGCAATATTAAAATCGAGCAAAAATACTTAGACAAAATAACGTTTCCTATATAGGATCCTCGTTTAATTTAAACTTTATTTTAATCTTTTTATTAAAATTTGTTGTTCTAACGCCGATAAAGAATACACATTCTGCAAAAATTTCAACTCTTCACGTCTTACGGTGTATGTGATACTGCGAGCCCGTAGACAGAACCCTAAAAACAAATAAAATATAATTACTTGTTAAAAAAACTGTCTAGAAGTTTTTAATAATTCTGAAAGACGGATTCGTGGCACGAGTAAAGATATCGCAATGAATGGACGAATGACATCATTAACGGACTTTTTGACCAATTCTTTTTAGTTTTTATTTTGAAAATGTATAAATTAAATATTGCATAATAAGTACATAATCTGCTGTATGATGTTCCCATTGCTGGAACTCATGCCTCCTCTCTTGGAGAGACGTAATCCACTACGCGGGCCCAGTGAGGGTGCAGGGGATGGCATGTGTCTTCGAATTTTTGGTTCTAGGACATGCCGGTTTCCTCACGATTGAAATCAATGGCCACCAGCTCACCAGTGGTGCGGTATTAAGCGCTTGGTAAGTCCACTTGTATTGATAATAATGTAATGCACTTAATTGATCGCAAATACAAAGCTGGCATGTAACTAAGTTCTCAGCAGGGCCGAAGCCTACTGGTGCCATGGGTTCACTTCTGAAAAGGAAACCCATGGTCTTAGAAGTGGCAGGAAGTCTGTCACGCCCTCCAGCTCCGCCATAGAGCGCGAGAAGTTATAGGATGATTTCCCAACTTAAAAAAAATATGCAGTTATTTTAGCAAGGTTTTTTTAACAATATATCGATAAAATGTAAAGGTCAAGGTCCGAATGTTAAACTATTAGGTAATAATATAAAATTATGTCATGTTTGTTATAAAACTGAGGAAAATATAGGAAAAAAAGAACCGCTTCAATGACTGAGTCATATTCGAAAATAACGTTTCACAGGTTTCTCTATCCGTTTGAAAAACGATTTTATTCTATAACTAGCGATCCGTCCCAGCTTCGCTCAGGTGACACAGTTTTTCTTTACTATAATATGCATGTAATACACACCTAGACTTCCCTCATGAATCATTCTGTCTATTGCTGAAAACCGCATAAAAAATCGTTCAGTATTTTCGAAATTATCACTAAAAGACCGACGGATGCGGTATGGGCACTTTGTATTATAATATGTTCTTTACCCTGTTTTAAAGCAGCGTGTTTACTGTGGCCTTAGAACACAAAGGACAACTGAAGGAACACAGATGGATTTCAGTCAGTAAAAGTCTAGACATGCCCTCTTGGTCCACGCTAGACCGGTAGAAGTCACATGATGAATGACCCAGCATAATAATTATGTTCTTTACCCCATTTTAAAGAATTACTGTGGCCTTGGAACGCAAAGGGCAACCGAAGGAACACAGATGGATTTCAGTCAGTAAAAGTCTTGACATGCCCTCTTGGTCCACGCTAGACCGGTAGAAGTCACACGATGATAGAACCACAACAAAAAAAAAAACTCGATAACTATCTATGCGTTTTATAACTCCGTCTTACACTCTCAAGTCCTTCCATCACATAAGGTCAGAAGCCACTATTACTAATTAAACATACTCCAGTTAACGTCTCCAGTCCTGACATCATCACTACAATCTAACTAGGCCAATTGTCAGTTAGTTTAAAAAATGAATGCGCTTCTGTTTCTGCGCAATTAGATAATGAAGTTTTTTTTTTTAATCAAAATAATACTGGCAGTTTGTGACCGTGACCAAAAAATAACTATCGATAAAAAAATAATCTGGAATTTAAACATCACTATGTCTTTTTTTTTAAATTGATATAAACTAGTGCTTGAACGGTTGATTTTGATTCGATTCAATCAAATCGATGAATCAGTGCTTGATCACTATATCACCTGACGGTAAGCGACTGTGTGCCCGACGATAGAGCATGCTTGCTTAGAAGTGCAAAGCCTCGAGCACAGGCGCAGAGTAGCCAGCCTATCGGTATTAAACAGGTTACATTTTGGAGTGTGCGCGGGAATTGCATGACTTGATTCCGCCATCTCCTTTCTACCATCGGACAACCCGACGAACAGCAAGTATCCCACCCTTACGTTGTTGAAACTTCAACGGTCCGGACTAAGCGTTTCGCTTCGTCGTTTATACCGCGTACATCGAAGGACTGGAACAATTTGCCTGCTGCTGTCTTCCCGTCCAAGTATAATTTAGGTGTCTTCAAGGCTAGAGTGAATAGGCTCTTAATAAACTAGTGCGCCTGACCATCAATGATTGCATCTCCGCTTACCATCAGGTGGGATCGCAGTCAAGTACTGGTTTACATCAATTAAAAAAAAAAAGTAACCTATTCACTCTTGACTTAAAGACCTCTATGATAAAGCAGACTCCGGCAAGGAATTGCACTCCTTAGCTGTACGAATGATCCAATCCGCAACGATTACTTTACAACTATCTGCTTACGTGAGCGCTCACTTGAGTGAGATTACAAATTAATTTAACTGAATGGAACAAATGACGCCGAAGGAGAAGATCTCTTCAAAGCTTTGATGGAGTTTGAGAATTACCCTAACAGTGAGTGCGGAACATTATCTTTTTTTATTCTAGATAGGTTCGCACTTGACCGCTATATCACCTGATGGAAAGCGACGATGCGGTCGACGATGGAACGCGCTTACCTAGAAGTAACCTATTCACTCTTGACTTAAAGATTCCCGGGTTGTAGCTAGCAGGAAACACAGATTCAATTTTGTATACTCAAGTATTGTACTATATAATATACCTCAAAAACGAATGAACTGATTTTAAAAATACTTTCATTAGTAGAATTCTATTTTATCACTGAGTGACACCTATGTACAAATTTTTTACGCTGGCAGAAGTTAGTTTTTTTATTTACAAAATAACAGTGTTGTTGAGAAAATTAGGTCAAAACATATTTCGTATCGTTCCCTATCATATTTGGGCACGTGCAGCTAAATAATACACGAAGAATAACAACGGTAGAACTGTATATTATTACACATATATAATATATGTATTTGTAAATAGAAGCAGACCATATCGAACCCATTCAGGAAGAAAACCATAAGCGACCTTTTGCGTTTCTTGCAGAAATTGGTTTTTTCTTTCTTATTTAAAGAGTAAGAAATAATAATATAATATTCTACAACTTTTACACAACACATTAGTCCTAAACAAAGCAGAGCTTGTAAATACTTAAATAGCATAGTCGGCCTTATAATGTTCCCACTGCTGGGACTCAGGCCTCCTCTCTAGGAGAGGGTATGGGCCGTAATCCACCACGCGGGCCCAGTGCGGATTGGTGAATGTCACATGTCTTCGAATTTTTGGTTCTAGGACATGCCGGTTTCCTCACGATGTTTTCCTTCACCGTTTTGAGAGCAGTGGTGATGAAATAAATTACACAAAGTAACTCGTAAGTCTGGGCCATTACCACTCGGCCACCACTGCTCTGACTACTTAAATACATACATATTATATATACACACAAATATTATATCTAAAATCACAACTGCTATTAACATATTTACATAGATACTATATAATTAGGGAAAGAAAGATCAAATTCGGCAAAAAACACATATTGTCGCTTACGACGTTTTTCCTGAAAAGGCTACCATCAAATCAACAGCAGGCCGAGGTGTCAAATACCTATTGCCCAGTGAAAATGTTATACGAATATGATGCTCGCTTGTTTTATCATCAACATGCCAGGTTCACGTTACAATATGTTTTTTTATCTTAGAGTTAATGAGAATATAAGTAACATGCAACCTAGGTACATTGTTGCAGAATGAGAATGAAGAACAAAATCGCTTTTCTTTTTAAGTGGGATATCATCTAATGACTTATCCAGCTCTATGGCGGAGCAAGCGGACGTGTCAGACTTTTATCGACTGACCACCCGTCAATCCTGAAGCCCTGGGACTATATCTTGAGGATAGTTTAGACTATGAAGATGGCTAAAAGTAGTCTAAGTTGTTGTGTGCATTTGAAGGTAAGTCATTTTTTTAATAACTAGCTGACCCGGCGAACTTCGTACCGCCTAATAGTAAGGATAACGCCATCTACCGGCATTACCAGAACAGCTTAATTCATTTTATAATGATATTTTAATTAGACATGGCGATGTATTCGGATTCTTTTTTTTCGTGATTTTTTTCAATTTTTCTCACCGTTTGAACCTAGACTATCTCGAATATATCAACATCAAAATAAACCAAATCGTTTTTTAGTTTTAGCGAGACTAATGAACGTCTATTCATTTTTATTTTTAAATATAGATATAGACAAAATAAAGTCAAAGTCAAAGCATTTTATTTCAAATAAACCATTTACAGGCACTTTTGAAATATCAAGAAGTCAGTGAGTCAGAAAAAATGATGCTAATTGCACATTCCAAAGCGTAGATCTCTATGGAGAAGAATGTGCAAGAAACTCCATGGACACTCTTTTCAAAACGGTTCATAAAGAAAATTTTGTGTCCCACAGCTGTTCCAAACAAGGTACATTCCCAGCATTAATGTCAGACAACTAGTGCCTAACGCTGGTTTTCCACTTGAGATATGAATGATGAGTGATGAAAATGAGGAGATTTATAAAACAGAATAGAACAAAACTTTATTGTACACCAAAATAGTAACAAAACTTTTAAACTAACTTAACCTATAGGTACAAAGGCGGTCTTATCGCTAACAGCTATATCTACCAGACAACCTTAGGATGAACTGTAAGAACTTTAACATAAAAAGGGGGGTCGTCTGCGGTGTACTGAAAATTAAATTTTACATTAAAAATATATATTAGACTATAATTTATTATTATTATTATGTGCTAATAAGATGTATGCTCCACCCAGACGCCCTACCACAAGCTCTTAACGAGATCCATTTTACGACCTAAACTAAACTGTTAAAGGGAGAGAGCTACATATTATCTATACTACGTATAGAGTGTGTAGAGCTCTATACCGAGATTTTAACAAGTCATGGTTCAAGTCAAAGTTCCAGGGCGAGAGAAGTCATCAGACGATTTCGCACCTCAAAACAAAAGTCTCTACGTGATTTAGTTCGATTTCATCCTGGACATAGGATAATTTGACAGTTATTTTTAACTCACAGGAAATAAAGGGCATTAAACTAATAGTATATATTATCGCTCAAACACATGACATGACATGCGAAACGTACCAGTTTATCAGGAAAACGATAACTATACATTGTGCTCAAATAACTATATATGTAGGTAATAAATAAACTCTAATAATACCAAAGAAACATACTAGTGGCATAAAAGTATCATTGGTATCTCATATCTTTGTATAGGTATGTCGTGGCCAGATCTTGGAAATTGATCACTTCATGATCATCATCATCTTCCTGCCCTTGTCCCATCTTATTTGGGGTCGACGCAACACGTTTTTTTCTTCCATTCTATCCTGTCAACCGTCATACTATCACTAACTTCCTTTTCTTTCATATCACTGTTCACACAATCCATCCATCTTTTCTTTGGCCTCCCTCTCCCTCTCCACCCATCCACATGTATACTCATAACTCTTTTAGTATTATGTGTTTCATCTCTCCTCTTTATGGTATGGTCATTACCATGATATGGCCAAGTAAAACTGGCCAGATCGTTTTAAACGTTAAGGTTTGATGATATGTCAATCTTCGTTTGGCCTACTTTCTTTAAACCTTTTTTTATAGCCCATTTATGTCGCACTGCTGAGCAAAGGCCTCCCTTTCCCTTTTCTACACAAATCTGTCTTCGGCCATTGGGGGCCAGTCTCTCTGTAATTTATCAAGTTCATCTCTCCACCTTCGCCTTGGTCTGCCGCGGTGTCGCCTTGTGTTTAGTCGGACCCAATAAGTGGCTTAAACCTTTTTATTATCATTGAAATCCTACATCAATGATATGGCTAAACGAGGATTGGCATATCATCAAATGTTAACGTTTAAACGATCTGGCCAGTTTTAGTTGGCCATATCATGAAGTGTTCAATTCTAAGATCTAGCCACGACGTATATGTGTAGTCAATTGTTAGTGAGTCAAATAAATAAATGTTTCAGGACATGGTCAAGTCAACTATTTGAACGTGAAGCAGTAACAAACAGACACACATATTATACATAAACATAAGCTTTCATCTTTACAATTCTTAAAAAAGTTGCAAAAAATATTTGAAAAAAAAAATATAATTCTAAATATTAAGATACCTATCTTGTACCGAAGGACTTATTAAGCATATTTATCAACATTTATTTTGTTAGGAAGCGACGAAAACACGCAAAATTACAGCAACAAAAAAAATAACTTAAAATAAAAAAAATCATAACAATTATACTGAAAAAAAAAAGATCATTGGAGAAGCAGCTGTTTTTTTTTTATCTGCAACCCAGAAACAACACCGCGCCTTTTCACACAGAAAAACCTAATAAATATTGCAACGGTATACAAAATCTCGTTATTTCTTCGCCCCTAAGGTCACGACCTTTGCAAGACGTTACCGTTACGAAAAAAAAAACTTCCCTCACCATAAATGCATCTATTGTTAAGACTAGGGTAGATACTGCTGTATGTAAGGAGTGATGGAAATACATAATATAGAGTACATAAGTTTAAAAAATTAAGTCGGGTATTACAATTTGTTTGAACTGACAACGTCCCGAATTTTTTATAGGTAGTCTGCGGTTACTCGCTCTTATAATATGATTTGCCGTTCTTGATTCTGTGTAAGAAATCTAGCCAAATGTAAAATAAATGAAATCACAATTTCGTTAATTAGTCTCCTGCTGTCAAAATGCAGGATTAAGAGTGAAATTATTATTGAAACTTCCCAGTATTTTTTTTTTCAGAAATTTTGTAATATTTTTTGTGGATGGGATAACATCAAATAACTTCTTCCGCTCTGGGTGGAGTGACAGGGAGTGTCAGACTTGTATAGACTAAAACCCAACCATGTTCCTTCAGCTGCCCCTTCAGTTCCAAAAGGTGCGGCGACTCAATAATTTTGTTTACAACTTTCTTTTAGTCGATTTTTATCTAAAATTGCAAGTCCCAACACTAGACTAGACAAAAACTTCACTCATTCATTCAATCACTTGTCAAAAAAACCAATCACAGATCAATAACGGTTAATTTCAACGGAAAACGTAACCGTTATCCAAAAATAACCATTATTCGTTTTACTTAAGGTTTGATTTCGAAGTTAAGGGCGCAAGAAATAAATATTTATTCAAATCAGTGTTGGTTTGTATAGCTATGGTGCATAATGCATTCGGGGAGGGATGTAGCTGGTTTTTATAACCGTTTTTTCTTTTTTTTCGGATATCACAAGACACTTGTTCTGTGTCTATGGTTTCAAGAATGCATGTCGTTAAAGATGTTTGTATGAGCCGTTAAACATCGTTGTCACGAGACTTGAATGCAATCGTCTTTTAGAGTTCGTTTTAAAGGGTTGCTGGTAGAAACTTGATTTTGAGTCAAACTCGTCAAATATATACCGAAACCATGGATGTAGAATTATTTTTTGGGGCGAAGAGTAATCAAAGACTATTTATTGTGCGTCTAATTATCGGCATTGACGGTACCGCTGGCGCAGTGGTTGAGCAATTAATAGTTGAGCTCCTTAGTAGTCCTGCGTTGAGCTTTACGAATACTGACAAATGCTTGCACTGACTGGACAGGTTCACTCAAATCTGTATGGTTCTTTCTTCAAAAGACCATCTCAGACAAATCTGCATTGTTCTATGTGATTTGACCATTACATATTAACTGTATGGACTTTTTAGAGACTTTGACCCCTGAGTTTGTTTCGGTGTTTCTTCTCAGGGTAGTCAGCTAGGAAACACTGGCCTCATCTAGTTTAAAATGACGAAAAAAAAATTGATGTGTAAGTATTTTTTTAAACCTACTTACAAAATAAATATCATTTATCATTTAATTGACTCCTGTGTTGCTTTTTTTTTTTTTTAATTGATATAAACCAGTGCTTGACTGCGATCCCACCTGATGGTAAGCGGAGATGCAATCATTGATGGTCAGGCGCACTAGTTTATTAAGAGCCTATTCACTTTAGCCTTGAAGACACCTAAATTATACTTGGACGGGAAGACAGCAGCAGGCAAATTGTTCCAGTTCTTCGATGTACGCGGTATAAACGACGAAGCGAAACGCTTAGTCCGGACCGTTGAAGTTTCAACAACGTAAGGGTGGATACTTGCTTTTCGCGATTTCGATTCCCGCACGGGACAAACTTTTGTATGGCCTATAGATAAGAGTTCAGGGTCTGGGTGTCTTGTAAGTAACATGCTTCAACATTCGAATTTTACCTGTTTCTCGGTCCTCCTCTTCAATAGATTGAACGCGAAAGCAAATGCATTTAATAAACATGTAAATCCTCCGAATAACTCAGTTTATTAGTGAAAACCATATTAAAAAATCCGTTCCAGTAGTTTTGTGTTTATCACGACATGACAGACACAATAAGAGAAACTTTATTTTTAGTTCAGAAAACCGTTACAATTTGCAAACTAATACCGTTAAAATATTCTATTTATCTACTCATACCTCCACGCTTCAGGAAAATCTAGCCAATAGGTAGTTTGCTATTATAGTTATATATTTGTATTTACAAGGAAATTTTGAAATCAGTTCGCATTGCCAACAGGATGTGCCAGATATCCTTCCCCTAACCTTGGCTCCACAGAACACTAAACCTCATCGGCGGCAATGTCAAACCAAGCGTGTCCACGAGTGTCACAGTTGACACATAGAATTTGACAACCAGAGACAAATTTGTATGTGACAGGCAATAACAGGCGTATATTTACGAATGGACCGTGCCCATCCTAGTATGGTGTTCCCAAGGTGTTGGGCTCCCGATTAAAATCATTCAAATCCTATAATGGACGGCAAAAATCGATACCTTCACAGAAAATTCAGACATGTCAGAGGAGAACCCCCCTCCCCTTAAGAATAATCTCAGATAAGCTAATGGCACGAGTATAGTAACTAGTGAACCACCCGGCTTCACTTGGATGTAAATTATACGTAATCGTAATTCTAACGAAACCATCAAAAATCCGTTACGTGTTTTAGAAGACAGACGCGGAAAGCGACTTTGTCATTTATCTACTATTGTAAAGATAAAAAGATTAAATTTTTAGTCGTTGCCGGTGCAGTGATTCCATGTTCTGTGATCCTACCACATGTGGCCCACCGACACCATACATTTGGCTTACCTATGGCTTATTGAACCACAAAAAATGACACTTTCCGCCATCTTTGGTAACTGTCAATTTTGACAGGAAACGGGAATCGGTGAAATAATAATGATTTGTAGAGTCACAGGTTTTGTTTGCAGTGAAGCATGTGCTTTTGAATTGTACGATGACGATGTTAAAGATTTGCCGAAAAATGTCAGTAAAATCTAAGGCAAATTGGTGTTGCATAGATTTGAATAGATTACTTCTAGACAACGCTTGCGTCAATCGTTGACCACACCATCGCTTACCATCAGCTGAAATATTCAATCGCGAATGTAAAAATTATAAAAAGCTTTGTTGGCAAATTGGTGTTGCATAGATTTGAATAGATAACTTCTAGACAACGCTTGTGTCAATCGTTGACCACATCATCGCTTACCATCAGCTGAAATATTCAATCGCGAAACCAAAAACAATAAAAAAAATTGCGTCCATATTCGAAAACCGCTAATCTGAATAATAAATCGACCGTTAAAATCATCATTTTCCCTGTAACTAAACAAGTTTATTTTCCGTATTAATTTAATGAAATCTCGACACAACGGACAGATGGTTGAGATATCAAATGGTGAATCATAACGATTACTACCCCTTAGTAGTAATCGATAAAACCGTTATATCGTAGTAACAGGGATACAACACTAGGGGGTTGAGTGAGTCACTAAGTCGTATTGAGTTTTTGGCGGGATTTTTGAGTGAAGTACAGTGAATGTTTTACTGCGCAAATTGATTCGTAATGGATATTGTGATGAAAATTGGTGTAGTTTTGTATCTCAAGTGTCTGCGCAACTGGACAATATGTGGAATCATTGAAACAGGCGCGATCTCGGTGACATGGAGCTGAGAATTTTATTGTAGTGTTATCTACCTCAGCAAAACTTGCCGAGAAGGTTGACTCAATACATTAGCTGTCAAATACTCCAAAAGCGTTAGATTGTGTTACATTCACATGCTAATGAAAAAACAAAGTTATTAGGACATTATACGAAAACATGACTTATTTACCAAGCTAAAAATATGTAAAAAAAAAATCAAAATATTTTTTTTATAACAGTATTTACCTATGTTTTTAAATATCAATAAGTCATCAGAAATCTAAATGAATATTAATATCCTTATTATTATTAGAAAAAAAGCCAAAAATATAAAAAAAACTTATTTCAATTTTTTTACGTAACAGTAGTTACCTATTTTTTTACTTATCAATAAGTCATCAGTAATCTAAATGAATATTAACATCCTTATTATTAATTACAAACAAACTTATAATAGTTTGTAATAATAATTAGGATATGCGCCAACTGCGCCTGTCTATTTGTGAGTTCGCAATAAACTAAAAAACTACGGAACGGATTTCCATATGATAAAAAAAGCTTCAAATAATATATTTCCTTCAAATAGTAACCTAGTTTCCTTATCATTTTAATAAAAAAGAGCCCCTTTATCAAGGAACACCCGCCATTTTTTTTGGAACCCAAAAATCCGTTCCTTGACCTTTCAAAAAGTTTACTTATCAATTTTACACGATTCTTCGTACACCTACGATTTCACGGACACGTTCAATTTCATACCTTATTTACACAAAAATAAAGTTCATATTACCTTAAAGTTGGCAAAACCGTTAGCACGTGCCGTGGGGGAGTATTCCTATTGTAGTTCTAAATTCAATTGTTGAAAAAAAAAAAAAAATGATATAAAGTGAAATCATGGCGCGTGCTAAGGAACAGCTGATAGTAACGACCTTTGACGTTGTACCTTCTTGGGGTGCATCCAGGTGTCTCTCCGGTCAAGGAAATACGATTGTATTGTAAGAAATATGACTTACATGACATTTCAGGGGCACATGTTTTAATATGGGCAAAGGTAATGTGGTATTCAGGCGCATCTGTCAAGTTACGAGAGAGACCGAATATTTTTGGCGTTTTTAGGGTTCCGTAGCTAAAGAGTAAAACGGGACCCTATTACTAAGACTCCACTGTCCGTCCGTCTGTCACCAGGCTGAATCTCATGAACCGTGATAGTTAGACAATTGAAATTTTCACAGATAAAGTATTTCTGTTGCTGCTATAACGATAAATATTAAAAACAGAATAAAACAAATATTTAAGGGGCTCCCATTTAACAAACGTGATTTTTTTTGACTGCTTACCATCAGGTGATTTCGCAGTCAAGCACTAGTAGATATCAATTTAAAAAGAAATTAGGTCAACAACTTGTGTGGTTTTTTTTTTTTTTTTTTTTTTTTTTTTATTGGGTGGGAAAATCATCCTAATGACATCCCCGCTCTTGGGCGGAGCGGGAGATAGTGTCAGACTCTTACTGACTAAAAACCCACTCCTGTTCCTTCGTTGCCTTCGTCCCAGGGCCCCGGGCTCCGCTTTCACACTACCCGTGGCCCCAGTAGGCTTCGACCCTGCTGGGCCCCTACGATTTGCTGACATCTCCTTGAGGCGCGCGTGGAACAAAACGCGCCGTCGACGACTTGGGCTCGGTCCGGACGGTTACCGGACGGTCAGACGGCGAGCCACCCATTGCTCGCCGTCTACAAGCCCGACAACTTGTGTGGTTAAAAAAAAGGTATAGACAGATCATAAAACTACTGATAACGATAACGATTAATCGTTTCCCATCCCTAATCACAAAAACCGTCTAATGGTCATCAGTTCATCACTATCTAGGGCGCTATTATTTAATAACGAAAAGAGTTTTTTTTTTTTCACTAACAAACCTCAAGAAACACCCTCAATGAACAAAAACTACAATGTGCCAGCATCGATCGGTAACGGCTCTTGGCTGTACGCGTGTGTCCCTCGCGTGGCATATGGAAAAGTTCGTTTGCGCGGGAGGTGTTTATGGTGCACTTGCATGTTTTGACGTTTGTGCATTTTTATTTTTGTTTGAATGCAATATTGCAAATCGTTTGAATAATTACGTCTTTTATGTATCGATAATCGTAAAGTAGGTATGAAGAAGGACCAATTCCCGTATTTTTAAGGTAGCATTTTAATTTCTGTCGTGTAATTTTCCTACATTTAAACAAATGTTTGAAATTGATTGTTGCGAACATGAATTTGCTACTTGAATTTATACGAGAATTGGCCGTCTAGTATGTATTGTATAATAATTCTAATACGAATTGAATGATAAATAAATACTGACAAAAAACTAAGAAATTGTTTCATCATCATTTCAGCTGAAAGACGTCCACTGTTGGACATAGCCTCCCCCTAGTACCGCCAAAATGAACAGTCCTGTGCGCCTCGCATCCATCGGATTCCTGCAACCCTCACCAGGTCGTCGGTCTACCTTGTAGGAGGCCTTCCAACGGTCGCGACTCCAGAACCTTTCAGCCCTAATGGCCATCAGAAGTAGTTTTTTTAATGCAAATTCTATTGACTGTACCAACAAGTGTACCAATGAGATAAACTTTTACTATTGTCAAAACACATGTTCAATTCAGTCATTACATTCATTGAATGAAAGTGAATGGGATGCGTTATATTATGATCTTTGTATGGCGCGCACGTGCGTTTCCGTTTCCGGATGAAACAGGCTGAATCCTTGACTTTTTGTGTCTGTGATAAAAAAAAACAGCTGTTTTTTTTTCAACGATGACATCTATTTTAGTTAAATTGGTGATTATATCGTCTGCAATAAATAAATACAGCAATCTAGATATCATCTAGCGTCAATTTGTATCTAAATTGCCATTTTTATCAAATAAAAGATACAGTTATGAAAAAAAAAGAAAAAAGTTTATCGATGAACCTATCGAGAATAACAAAAACACTTATTAACATTCAATAATCGATTAAGCAATTCTAAATCGATTTTCGAATTGCAGTCACAAATCATTTGGTAATCTTATCGCGAATACCATCTGCCGAGTTCTGTGCAGAAAAAAAAACTAGTTTAACTGAAGTTATGAGATAATAGTCATGTTTTAACTTATTCTATTTCCTTGAAGCCGAGTGTTTGTGATGGTAAGCAAGGCTTATAGATGGCCCTTTGTATTTTTATTACTGTTAAGTGTTTACATTGTAAATCAACGGGAAAAAAATTGATATCCTACAATGTATCGGATATTCAAAAGTTATTTCAAAAACATAAATGAATAGTAAATATTAAAAAAAAACCGGGCAAGTGCGAGTCGGACTCGCTTAAGAAGGGTTTCGTACCGTCCAGTCATAAGGAAGCCTGTTTTTTAGTATTTGTTGTTATAGCGGCAACAGATCATCTGTGAAAATGTTAACTTTCTAGCTATCACAATTCATGAAATACAGCCTTGTGACAGACGGACAGAGGAGTCTTAGTAACAGGTTACCGTATTACCCTTTACGAAACCTTTAAAAATTGCCATTAAAACAAAATCGCAAACGTCAACGAAAATTAATTTCCCGCCCGCAACTGACACAATTCCATAGACAACGATAAAGCCCGTTGCACACGATCCCAAGACGGCGCGTGCTATCCATCTGCTGATGCAAGTGCAAGCAGCTGCACTCTACAATAGACAAATAAATTGCCTGTCTATACTTCCTTAGCTTCCCCAACACTTCCTTGTATCTTCCCCCTCGATTTATTGAGTTTTTTTTGTAGCGAATCTTATTTGATTCGATGCTGTGATCCAACGGGATACGTTATTGTTTTTTTTTTTTGGTGGCTTGAGCAGATGACCATGAAGCAACCGTTACTTGGTTTAACTTAACCTATTGAACTTCTTTTTTATAAACGTATTTGCCTGGGAAATAAAATCTGCCCGTATTACACTTTAACTGCTCGCGTTATTGCTCGTGTTAGCGACTGGGTACTCCATCTCGTTTAGCTCTTCAATCCTCATAGGTGACAGAAGAGCTGACGAGATGCGAGTATTTGGTCGTGGATGTGCGACCCTGGCGGAATAAACGCCAATACCAATCAACATGGTTATCAAACTAGCGATGACAATTATTAAAAGTCTGATTCATAAATATACACAATTTACATTACAGTTAAACTCAAACTCGTCCACAACTTTTCACCGATCATAGTTACGAAACGAACAAAAAAAAAAAATCTTGACACCTGTCACTGTCAAAGTGATGAAAGCTTATGTCAAACCTATAAAAAAGACAATAGACATAACACTGCATTAGTGCTTCAGTGGCCAATGGGCCAGTGAGCAAAATTTAACAGGAGACATTTTGTTTTTCAAGAAACTTGTGTATATTATCAGAAGCTAATTAAAATATTTCACACAATAGAAACATGTAGTATTTCTTTATATATAGCATAGCATAGTCGGCCTTATAATGTTCCCACTGTTGGGGCTCAGGCCTCGTTTCTAGGAGAGGGAATGGACCGTAATCCACCACGCGGGCCCAGTGCGGGTTGGTGGATGTCACATGTCTTCGAATTTTTGTTTCTAGGACATGCCGGTTTCCTCACGATGTTTTCCTTCACCGTTTTGAGAGCAGTGGTGATGAAATAAATTACACAAAGTAATGCGCCTGGCTGGGTTTGAACCCGCGAGCTACATTCGTAAGTCGGGGCCGCTACCACTCGGCCACCACTGTCTCAATCATACTCTCATAATATTTACTAACAATGTAATATGGATATTGTAAAAACAAAAAATATATATATATATCTGAAAAATAATTTAAAAATAATCACTGTAGAAATTAGTTGCTATACTTTGAAATAAAAAAGTCAATTTTGCTAAAATTGGTCGGTTCGCCATTAAAACTCTACTCGACAACACATAAAACAAAAAACATTCTACACTATCTAGCCATCATTAAAAATCAGATTGTCTTTCCCTACCGTTGAAGGACAGTTGTAGGTTGTAGTCAAGCAATTTCCGAGATTGCGACGACCATATCCGTCGTAATACAATATATAGGGTAGTGCGTACCCAAGCTTGAATCCTGCTGACCACACAACGTCTTCCTGTGGTAATGATATGGTATATGATGCTACCATTCGTGGAGACCACAGGATGTATTGAGTGTACCGGTTTCCTTGCTTCGTTGTCTCATAAGATGGGTGTAGTGAATGGCCATCATACTTTTTCACTGTCGTGTTTCCTATACCGTGAAACGGGGTAAATAGGAACAAAACTTTACCTAGGTTTTTTACATTGATCATCATCATCTTCCTGCCCTTATCCCGTATTATTTGGGGTCGGCACAACATGTTTTTTCCTTCCACTCTGCCCTGTTACTCGTCATGCTATCACTAACTTCCTTTTCTTTCATATCACTCTTCACACAATCCATCCATCTTTTCTTTGGTCTCCCTCTTCCTCTCCATCCATCCACATGTAAACTCATAACTCTTTTAGGTTTTTTACATTGATATAAGTTTATATTATTGATTTATATCAAAGCATCCGTTTTTATTACAATTAATGAATAAATAGGAATACTTAAATTCTGGAAAAAATTGTTAATTAATGGGAAGATCCCCTTCAAACTTTTGTTCCTATTTACCCCTGCGTTCCTATTTACCCCATTTGACTGTATATGTATTTTTTTATTAAATCATCTTATGACAAATCCTGCACTTGGGCGGAGTGGAAGATAGTGTCAGAATTTTACTGACGAAAAACCCACTCCTGTTCCTTCTTTGCCTTCGTCCCAGGGCGCCGGGTTTCGCTTTCACACTACCCGTGGCTCCTATTTATGGTAAGGTTTTCTTTTTAGCTCCCGCGTACCATCTAGCTCTAGCTAGCATCATTTATTGCACAAAAATATTAACCTATAAGTAACATCAGTGACCAAATATAAAAAACCGCATCAAAATCGGTCCATTCGTTTAAAAGCTACAATGCCACGTACAGACACACAGACACGTCAAACTTCGGGATGAAGGTAAAGAAGGAACAGGAGTGGGTTTTTAGTCAGTAAAAGTCTGACACTATCTCCCGCTTCGCCCAGGGGCGGGTTTAATCATTAGATGATTTTCCCAACTAAAAAAAAAAAAAAAAAAAGACACGTCAAACTTATAACACCCCTCTGTTCCCTCGTAGTTTAAAAATGAGACTATTTCACGTAAATAAAATCCCTGTCCTCCAAATTAGGAAACAATATTGTATTTTGAAAAACAGTGTGACAAATCTTCACAAACATCAGAAAAGTCGTTACGCAATAATCTGCACTAATTAACCTTTAAACAAAGGGGAAGCACTTAATAAAACAAATTCTTTGCTTAACTTAGGTAACAATGAAGATTAGGGATGTCACAGGAGCTCCGTAACCGTAACTGAAAACATCGGATATTCGAAATCATAATCGAAACCGATATAAAAATGTCGGATAATTTCGGATGAAGACGAGAGTGTAAATGACTGGTTACAGCGGATTTTTGTTAGTTAAGGCCGGTCAACCAATAATAATATTACTTTAATTAACAAAATATATGTAATTTTAAAAATGTAATATCTGTAACTGAAATTGTCTTAGGGCCTGCGCACACTTGAGACAAGACTGTCTTAGACAGACTTGACAATGGACGTCTCAAAACAGTCTTGTCGCAGACAAATCTGCGGTGTCGTAGACCAGTCTTAGTTCTACTTGCGGATAAACCGAAAAAAAAAAAACCGTAACCGTATTCAAAACCGGTATAATATTTTTCCTAAATCTGGTTCCGTACCCAGATACGAAATGTCTTTTTTTTTAATTATTGGTAGGCTCGCGTTTAACCACCATCTCAACTGATGGTAAGCGACGATGTGGCCGACGATAGAGTACGTTTGCCTAGAAGTCACTCTTGACTTAAAGTCCCCTAAGTTGTAGCTATCAGGAAACACAGACTCCGGCAGAAAATTCAATTCCGTATATACATAACACCCCTATCTAATGAAGATACCGCCGATGACCCAACACTAAGCTATTTGAAACAATTCAACAGTTTATTAGGACCATCTGCCACCATTCGCATATACCATGTAAAACAATATTTGATTGGGCTCAGTCACGCAATTTTCATAATTCGCTGCGCACACCATGTGTTGTACGCGACGCGGGAGGGACTCGAACCAAGGAGGTCCCGCCATCTTTGATTTTAAAAACATACGTTTAAAAAGAGAATGTTTCTGTTTGTTATGGTCTATTCTTGGTTCGAGGGTTTGGATGGGAGCTTTTTTATTCTGAAAAGGGAGGGATATGAAGACGAAATGTTCGCAGAAATATATTTTGGTAGAGGGGAAGACATAATTCAAGTGCAGCAATGAAATTAAAAAGAAAAGAACAGCGGAGAAGAAGAATAAAGGACATCCGATTTCTGAAACGCTTCATCGCTGGTCAACACAAAAATATGTCAATGAACTGTCAAATAGCTGTCAAAGATTGTCGTCTTTGCAGAATGATCAAAAAATTTCCGTTAAGATTCAATTTACTTTTTACAGATGCAAAAGCTCTCAGAACGACACGTTAACTTTCAATTTCCACTAAAAACGACAACTTTGTAAACCATCTTTCTCCTCAAAATAGCTCAACCAACGAATAAAACCATTAAAGAACTTAAAAAAAAAACGAACGTGTCCCGAAACCTATTAAAGAAATGGCGGCTCATTTGACAGTGACAGCAAAAACCGCGGCAAAAAAAGTGAAAGATTACGCGTGATTTATGACAAAGTGCAAAGTGAGGATCATAAAGCGTACACCAAGTGTAAGGTGGAAGAAAGATAAACGAGGGTTTAAGGGCTCGAAATTTAATTACTCTTAGTATATGGCAGTTAGCAAGTTGTAAGGTAGGTTATTTGCAACCATTAGGGGATATTAAAAAGTAACAAAAGGATACAGCACTAGTATTGTCATCGAAAGTGAAATAGTAATTGAAGTCATATTGACACGCATTTGAATACGCCGAGAGTCGACACGGCATAGACAAAGAGAGACTAAATGACAAGTGTCTGACAGAGAAATTGACGTTAGAAGAATAATCTACCATAGACACACGTAACATCGACGAGTGAAAAATGAAAAACCGGCCAAGTGCGAGTCCGATTCGCGCATAAAAGGTTCCGTACCATTATCTTCCTGTTGCCGTTATTCGTCGCTTTCTATCAGTTGAGATAATGGTTAAGCGCGAGTCAGTTAAAAGTAAAAATAATTTCAGTAAACATGATTCAGAACAAGGAAAAAGCTATCGTTGTTTACAATTAAATTCCCGTTTGAACTAGTAACCTAATTAAAAAAAAAAAACAATGTTTAATCAGCTGAAAATTGAAAAAAAAAAAACAAAAACGTTAACGAACATTTTGATAATCGAATGGACCTTGAATGAATTGTGACCTATTTGAGAACTAAAGTAGGTTAGTACCGGAGACTCCATCTTGAAGAAATGTCATATTTCTTGATATCTCGTCTTATGCTAGATAAACTATGACTTTAAAACTTTGTAGGCAGAAAGTTAAATAAATGAATAACTCAAATTAGGGGCTGTATTATAGAAAAAAAAAATTAAAAAATATTGAATTGGTTTTTATTTTTATTTGATTTTTTGAGTTTTTTTTTTTTTAACTGCCTTAGGCATTAAATTTTGCGTTGTATAATGTGTAATTAGTTAGTAAAGTTTTATTAAATACATAATTATTTTGCCATGCAAATTATGACCCCCACGAGTCGTCGGTCAACCCCGTATTGAAAAAAGTCGTTTGATACACTTGCAAATTTGTCACTGCAGCACTCGGCTCCATACCAATTCCGCCTCGGTCGCAATGACAAACTTTCTGCATTTGTATCAAAATGTACTATTTCAATATATAGATCAGATTACCAACATCGCAATAATTTCCTGAAGTTTTGCCTAAATTATTTTCAGTAACTACAAATAACCAAATATGGCATCCTATTTCAGTAACGAATTAGCTTACAAGTTTAGTATTCTATTTTTAAACAGGCGCTCCCACACGTTCTATATTCAAACGACTGTTCCGAATTCAAATAAACCAGTACTGTTCGTTTCAGCGGATGACGTCAGTAACGGTTTTGCACATTTTTATGTTGGCACTATTGTTATTATATGTGATGATGCAGTTTATTATTGTTTATGTCTTGTCTCTAGGATTACAGAGGCCAGTAGCTTACGTTGTATATACAAACATGGACGTCTTGATTTGGAACCTTATAAACAACACATTATTTGGCGGATGATATTCTTGAAATCTTTCCTTTTAACTTAGTTTTTATTAAAAATAGTCGTATTAACTGTCAACCTGTCGCAATTAATTAACATCGATATTAAAATTGTGGTGAAATCTGCTCATATTTTCAATTTTTTTTTTTTTTTTTTACTTATTAATTCGCATATACTTCTTTTTCTAGACTGTGATTGAAAACTAGCGAAAAATCTACGTTAACAAAAAATATTTTTTATACATATAAAAAGTCGTGAAAATGATTTATTGTAATATTAAACTAAAGAAGACTACATAAGCAATAGAAACAAATATGATACATTTATGTGAGGATGCTTCAAGTTATTTACAAGTATTTCGCATCACAAAGCTGGCAAATCCGATAATTGGACAAAAACCAGCGCGATTAACCTACATTCCACATTACTGTACGAGACTAAGAAAATTGACAAAAACATGTTCCTACTTAAATTATTCGCTAATCTATGGAAATGTAGAAACAAAACGTCAACGTAATATGCACATTATTACAAAGAATCACAAAGAAAAAAACTAAACTAAACAAGTCAGCGAAAAGATACTAATTTGCATTTTTTATGTAAAAACTATGTAAATATATTCAAATTACAGACAGAAGTGATTTAGAACGAAGAATTTAATTCGTTTCTTCTCACGGACAATACACAAATCTACATTTTAAGTATGACATAACGCGTCTAAAATATGAGGCTGCATTTGGTAAGTTGGTAAGCCTAACATCATCGCCATAGTCTATGCCTGCCCTTGTCCTATATTACTAGTGGTCGGCACAACACGGTTTTTAGGGTTTCGCAGCTCGAACGGAAAAAACGGAACCCTTATAGGATCACTTTGTAGTCCGTCCGTCTGTCGGTGTCTGTAGGCGTACGGACGGTAACAGAGGTATCAAATTAAAACCTTATACATAAGTCTGCGGTTCCGTTTTTCCTTTTGAGGTACGTAACCCCAAAAACAACCAAATCTCGAATTGAAACGTCTAATTTGATTGACAACTAGTTTTACAAAGATGGCTGCCATTCCCAAACATTTCAATGTCATAACTTTTGTGCAAAGTCCAAGGGTAGCAAACAATAATCTCAATAACGTCAATATCTTGCCCCCGTTTAAAATCGACAGATCAGCTGACGGTCAAAGATGACCGAAGATCTGCAAGCATGGGAAAATTGTAATCTTTCGAACCCCTTAAACATATCAACCTTTAAAATTCGGAAGTAAAACAACAATAGACAATCAGACATTTCGCACGGGAACTCTCTATTGTCATTTTTGGCGCGAAAGATGGGGCGAGAACTGTCAAACAAAAAAAAATGGCCGCGCAATGAGAAGTTTTGGCGAATTGAGAGCACCTGTTAAGATTGCGTTAAATGTGGGGTGTGAAACTAGATCGTCGTGCGAGTACCTTCCGGGTTTTCTCAAGCTTGTCATAATGATATAATATGCACATAATTTGTTACTGTGAGATTCTGCGGACCCCTTTGCGAAACAATTGGTGATCTGCTTTTGTTATGTTATCAAAGGTAAGGTCAAGATAAAATTGTCGACGGTGAAGTGCCAATACCTTCTAACTGACATTTTTCGATAAAATTACTTTTAAGTGCTTATATTTTAAATGCGTGTTTCCACATGCTTCGTAAAATATCCGAAGCGGATATTTAGTTGCAACTGCATCAAATTAATTTGTGGAAACAAACACCTAACTAAACCAACGTGTCAATTTATAGTATTACTTCCTAACAATTTTTGGACAGATAATTTTGACTTCCGACAGTTAGGAGTTATTGGTACTTCACCGTCGTTGTGTTTCTGTAATGCATTGGCATTCACGAATTCAGTAGGAATTCCTTTTTACAAAACCAAATTTACTTGATACTGTATTATTTACTGTAATTCTCAACTTACGCTTTGATGGTAGGTAAAACAAAACATATCTTAGAACAATCGTGGACCCTGTTGAGCACACCAAACATGATATATTATATGTATAAAGGATGAAGAGGACTTATAATCGAACGATTATTCTAAGTACAATTTTATGTAACATTCATTACATTACATAATTTCTTTATTAATATTATATCATTTAAATAAGGGAGCTGTACATTTTTGTCGTTTAAATATTCAATATAATTAGCAATAAGTAGTTTTTTTGTTTATTTATTTGTAAAAGTGTCTAGTAAAGTAATTACCTATGAGTAAAAAAAGTCGATTTCTCTGTTCTTTTTTTTCTGATTACAAGAGTATGACAAATAGATTAAGATTTTTTTTTTAAATTTAGGTTACAGAAAAACATGAGTGAGACATGTTATATTTTTGTTGGTTCGACGATGACGACGAGACAGCAGCTCATTTGCTTCTAAGCTGCCCTGTGGTCGCTGGATACAGGGCAAAGTACTTCGGAAACCCAGGTACACTCCGTGAACAGGTCAGATCAAGACGCTGCTGGCCTTCATTGAGGAGCTGGGATGGAACGAATGGCTCATTTGCCCCGTCCCGGATAACACAGCACAGCACAGTCGGCCTTATAATGTTCCCACTGCTGGGACTCAGGCCTCCTCTCTAGGAGAGGGAATGGGCCGTAATCCACCACGCGGGCACAGTGCGGGTTGGTGGATGTCACATGTCTTCGAATTTTTGGTTCTAGGACATGCCGGTTTCCTCACGATGTTTTCCTTCACCGTTTTGAGAGCAGTTGTGATGAAATAAATTACACAAAGTAATGCGCCTGGTTGGGTTTGAACCCGCAACCTACAACTCGTAAGTCGGGGCCGTTACCACTCGGCCACCACTGCTCTGAAGTTATAATTTTTATCCAAGAACATGTTCACAGGCAAAGATCTTACACTATACAGCCAAACTTTTTCTGTTCACCGGTTTTTAAAAATTTCTTCATCTAACAAAAGAACTTCTCATTTACAGTAATGGACGTTTTATAACTAAGCCGTTGGAGTGTCGTGTTATTAGTTTATCAACAAGTCTACAGGAAGCCGGTAATAAGCGCTTTAACCTTGTACAGGCGCACAGATAAGTGTTATGTGTGCGACAACTTGCGAGTGTGGGCGGCGGCATATCGGAGATTGGTGGCGAATAGTTGTTGGTGTACTTTGTATAATATAAAGAACTATTAGTATTATACCAATGCTGGTTTGGAGGTATGCTAAACAGAGAGTAAACTCCCGCAAACCTCCGTTGAAAAGGGAGGATCCTCTGACCAGACGGGTGTTATGTCTGGTGGGCAATTGCCCGATAGATGGTTTCGGGCTGTTCTATATGTTCTAAACGCGCGGAGAACTTTGATTGCGCGATGCAGGATTAGTTCTTATGTGACGCCATAGATGTCGCTACAGTGGGATAGGAGCCTTTTTGGTCTCTCACAGGTCTTTTTTTCTCCTTTTAATGTTTCAAGTTATTGATAGATATTTAAATAATTACTTTTTGTTTTATTGTTGTTTGTCCTGTGCGAGTTACAAATAAATTGTTTTCTTTATTTATTTATTTAACAATTTATGTACACACAATAATAAAAGAAAAGAAGGAACAGAAGAATAGTATAAAAGTGATGCTTATTTCTAAAGAAATCTCTTCCAGCATGCCTACGAAAGGAGAGTTGGAGAAAGAGATGTAGACACTGTGTGTAGAAGTAAAAAGTAAGTTTCTTTCTTACTTGACGAAAATATTGTTATAATTTATAATACAAAAGTAAAATTAATCGTTTGTGTTAAATTAAACTAGACGGTCCCTGGCGCCATTTGCTAAAGCCCTTTGGTCACAATTAAATTTTTTTTTTGATCTGAACCCTATTTTTTTTCTAAAATAAAAATAATATTAGTTACTTCTTAAAGCATCAGTTATCTACTAATGAAAGTCCTGTCAAAATCCGTCCAGGAATCACGGAGATTAGCTGTAACAAACAAACAGGCCTGCTCTCTAGGAGAGGATTTGTGTATGTCATAATTATGTCTCTAAATGTTTGGTTCTAGAGCACGCCAGTATCTTCACGATGTTTTCCTTCACCGTTTTGAGACAAGTGGTGATGATGAAGAATTAAATTGATCAAAGTAATGCGCCTAACGTTTAAACTCACGATCACGAGTTTCCCTCCAAATTACCACGCAACCAAAAAAAAAATCTTCATTACATTCTAGCATCAAGAACGTGGGTTTAACTAAACAATTATCACTTTTCCGTGTAACTGTACTCGACTATCTCCCAAACAAAAGGGTTTATCTAAGATAGGAGAGCTTTATTTTACATGGACTGTCAGTGGCGTAGCTAGGCGTGGGTGAAGCGGCCCCTCGCTCACTGCCTCGCACCAAAAAGGGTGTTTTTTTTACAATAGACTCGCGTTTGACCACTATTTAACCTGATTGTAAGCAATGATGTGGTCGAACACTGGGTTGCGATAGTCGCTGTCTCGTTTTCCATTAGAAAGACAATGACCGAGAGAACGCCGGCGTTCGCTCGCGGTTTAATCAACTAAGAAATAAAATAACTTCGCTGATGCGCTTTCGCCCACTTCTAAATTAGTCCACGTTACGCCTCTGCCGTCTGTAAAGCTTTTTGTAAACATAACATACGTTTTTGGTTTACGTAAAAAGCAGGTTTTTGAACTTTGAAGCTGTGTGTTGTAATCGTGTATATGTTGTGGGTACGACTTAATGTGACTGGAAGATTTTCTATTGTAGAAACAAGACTGTACTATTCTTATTTATTTTTATTAGTGATAGGTTCACGCTTGACCGCTATCTCAACTGATAGTAAGTGATGGAGCAGGCTTGCCTAGAAGTAACCTATTCACTCTTGACTTAAAGACCTAGGTTGTAGCTATCAGGAAACACAGACTCCGGCAGGGAATTCCACTGCTTAGCTGTACGCAAAATGCAAGAAGGACTGAAGACACACATGGATTTTAGTCAGTAAAAGCCTAACACTACCTCTCTCTTCCACCTAGAGCGGGAGGAGATATTTAATGATTTCACATCTTAAAAATAAAAAAAGGGTTAGACGTTAATTACAAGCCGATATAAATGAAAAAAAAAAGATCTCAATCAAAATGACTTCATACTTCTATTTCGCGCGGAGAAACCAACTGTCGAATTCACAGATAACATAATAAAAACGCAAAGGTCAAAACTTAAGATTCCAAAGCGTAAGAGACAATAAACGCGGCTTTTTTTGCGATGACGTCATTTCCTATTACATCATAGACAAAGGATGTATCTATTTAAAATGGCGACGAGTTTTGAATATGGAATTGAGTGAGAGTAACGGTCTTCTTATGAGAAAAGGAATGTAATTTTAGCTTTATGAGAAAGTTAATTTACTCGTTGCTCGCAGAACAGATGGTCGATGGAAACGAAAGGTTCCGGAGTGGCGACCACGTAATGTAAGTCGCAGCGTTGGAAGGAATCCCACAAGGTGGACCGATAACCTAGCGCGATGCGAGACGCATAGAACCGTTCGTTGTGACGACACGGGCCTTTATCCAACAGTGGACATCTTTCGGCTGAAATGAGGATTATGAGAAAGTTAACTACTAAAAAGTTTCTTTGCAATTCTCCTTTGAGGATGACCTCCGTAACGGAAAGTCGGAAGGATTATTAGATAGTAAAGTAAGTATTGAACCGAGACTCGGAAGCACGTAAAGCCGTTGGTCCCGGTTGTCATTCGTAGATGTTTGACAGTCGTTACAGGTAGTCAGACGCCAGAAAGTTTGACCATCAGTCTATCTAAGGAGTATTGTGTTGCCCAGTAACTGGGTTGTGAAGGTCTGATAGGCAGTTGCTCCATGTAAAACATGGGTATTCGGCCACATCAGGGTAAAGTGGAAGCCGATGAGTAAGTATTGAAAGATGGTTAAATTTACCGTTAATATTCGAAATACAAGTCTAAATGGTATGTCAAGAGTTTCACAATCAGTTAACACAACACTTCTTTGACGAATATTGTGAAATATTACAAATGAATGTACTGTTAACCGCAACACTGTAACTACAAAAACTGACAAGTTGACAACGTGATTACCATGGGTTTGTCGTTGAGTATACCGGAGCTTTCTGTTGACATAAGTGCTAAGAGCTGTTCCCGTTGGAAAAAACGTCAATGAACTTGACACTAGTGACATTGCATCATTGGGTTTGCTTGACAGCAGAATCCACAATTTGAAATGTCGTAGAAAATTTATTGACAGAAATAACTGAATATCAGATTTGAAAATAGAACAAATCATTTAGAATCCGGAATACGTTTGAAAAAATTCGTTATTTGTTTTTTTTGTTAATTTATGTTTTTATCTACCAAACGATTAAATTACAATGTACACTAAAGAGGTAAAGTTTTTTTTTTTTTTTTTTGTTTGTCGGAGGTAATCTCTGGAAGTAGTGGTCAGATTGCTAAATTTTTAACGCCGATAGAAAGCTGCTTAAAAAAAGCAGGCTTTATTTTATGTCCACGAGCGAAGCTACGAGCAAACCCTACTACACCACCCTTTTAATCTATCTATATGGCAGAATAATGTTAGCCAAATCAGCTAGTACTTCTATATTTTTCAAATGTCTCAATTAATCCATCTGCAAACACATACATCGTCCCCAAAGTGCCAACTGTCAGCTAAATTCTATCTTTTATTGCGACATGCCACAGGATACGAATGTATGTCAGGCTCATTGAGACAATGCTCTATGGTCTAATAGAGCTGTTGTCACACTTGCAACAGCGACGGGAATGACATGTCAAGAATAATGTGAGTTGACAGCATGAGTTTAATGCTTCCTGCTTTGCGATATTTATATGCTTTGCATTTGATGTAATTAAGTTAATGGCGATGATTTTTTTAAGATGTTATTAAAGTATATTTTTTTAGAATTCGAATTAAAAAAATAAATTGATTTCTTTTTTTATGCTAATATTGCCAGGTTAATTTTATGTTTAAATAAAACATGGCTGGTTAAAAAAAATACCTAAAAAAAGATAATAATTTAGCTACAATAAAATAGCAAAAATCCGTTGCGTAATGCGGTTTTCATTCATAGAAAGAGCAATGAACGAAGAACGTACCTATGCATATGTATTTAATATACATCCGCGCAAAGCTGAGGAGGGTCATTAGTTTATTTTATAAATATTTGGAGAGAATTTTGGTCGGAGGATCCCGTTCCGCATATACCTGAACAGAGTGTAGTCCCGCAAACCTCCGTAGCAAAGGAAGGATTTTCCGACCAGACGGGTAGTTACCCGATAATTGATTTCGGACTATTGTATTAGAGATTTTTGGTAGTAAAACTCTAATACTATACATATTTGAATTTTAGTTCATATTTGACATCCTAGATGTCGCTTCAAATACATAGCAAAAAAAAGAAGCTTCAAATCGTGCCAATAACATCATCAAAGTTCACAGCAAAAATACTACAACTAGTTCAACCATTTCTTTCTAGAAATAAATAATTTATCAGTGTATTAAACCCTGGAATTGATTAAGCATAACTCGAGGTGTTTTTTTCTCCGCATATGGTTTCAACGATTATTTTAACGTACTGCAACGGCGCGTCACGGTATGCGCTTGCGCTTATACCAAAGGAATACGTTAAGATACGTTACAGTTGTTTTTTTGTTGAAGAAAATGATAGTTGGGGAAGTGATGGGGGCGGAAAATTTGGTATTTTGTATTTTTGACAAGAGAAGGAGTGTATTTGAGAATTTATTGAGCTTTTTCAGGAACATAGTGAGAGCGTTTGTCCTTTTTGCGAGGTTTTTCTTTTCGTAAATAAATAGTACATTTTGATACAAGTAGAGAAAGTTATAGAGCCGAATTCTGCACTGACAAATTAATGTCCACGTGTATGTTTTTCCTAAAACAGGGTTGATAGGTTAGAAGGGTTAGAAGTACAAGTTTTTTAAAAGATTTAAATGCAAAATAAAATAGAAGCTGTGGCTTACTTTAAAAATAATAATTGGTGTTGAATATTTGGGATAAATAGCAAGTTTATTTCCTTCATATCAGAGACGATTTTTTGTGTTTAGAAAACTTTCCAAGTTTAGAGTTAATAGATCTAATGAAGAGTTACTGTAACCCTCGCAAAGTGCAATTAAAGGGTTTTAGTCAGTAAAAGTCGGACACTCCCTCTCGCTCCACTGAGAACGGGAAGTCATTTGATGATTTAACGTAAAAAAAAAAGAATTAATCCAGCTTTGAGCCAAAGTAATCCATCTTGTAAATCTAAAAAGTACCAGGGTGACATAAGTGTAAGGATGTGGAATGTAAGATTAGCGTGTGAGCGAGACGGAAGCACGCGTTAGAAAGGGATAGATAATAACGGTTTGAATGAAGCTCGGTTGAAGTTTAGTTTTTTTTTTTATCAAGATTTTTTTGAAGCTGTGGTGAACAAGTTGATTTTTTTTTCTTTCCTATAATACAAGGGTTTGTAGGGAAGATTTTTATAGGTGTGGTCAAGGATTTTTCTATGATCGGAGACTGTGAGAAAGGGTAGTTTAGATTACAGGTTTTTACGATATAATTAGCTAAACTGAGGAATTTCAAAGAAAAAAAAATAAAAACAAATTTATATTTATTATATGGTAACACAAAAACATTGAAGGCATAAATGTCAAAATTATGGCGGGCAAAAAGACAGCTTTTATTTTTTTTTTTAATTTTCATTTAATAAGTCATGCGCACACTTAAGACTCCCTTTAACCACAGACAAAACTAAAATACCAACTTACAGTATCAAAAAATCCTCTCAAATAAAATAAAAGGACATCGATCACTGCCTACTCTATGAATAGCAAGCTTGATTGTTCAACAGTCCCTTACCCTTAGCACATACTGAGGGGTTACGCATCTGGTGAGGTTATTGACCTTAGAGGGTGGATATCGATCGCAACGTGGTAACTAGGAAGTGTGGACCTGGCCCTATATGTTGAACTTGGATGACATTACGAAAAATACAGAAAAAAATGGAGGTAAGTAATTTTATGTGTGAAAGAGTTCTTTAGGCAGCTCGGCTGTAAAAAGTTTGATTGAGAACGGAAAAGGGGATGTTATTCTGTTTGAATATTGTACTAAAGTCTTGTTGAAGCAAAAATCTTTGAAGCCATTCTTCACATTTTATTTTACGTAAAATAATTTTTTTTTTGGTCGTAATGACTTAATAATGTATTCTTACAAATAATTTACCAATTCATTAAGTAAAATTGCGTGATTTCAAAAAGCTTTGTGCCCATTGTTATTACAAAATCATAAAAGAAACGATTTTCGTGAATTGTAAAGAACAAGGCAGCCATTTTTTGGCGGGTCATGTAAACGTCAAAATTACACGTTTTAAAACTTTTTTTTTTCAATGCTTCCTGCGGCAAAGGAAAATGGCAAATGATGCCTACTTTTTTTATTGAACTTTTTATACTTTCCATAGACAATGATTTTTTTTGTTTTCATTTAATTAATGATTTTTTTTTTTTTTTAATTGATATAAACCAGTGCTTGACTGCGATCCCACCTGATGGTAAGCGGAGATGCAATCATTGATGGTCAGGCGCACTAGTTTATTAAGAGCCTATTCACTCTAGCCTTGAAGACACCTATATTATAGTTGGACGGAAAGACCGCAGCAGGCAGTTTGTTCCAGTCCTTCGATGTACGCGGTATAAACGACGAAGCGAAACGCTTAGTCCGGACCATTGAAGTTTCAACAACGTAAGGGTGGATACTCGCCGTTCGTCGGCTTGTCCGATGGTAGAAAGGAGATGGCGGAATCAAGTCATGCAGTTCCCGCGCACACTCTCCAAAATGTAACCTGTAAAATACCGATAGGCTGGCTACTCTGCGCCTGTGCTCGAGGCTTTGTAGATTGGACTTAACCAAATCTGGATCCCCAATTAGCCTCTTCGCACGCCTTTCCACTGAGTCCAAAGCTGCTAGATGGCATTTTGCAGCACCAGCCCATATGTGACTGCAGTACTCCACACACGATCGGACCTGTGCTTTGTATAACATTAGAAGCTGTCCCGGTGTGAAGTACCGTCGGACCTTTGCAAGAACGCCTAGTTTTCTAGCAGCTACCTTGGCTTTGGACTCAATGAACCCCCCGAAATTGAGATCTGAGGAAATTTCAACTCCTAAGAGTTGAAGGCGGTCGGTGCACTCCAGGGATACATTCTGAAAAACGGGAGCCAAGGTGAACGGGCTCCTCTTAGCGGTGAACAGACACGCTTGTGTTTTGGCGGCATGATGAAATGATGCCGATATGTTGACAATACTTTCCATTATCGCAAGAGGAAGGGACATTGATACAATAAAAATAGTTTTTGCACGATAAATTTTGGTTTATCAAGCAAAACAATGTATTTTATTCGGTTTCGAGGGTCGAAACGCTAAGGGGTGTGATAGCACCTGCTCGATTCAATAGGGGATAGAATATTGCGAAAACTATTCATTGCAAAAGTAACTGTATTTGTGGGAACATTAAGTTCAGTTTTAAATGTGTTATGATTAAAAGAAGTGGGAATTGTATGGCTTGATATCGATTTTAGCTAATTCTGTAGTTTTGGCTTTTAGTTTAATACAGTCCAGTATATTTAGAGTATACGGGGAGTATGGGGTGTATACGGGGTCCCAAACAACACCTATCGGGATCCAAGCCAACCTCACCTGCACGTGGTGCACCCTGCTGACAAACAAACGAGGCTATGGCGACCCGCCAACACGCACTGGACCAGCGTGGCGGGTTATGGTCCAAACCCCCCTAAATGCGTAATGCAATAAAAACCAGGCCCCAAGTGCCCGGCGACTCCAGCGGTTGTGCTAGCGTGGACGGGCGTGGGCGCAGCCCTGGGGTCTGGGGTGCTAAGAATCTCCGGGTGGGATCGATCAACCGTCGACGACTGGACCTGGCGACGTACAACGTGCGTACACTCCGGTCCGATGAGAAGATCGCCGAACTTGAAGAGGAGTTGAGCAGGTTACGATGGAGTATTGTGGGATTATCCGAAGTCCGAAGACAGGGGGAGGACACGATAATCCTAAAATCTGGTAACCTGCTCTATTTTCGGGAAGGAGACCAGCAGTCCCAAGGAGGTGTCGGGTTTATCGTCCACAGGTCCCTTGTTAACAATGTGGTGAAGATCGAGAGTGTGTCGACCAGGGTGGCGTACCTTATACTCAGAATATCATCAAGATATTCGCTGAAGGTCATACAGGTATACGCTCCGACCTCAACACACCCCGACAACGAAGTAGAGACCATGTATGAGGATGTATCCAGGGCCATTCATGGTTATAAGTCTCACTTCACCGTGGTTATGGGGGACTTTAACGCGAAACTGGGCAAACGCGACGGTGACGAGCTGCGAGTGGGGCAATTTGGGTCTGGACGTAGGAACCACCGGGGACACCTACTGGCCAGTTTTATGGAGAAGGAGGGCCTCTACATGATGAACTCCTTCTTCAGAAAACGTGAGCATAGGAAGTGGACCTGGCAAAGCCCTGATGGTGCAACTAAAAATGAGATTGACTTCATCATGTCCACAAAGAAGCAAATATTCAATGATGTCTCTGTGATCAATGGCGTGAAAACCGGAAGTGATCACCGCCTGGTAAGGGGCTCATTGAATATCAATGTCAAGCTTGAAAGGTCACGACTGATGAGGTCTACGCTCCGTCCTGCACATATCCAGATCCAAAACCCCGAGAGCTTTCAGCTCGAACTTCAAAATCGCTTCGAATGCCTAGGAAGCTCTGTGGATGAATACAACGATGGGTTCGTGGAAACTGTCCATACGGTCGGGTCTAAATTCTATAAGACTCGTACAAGTAAGAGCAAGAGGCTCACAGATCAAACTCTCCAGCTTATGAAGGAGAGGCGTGAGATGATTCTGCAGTCTTCAGACGATGCGTGCACATATCGGCAGCTCAATAAACAGATCTCTAAGTCCTTGAAACGCGATCTCCGTCACTTTAATACCGGAAAAATTAAAGACGCGATTGAGCGAAATAAGGGCTCTAAGGTGTTCGCAAGAGATCTGTCTATTGGGCAGAGCCAGCTCACGAAACTGAAGACCGACGATGGCAGAGTCATATCCGCCAAATCGGAGCTTTTGGGAGCGATCGAGGCTTTTTATGGACAGTTGTACACGTCAATCACAAAACCCACTGTGAATCTAGCAAACGACCCAAGAGCTAGATTGACCCGACACTATACCGAAGATATCCCGGACGTCAGCCTGTACGAGATTAGGATGGCTCTGAAGCAGCTTAATAACAACAAGGCACCAGGTGATGACGGAATTACGGCCGAACTCTTGAAGGCGGGTGGAAAACCGATCCTTAAGGCCCTTCAGAAGCTGTTTGATTCCGTCATATTCGAGGGAAAAACGCCACAGGCGTGGAGCAGAGGTGTGGTGGTACTCTTCTTTAAGAAGGGCGACAAGGCCCTGCTCAAGAATTATAGGCCCATCTCACTTCTGAGCCACGTCTACAAGCTGTTTTCCAGAGTCATCACGAACCGTCTCGCGCGCAGGTTCGACGACTTCCAGCCTCCCGAACAAGCCGGATTCCGAAAAGGCTTCAGCACCATAGACCACATACATACGCTACGGCAGGTTATACAGAAGACCGAGGAGTATAATTTGCCTCTGTGCCTAGCGTTTGTGGACTATGAGAAAGCCTTTGATTCGATCGAGACTTGGGCTGTGCTGCAGTCTCTCCAACGGTGCCAGATTGACTATCGGTACATCGAGGTGCTGAAGTGCTTGTACAAAAACGCCACTATGTCAGTCAGACTACAGGACCAGACCTCGAAACCTGTCCTCCTGCAGCGGGGTGTGAGGCAGGGAGACGTTATTTCTCCGAAACTGTTCACGGCCGCAATGGAGGATGTCTTCAAGGTTCTGGACTGGAGTGGATTAGGCATTAATGTCAATGGCGAGTACATCACTCATCTTCGGTTTGCCGACGACATAGTAGTCATGGCTGAGACCGCGGAAGAGCTCAGCACAATGCTAAATGACCTCAGTAGAGCTTCCGAAAGAGTGGGTCTCAAAATGAACATGGACAAAACTAAAGTCATGATAAACATCCATGTAGCACCCACTCCGATCAAGATCGGAGACTCTGCACTCGAAGTTGTAGACGATTACGTTTACCTGGGACAGACAATCCAGTTGGGTAGATCTAATTTCGAAAAAGAGGTCAACCGTCGAATCCAACTCGGCTGGGCAGCGTTCGGGAAGCTGCGCGGTATCTTCTCATCCAATATACCACAGTGTCTCAAGACGAAAGTCTATGACCAGTGCGTGTTGCCAGTGATGACGTATGGTTCCGAAACGTGGTCGCTCACAGTGGGCCTCATCAGAAGGCTCAAAGTCACCCAAAGGGCAATGGAAAGGGCTATGCTCGGAGTTTCCTTGCGTGATCGAATCAGAAATGAAGATATCCGCAGGAGAACCAAGGTTGCCGACATAGCACGAAGAATCGCCAAACTTAAGTGGCAATGGGCAGGGCACATTGCTCGCAGAACGGATGGCCGTTGGGGCCGAAAGGTTCTGGAGTGGCGACCGCGTACCGGAAGACGCAGTGTTGGAAGGCCCCCTACAAGGTGGACCGATGACCTGGTGAAGGTTGCGGGAATCCGATGGATGCGAGACGCGCAGGACCGTTCTTTATGGCGACATTTGGGGGAGGCCTATGTCCAGCAGTGGACGTCTATCGGCTGAAATGATGATGATGATGATGATGATATTTAGAGTGAATGTTAGAAGCGCTTTGTCCGCACTTCTATTGAAACCATTTTTTACTATGACAAAATCCATCTTTTAGTAAATATTTTTTTTTTTTTAATTGATATAAACTAGTGCTTGACTGTGATAACAACAAAGTTATGCTAGATACACATAATTATGGCCTCTCAGGGAACTTTGTTTTTATATTTTTGTAATGAATTGTGCGTCTATTTAGGCAGAATAAACATGTTTTCTTTCTTTTCTTTCTTTGATATCACCTGATGGTAAGCAGTAATGCAATCGTTCACAATAATCAACTCAGAACAATAATGAAATCTACACATTAGCTGCCAATTCCAAATACAGATGACACTATTATTTAGGTCAAAGTAAGTGGCCTAGAAGTACCAGAATCTTAATAGAATAAATTAGGTCAATCGTTCTACAATACTTTTATGGAATTGATCCTTCTGAACTAGAACATTATTTATTTAACAACACTCAATCATAATTATGTCATAGTGTATGGCTATGTAGAAGAGTTGCTAGAACATGGTCGGAAATGGAACAAGATAGAGATTTTGACGGAATAGACCTTTGCTATGGATGATATAGAAAAAAAAATTGTCTATGGTCATTCTTTCATAACTTTTATTTTTATTGTTGTGCTCTATCTACGGTATATCGTAATTTATATTTTTATGGCAAATTATTTCGTAAGAAATTTCATTTTTTTTTTAAATTTCTTTTATTAATTGCAAGTAATTATTAGTTTGTGACTAGATGACGCTGTGTGAAAGTTCTAAAATCTAAATATACAAAATCTTGATTGTTTTTCAAAAACTTAGTCACCACTTCACATGTGTTGGTACCAGGCGTTCATAACTGCTTAACAGTTGCGTTCACAAGTTATCAGGGTTCCTTGTCGTTGATATTTTACGCTCTAGCGGGCGTAGGGGTGATGTCCCTGCATTTAGTAGGGCTCCTAGCATATGGTGTGGCTGTTGGACGGTTTTAGAGGACACAGTATGAATTAAACGTTTTATCTACAAAAACAATATTTAACTACTGAACTACTGCGAAGTCGAAATTTCATTTTGAAGACAATCAAAGTCCTAGACAAAATGTAGGGAAATTGTAAGAGAAATATGGGAATTGCCAATCTGGTCAAAACTTCTTTTAGTTCTGAATTTAGCTGAAGGCGCTGCATTTATTTAGGTTAAAACCTTCATGCAACACAAAGTAGAAAGGCAAATTGAATGCCTTAGGTATTCTCTACCAGTCAACCTAGGGTGGTGAAGAGACAATATGGTAGGGGTTAATGCCATACTCAAACTTCAAAGTTAACGAAAAAACAAAGATATGGCTGTTTATGTCGTAAAAAACGTATATTTCAACACTCTCAAGAGAATCAAAATTCATAGGGTACTTCCCATTGACCCAGAATCCTGAAATTTGGCATAAAGCAAGATCTTATAGCACAGATATGGGAATAAATCTGAAAATAGTAAACTTATTGTTACGTCACAAAAAAAATATTATAAAAGCAATGAAAAAGAAAACACGACCAGCGTAATTTTCCTTCTATCCTAAGATTGAAAATGATACGTCGTAAGAGCAGTCCTTTTCAAATCTCCCGCCAATAATTTCATCAAATCAATATTAAATAAACCACAGCGAACGAAAACATTACTTTCTCATCTATTCCTTTTTTAAAACAAGACCATAGACTCGTAGAGTAATTTCCCGAACGTCCGAAGGATACCATTACTGGTCACTTTTTTTTTCAAAGCCATAGAGAATCTTTTTTTTTATTTTAAGTTATCCTTGGAAGGCAATGGTATAAAAAGTGGTGCGGCCCAGCGGCCTACGTGTTATGGCTCTCAGTTTTGTCTGTATGTGTTTATATGGATGGATACTTGCGTTTGTACGTGGCTTTGCTCGCATACTTATTATTATTCAGGGTAGTGTTCTAAAACTATGTTGAAGAAACTGAAGTTTAAAACAGATTTTAAATACTATATCTATTGGTAACTGCAATTTAGTTTTAACTAGACAGATACTTGATTATCTATGTATTTAACCCCCAAAATTTTATTAAAGCCCACCCGCGTTCCTTAGTTGCCCTTTGTGTTCTAGGGCCGCGATGCTCTTCGAGCAATGCCACAGTACTTAGCCTTAACCTCATTTTTTAATTATTTTAATAAATGGCACCACATGAATAAGTTGTTAGGCTAAGATAAATGACATCGGGAACTTTAATCTACTCCTAAAGATGTCCAAAAGTAAGCATAATTAGCCTTATAATATTCCCACTGCTGGGACTCAGGCCTCCTCTCCAGAAGAGGGAATGGGCCGTAATCCACCACGCGGACCTATTGTGAATTTTTGGTTCTAGGACGGTTCTAGCCGGTTTCCTCACGAGGTTTTTCTTCACCGTTTTGAGAGCAGTGGTGATGAAATAAATTATCGCACATTACATTCATAAGTCGGGACCGTTACCACTCGTCCACCACTGACTCTACAAAAGTAAACGGCTCAAGAAAGTCCCAAATTACTCGTAGACCGTCAACAAAGAAATAAATAATTTAAACCAGCCCCCTTCATACCCTCTGGCATCTTATCTCAACTAGGATCTCTAACGGATAACCTCAAGTTTTTTAAACGCTTCTGGCAGAAGTACTTGAACTTTTGTCATGTTGTTTATATTGGCCCAAGATAAAGGGGACAAGTGAGACGTGCCAGGACTTCGGTACTTTGTGTGGCCTGTTGTGATGGAACCTACAGAGGTTTACTTTTTAGGAAACTATTTTTATGAGTGGCTTGTCGCAGATTAACCTATGAAGTTTTTGTCTGCCTGTGGTGACTTTAATAAATCAAATTATCCAGCCAGGACTTAAAACTAAGCGAGTATAGGCTTGAGGCACTCCTCTGCGAGTACGGACCCTGGTTTAGAACATATGTGGGGGTAACAACAAGGGACAGGCTAGATCGAATGAATTTATGAAACTGCAGCGGCGTTGGACCTGATCTGGTGTTGAACTGAGTTTCAATACAATGCTAATTTGCTACCACTGACAAAAGCTTGTGCCTCTGCATCTGCCAGCTTTAGCGTGCTAAAATATATCTCACCAAGAAGCCGATTGACTAAACCTTTTCTCAATAGAAGAAAATTTGGCGTATTGCTTCAGGGAAGACAAAACAGTCGTTATTTAACCGCCAAAATCGAAAGCCAAGGCGTGACTTAGCGGAGGCGCCGGTTACAAGCGAAATTCCGAAGTACTAAATGACTTATTCATTACTTATCCTAGCATTTCCGGACTTATTACCGAAGGTCGAAGTCAGGAAGTCCCTGTCAAATGTGTCCTTCACTTGTAAATGATTGTAGAGAAACTGACACCGAGTATCTGAGCTGAGAAACCCTTCTGATGACCTTGAGGACATCCGGTGGTCCCTGGACAGTAGACTTTGTTATTACAGCTACTGAAACATTGGCGAGATAATGAGGATTCTTTGCTGCGAAATATACGAAAATCTTCCTGCGTTTGACCACTATCATCGGATAGGAGTTATGATGTGATCGGCGGTGGAGCAAGAGTACCTAGAAATGATCTAACATTCCCAAGGTTGTAGCTATCAGGAAAAACATATTGCGTTAGTAATTATCATCTTTCCGACAATCCACATTTCGTTTCTGTCCATCGAAGATACAAGATTAAATCCTCTCAAGCATTAATTTTTTTTTTTGTTCTTTCCTTGATAACCCCGCTAAATCCCACAAAGTTCCATTCAGACATGATTTGTCAATGTGCGTGTAGTTGTAGAACAATGTATATGGAGTGTATATTGTGTATGGCAAATTACTTCATGGGAACAATAGTTGTTACGCACGTATCCTTAGTCACGACCCATCCATCTTCACGCTATTCCTGCACGGTGGTCAGCGATTTAGATACATTATTAGAGGATCTATTCTATGTGGTAGTTATTCTGCCGGCTTAAGAGGAAATGGTTGATGTTTATACTTTACGTGCGTGAAGGTTTAAAAAGAGGTCTTGGTTTTTTGCTTTTTTGAAGACAAGTTTGTAGAGGTAGAAAACTAAAAAGTAGCTTCGTAAGAAGTGGTAGGCTGAAAGTAAGTGTCAGTGGCTTCCTTGCGTGATATTAAAAAGCAAGGGACTAAAAGTAAATAAACTTTGACCCACCGTTTTAGCCCCTTAGGAAGTAAATTTTAGAAAATCTTTTCCTAGCGTATCTCTATTTTATTTATTTATTTATTCTTATAACAATTTGCTTTTTTTTTAAATTTTGTCTACACTAATATTATAAAGAGGTAAAGTTTTGTTTTTTGTTTGTAGGAGGTAATCTCTGAAGTTACTGGTCCGATTGCTAAAACTTTTTCACCGATAGAAAGCTGCTTTATTCCTGAGTGACATAGGCTATAATTAATGAGTACACGGGCAAAACGCGAGTAAAAGCCAGTACTTAGTAAATCAAGAGTGATTAACACTAAAAAATAATATATAACTAGCATAGTCGGCCTTATAATGTTCCCACTGCTGGGACTCAGGCCTCCTCTCTAGGAGAGGGAACGGGCCGTAAACCACCACGCGGGCCCAGTGCGGGTTGGTGAATGTCACATGTCTTCGAATTTTTGGTTCTAGAACATGCCGGTTTCCTCACGATGTTTTCCTTCACCGTTTTGAGAGCAGTGGTGATGAAATAAATTACACAAAGTAATGCGCCTGGCTGGGTTTGAACCCGCGACCTACAACTCGTAAGTCGGGGCCGTTACCACTCGGCCACCACTGCTCTCAATATATAACTAAATCACTATAACTGTGATGGTTAACAAAACTCTGAAGGTTTTCTTAGTCAAATCTTTATTGCAGAACACAATACAATAAGTTATACATTTCTGGATGTCATTTGAATGCTCTAGTTAATTGTGTTTTACCAAATTAGGTATTTTGAGTTGTGACTTGTAATTGTAGGATCAGGCAGTCAGTAATGCTGCATCAAAATTATTTAAAGCATCTATTGATAATTGCTGTAAGTTCATATGCTATACTATACTTCGCAAACCCGACTTTAGCATGACGATTTGTCAAAGACCAGCAACGTCTCACCCGGAGGACTTATTTTCTCTCCGGTCAAAGACAACGTAGAAGCTATTTTGGTAATCAACCAGTCACTGGGTCAGTGAGCCAGTACCATACAACTAAAACGTACTAAAAAGGATTGTTTTTTACACGCTGCACCGAAAATGGAAGCGTGACAATCGCAGGAAGTAAGAAGGCGGATGTTGTAACGGACGAGAAGCTCCGAAAATAAAAGTTTTGATTGAAAGTGAGAGGCTTTTTACTGTTTTTATACAGTAAGGACGATTTGGAGACAAGCGGGAAATTGATAGCGATCGATTTAGTGGAACTGAGGCCATAGACAATTTTTTTTGTCTATGGTCAGTTTTTTTTTTTTTGCAAAAGCGTCCTAGATATTTAAGATTGTCTATGAAATTTTCAATATCTCAAAAAATAAGTTGCTTTCCACGTCTGTATGTTTATCCGCTAACTCCTAAACCAAGTAACGGATTTTGTTGCAGTTTTCACTAATAATAAAAAGAGCAAGAAACGAGCAAGACTTGTGTGTATAATTTGCAGCCGAGCGAAGCCGGGGCGGGGTACTAGTACTATACATACATTTTGAATTTTTAACAAGGCATTATTACCGCCAATATAATGACACTTCGTCAACCTAGGCCCTCTGGTACGTAATCATATAAGTTAATCGCATAATATTCATATTTTTAGTTAGGTCAAATTTCAAAAGTAGTTCCTTATTTACCTTTTTTCTTTTTTAAAAGTACACGTCTATGGCTAGGTGCTTGACCCCATAAAAAGAAAACAAAAGATCCAAACGAACCAAGCAGGTTGTATAACGAATCTTATTCAAAAAATCCCGATGCACCGACATTAGAATGTTGATAGTCCAGTCCCAAAACTAGTTCCAAATTCGAATTAGAAATTCAATGTGGACTATCTCTTCAAAAACCGGGCAAGTGCGTGTTGGACTAGCGCGCTGAAGGTTCTCGAAGATACCGAATGGAGTCTCGAAGATTTTTCCGATTTAGTTTTTTTTTTTTGTGACTACAACAAATTTACCGTTTTCAGTTTATTTATTCCTATACCTGTGCTATAAGACCTTGTTTTATGACAACGCGAAGTGCCTTATGAATTTTGATTCCTTTGGTGTCCAAATATTTTTTGGAATATAAATGGCCTTATTTTTTAATTTCGTTAACTTAGAAGATTGATTGTTTTACAGCTTCAAGGGACCGCAGACCTGAGTATATGGATATAATTTCAACTCGATACCTCCACGCGTTCCCGAGATAAAGGGTCTTGACAAACAGACAGACGTACAACAAAGTGATCTAATTAAAGGTTTTTCTAATGGTTTCCATTTTTTCCTTATGAGGTACCTACGGAACTCTAAAAAACCGGTTTTCAAAAAATCGTCTATGAGCATGAAGCCTCTATGTGGTACGGGCACTCAAATTATACTTTTTTTTAGATTGGAGGTGGGATACGGGCACATTGTTGTCTGGCAATAGACAACCGCAGCCGTAAAAGTATCTTTGTCTATGATGCGTTGTTTATGGTTTTTTGTTGCTTTGGATTTTTATGGGAAGCGGGGATTAGAGGTTGACAAACTAAATTATAATTGATTTTATTTTAAAATATCTAAAGCCATTCCACTTTTGAGTAAAACTACTGGCCCCGGCTGTCATTACTGCTAGTCTAAATCCCGAAAATCTATCAACTAGTATTATCAAAGCATATCGTAAGTAACCCAAATTGCCCCGCTTGGGCAGAACACCACCGAGTCCTCGATCGGCGGCAGCGATCTCTCGCGCCGGGCCTTGGTACAGGCCATGGTCCGAAGCGAGGACGAGTGGCATGCGGTCCTCACGCCCCAGCCACCGCGCGATCCCGATCCCGATTTCCGGCCACCGTAGGCGCGGGCTGAAGCTAGTATTTTCCTAAATACTTTTTTTTTATTGTAGAAGAGAAAGCTCATTTTTGCAAAACACACTAACTGTCACTTATGACGTTCTTGCTAAAAAGGTTCAATATTATTAGCTTAGTCTTAGCATAGTCGGCCTTATAATGTTCCCACTGTTGGGACTCAGGCCTCCTCTCTAGGAGAGGGAATGGGCCGTAATCCACCACGCGGGCCCAGTGCGGGTTGGTGGATGTCACATGTCTTCGAATTTTTGGTTCTAGGACATGCCGGTTTCCTCACGATGTTTTCCTTCACCGTTTTGAGAGCAGTGGTGATGAAATAAATTATACAAAGTAATGCGCCTGGCTGGGTTTGAACCCGCTACCTACAACTTGTAAGTCGGGGTCGTAACCACTCGGCCACCACTGCTCCCAATATTATTATGCAGCTTTATTATGCTCCAGATAATCTCCGATACAAAATCGACCCGATTTGTTTTAGTTTTTTATTATCAGAGTGACCTACTTATCGGTAGCATATGCGTTAATTATGACCAATTGTTTTTAAGTGCGGTTACATTCATTCATGAATTCCGGCTAGCCTATCTTGTTTTGCAATGATACAGTTATTGAATGTAGTTACACAAGGTGGTAATGGCGATTTTTGAACCTCTCCTCTCGACCGTAGTATTATGTCGTAATGTCATGTGATAATTCAGTATTTTTGATTATATGATGTTCTCATAATGCAGATATTTGGTGTAAATAATATGATAATTTATTATCGACTAGCTTTTGCCCGCGACTTCGTCCGCGTAGAAGTCGAAAATGGGTTTATTAGGTTTTTTGAGATACGAAAATATGAAATATTATTTATTATCTTCGTCTTGTGTCCATTGAATTATATGGCGAGCGATATTGTATCATATTATTATTTGCGGCTGGTACAGAAATCGGGTCTAGGGATTGAACCGCAAAATTAAGTTTGTTTTTTTATTGTATATACTTTTCCGGGATAAAAAGTACCAGTGGTGCCCAGGATATTAAAGAATAATTATACCAAGTTTCATCGTAATCGAACCGGTACTTTTTACGTGATGCCTGAACAAAGAGACGGAAAAAAAGTGAAGAGAGGGGATGAAAAGCATGTTGCTAAAAGAGTTACGAGTATACATGTGGATGGGTGGAGAGGGATAGGGAGGCCTCCCTATCACTCTCCACCCATCCACCTCAATCTAAGAAAAGATGGATGGATTGTGTGAAGAGTGATATGATAGAAAAGGAAGCAAGTAGTAGCGTGACAGGTGACAGGGCAGAATGGAAGAAATAAACGTGTTGCTCCGACTCCAAATGACACCAAGAGCAGGAAGATGATGGTGATGATGATGAATCTAGTTTTTGGGATTATAACCTGATTTTTGAAAAAAGCTTCACGTAATTAATGGACATCCCGACATCATATACTTAATCAAAGGGACAAACAGAAGTTTCGAAATTTAGACAAGTTCTTTTAAATTGTAAGTTCTACAAAAAAAGAATATTTTACACCTAATGTCCTACTTACAAATTCAAGATAACATCACCCCTTTCCTGTCCCATCGACCTTAAGTTTACGATTTCCGCGGGATCGACTAATCGATAGCAAGTCTTCTTCGCCTGGGATAGATCACTAGTTCACTAGGCCGTAATAAAACAGATTATAAACATTCTGCCTTCATTCTGCATAAATAGACCGCAGGAAACGGCTCAAAGATATGCAAGCATCCAATAAAATGATTCAATGGCGAACGATCGTTGACATTCGTCTCGTTTCCCGCCAATCCTGATATCGCCATCCCTTTCTTACTCACCAAACACCGTATGAGAGAGCGAGAGAGATATACCAACATAAGTTATCGGTTATTGCTAACATCCTATTTGCAGACAAAAAATGGTTTTATTTAGTTTTTTTTTTTTTTTTTGATTGATATGAGATGTTCGGTTTATTTCATCGGTGATTAGACGAGAATAAAATCTTTTGCACGTTACTTTTTTTGGGCAAAGGTCTAAAACATTTAGGCTGAATCGTGATGGTCTAGATTTAAAAAATTAAACTAATCATGATCCCTGTCAAACTAGTCGGCTAGACCTGTTATGTTACCAGCTGACGGTTACGTTGCAACGGGAATTTCAAATGCAAATCCTGAGATTACAGGCTACAGTACTGAGTAATAGGATATTACGTCATGTAACGAACTTATAGGCTTCTTGAATAACAAGTAAGTAAACTTGATAACCAACTTATTTTGAGATTACAGGAACGTTTAGCATGTTCTAATTACCTACGTGCTTACTTTATATTGATAAAAAACGGGTTGATATGACGTAGGTACATCATTTTTGAGTCACATCAGCAAAAAAATTGCTTCTTGAAATCTTGATGACGGTTCATTTTATTTTCAATTTTTTTTTTTTACTGGCGTTTTGGACACCATATTTATTGAAACAAATCAAGTCTAAAATGATTCTGGTAACTCTAAAATAGTTCCACTTTTTTTTTCTGCCAACATACCTATTATATTTTAACTTTTGTGTTTCCGAATCGTCAGCGAAAAAAATATTGATATAAAAATATGTCAATTCGGACACTGTGTCTGAAATGATTGTGTCCAAATCGTCAACAACTCCAAATAACTTCGTAAAATGTAAAAAAAATTCTTCTCATCTTATCTCATGCAAAATAATTATCTACTATCTAAAACCCATAAGTTACAATGCCATTAGAAATTAAATTTCCCTTTCGCTGACCACTTTCGCGCCATCCTACTAACCATAGAGTCGTGGCTTCAAAAAAGGTCGTTCACCTAGTCTATGCTTCAAGGCTACCGCCAAAAAGGATGATGTCATTATTTCAAGTTGTTTTTTTTTGCATATTATTATTATGTTGAACATGTGTAGTTAAGTAGGAAGGTATGTTAAATTTGATAAGCTCTAAGATTGTAAATATAGACATTTACTTGTATAAATAAAGTTTAGGAAAATTGTAAGCATGTATCCGCTGATCGCCGGTGCTACTTAGGACACGTCACACGTGTAACATGGGCAATTACTGGCCATTGTGTACACACTGGACCCATAGTGTTTTAAGTTTTTTTTTTATTGTTTAGAAGTTTGTGAATTCTTGAAAAATAGGCCTTAAATTGCTTAAACCCCGTTACTAATTAAGTAAGTATCTAATATACTGAATGGTGTGAGCTCATCTTGCAATAAAGCCGGAAACTCGTGATCGGTTGCCGATCTTTTAACCGCAGTACCAATGAGGATGTTAATTTATGTAAAATTGGTCAAACTGTAGGTACCTACTACCTACCTACTTATTTTTGGATTGATTTGACGTAGAAAGTTAATGACGTATAATAATTAGCTAACTCGGCAAAGAAAAAGTGAGGGGGTGGGGCGAGTAAAAAATAGCCTAAGACTTATTCTCAAAACTAACAAATATGTACGTATACACAAAAAAAAAAAAACATAAAATTGGTAACTCGTTTCGGAGGAGTTCAAAACAGAGTTCAAAACACTATGACATGACATTTTTATATTATACTAGGTTTTGTCCGCGGCTTCGCCCGCATACATAAAATATAGGCTATGTCACTCAGAAATAAAGCAGCTTACTATCGGTGAAAAAATTTTCGCTATCGGCCCAGTACTTTCAGAGATAAGCTCCTACAAACAAAAAACAAATACAAACTTTACCTCTTACAATATTATTAATTATTATACATTAAATTTCGCTAATTATATCATTTACTGATAAATACTAAACAAAAATTCAGATTAGTAATCTCTCCGACAAAACTTCCCTACGATTAGTTATCGACGCCAGTACATCAGCGCGGGCTTGCAGACGGCGAGCAATGGGTGGTTCGCCGTCCGACCGTCCGGTAACCGTCCAGACCGAGCCCAAGTCGTCGACGGCGCGTACTGTTTCACGCGCACCTCAAGGAGATGTCAGCAACTGTGGGGGCCCAGCAGGGTCGAAGCCTACTGGGGCCAAGGGTCTGATTCTGAAGGAAGACTCGGCCCCAGTACGAAAGGCAAAGAGAAAACAGGAGTGGGTTTTTAGTCAGTAAAAGTCTGACACTATCTCCCGCCCCGCCCAAGAGCGGGGGATGTCATAAGATGATTTTTCCCACCGAAAAAAAAAAAAAGTACATCAGCGACGCCGAAGGAACTTATCGCCAATGCGTTGCCGACGGGGCAAAATTACGGGCTTGTGATGACAGTAGCCTTCAAACTGAGGCCACAGAAATGCTGCCTAGCGGTAAATTGGTAGATACGAGGAAGAAGGAAGATGCTTTGTTAGATATATATCTTTACTTAGCACAAGTTCCGGTCAACGGCTACGCCCGCCGCTAAAAGTAGCAAAAATATTCCTAAGGCGTCCAGTACACGGTCATGCAAGCGTCAATCAATTCTATCAATCAATAATGATGTTTGAATGACGGAATTTTATTGCTATTCGTTTTTCGACGGTAGGTTTTTCGTCAGTCAAAAAATTTACTTTGTCAGAACTGACAGCAAAACCTGTCGTGTAATGGACGCCTAAGTCACTCATTGATAAAGTAGCATTCTATTGATGAAAGTAATTTTAAAATCGGTAATGTAGCTTCCGTCTGTCTGTTGATTCGTTAACTCATAAACAACACAACGGATTTTGATGCAGTTTCTACTAACAAAAAGAACCCATGGTCCTGGGACGCAAAAAGCAACTAAAGAAACATAGGTCCTGTGTGATTTTAGTCAGTAAAAGTCTGACACGCCCTCCCACGCCGTAGAGCAGAAGTTTATGACTTCTAAGTTAATAAAATAAAATAAATCTAAGTTCAGATAAAAGTTGATAATTTATGCGTAAACCCTTTCATTGAACACCCTGTAGTACCTATTCTTTTCTACAGAATGGCATTGTTAACATCTATAATTTATTTAACTTTTTGAGTACTGTAAATAGAGACACAAAAGAATAACAATGAGCGAGCGAACGCCGGCGTCCGCTCTCTCATTGTCTTTCTATTGTCTCTAATTACGGTATTTGAAAGGCTATTACCAAAATAGTTTACCTAGAATTAAGAACATATAGACCCGTCGGATACTCAATGCGAGTGTGGTCCCTCGATTCAGAAAATGACCCATAAATTGGAGTGCCATAAACGACCATACACCTGTACTTCGAAGGGTTAATGAGTGCCACTGATGCTGCAATTAACTTAAGTCACCTACTGGACATAATGTTTTATCTAAGGAGTTTACCATCGATATTCAAAAAGAAGAACACGTTGGCTTTGTGATCAAAAAAAGCCGTAGAAAATAGGGTCGAAACTCAGAAATATGTCTTTCGGACTAGCTTGGCTATGATATGTGGCGATAAAAACGGGAAAGGAGGTTTGTTTATGGTTAATTAAAACACTAGACAATTGCTGATATTTCGAAAAAACATCCGTCGGCGAACTAAAGAATACAACACGATTCCAAATTCAAATTTAATGTTTTGATACAAAACTGTTGTTCATCTCGCTAGTCAAGCGAAAATTGGGTCACAATCCTGGCTCTATCTTCCGTCATTGTATATAAAAACAATAGAACTTACCCTGAACACTGGCAGTTGCTCTCACAAAGTTTACTGCTCTCTCCCCACATTTTGGCACAAATATAAAATAGCACTGATTCACAAATAGTACATAATTCAATCAGTCTTTGAAAAAAGTTTTTTTATCACAGTATTTTTGGGAGTACACCTGAACTCGAGACCGCTCGCGTCAGGCGCCTAGCGACGACTGACTGATGTGGATGGGAGAGTTCCCGCGGGCGCGCGAAACGGCCGTTGGTGATACCACCCTCTGTGTTTTTTTATGGTAGGGTTTCGGGATTTCTACTCTTATGGTAAAATTATAATGTGAAGCTTGGGCTCTGGTTATTGGCATGAAATATTGCTATTTTGTCTATTAGAGTTTTCTTAATTTGACCAGATATTACATTTATATTGCCTGTTGCCTTGTTTTTTTTTTAATGGTTTCAATATATAAAATATACAAAAATCAATTTCGGTTTGTTAGTCTCGCTAAAATTCAAAAATGGCTTGACTGATTTCTATTAATTTGTTCGCTCTAACACAGGGGTGGGTTAAAAGAAAATAATAAAGGCAAAATAGTTGAAAATATGAAATAATCATAATTGGTAATTGTGTATGGGAATCGCTCCTTAAACGTGGGAAGTACTAATTTCACGGGGCCCGGGGGTGGCGCCACGGGCGGTAGTTAGTTTTAAAGTGCAAGTCTTTCACGTGAAGTTGTGTATGTTAAGGATAAAACTGTATATAAATCCATCAATAATAAGTGTAATAGTGTGTCTAAATAGTGTGATTAAATAAAGTAAACACCGTGAATCTAACTAAATCACGGTGATTTTTTTTACTTTTGATTTTTTTGTAAGTAAATAAACCATGTTTATTCTATTATAGATACCTTCCTAATTCGTATATTTTATTTTTGTTCTATAAATATATGTTTTTGTTTAGGTACTTAAAGTTATTATCTTACTTACAAAATCATAAAATAACTTTAAAAAAATTAAAAGACAGCACGTGGTGATTCTTGACGACTGGCCTGTTGGTCTAGTGTTAGTGGCCCAAACTGCTATGCCGGAGGACGTGGGTTCGATTTCCACCCAGTGCAATATTGTTCTGTACAATCATTTGTACAGAACAATATTGAAAACAATCATTGGGTGTAATTTATCTATAATATGTATGTATTTAGAAATATATAACACAAGCTCTGTTTAGCTTGGGACTAGACGGCGTTATGTGAATATATTATTATTATTATATTATTCTTAAAAACAGAGTTCTATTTCTAAACCTCAGCCAAAAGAGGAGTATTATAAGTTCGGTTAATAATAAAACAGAAGACACATGAATATAAAACCCTGTAGGTATACCAATATACACGTTATGATTTAATTTTAGTTTACTTTTTAATATAAAGAGCTTGAGTAAAACTTGCAAATGACTCAAAAAAATTCCTTATAAATGACTCTTCCATGCTTTTTTACATTAATTTGATCAAAAGTATGCATCATTAGTAGCTACGTTTTAAATGGATTATTTATTTGACACTTAACATTCCTTAAACGTCACCTCTATCAATATTATAGCAAAATAACAAAATTAGGAAGTACAGACAAAAACTCTAAAGAGATTTTTATGTTGTTCCATTTTTCAGAGATCAAAGTATTTAAAATAAAAATTATCTCTGGCCATAACCTACTTATCAGCTGTTTTTATTTAAAATAAAAAGATTTGGTACATTTTTGAATTTTTGAAGTTGGCAACTGGAACGACGAACCCGTCTGAGTACATATGACCTAACTAGATCGAGGATATTAACACTATTTATTTTAATTCCGACCTTATGAAGTGAGTAGTAAAGCATACTTCACTTCGGCTTTAACCTTGAATGGAATGCCATACAAAAATCATATGGGAAACAAATCCAGTTCTTACACATACAAAAAACTTCTGTCATATAAAAATAAGACGTAGGCACTTGCAATAAGGTTTAAAATCAAGTGTCTTTACTATGGGAATCCAGTATCTCACACTAACACATTGATAAAATTCAAAGTAACCACCATATGATCGCATTCTGGAATCCACAAACGAAAATAAACTTTAATTCCTCGTATTTTAAGTCCAAAAATCACTGACTGTATCGTCACAACCTTACTTAAAAGCCCGCCAACTTCTATTTGCAATTGGAAAATTAGGGATGAGGTGCCGTTTGTATCAGTTATCGACTTTTAGACGGAAAATGTAACTTTGTGTCTCCTGATATCCTTAAATTCTTCAGCAATCATATGGTCGAGGCTACGATTTGAAGTGACGACAAAAAAAAGCAGGCAGTGCGACTTCAAACCTCAAATATTGATTTGCAAATTAAATTCCAATTTTAAATTCAAATCATCAGCTGTTTAAAATTTATTCTTCGCCGCTTTGCTTGTCAATTGTTTTTTTTTTCTACCTGTCACAATTATAGACGTAGATTTTTGAATTTCGAAAACGTTATGCTAACTTTTTAATGTTGGTACCTGTGTTGGAGGTTTTACCGTATGGTTAGCCGTTGGCCTGTGGTTTGCCGCGAAAGTTGAAGAAATGGTTGCGGCGCCTGCCGCTTAAATCCTAGATTTTAAGTCTACTTCAAAAATATTAGGTTTGTGTAAAATGAAAATTCTTTGAAGTAAGTGTAAGACTTCGGTATTTCTTCTAAGAGTTCAGAAACACATGTCTCATCCAGTTTAAATTGACAAAAAAGAATTATGTAGGCACCTATAATAAATTTAAGCAATTGAAAAAATTACTAGGTACCTAGGCAACAATTATGATAGGTAATATAGGCCGAATGATATTTGGTCATTGCCTAACCATAAATTGTAGAGGAAAAAGCAACGTGTCAATGACTTATCAAGACAATTAATAATAAAATTATTTGTATTCAAATTCGCAGTTTTTGCATTAAGCTAAGCTAACGCATAACGTCTAAAATAACATAATGCTTTTATCCCAGACATGCATAGCATAGCATCGTCGGCCTTATAATGTTCCAACTGTTGGGACTCAGTCCTCCTCTCTAGGAGAGGGAATAGGACGTAATACACTACGCGGGCCCAGTGGGGGTTAGTGGATGTCACATGTCTTCGAATTTTTGGTATTAGGACATGCCGGTTCCCTCACGATGTTTTCCTTCACCGTTTTGAGAGCAGACATGCATCTGGTTTTTATTTTTAGAAGCTAAAGACCACGTTTGAAATTGTTCTAAGCTGTCAAAGTTACTTTTTATTTATTTATTTATTATTATTTATTTACGTCACGTTACGTCATTATTTTAAGAATGCCGTTGATATTTTTTTAAATAATATAAACCAGTGCTTGACTGCGATCCCATCTAAGTTGGTAGGTAGCAGTGATGCAATCGTTGATGGTGAGGCGCACTAGTTTATCATTGTAGCCTTGAAGACATCTAAATTATAAATGGACGGGAAGACCGCAGCAGGCAAATAATACGGTATTTTGCGAGTACTTATTACATGCCAGTAACACTATTCACGTGGTTGCTCACATAGGGCCTCATCAGAAGGCTCAAAGTCACCCAAAGGGCAATGGAAAGGACTATGCTCGGAGTTTCCTTGCGTGTTTGAATCAGAAATGAAGATATCCGCAGGAGAACCAAGTCACCGACATAGCCTGAAGAATCGCCAAACTTAAGTGACAGTGGGCAGGGCACATTGCTTGTAGAATAGATGGGGACGAAAGGTCAGAGTGGCGACCGCGTACCGGAAGACGCAGCGTTGGAAGGCCTCCCACTATGTAGACCGATAACCTGGTGAGAGTCGCGGGGATGCCAGACGCATAGGACCGTACGTTGTGGCGACATTTGGGGGAGGCCTATGTCCAGCTGCGGACGTCTTTTGGCTAAAATGATGATGATGATGATGATGATGATGATGATGATGATGATGATGATGATGATGATGATGATGATGATGATGATTAAAAAAATATATAAATGTAATTTTCTTTTTAGGTTTCCATACCTCAAAAGGAAAAATTGGAACCCTTAATATAGGATCACTTTGTTATCCATCTGTCTGTCTGTCAAGACCCTATATCTCAGTAACGCGTAGGTATAGATGCCCTGGGTCCCCCGACTCAGTGACGCTCATCTTTAAAATATTTATAAATTCTTTTAATGAAGTTAAAAGGCTGAAAGAGTAATTTATTAACTTATTTTTTAATTTCTTTTTGAGTCGCGGGATTTTTAAAATGTTTTAATTTTATTAGCGTATTAGCACACGTCGCCGGGTTCTGTCAGGACCTAATTCTATAAAAAAAAACTATTTCCTTTTCTCATTTTCGGAGTCCAATTTTATTGGGTACCGTTATCGATATCTACAAACTCGATGTACTTTTAAAAAAAGTCCCCAGTTTCCGATGTAAGACAGTTGCTCTGTTTAAAACCTGAAACTTATCCACTGGCATTACTTGAGAGAGCTGTATACAGCATACATTCCACTGGATTGGATAGTTGACACAATATTTTTAGGGTTCTGTACCTCAGTCGGCAAAAAAGGAACCCTTCATTTTTAAGTTGGTGAGTCATCAAATTACTTTTGTGTCCTTCGATTGTCCTCTGCATTCTAGGGCCACAGTCACTCTTCCAAACTCTTGAAAGAATGCTATCAGCCTTATTTGGACCCTTCAGTTCTGCTGCAGGGGCGTAGTGTGGACTACTTTAAACGTGGGCGAAGGCACATCAGCGAGGCCTTTTTCTTTCATAAATTTGAAAACGAGACGGTGACTGTCGCAATCCAGTGTTCGACCACATTATTGCTTACCATCAGATGAAATAGTTGTCAAACGCAATTATCCTATCAATTATTAAAAAAAACCACGTACTTTAAGAGCCATCGCTTGTGCGAGGGCCCACTTCATCCACGCCTAGCTACGCTACTGTTCAGCTGACGTCACTTTATTCATTGCTCGTCGTCCGCAAATCCTCGCTTATGGTGGTTGGAATCCGTCCTTCGACTCTCGATACCCGGGGTGGTCTCCTTCGACGTCAGCTGGGGCACGAGGATGTCAGTTGTCTCTTGGTTGCGGCCATTTCTTTCGCTATGAAGGAAACGACTGCTTCCCATTCCCTCTCGCGCCGGACTATGGCCAAATAAAGAAAACTAAACCCCTATAGAATTACTTTATTGTTCGAAACGCGTGTTTTTCTCAGGAACGCGTGGAGGTATTTTTTTTTTTTTTTTAATTGATATAAACCAGTGCTTGACTGCGATCCCACCTGATGGTAAGTGGAGATGCAATCATTGATGGTCAGGCGCACTAGTTTATTAATAGCCTATTCACTCTAGCCTTGAAGACACCTATATTAAGGTATTAAGCTGAAATTAATATCAAATGCGCTGCGGGGTTACCATGACGTTCAAAGTAAGATTGTTTCATTCTCATTTCAGTGTGGGTAAGAGACAGAGCTATACAGGTTGTCTAGCGCCATCTCTTACCCACACTGGAAATAAGAAAGTCATTGTAGTCATGATACAGGTCCAGGTCTGCTATTCCTTAGAGCAGTGAAAAAAAATCAAAGTTCTAAGTCAGCGCAAAGATATTTTGACTATCGGAAGGAAGTCATAACCTTTAGGGTAGGTACTTGCCGTTGACGTCAAATCTGATGCAAATAAAAGAAAACAGAAAATCGTATATTTGTAATTACATTCATGTGCGATAAGGCCACCCATTATGCACTTGTTTTTAAAAATATTTATCCTGATTTTTTTGTTATGCGATGTACAATCTATACTTATAATAAATCTGTAGAAGTGAAAATTCTGTACATTTTAAATTAAAAAAAAAATAATGGCAGAGAGGGTGTTACTAGACCGACACCGAACACAAAAATTAGATTAAAACATTTTTGTCTGTCCGGCTGTTTGTTCAGGCATCACGTAAAAACTACCGGTTCGATTACGATGAAACTTAGTATAATTATTCTTTAATATCCTGGGCACCACACTGTTTACTTTTTATCCCGGAAAATTATATACAATAAAAAACAAACTTAATTTTGCGGTTCGATCCCTAGACTCGATTACTGTACCAACCGAAAATAATAAGTTTGTCGTAGGATACGTCACCCGCAGTGGAGTTCACTAAGGGGCGCTGCACACGGCTAAGATACTATAATATTTTATCTTAAGATACAATATCACTCGCCATACTCAATGGACTATCACACACTACGAAGATAATAAATAATATTTCATATTTTCGTATCTCAAAAAACCTAATGAAACCATTTTCGGCTTCTATGCGGACGAAGTCGCGGGCAAAAGCTAGTATGTAATAAATCTGTTAAACTTCAGGCAGACGATTGATACGACACCCAAATATTTAAAATACCTATCTCATCCCGGATCACGGAAAACTGATTCATATTTTGTGAATGGATGATACATGAACCCATGTGTCTTCATTGTACCTACCTATTGTGTTGTGCGAACAAAATGCGAACCAATGAGTCAAATGTGAAGTATTCGGAAATCACGATGTGTGAAACTGTTTCATATACTGGAGTACTACTGTAAGTGTCACACTTACACTGACACATACTACTGTAAGTGTCAGCGCGAACTTACGGAGGGTAAAGACCTTGATAAGTTCGCGCTTGACCGCTATCTCACCTGATGGAAAGCGACGATGCGGTCGACGATGGAGCGCGCTTACCTAGAAGTAACCTATTCACTCTTGACTTAAAGATTCCCATGGGTTGTAGCCATCAGGAAACACAGATTCCGGCAAGGAATTCCACTCCTTAGCTGTACGCACAATGAATGTGTTCCCAAAACGTTTTGTGCGTATAGGTGGGATGTCTACATGTACCGGTGGCGCATTGCCGTACGCCTGGTGGTCCGATGATGGAACGGGCTAGGCGGAATTAGGTTATGCAATTCCTACGCACACTCCCCGAAATGCAACCGGTAGAAAACCGACAGGCCAGCAACTTGGCGTCGATGCTCAAGACTTTGAAGCCTCGACTCAACGAGTGCATCACTGCCAAAGATCCTCCTGGCTCGCCTCTCAATTGCCTCAAGTGCATCAAGCTGGTATCGGGCAGATCCGTCCCAAAGATGAGAGCAGTACTCCATACACGATCGATTTTATGTAAAATGAAACCTTTCTTTAAGAGTCCAGTCTGACAGGTCCCCTCAAAACTCAGTGGGAGTTTGTTTTGGTGTTTCTTCTCAGGGTAGTCACTTAGGGCGGAATTCACCAATAAAACTAATCGTATTTTAACGTTTGGCTCGCATAATCGCGTTTTGCTGTCACTAGTGTCACTTGTAAAATACAAGAAAAGAAAAATATAGACAATTGACACTAGTGACAGCGGCTAAACGCGATTATGCGAGCCAAACGTTAAAACGCGATTAGTTTTATTGGTGAATTCCGCCCTAAGTCAGCTAGAAAACACCGGCCTCATTTAGTTTAAGTTGACGTGTAAAAATTTTTTTAAAAACATATTTCTCTTATTGTGTATTTATCTGAGATATTTGTAATCTACAAAGCTTTGATCACAGCCGTAGGGTAGCCAGCCTTTCGGTGTTTTACAGGTTGTATTTTGGAGAGTGCGCGCGGGAATTGCATGACTTGATTCCGCCATCCCCTTTCTATCATCGGACAACCTGATGTACGGCGAGTGTCCAACCTTACGTTGTTGACACCTCTACTGTCCGGACTAATCAACTAATCGTTTACCGCGTAAATCGAGGGATTGGAACAATAAGACTGCGTTTCCACCAGAGATGTGTTATGCAGCTATACTGTGAGGATGTAATGGCTATGCTGTGAAACTATGTGACCGTTTCTACTGACACTAAGCTATGTACCGCACTATGCTATTCATTTCTTGTTTTGTTTGTCTCACAAAACGAAGTACCTACCAATGAAGGTACTCGTAACATTGATGTTTGTGATTGTTTAATTTTTTTTTATTTTAATTTATGTGCTTTGTTTTATAATTTTTATTGTGCTTTTGTGTATTTTCTGTTAATTTTTGTGTGCATCAAATAAATGTTATATCTATCTATCTATGTAGCGGTGCGAGTAAGATGTACTATGAAGATGCGCGGCCTCAAAGTAGCTGCGCGATGGAGATACGCAGCTCGTGCTAAGCAATGTATCTTTAAGGGCCTATTACACTATTCGATATTCAGACAGTCTTAGTCGATGTCGCATAGTGTAATAAGGGTTAGACCGGTCTTACTCGGAACAAAAAATAAGACAGTCTAAATATCGTGCGCTGAATATCGCGTAGTGTAATAGGCCCTTTAGTAGGGAAGCGGCACTTAGCTACACCACTCGCGACCATCCATAGCACGCGTCTATAGCACGCATCCATATCACGTATACATAGCATATAAAAAACATATCTTAGTTGAATCCGTTTCCACCACTGCTAAGCTACCGTCGGGATTCCGATCCCGATTTCCGGCCACCGTAGGCGCGGGCTTGCGGACGGCGAGCAATGGGTGGCTCGCCGTCCGATCGTCCGGTAACCGTCCAGACCGGGCCCAAGTCGTCGACGGCGCGTACTGTTCCACGCGTGCCTCAAAGAGATGTCAGCAACCGTAGGGGCTCAGCAGGGTCGAAGCCTACTGGGGTCATGGGTGATGCGAAAGAGATCCCCTGGGCCCTGGAAATAAAATGGCAGAGAAGGAACAGGAGTGGGTTTTTAGTCAGTAAAAGTCTGACACTATCCCCCGCTCCGCCCAAGAGCGGAGATGTCATTAGATGATTTTCCCACCCGGAAAAAAAAACCAGTGCTAAGCTATGTGCACCAATGAATATGATTGGTGGATATCAAACGCATCCATAGCAACGTAGCACATCTCTGGATTCTCTGGTGAAAAAGCACCCTTAGCCTGCCGCGGTCTTCCCGTCCGAATATAATTTAGGTCTCTTCAAGGCTAGAGTGAATAGGCTCTTAATAAACTAGTGTGATTCACCATCAATGATTACATTACTGCTTACCATCAGGTGGGATCGCAGCATCATTAAGAAATAGAAAAATAATTAAAAGATTCATTTTTGTCTCTTAGAAATCTTAAGAATCTTACCTATAACAAAAATTTAATTTTCAAAATCTTTGTCTGTCTGACTATCTGGCGGTCTATTTGTTGCGGCTAATCTCCGAAACGGCTGTACTGATTTTAACTGGACTTGCACTGACGGATAGCAGATGTTACAAGGAAAAACTAAGACTTACTATTCATTGTCCCATGGAAATGGGATTTCAAACTACGGAATACGTCTTCTAAACGGCAGAACAAAATTTAATGGGCATTTATATTTTAACATAATTTTTGGTACCTACTTTACTAACAAAAACATGGATCTTGTATTGTATTTGAAATATACGAATAGTAACATCGTTTTGTCTAGAGTCCGGGCTTAAGTACAGCATCCTTTTGTCTAAAATTTAAGCCAAAATACAGCTGACAGGCGGCACCAGTGGCAACTTTTATAACTCTTCACAAAATTATTATATGATCCATTTTTCTGTATTCGCCGCAAAGGGAAGAAGTACAAAGGATCCAGAACCTTGTTTAAAAAAAAAAAAATCGTTTATGGCCAAAATGGCCGTTTTCGAGTTTCTTTGATTGATAAATTATTTTAACCTTCTTCAATGTATTTTAAACCAGGTTTTTTGTATTCAGGCTCTTACAGTGAAAGTAGTTACCGTTTCTTTTGCAAGGGAATCTTTTTAAATCTTTGCAATCTTTTTATATTTTTTCGTGTTTAGTGTCTCAAAAGACTCCTTTTATGAGTGGGTATTGTTACATTGTCTTATTTTTTTTTAACAATATACTGTCACAATAAAGATAATGACATTAAGTTTTTGGCGGGATTTTTTCGTGAAGTTCAGTCAGTGGCTGTTTTAATTATTCGTAAATTGGTAACTAGTGGATATTGTGATTTGTGATGTAAAATTGGTGTAGATTAATTTGTTTCTTAACTCTATATAATGGAGATGAAATGAGTATCCGGTAACTATCCGGCCTTGTTATTATTAATTAAAGTAATTCAGTATCCGGCCGGATTCCGTATAGCAAAATTCAAAAAAATCTCGTTATTTTAAACAAGGCAAATGGCAAATCATACCACAGATAAAATGTATATTCTTAATTAGTTTAGTATTCAAAATTAACAGTTGGCAAATCGTGATGAATGAATATGAAATTTTCATGACTTCTCTTTTTGGTAAGAGGCAATAAGAGGCGACTCCGCTTGGCTTCATATACCAGACCAGCTTCTGAAAATAGCCTTTCGCTGTTAACGCTAGATACTGCCAGGTGTTGAAAAATAAATTCTAGCGAATCACATTGATCGTCATGTAACGCGATAAAGGAGTGAGAATATCCGGATACTGACTCGTAGTTTGCCGAATATCCGGTATCCGTCCTCCGACTATCCTTTTCATCTCTAGTCGATACAACTGGACAAAATGTGGAATAATTGAAACAGGTGCGATTTAACAGTAATCAATTATCAACAGTTCAACTTTGATTATTCAACCAGTGTTGACAACATCAGACTTCATATAACAGCCATTTATTTCTTTAGTACTCCAGCTTAAAGCCAGGGAACCAACATTCCACAGCTGATATAGTACCTCGCTACAACAATCAGCTGTTTCTTTTCCAAACATAATAAAATTTACAAAACTAAAATCACTCTTCAAGCTTAGAACAAATTCTCCATTTCTAAGAACTCAATAGCTCATTCAGTTCCTTATCTGTCAGGCGTTCCACAATTTTAAACGAGCAGCAAATCATACAAAATTAAACCTTATTCGTATGTAATAGAGATTATTGAAATGGTAAAAGTAAAGTACGCAGGATGCAAAAGCGCGCGAAACGAAGCGTCGGTTACTATACCGTTGTTTTGAAATCTGGAATTCTGTCGGCCAGTTTGCATTTGTATAATTTAGTGCCATACGAATTTGAACTCTTTATTGAATGAAATAAAGGCTATAGTTCTAAACGGGTAAGATTTTAGCGGTAATATTTTTAATATGGTCGACTTTTTTTTCGTGTCTGCGAGAAATGAGATGAAATTACGTGGTTTTAAACGGTGATATAGTAATACCTATTTTTTAAATCAGCTGTTTTGTCTTGCAAGTTAAAGAAAGATAAAATAAAGGTTTAGTCAAGTCAGAAAATAACTTAAAAACTTAAAAGTAACTCCATAGGAGGTCTTCAACGGAAGTACTTATTTACTTCAATGACACTACATTTCGAGTTTGACATTTCAAAGTGTTAATTTCTTTTTTTTTTATTTTAGTTAATTTGAATACAACATCCTGTATTCTAAGATCCTGAGCTTGTAGACATGAATTTGTTTTTTTTTTTTTGTCAATTGTGCCTACAATTGGTACCCAAGTAAGATTTTGAAGTGTTTTTGAAGTAACGTAAAATTTTTTTTTGGTCTGTGTGTTCGTGAGCCATTGACTTTAGAGAGTATTTTGTTTTTGATACCGCATACTTATCTATACTAGTTATTTTATTTAAAATTAGAATGCAGAATTTAGTACTCGGCAACAAATGTAGTCAATACTATAATAAAATTCTCAGCTCTATTTTACCGAGATCGCGCCTGTTTCAATGATTCCAAATATTTTCTAGTTGTGCAGACAATTGAGATACAAAACTACACCAATTTTTGCATTACAATAACTTCATGGAACCAATTTTTAAAATTAAGACAGTCATTGAAATCCACTTGAAAAAAAGCCCGGCAAAAACTCCTATCCTAACGTAGATTGCTAAGTTAGCTGACTTCTATATTCTTTAGGCGCTGGCTGACACAAGGTATTCCTAATAAACTAGTGCGCCTCACCAATAATGATTGCATCACTGCTTACCATCAGGTGGGATCACAGTCAAGCATGGTTTATGTCAATAAAAAGAAAAAAAGTTATACATATATAGGTACGGCCTTGCATACTTAGGTTTTAATTATTTTTTTTCATCTGGCGAACATGCCATTGACTGTGTTATGCATGCTTTGAATAATAATTTCGCCAAAGTCAAAAAGACATCAAGAAATTAACCCATTTCAGTCGATTATGGCCGATTTTCTTTTTACTTAGTATAGTTTGAGAAATACTCAACTTCACATGCTGAAATCAGAGTCCCTCCCCCAAAGTCTTAAAACGATTCATTTGACGACCTAAACTGAACTGTTAAAGGGATGGAACTATGTAGGGTGTATAGCGCTCAACGCAACTGACATTTTTTGACAACACGTCATAGTAAAGGCCAGAAAAGGAGGTTTAGAGTTTCAGACCATATTGTAATCATACGTCATCAGATTCAGGTATTCCCGTATTTTTAAAGACCGTTAGTATTCTAAATTTGAAACTAAAATTCTGATAATGTTCGATATTGATTGTCTCCGAGATTCACTATAAGATGGCGACTTGAATTTAAACGTTTGAATATGGAAATTGGGTTTTTGAACTTTTTACAGCCAAGCTAATTTAAAAAAAGAATTTCATATTTCAAATAGAATAGGAAGTGGATGAGTGGCAGTTATGTAAGTAACATCGATTCAGTCAAATCAGCAAGAATAACTTGAGTTTTTAAATTACAAGGAAAAGCTAATAAAAAAATATGAGAGCTTTATCGATGAGAGAGATATCTATAACATTTGTTTGAACTGGAATTATCGAAAAAATTACCTACCGGGCTAATGGTCGGCCCTTTTTACCGCCAAAAGTGCTGATTCCACCATTTTCGGCATCTTGAATGCACTGCACTACATTTAATAAATCAAAAAATGTTATCAACATTACATCACTAGCAATTTTAGCATGCTATAAGCAATCTAATCTCCAGGCAACAAGGTTGTTTTTTAATTGGCAAACGACGTTCACGATAAAGCATTTTTCCCTCGCTTTTTCAAGAGGTCATTGTCGGTCAGAGAACAGGTATGCCAGAATGCAACAATCCAAAACCCACTTTAACACAATGTATTAAAGTTTACATTCAATTGGGTACTAATAATTCTCACGATCGATATTATTATACCACGGCAAAAAGAAATGTATTCGCAATTACGAGAAATAAGACGTTATAGTTCTAGAGTTAAGGTTCATTTTAGTTTGTTTTCTTACGTTTGACAGCCCGTGCTTTTCTTCGTGAAGGTTACGTGTGGTATCTATAATATTTATGACGATTTGATAACGAGGTAAGCTTTAGATTTGTCGTTTCAAAGGTCTAACTTCACGCTATAACTGTTATGGGTGCGTAAAAATGATACTTAACACTTCAGAACTTCCTGTGGCAAAGATTTTCAATCATTTATTCGCTCTTGACACTTCCCGCCATTTTGACATTGACACTTCTGTGGCAATTCTACCAACCGAACGTTTTTTTTTTTTCAAAAATCGGTGAGCTTGATAATAATATTCGCAAATGTGAAGTCTGTCCTTTGTTTTTGCTGTATGTCATTCGCAAACTTTGACTTTAACCGACATTGCACTTTTTGCTTATGCGACGGGCATTTTTTTTGACTTGCGGGCAGATTCCGATTTGAATGTCTATGCTCGTAATATAAAACATATACAATGTAATATGTATTGGAAAGAGGTAAGTTAGTATGTAGGGGGAAATTTCTAAAACTATTTCTTTCACTTATTTGTAGTGCATTATCCCTGAAAGTTAGTTATAAATGAGTATAGTGGACCCCCGGTAATCCGGCCCCTGTCTAATCCGGCACCCCCTGTAATCCGACATGGTCTATAATTTATTATTGAATATTTTTTTTTGATAATATTCGCTAATGCATGTTTTTTTGATTATTTTAGTATGTACATAATTATTTCCTAATGTAAAGTTATTGCATATTTTTTGTAAGTTCTATAGCATTAATGACGTTAATTTTATAATAAAACGTAAGCTCTCTATTGTGTTGTTTAATTTACTAAATTTGACATACATAATGAAGTATGATTTGTACTTCAGAGTACATATATATAATATAAAGAATCTTATCATTAGATCTGTAATTTGTCGGATTACAAGGTACTCTTTTGTAAAAAAATCCGGACTATTAGGGGGTCTTAGACAGTACTCTATAATCCGACAAATTCGATAGTTCGACACTGCCCTGTAAAATGCTTGTCGGACTACCGGGGGTCCACTGTATACAAAAGGAGAAATTGACTGACTGACATATCAACGCACAGCCGAGACTACTGGGACTAGGAGAATGAAATTTTGCAGTTTCCTTTTATGACGTAAGTGAGCACTAAGAGAGTATTTCTCAAAATTGACCTTTTAATGTTATAAAATGAGATTCCAGTTTTTATGAATGGTTTTTTATGAAAACTACTTTAATATGGGCAATGTCGGCTGCTAGAAGCTAGTAGGCTATAAAATTCATATCATCTATTTTTTATCATAATCATCATCATCATTTCAACTGAAAGACGTCCACTGCTGGACAGAGGCCTCCCCCAAGTGTTGTCACAATAAACGGTCCTGTGCGTCTCGCATCCATCGAACTCCCGCAACCGTTAGCAAGTGATCGGTCTACCTTGTAGGAGGCCTTCTAACGCTAAGTCTTCCGGTACGTGGTCGCTATTCCAGAACCTTTCGGCCCCAACGGCCATCCGTTCTGCGAGCAATATGCCCTGCCTATTGCCACTTAAGTTTGGCGATTTTTCGTGCTGTGTCGGTGACCTTGGTTCTCCTGCGGATATCCTCATTTCTGATTCGATCACGCAAGGAAACCTCCGAGCATAGCCCTCTCCATTGCCCTTTGGTTGACTTTAAGTCTTCTGACAAAGAGGTAAAGTTTGTTTTTTGTTTGTAGGAGGTAATCTCTGAAAGTAATGGACCGATTGCGAAATTTTTTCACCGATAGAAAGCTGCTTTATTCCTGAGTGACATAGGCTACGTTTTATGCATTCGGGCGAAGCCGCGGGTAAAAGCTAGTTCATACGTAAAGTCTTTTACTTCTATCTTGTATTTCTCTTCAACACTCATATTTTTAATCTATCATCATCATCATCATCATCTTCCTGCCCTTGTCCCGTGTTATTTGGGGTCGGCGCAACACGTTTTTTTCTTCCACTCTGCCCTGTCACTCGTCATGCTATCACTAACTTCCTTTTCTTTCATATCACTCTTCACACAATCCATCCATCTTTTCTTTGGCTTCCCTCTCCCTCTCAATCCATCCACATGTAAACTCATAACTCTTTTAGTAACATGCGTTTCATCCCTCCTCTTCACATGACCATACCAAGACAAACGATTCCCTTTCAACTTTTCAGTCACTGGCGCCACTTTCAAACTTCCCCTAATATATTCATTTCTCACTTTATTCATTCTCGTCACACCACACATCCATCTCAACATTCTCATCTCCGCTACATGCAATCTTTTTTCATCCGTCTTTTTCACAGCCCAACATTCTGATCCATACAGTATGACAGGTCTTATATTTTTAATCTATATTGCAACCATGACCATCCTCTAACTTTTTGCAATAATAACAATTTTGACAGGAGAAAGGAATCTTTTTACCTGACTCCTTGGGTCAGTAAGCTGGATGATTTGATTTGTCTCAAGGCAAGGGCGGTCCTTTGTCTTCCAAGCCTGTCTGTTTTGTGCTATGTTGATCAATTCTGTCTGTAGGTATTTTTTTTCTATTTGGTAAATCATCTCAATCATCTTATGACATCTCCCGCCCTTGGGTGGGGTGTGAAGGCGTGTCAGACTTTTACAGACTAAAAACCCAATCCTGTTCATGTTTGCCTTCGTTCCAGGGCCGTTGGGAGTTCTTTTTCACATTACCCATGGCCCCAGTAAGCGTCAACCCTGCTGGGCCCCCTACGGTTGCTGACATCTCTTGACTGACTTGGGCTCGGTCCGGACGGTCGGACGTCGAGCTACCCATTGCTCGCCGTCCGCAAGCCCGCGCCTACGGTAGAGTGACAAATTGTAGTTGAGTTAACCTATGAACCTTTTGACTGGGTATTTATTATCTCATTATTTATTTTTTGGGGTACGAATGTAATAAATAATTTCTCTCGCTCTGGGCTGTGAAGGAGTAGGTACCTACTGACCCACCTATAATAATCCACCAGTTTCCTTCACTTTCCTTTTGGTCCCAGGCCCACGGTAATTATTTTATTAAATAGTAAGTACCTACATAATAAATCTGTAGAAGTGAAAATTCTGTACATTGAAAATATCAAAAAAATAAAGGGCTGTTACTAGACCGACACCGAACCCAAAAATATAATTAAAAAATTTTTTGTCTGTCTGTCTGTTTGTTTGTTAAGGCATTACGCAAAAACTACCGGTTCTATTACGATGAAACTGGTATAACTATTCTTTAATATCCTGGGCACCACACTAGGTACTTTTTATCTCGGAAAACTATATACAATAAAAAACAAACTTAATTTTGCGATTCGATCCTTAGATCCGATTACTAACCGCAAATAATAAGTTTGTCGTAGGTTACGTCACCCGCAGTGGAGTTCACTAAAGGACGCTGCACACGGCTAAGATACTACAATATTTTATCTTAAGATACAATATCGCTCGCCATTCAATTCAACGGACTATCACACACGACGAAGATAATAAATAATATTTCATATTTTCGTATCTCAAAAAACCTAATAAAACCATTTTCCACTTCTACGCAGACGAAGTCACGGGCAAAAGCTAATTATTCAATACAATGTAAAGTAAGTATAACATTTCCATGGGAATTGTTTTTATCTATTTAAAACAGATCATAGCTATCAAAATATATGAGCGCTAATTATTATTAATTATTTATTAAAGTATAGATTTTTAGGGTTCCGAACCTCAATCGGTAAAAACAGAACCCATATAGGATCACTTTCTTGTCGGTTAGTTAGTCCGTTGGTCAACGCTCTGTTTCTCAAGAACGCGTGGAGGTATGAAGCTGAACTCACCTTGCCTTTTTTTTATTTCTTCAAAGCAATAAAAAAATCAACTAAATTTTTATGCTCCGTTTATGGCCCATATTTAGACATTACAGTTAAGGAGTGGAATTCCTTGCCTGAATGTGTGTTTCCTGATGGCTAAAACCCGGGAATCTTTAAGCCAAGAGTGAATAGGTTACTTCTAGGTAAGCGCGCTCCATTGTCGACCACATCGTCGCTTTCCATCAGGTGAGATAGCGGTCAAGCGCGAACCTATCAAGAATAAAAGAAAAATTCGTAAGGATATTAAAACCTATATAGGATACTTCTCGTTGACCTAGAATCCTGAAATTTGGCATGAAGTAAGGTCTCAAAAAGTACAAGTAAAAGGAAAAAGTCTGAAAACTGTCTACAAAATATTTGTGTGCATTTTTGCGATTCGAAAAAGTCGTCGAGACTCGCTTCTCGATTTGTTTTATTTACATAGGTCAGTTTATACGGAATTCTCGGTGCGCAAGTCCGACTCGCACTTGTCCGGTTTTTAATACAAAAAATAGGTAGCCATGACCCGGAACCTAGTAATTTTTAGGGTTCTGTAAGTCATTTAGAAAAAACGGAACCCTTATAGGATCACTTTGTTGTCCGTCCGTCAGTCTGTCTGTATGTCATACCCTTTATCTCGGGAACGCGTGGGCGTATCGGATTGAAATTAAAACCATATACTTAGGTCTGCGGTCCCTTGAAGCTGTGAAAAAAATCAAACTTCTAAATAACGTATGTTTCGACACTCAAGGGAACCAAAATTCCCGAAAAAAAATTCTGAAGTTTTGCATAAAGCAAGGTCTTATAACATAACTATAGGAATAAATCTGTAAACAGATTTTTTTTACGATTTGAAAAAAAACTTCGAGACTCCAATCAGGAATTGAATTCTACTCTAAGTTTGTACGGAACCTGCAGTGCGCAAGTCTGACTCGCACTTGCCCAGTTTTTTAAAATATCAATAACCTGTATCCATCCAAAGTGTACAATCAACCACTTACACATAATAACAATTTGACATTGATAGTTTTGACGTTTTATTGCATTAAGGGCGATTTTCGTATTCCTAGTGGGACTTCTGCATGTGATTGACTGTACATACAGCCGTACATAGCCAGTTTTAGTCAAACGTCATCATTATTATTAAGATAAGACTGGATTACACTAATAATATTATGACTAGCAAAAAATATTGGAAAATCAGCTGCTTGATTCTATAATCAAATGTTCACGATTGTGTTACATCACTATTTCATCTGTATTCTTTTACTTACCAATTTTTTTATTTATTTACCAAAGCCAAAGGTACAAAACAATTTAAATTTCTACCAACTTCATCCAATATGTACTTAAAACATTAAAATTACAAAAAAAATCAGAGCAGAGAGCAGTGGTGGTCGAGTGGTAACGGCCCCGACTTACGAGTTGTAGGCCGCGGATTCAAACCCAGCCAGGCGCATTACTTTGCGTAATTTATTTCATCACCACTGCTCTCAAAATGGTGAAGGAAAACATTGTGAGGAAACCGGCATGTCCTAGAACCAAAAATTCGAAGACATGTGACATTCCCCAATCCGCACTGGGCCCGCGTGGTGGATTACGGCCCATTCCCTCTCCTAGAGAGGAGGCCTGAGTCCCAGCAATGGAAACATTAAAAGGCTGATTATGATAGCTATGCTTATTATGCTACATAGTAAGATTAAAGTAAATTAAAAAAGAAACTATGAATCCCTGACGTCGAAACTAGGCAGAAGTAAAGACTTCTCTTCTCTTCTTTTGATCTTAGAAATCAATTATCAATACATAATACAATAATCTTTATTGTATTTATAAATAACTAGCTTTTGCCCACGGTTTCGCACGCGTACATAAAATATAGCCTATGTATCTCACAATAAAGCAGCTTTCTCATCATTATCTTCCTGCCCTTATCCCGTGTTATTTGGGGTCGGCGCAACACGTTTTTTTCTTCCACTCTGCCCTGTCACTCGTCATGCTACCACTAACTTCCTTTTCTTTCATATCACTCTTCACACAATCCATCCATCTTTTCTTTGGTCTCCCTCTCCCTCTCCATCCATCCACATGTAAACTCATAACATAATAAAGCAGCTTTCTATCGGTGAAAAAAATTAGCAATCGGACCTGTACTGTCAGACATTACCTCCTACAAACAAAAAACAAACTTTACCTCTTTATAATATTAGTGCAGATAATATTTACTTACACCAAAATATTAACACCACCAGTGGCGCCGACTCCGTGGGTGCTCCGGAGCTCGAGCACCCACGAGAAATAAACAGTGGGTGCCGAGCACCCCTGAGAATAGACATCAAGAAACAGATCAGTTATCGCTTTTTAAGTTACGTAAAAATTATAATATTTCTTGATAGGTACTAAAAACTAGATTCATTTTATATTTTTATCAAACATAATTAGTAATTAAGTACGCAGTATGTAAGTAGGGGATTTATTTATTCTCACACTTCGCCACTTTTTCGAGTCCATCAAATGAGCACGAGCACCCATGAGGTTTTCTAAAAGCCGGCGCCCCTGATAACCACTTTTTAAATTTTACATCTATGGGTACAAGGGTAGCCTTAATGTTGACAGCGATATCTAGAACACCTCCAGAATAACTACCAAGTACCAACACTTTTGTTCAGCCGAATCCCTGAGGTTTTAGAGAGAAAGAATCAAAAGATTCTAACAAAATTGCATTGTTTTGTCAAGCCAAGGTTTTTCGAAATAGGTAAGTACCGCTTTTTGCATCGATCAAGCAACGAACTACCTTTTCAGATGTTTTTTTTTTATTAATGATATATGGGTTCGTGTTTCACTACTATCTACATTATTATCTGTGTCCGTCTCTCCTGTCGCAGGTCTGCTAAAAGAAATTGCCTTTGAAATAAGCAGCATCTTTGTGCTCTTCTGTACAAAGAAGCTGTCAGTCATTCTGTATTTGTATTTTCGTTTTTAAGTGTTTGTGTGTTGACATAACAAATTGATATCCATACTATCTCACTGAGCAGAGAGCTATCTCACTGAGATATAGAGTACTGAACCCTCAACCCTACGGATCTCAGTGCGTGAATTCAACTCGCACTTGTCCGGTTTTTTATTATTGATGATAGGCTTGCGTTTGACCACCATCTCAACTGATGGTAAGCTATAACGTGGTCTACGATGGAGCACGCTTGCTTAGAAGTAACTATTCATTGAGGTTGTAACAGTTACTATCAGCAGGAAAAACATAACACAGTATGTTGGCCATTTATTCAACCGCCATTTCTGATTTTACGGATTTGAAGTTGAGTATGCCAAAATTATAGACACAATTAAAAAGCCCTTGTGTCCCGCGTAGATCAGCGTTCATACAACGGGTTAAACTCAGCTTGTGAAGTAGGGTTTGAGTGAATTGAGTATTTTGAGTAAAGCATTTCGCTTTACTCAAAATACTCAATTTACTAATGCGCCTTTAGCCTTCTTGGTCTTGCTAAGTCTCAAAAGTTTTGTTTTATAATGTTGGCTAAGTTCAATTTTAGAATAACTGTTTGACAGTAACAACACTTTTAAGTGCAAAGACTCATTCATCCTAGTTACAAAAATAATTTCTGAAAATCGCATTCGTTAGACCATTTGCTAAAGACTCGCATCTGTGGAGAACTGGAGAGACAACTCAATAACCTCCTAAACTTGCAGCCGTTATGACCTTGAACTCGACCAACCAGAGGCTGGAGCGTTGTTCGAACAGATAGGACATTTGAGACACGTGATTTTGTGTATTACTCTTTTATTTTTGCAAAATAAAATATTAAGTTTGACATGAAAATGAATCTAACTGTAAAAAGGAAGCAATTCAAGGGATTTCGGTAATTTTAAAATTGATGTCATAAAAAAACATTGAATTTGAAAAAAGGCCGTATATCTGGTAGATTACGATCAAAAGCGTAACCTCCTTTGAATTCTAACATGATAGAGACCCACCATCACACCCGAAACGCCATATAAACACTTAAAAGAGCCGAAAATTTAACTTTTAACAATACTTTAGAGGCCCGGAACTTTGTACCTGCCACAAATATTTTATGTAAAAAAAGTCCTAGCTTTCCGAGAACGTATGCGTAGCGACCAGAACCTGTTAGCGAATTTAAAAAAAAAGTCGACAAAAAAGTATGGCCGCCCGTTCCATCAGCTGATTTTGAAGACGGTGAAGCTGCGGCCTGTGAGGCGCCCCTGTACCAAGTTAGCGACACCATTGGAATGTATCGTTAGACTTATTATTATTGATTAACTTCAAGCTATTTATTGCTATTTTTGACTGAAAATTAGTGTAGAAAGTTGATTCTTTTAAGAAATATGAAACAATTCGACGGTATTAAGTAGATTTTCAAGTAAATCCTTCTTTAAAACGAAGTCATCACCTAAAAAACACAGGTTGTTTTCACCAAAAACCTAAGTTTACTATATTTTTTCATATTAACTTATGCCACGTCTTATAATTGAGTTTAGCCCTTAACGTTATTTAAATTTGAAAGTACCTACAGGCATTTCATCTTCAAAAATGAATCTCCACATACCAACACTTCGACTACCGCAAAGAGTTTCATAATACAAGGAGGCCGTCCAACCTGTTTGCTCTCTCAGCTGATTCCCGCCAAAACCAGGCGTCACAGTTAAAAAAAAATCAACAATGGTCGAAAAATACTTTATTATCATCTTTCTAGTGTATAGCAGATCTATTGTCATGTTTACAAGCAGCGGGTTAGTGTTTACAAATTATTTCAAAAACTTATTGTTAGTTACATTACCGGTTTGCAAGGAAAGTTTTACACGTCAGCTGGTGTTCCCGCGCAAATTGGCTGTATAGGTTATTGCCTCCGCTTGATTATGCAGTATTGCTGAAACCTTGAACCTGTCATTAATTTATAGATTTTGAAAGTTTTGTTAGCTGACATTCACATGTCAACGGAAAAACTAATACAGCCGTTTTTTGTTCGAGAATAAGAATAGAAGGCACGGATCGAGACGCCTCGGCATACATAAAGGACTTTAGCTACACCTACGCACTAAAATGGGCTTATCTTCCAACGCTGGTCACACCTTGGTATATTATTATTGACATTGCTTAGGCATGGTTTAAAACGTAGTCGTTTCTTTGCAATCCTTTTGAGGGCGACACTCTTAAGGTCATAAGACGTACCTATTCTTGATTACAACCATTATGCTGTAACACAAAAAAAATCTGTAAAAAGAAATATGATTATTTTCATAAACAGTCAATTAATGATATACTACCAGCGGCCGGTGCTACGTCTCTTACACGTCATATTATGGCCCCAAAACATTCAAATCTACCGGAAATTATGTCATCTGGCCGGCATTGCCAACATTGCAAAACCGAAGTCATTCCGACACGTGGCTTCAAAAGCAAATCGATTTTGGAATTTTAACTTTTTTTTGGATATTTCTAAGAAAAGATAGTATTACATCGTCATGCAATGGCGGGTAAATTTTTGGGATTTTGTTTTTAATGACAGCGTCAAGTTTAGAAAGTACTTTTTAGTTTTTAATATCTACAGAATACAGACACCTTTTTTCCATTAAAATGCGGATCTATCATATTCTAAAGTGTTTGCAGTATTTGGTAGAAAAAGCTAACTTAGCTCAGGTAGTCACACTACAATAAAATTCTCAGCTCTATTTTACTGAAATCGCGTCTGTTTCAATGATTCTGTTGCAGTCAAAACTCTTAACCAGTCAAAAGTACTATTGACTAGCAAAATCAGTCAAAAATACTTTTGACCGTATGCTTTAGTCAATAATACTTTTGACTAAAATAACAGTTAAAAGTACTTTTGCCCAATGGAGCTGGTTAAAAGTACTTTTGACTAAGTGATTCCTTCAAAAGTGGTTTTGACTGATCGTATCAGTCAAAACTCTTAAAAAGTTAAGGTGGTCGATAAAAATAACGAAAAACGCACATATAAACTTTTATATTACTCATTATTAGTGGAGAACGTGCTGATATTACAACAAAAATGAGTGACTACGAAAAGAAAGAAAGCTTTTTGCAAATAATTTTAGCGTTAGAAGATATGAAAGATAGTGCGATGTTGAACATAGACCCCCCAAGTGACGCCATAACGATTACCTAGTCCTGTGCGTCTCGCACTAATCGGATGCCCGCGACCCTCACCAGGTCATCGGTCCACCTTGTGGGAGGCCGCGTCAACGGCAGACGTAGCATTGCTTCAGAGCAGTTCGCTAAATTCAAATTTTCTTTTTTTTTTGCATTTTACTGGCCAGTGTCAAGTTGTATGTTATTTAAAATATGATTAGCGGCCCTAACACGTACTTATTTATTTACGGAAATATTGTCATAAAAATCATCAATATAAACAGGGGGGCCGGCTTGTAGAAAACCTCATGGGTGCTCATGCTCATTTGATGGATTCGAAAAAGTGGCGAAGTGTGAGAGGAGAAATGCATACTGATCGACCGACAAATAAATAAATGTCCTACTTACATACTGCGTGCTTAATTACTAATTATGTTTGATAAAAATATAAAATGAAACCATTATATAAAAATAAAACTAGGTTTTATTATCAAGATATATTATAATTTATACGTAACCTAAAAGGCGAATACTGATTTGTTTCTTGATGTCTGTTCTCAGGGGTGCTCGGCACCCACTGTTTATTTCTCATGGGTGCTCGAGCCCCCGAGCACCCACGGAGTCGGCGCCCCTGAATATAACTCTTTCAGTTCGTCTTACTCTATTGAAGGGCTAATTCATGATAAAGAACCTATCCTACGTACCTACAAAGCGTTTTGGGAGTTCCTACACTCATTATTTACAGCTAAGGAGTGGAATTTCCTGCCGGAGTCTGATAGCTCTACAACCTAGTGAATAGGTTACTTAGAAGTAACCTAGTTGCTTAGAGGCAAGCGTGCTCCATCGTCGGCCACATCATCGCTTACCATCAGATGAGATGGTGGTCAAACGCGAGCCTATCAATAATAAAAAACCGGGCAAGTGCCAGTCGAACTCACGCACTGAGTTCCGTAGGGTTGAGGGTTCCGTACAAACTTCCTATGAAAACCATTCAATTCCCGAATTGAGTTACGAAATTTTTTCCGAAACGCCAAAAAATTTTTTTGTGACGTATCTACAAATTTACAGTTTTCAGATTTTTTCCTGTACTTGTGCTATGAGACCTTGCTTCATGCCAAATTTCAGGATTCTAGGTCAACGGGAAGTACCCTATGAATTTTGACTCCCTCAAGGGAGCCGTCGAAATAGGTAGGTACACGTTTTTTGCGACATAAACGGCCATATCTTTTTTTCCGTTAACTTAGAAGTCTGATTTTTTTCACAGCTTGGGGCTGCAGACTTGAGTAGGCATATGTTTTTCATTTCAACAGACAACAAAGTGATCCTACAAGGGTTCCGTTTTTCATATTGAGGTACGGAATCATAAAAATAAAAAAAAATATTGGCTTGTTTTTATTCATCTAGATTACATGATTTGATAATCTATCAGTTAATTTTTGTGTTTATTGTTTTCTAAGAAACAAGTAGTAATTACGGCAGTGTTGATGGCCATATGCAGCCATATGCCATAATAGAAATTTCTCACATTAAGTTGGTACCTACTTATGCTAAATTAATGACAGAACGATCATTCTCAAATATAGGTAAGTAATCTAGAATCATTTTCACAGAACAAAACCTGAGTAAATAATTGACAAGTTCAAGTTACCAATATAAATTGCTCCGTTAAATGACATTAGCAGTACCAACTTAGAGGTCATCTAACTTCAGACGCATTAACAAACATAATTTGACCCCTGTAACCAAACAATTTACTGTCAAATACAGTTCAACTTTTTTAAACATATAGAAAACTACTTTGCGCATCGAAAATATATCTAAATATAATTAAAAACAAGTTTATACAGTTAACAATGACATTTTGTTAGCGAAAATACACGAAACGAATGATGTTAAGCATAATTTATTCTCACGTGAACTCACAGCTGATTTGGCGGGAAACGCCATCTTTGAAACAAAACCCGTTTGGCAGAGTGATTTATTTTTTAAAGTTCCCTATTATGGAAGCGTTCGATATATTACGTATTGTTAACTTTAGTTTTAGAAAGGGTGTGAGGGTAAACAGAACGTGTACGCTTGAATGCGCAAAATATGTTTCTTTATTTCAAGTTTTTTACCGTGTTGCATAAATTAAACACGGCTGTCATTTTGCAGGGGTGAGAGTTGAAAGTGACAGATACCTGTCGAACCGTGGGATGTTACTTCCTCATGCGGTGGATGCTGCAGATGTAGATACGAACTGTATTATATATATGTATTTCCTTAAAGAACCATCGTCATTGAACACAAAACAAAACTGAAAAAGAAACATGTAAGGGCTCTCGCTCACGGCGACTTTATGTCTTTATGACTTTATGTTGCTGTCGCGCGTTCAGAAATCAGAAACGTTTATTTCAAATAGACCAATTATAGGCACTTTTGAATTGTCAAAATGTCAGTCAGTCAAAAAAAAAAAAACAAGTGAAGTTAAACTGCACGTTCCAAAGCGTAGATCTCTATGTGAAGAACGTGCAAGAAACTCCATGGCACTCTTTTAAATCATAATATGAGTTACATAAATCTTGGTTGCATATTTCTTGTCGCTTCTAATATGTGAGCACAATGTAGATAAGTAATAATAATTTAAAAAAATACGAATTAAAAATAGAAATTAAAGAAAGCCAATGGCTATATAGTGTAGATAGAAAGTGCCTTCGTCTATAACTTCAAGAGCTAATAAATGGATTAGGTAGATACTTCGAAACATATTTACTTAGAACTAGATAATTATCCCAAGAGACAATAAGAGATAAAAGGTATTCTATGTGAGAACATAGTCTACCCGTATCATAAACATCCAAATCCATTGTTCTTTGAGCTTGAAGAAGACACAACGTGCGGCCATTGTGTGCCTACTTTTGTTAACTTGGGTTTATACCTGTAAAAACAATTGTGTGTGTAATTAAAATACACAAACACACACACAAACATATACGAATAAACTTTCGCTTTCTTCCTTTCGCCACCAATATTAGCGTGATTTTTTTAAAGCCAGTGTGATCTCTAAAAGATTATGGTTAAATGTACTTGGCCATTGCACTGTAATTGACGAAGTATTGCTTTAGCCTCGTAAGGCCCAACCTAAATTTAGGTCGGTATACATTACGACCCAATGTACTAAAAATAGTTGCAAGTAGTTGCGACCCAGAACTTTAGTGTAGTAAAAAAGTGTTCAAATGTGCTTTTGGTACTCGTAAAATTCTTTTAAGTGGTATTTCTTAAACCTAAACTTAAATATTTCATGCAAAAAATATATTGAAATTATATGTTCATAGTAAATATTTTTTTGAGATTGTATAAACCAAAAATTACGTTTGAATATCATGTCATAATTTTAGGTCGCTGGGCTGTAATTTTATGATTTTAAAAAGTATCTTGCGCAGGAATGTCTAAATATTATTGTTATTAAACTAGATCGTTTGGTCTTACGAGGTTAAGATACCTTATAAAACTTGCCGAAGGGCCAATACGAGGTAAAAACCTTCAATGGACCATATGATGGATAATGACTTCCCACATATTAATAAAAGCCTGCTTCAACACAGGAAGACCCGGGGTGGCCTCTCCAAAATCCGAGACCACAGGGAATAATAGCGGACGATTCTAAATATCTCTTTCTGATACCGCTTCAAGCCTTCGGGCCATTAAAAAGTTTACTATAAGCCAAATATAAAATACATTTCTATTCCCAGGGCGGTAGTGTTGCGAAAAAAAAACGTATTTCGCAGAAAACCCATATTTTTTCGCTAGGAAGGGACCCGGAGTTCCAGTTCAGAAGAATGGGCGAGGCGAACTATTTGTCATGTGGGAGCACGCTTGTCAATAACCATGGGTTGTCTTTGGCAGGTTGATATTAGTATCCAGGGAACTCTGGACATGTTGTTTTATATTATGTTTCCATTCCTTCTCCGTTGTCTCATCAGTAGGCAGTGGAGAGGGCTTTTCTCGAATCAGAAATGCAGATATCCATAGGAGTGGACCGAACTTACCAACATAGCCCGAAGAATTGCTCGCAAAATGGTCGATGGGTTTAAAGGTTCTGGTGTGGCGACCGTGTACCGAAAGACGTAGCGTTGTGGCGACCTATGTCCAACAGTAAACGTCTTTCGGCTGAAGTGATGATGATAGATCTATTTAAGTCTCTACCGTATGGATATACCATTAGTCGCTAACAGAAGCTAGCCTTTTTATAAAATAAAATACAGAACAATATGGTTAAACGTGTAACCAACAACGATTTCCACGAAATACACAAAAACAAAAAATTGCAAAGCATGCGATTGAAAACTAAAACCTACTATAACGGTTAATAAATAGAGATAATTAAACATTATTTTAAGCAGCTTTTATGGACATATATAAAAAAAGAAAATGTGAAAATTCAAAAAAATAACAATAATATGATTTAAGTGATTAGGAACTTTCATACAAAACTCATTTTCTATTTAATCTCTTTAGGAAATGATTTTCAATCCTTCCTTAGTGCTCGCCTTCATTTCTAAACGAATTATGGTCTGTTTTATGCTTCTAGGCCTAGTGATTTAAGCTGAGCGTTGTCTGAAGATAAATTTAAGACTTCTTAAGTAGATTAGTAAGTAATAGAGCTTTTTGCTTGAGAATTTGTCCGCAGAAGTTTTATCATAACGCATATTTCAACTACAGGTAGCATTTACGGGTGCTCCAGGCGGAACAGCCTAAAACCCGTTAAAAAGGTTCTCAAAAGCTTTCCGTTTAAGCTCGGCAATAAAAGCGCAAAGCCATGCCAGTATGACACGTCCATGTGAAGTGTACCATTGTAATATTCAGGAATGCTTACCGTTAGCCTCCAGGTAGACCGTCGGCCAGTTCCATCAGAGGCTCTGTGTAAAAAAAAACTGGGCAAGTGCAGGTTGGATTCGCATACCGAGGGTTTCATACACACTTATCTATGTAATTAGTTAAATTCCTGATTCTCGAAGATTTTTCTAATCTAATGCTACGAGACCTCGCTTTTTTTTATTATGGACTAGCCCTAGATTTTGCCCGCGGCTTCGCTCGCATACATAAAATATAGCCTTTGTCACTCAGGAATAAAGCAGCTTGCTATCGGTGAAAAATTTTTCGCAATCGGACTAGTACTTTCAGAGATTACCCCCTACAAACAAAAAAACATAAAAACAAACTTTACTTCTTTATAATATTAGTGTAAATAGGCTCGCGTTTGACCACAATCCCACCTGATGGTAAGCGATGATGTGGCCGACGATGGAGTACGTTTGCCTAGAAGCCAAATTTCCGTATTCTAGGTCAACGAGAAGGCCTCCCCTATAGGTTTTGATATTCCTAGCGAGTGTCAAAATATGCGCCCAAATGGAGCATTTTTAGATTGCGTTGACTCAGAAATTTGTTTTTTTTTTTTTATTGCTGCTTCGGATAGCAAACCTGAGTAGTTGATATTAATTTCTGAGCGCCTCTAGGCGTTCTTGAGAAAAAGGTTCTTGAAGACTATATACGGACAATAAAGTGAGCCGATAAGGGTTTGGTTTTTGCCGACTTAGTTACGGAACCCTAAAAAACAACTGACATTGGTAATTTGAGACGATAACCAAACCCATACTAGTTACATAAGACTTTAATTTTTGTTGCATTTTGAGGAACAAATAGAAATACATAAAATGTTTTGTTTGAAAGACTTACGTACACTTCTTCTCTTGTTTTCACACACTGTTTCTCAAAACTGAACTGTTTCTGAAAAATCTTCGAGACTCGATTCGGGAATTGAACTATTTACATAAGTTAGTTTGAACGGAACCCTCAGTGTGCGAGTCCGACTCGCACTTGCCCAGTTTTTTTTCCTTTTGAGGTACGGAACCGTAAAAACGCAGATTATCACTCAGCTCAAACCCTTGGGAAGCTAGAACGCCGAAATTTCACACAGAGATACCATTTATGACGTCTAGAAATAAAAAGACAGGATTTTCCAAAATTCACCGCCTATGGTGATGAAACGGGGGTCCAAACTTTGTACTGAGACACCTACTTTTTCGCAAACGAAGTTGCTGGTTGAAGCTACTATAAATTTTTTACCTTAGTGAACACCCACGTATTAGCCATAAGTCATCACCCGCATAAAAATATCCTATTGTCCTATTTCAAAATCCTATTTATCTCTGTATATATAGCATCAAAATTAATTCTTGGTATAGACGTGAAACAAATAGGCAAACCGACAAATTTACTTTCGCACGCATTTAAAACACAAGAAAGGTATCCTAATCAGTGTCTACAAATTTTCTTTGTTATCCTTTTTATTGTTCTGACAATATAACTTCTTCAAGAAATCTTAGAACAATACAAATAATGCATTATAATGAGCTGTTTCTTGTTTTGTTTTGGGTTCTCAAGGTTGGTGCCCGTATCATGTTTAGAAGGTATGTATTTAATTTTTACAGTCACTTTAAATTCTTTTACAATACGGATGTAACACATTTTACTGTTTTTGCAGTATTAAGCAGCTAATTTATTGAGTCTGCCTTCTTGGTAAGCTTCGCTGAGGTGGTCAGCTCTACAATAAATTTTATCTAGCTTTCTTTTATCTAGACCGCGCCTGTTTCAATGATTACACATATTGTCCAGGAGCATGGACACTTGAGATACAAAACTACACCAACTTTACAACTCAATCATCATCATCTTTCTGCCCTTGTCCCGTGTTATTTGGGGTCGGCGCAACACGTTTTTTTCTTCCTCTCTGCCCTGTCACTCGTCATGCTATCACTAACTTCCTTTTCTTTCATATCACTCTTCACACAATCCATCCATCTTTTCTTTGGTCTCCCTCTCCCTCTCTATCCATCCACATGTAAACTCATAACTCTTTTAGTAACATGCGTTTCATCCCTTCTCTTCACATGACCATACCAAGACAAACGATTCCCTTTCAACTTTTCAGTCACTGGCGCCACTTTCAAACTTCCCCTAATATATTCATTTGTCACTTTATCCATTCTCGTTACACCACACATCACTTTACACCACTTTTTTACCACTTTACAACTCAATATTCTCTAAAATCAATTCACGAATAATTAAAACAGCCACTGGACTTCACTCGAAGAAATTCCTCAACAAATATTCCAGAGATCTACTTATTTAGTTATCCACTTACCAATACAATGACATTACCTATAATTTCTTTATACCTAGCTTTCTTTTTGTTAACTTCAAATTTTTCGGCATCACACAATAGTCTTTAAAGATTATGTATAAAAAGCCTAACCCATCACAAAGGATTCCTCAATAAAGGTTAAATCTTTACTAATAAGCATAAACCCTTCTTTGTTACACGTTTTATGACATGGCTTAGCCTTTTTTGACATCCATTAACACAATACTGGATCCTTTGATTGATAAGTTGTGAAGAAAAGAGGCATTGGAACTTGAATTCTTTTAAACAATATAACACTGACTTTGGGCCACCATTCTTGGTATTTTGTTTCAATTAGTAAATTCGTATTATAGGATGAAGTAACACAAAAGAAGCTTTTGTATCCCTAGTGAATTTGAGTTGGTTTCATTTTTAACCGACTTCATAAAAGAATGAGGTTCTCAATTCACCGGAATACCTTTTTTTTCACCACTAGAAGACGCCTGGACGAATTCAGAAAATTATGTTTTTGTTTGAAGTGCTATACTTCTCAGGTGGTCTTATAATCATCAGGTGAGGATCGGATGACGAGATCCTAAAGAAATTCAAATTTTATAGACACACTTCTAATGATTAGATTAAATGTATATGTAGGTGCCTTACTATAGAACTTGCACAGGTACTCTTTAAGTTTAGCTGAGGGGTACTACAATTACAAAGTGTAAATAGATTTTTTGTTTCCAATCAACTTCAACGAACTTCAAACATAAATATGTACTACTAAAAAGTATAAAACAGTTTTAAATTCAAAAGTCTGTGTTAAATAACGAAGAAACAAAGCCAGGAATGAAGTATTGAAATCGGTTGTATTTTTTTCTTTAAGTTTGTTTTTCTTAAAACCTTTTCATCTTTGCTTTGGATAAGTGTGGATGCTGTTGGCGACTCGGAGATTATCATCAGGTGGCTAGGTAGCACTGTTTAGCGATAATAATCCGGTCAGACGGCAGTCGACAATGTCCGTCCATTTATTAATGCATGAACGAATTCCTTTATGCGTACTCGTACCTCAGCCACATACCTGGTTTTACAACGAAATTATCTATTATAAAGAAAGTGTTTGGATTAATTATAAGTAGGTGGTCATGTAAAGAGGAGGGATGAAATGCATGTTATTAAAAGAGCTATGAGTATACAATGTGGATGGATTTAGAGGGAGAAGAAGGTCAAAGAAAAGATAGAAAGATGTGTTATTAAAATATACCAAATTGACATAACATTTGATTAAAATAAAATTACATTCATTACAATTAGAATATATTTATTTATTTATTTAGTACATGGAGGACTTACAGCTAATAAAACCAGACAAAAAAAACATTGGAAAGCCAATTACAAGTCCTCACGTATAGACATTAGAATTAATTAAAAAATGGTGTGAGCACAAAAAAAAGCTTCGCTTTTTAGTTAAGTAGAATAAGCATTAATAACAAATAAACAATCATGTAAGTATTCCTAATTTTTTCAAATATCTACAGGATAGACCCAATACGATACTGAAGTTTCTTTATTTTATCATTTAAATACTACTTTAAATAGTGCCAATTTTTATTCTGTACTAAATAAATGGAACAACATTTTATTGTTAAAAATTAAATTGTAAAATGTGCGACAGCAAAAAGTGTAGAAAATTAAAAGTAATATTAAAAGGGCATAAACTCTAAATAGAGTTTCAAAAGTGGTAGACCGCAATTGCTTGAAAAATATTGTAGTAGTATTTTATCGAACGCTCGCTAAAGTCGAAGGACACAGGAATAGTCTCTTAAACATTATTCTTTTATCGAAATAAGTACAGAGTGAGCAGGACGGGCAATATTTTTGTCTCGATCTGTTACAGTTATTAAACATAACCTAAAGGAGCACGTGGTTAAAATAATTAATTAATTAGGACTCATTAAATTGATACCTAAATGATTTTGCAATTATGTTGGTTTTAAAAACATTTTTACACGTCAATTTTTTCGCTCGCAAGCTAATCAAAACCTTTGTTGTATTTGTATTTGTTTTTGTTGGTAAGTAGCCAAGGATAGCACATCATATCACAAATAGGTCTAAATGAAAAAGTCTGGGAACCGTAGAATAGTACTTACTCGTGTCACTTCGTGTGTCACAAAATTGTGATTTCTTTTGCGGTTTGGAATCTTCGAGTTTCAATTCGGGAATTGAACTTTTAAATAGGTACCTACTCTATATAAATTTGTACGGGACCCTTGTTATTATTATTTTATGCACAAACGTACAGCGGCAGAGTTAATGCCTTAGGCATTCTCTACCAGTCAACCTTAGGGTGATGCAGAGATAAATAGTGGTAGGTGCAATAAAAGAGAGAGAAAAGGTGACTAGGTACAAGAATAGATATACTAATAAACCATAAATATCATACAATTATACAAAACATACACAAATTAATAAACTATCTACATATATATCTACACCAATAAAATCAAACAATTGGTTCAAGTCGACAATTTGAAACATTAACGCTGTGATGACACTACTGACCCTTGGTGCACTTGACTGGTTTTTTTTTAATGTGCATTCGATGATTCTTCGCTGTCGACGCGCATCCAAGTGGAACAATTTTGGATGACATTTTCGCATGAATCGACCCAATTTCTCGAAGAAAACGAGTTATGTTGACGTGTAGCGACATCTATGTCGCTATTTAAGAACTAAAAATTCAAAATTCTGGATCACGGCAGCAATCATCTGGTTTTTAAATTTTAGAATAGAAGATCGGATATTTTAAATACCCACAGCAAATAGTCAAGCGATGTTAAGGGAGACTGCATACCGGTAGCCCGCGAAAATCAAATTTTTCTTTTTGTATTTTGCAGGTTAGAGTAAAGTTGTGTGTTGATTATAATTTATATTTATTTACGGAGTTATAATGATTAAAATCAACAATAAAACCCTCGCAGTTCGTCTTACCCTCTTATCTTAATAAATGACTTTTTTTATGAAATAGCCATTAATTTCGCAGACTACCCTCGATCGCGATGGACATTGAACAGACAGAAAATAATTCTGATTTAATAACGAAACAAAATTGAAAAAATAAATTGTAAAGGTAAGACTTCAGAAAACATGAGTTAAAGGACTTTATGATCATCATCATCATTTCAGCTGAAAGACGTCCACTGTTGGACATAGGCTTCCCCCAAGCGTCGCCACAACGACCGATTCTGTGCATCTCGCATCCACCGCATTCCCGCGACTCTCACCAGGTCGGTCCACCTTGTGGGAGGCCTTCCAACGCTGTGTTTTCCGGTGCGCGTCGCCACTCCAGATCTCTTGGGCCCCATCGACCTTTGTAAGCCTGCCTGGCCAGGCCTGATGAGGCCCATTGTAAGCGACCATGTTTCAGTATATGACACTGATCATCACTGGCAACACGTACTGGTCATAGACTTTCGTCTTGAGACACTGTGGTATGTTAGACGAGAAGATACCGCGCAGCTTCTCGAACGACGCCCAGCCGAGTCGGATTCGACGATTGACCTCTTTCTCAAAGTTAGACCAACCCAACTGGATTGTCCGAAAGGACTTAGTATCCAAGCCAAAAACTTTATATAAAAAAAAATTGATTGTCAATTTGCGCGCCAAAACAAACGTCAAAAATGAGTCAAATTCTGAACTTATTTATTTTATCTAATCTTATATCTTATTTAATTATTAATTATACTTTATTTTCGTTGCCTGCCTAAGGCCATTGCGTTAAATCTGTAATCAAGGCACAAGTACCCATTCCTTCTATTCCCAGTAACTCGAAGCTGTTCCTAACGAGCTTTGCTACAACTTTTTATCCCGAATGACTTGGTAAGGGACTGCGATCTTTAATCATAGGCAAAAACTCTGTGATTACGACAGGTCCCCGATCTAATGGCAGAGACGAGCGTTCAATGCACTAATAGAGTATGGAGGCCATTATTATTGTGAGTTCTTTTTTTTTAAATAGATTCCTGTAGATGGGGTTGCCATTTCGATCTTATCTATCATTATCTTGTCTATGAGAATTTGTGCTTAGATTGAATTTAGTCTTTTTTATTCTTGATAGGTTCGCGCTTGACCGCTATCTCACATGATGAAAAGCGACGATGTGGTCGACGATGGAGCGCGCTTACATAAAAGTAACCTATTCACTCTTGACTTAAATATTCCCGGGTTGTAGCTATCAGGAAACACAGATTCCGGCAAGGAATTCCACTCCTTAGCTGTACGCATAATTAATGTGTTCCCAAAACGTTTCGTGCGTATAGTTGGAATGTCCACCATGTACCGGTGGCGCATTGCCGTACGCCTGGTGGTCCGATGATGGAACGTGTCCGTGTCCGAAGTCCGTGGCAGAAGTTTTAATGGTAAATGTAACACAATCTAATGCTTCAGCAGTACTTGGCAGCAAATGTATCGAGTCAGCCTTCTCGCCAAACTTCGCTGAGGTAGTCAGTACAGTGCTACAGTGAAATTCTCAGCTCCATTTTGCCGATATTGCGCATGCTTCAATGATTCAACATATTGTCCAGTTGCGCAGACACTTGAGATACAAAACTACACCAATTTTACATTACAATATCCACTAGGATTCAATTTGCGAATAATTAAAACACTCACTGAACTTCACTCCAACTATAATTTAGATGTCTTCAAGGCTAGAATGAACAGGCTCTTATTGAACTAGTGCGCCTCACCATCAATGATTGCATTTCTGCTTGCCATCAGGTAGGATCGCAGTCAAGCACTGGTTTATAACAATTTAAAAAAAACTTTACTCGAAGAAATCCCGCCAAAAATTCCCATGACATGCCACTTATGCCTTACTTTCCCGCCATTCCTAAATAGGCAAGGGAAACAAGTCTTGTTTAACAGAAAGCACAAGGAAACAATGTATTCTGCCTAATGTTACATCCTTGTGAGTAAATTGGACACATTACAGGTTGTTTCAGAAGTTTTACTTGAGAAGAAGCCCGAAAAATACATACAAGAGTACACAATTCCTTTATGCCATAGATTTAAATAATAACTTTTTAAATCATGTCTGCCGCATGCCCGAAAAACTGTAGGTCAAAGTAGCACAACATTAATGCCTTTATATGTGATCGCGGTAGACCACGAAGGAAATAGCAAAATGTATCAGACAGATTTCGCTAGAATTCTAGTTCTGGCGAAATCAGTCTAGAACGTCCTTTCTAGGAGGAAACACGGGCTCGTTAAAAATTATAAGAGTGGCATAGGCCAATCTCCAAGCAAGGCCAAGTCTTTGAAAAAAAAATGGTACTTCTGTACTTTCTCGTTCACAATGGCAGGTCTAACCACAACGTTAAATAGTTGCATCCGCCCTGATCAAGCACAAATACATTTCGCTATTTACTCAAAACTTCAGTAAATAGTGTTTTCGCGCTAAGAGTGAGGTTTCCCGTTTACCCATGTTTGTCTGTGGTAATATTTCCTTTTTGCAGCTAGCAACACTGGCTGGTAACATTTGTTTTCCACAGATTTTTTTATGGTGTTGTTCGTTTTGTGTGAAAAGAATTTTAAGCAGACTTTTTTTTTTAAGAATAATGGAAATTTAGGAAAAAGAAAATTTGAGAAAAAATAGGTAATTGCAATCGTAATCTTCGTAGTTATAGGACTCTTGTTGTACTATGGCTTCATTATCGGGATTCGGTGAATATTCGCATTAGAGCGACCTCATCATCATCATTTCAGCCGAAAGATGTCCACTGTTGCTCGTGTCCCCAGTGTTTCGCATACATCGGATTTCCGCGACCCTTACCAGGTCATTGCTCCACCTTGTGGGAGGCCTTCTAAGGCTACGTCTTCCGGTACGTGGTCGCCACTCTAGAACCTTTCGTTCCCATCGAACATCTGTTCTGCAAGCAATGTGTCCTGCCCACTGCCACTTAAGTTTGGCGATCACTGTTCATCACACACTGTTTCGGAACATTTCAGTGATTCGATCGATGTTCTAATCGCAAAGATGACACACTTTTCCCACGCCGAGACTTAATGCCTTAGGCATTCTCTAACAGTCAACCCAGGGAGGTGAAGAGATAATATAGTAGCATCATAGACAACACACAACACAAACAACTGCCAATCTCGTCTTAAATTAATTATAATTTTAATTTCATATAATTGGTTGGTTTATTTTTATAGGAAGAATGGAAGCAAAGAAAAGTTGCGCTTAAGTCAAATAAACAACATCAAGAGCTTGATGATGATTTGTCTTCATCGGAAACTTGCGTCGTGCATGCAACTCATAATGCCAAATCATAGTGCCAACAGAAGAAAAAAAAAAGGATTTCCATCAGCTGATCGCACAAACTTACACAATTTATAACATTTGCCGTTCCCAAGGACCGAAATAACAAAAGTCTCAAAATACATGTAACATTCCATATTACAAGATTTTGGTGACCATAAATCAAAGTGTCTACGAATTTTTCAATTCCAAAAGTTGCCATTAATAAAAATCAGGTGATCCTTTGTGTTGTTAGTTAAAAAAAATAAAATGGTACCCTTGCAGCCTTGGCCTTAACTGTATCGATGGGTGTTTCAAAATAGCGAATGAGTTCGTATGTTTTTGTAGAAAACAATAATTTTTAAATTAATAAAATGGTTACCCATTCGCCAGCGTAGAGCGTTAAGGGCCTTGACAATCCTGTTTTCTTTTCTAGATAACCCTACTTCTGCTTCTCATCTGACTTCAGAAATTCAATTTCTTTGATCTGCGCGCAATAAAAGTCTTCGATCTACAAATAATCGTCTTCTACGATGTCCGACGCACCGCTCTGGGTTTGTCCATTCCTCTTTCTTTGTTCAGGCGATCTCCCTTTGGAATGCGCTCCCTCTGAACATCAGGACGGCAACCAGTCGTTTGTCCTTTAAAGTGAAAGCACGAGAACACTTTCGCAAGAAGTTGGTAGATTCATCACACTCTTGATTTGTTGTATTCGTTTTTCTCTCAATATCATTCATTATTTGTATGTATGTGTCTAATTAAATATTTATTATTGTTCTTATTTCCTCTCTGTTAGTCTTCTTTTAAGCTGCACCTACCATGTTATATCTCTGCACCACCCTAAGGTCGACTGGTAGAAAATGCCTAAGGCATTAAGTTCGCCTTTGTACAATGTTTCATTAGTGCATAAAGTTTTAAATAAATAAATATTTTTTTTAAACCCAGGCTACGGTAGTGGAACAGTGGTAGCCTAGTAGTAATAGCACCACAGATTTAAGAAGGGAGGAGATATGTTAAGTAGTAAAAATTGTACCGGAACACGATGTCTCCAGTTTCCCTTCCACCGCCGAAACTACTACATTTGCAGTAATATTTACGCAGTCGCGCACACATCCGCAAATCATAAATCAGTCCATACTACACAGTCAATTATAAACCTTACCTCCCTAAAAACAGCGTGTATTTTCCATGCACCGTACAACTTACGCACACATGAAATGTCGATGTGCTATGCAAAAGCAATTTATTTTACATTTACGCTAGTGATTGACTAAATAGAAAAGTTATCGATTTTTCCATTTTTTTTTGTCGTGCTATTCTTTTGGGTCCCAAAAACAAAATCATAAAATGTTAATAATAATAATTTAATAATTAATTATTTATTAATTTGTTTTCATAAAACCCAAAAACTAACCATTTACCCGTATAAGGCTATTATATACGTCATTTCAGAACGTCAATATCAAATACTAAAAATCGGCCAAGTACATGTCCTGGTCCTCTAAAATCCTGAAAAGTTTAATAACTTGTATGATGAATTATTGCATGAAAAAGCTTTCAGTTACTAAAAAAACTTTAACTCAGGTCTAGTCTTAATTAGAGACTAAAGCATTTCTGGTTGAAAGTGGAATGAAAGTGGAAATACTATATTTTTTTAGAGAACCCATTAGGTGGCCTTCCATCAATCCATTGCTTTATTAAAATTGCGTCTTTCGGGAAACTGAAAACATAAGGTAACATTGTAGTTATCATTTTACCTAACTTACTGCTAAACCTCACCATGTAAGGCTTTTGTTAACATAAAGTTTTGAAAAAAAAAATTATCTTGTTAAATAAAGAGAACAAATAAAGAGCTAGAACATGTTGCCTTATTTTAAGCAAAAGTCGTTATTAAATTCTGAATTATGCTATTTCTTTACAACTCTGTAAAATAATCAAAATAAATAAAAATATTTACATTATTTTACTTCGGATATCCAACCAATCGATATTATGGTCGATAGTCTATATTAGTAGATCATACAGGCACATCATTAACTCGCCGCAACTAACAGCGGCTTTATTATGAAATACACCGCACTGATAAAGTATCGTTATGTTATTTTTACATTGCTTGTTCCGTTACTGAGCGTTAAAATTAAGTAGTGGTTAAAGAGCAATGTATGTACTGTAAGAGTAATACAGTCGCCTTGATATTTAAAAACAAAAATAACGTAGTAGCAACAAGGGATATTATAAGATTTGTTGTTTTTACTGATTTTAAAGATAAATATAGTATTAAACTTGTACTTTCATATGGTAAGAGATTCCATGATGACCCAGGCTTCTCTTATCACTTCGGTTCTTGCATGAAACCACTGAACAACACGGCATTTTAAATTTGTTTACGATCACGTATCGCGTATCTCACAAGTTTGTAACTGACGGCCGTTTGCCCGATCGTGTGCATTTTGCGCAAGTCGCGCGGACATGCACACGCCTCCTTACCACTTCTCCTGTTTTTTTAAATTTCTATGAATAGCACCGACTTACGAGTTGTAAGTCATGGGTCTAAATCCAGATAGCGCTTCACGTTGTGTAATATGTATATTTCATCACCTCTGCTCTCAAAACTTGGGTGAGAGCAATGGTGGTCTAGTGGTATCGGCTCCGACTTACAAGTTGTAGGTGGTGGGTTTAAACCCAGCCAGGCGCATTACTTTATGTAATTTATTTCATCACCTCCGCTCTCAAAACGGTGAAGGAAAACATCGTGAGGAAACCGGAATGTCTTAGAACCAAAAATTCGGAGACATTTGACATCCACCAACCCGCACTGGGCCCGCGTGGTGGATTCCCTTTCCTAGAGAGGAGGCCTTAGTCCCAACAGTGGGAACATTAAAGGCTGAACATGCTATAAGCTATGCTCTCAAAACGGTGAAGGAAATGTTTTCGTTCACTGTTTTGTGTTCATGAGGAAAATGGAAACTCTCATCATCGACCACATCATCGCTTACCATCAAGTGAGATATTGGTTAAGCGCTAGCCTAAAAATAATAAAAAAACCGGGCAAGCACGAGTCAGATTCGCGCACTGAGGGTTTCGTACAAACTTACCTATGAAAACAGTTCAATTCCCGAATTTAGTTACGAAGATTTTTATGAATCATAATAAAGTTTTTTTTGTGACGTTACTACAAATTTGCAGTTTTCAGATATTTTCCTATACTTGTTCTATGATACCTTGCTTCATGCCAAATTTCAAGTTTCTAGGTCAACGGGAAGTACACTATGAATTTTGATTCCCTTGAGAGTATTAAAATATACGCTTTTTGCGACATAAACGGCCGTATCTTATGTTTTTGTTAACTCACAAGATTCATTTTTTCACAGTTTCAAGGGACCACACACCTAAGTACCTATAAGATTTTAATTTCAACTCGATACCTCCACGCGTAACCGAGATAAAGGGTCTTGACAGATAGACAGACGGACAACAAAGTGATAGTGTATAAGGGTTCCGTTTTTCCTTTTTAAGGTACGGAACCCTAAAAATACTTGTTTTATGTTTCTTGACATATTCCCATAATGCATCACTTTTAATTTAGCTAATAATTAACAAATCTTTTGTAAGTTATCTCTTGGATTTTTATCCAACAAACGATCTGTTTGCGGATGAATGGAAGATGATTTTATTGCATGTTAGAAGTACTGTGAGAGGTATTGATGTACAGTCAATGGTCAAAAGTGCAGTTCCACCTTACCAATGCTAAAATGGCTAAAATTTCTTTGTAGAAGCGTGTCCAATAGTTCATGACTGATTTAATTGGTAGCATAGAATCTAAAGTATTCAATAAACTAGTTGTGGACTATTGAACTTCTACAATAAAGAAATTTTAGACACTTTTACATTGGTAGAGTGCAACTGTACTTTCGATCCCTGAATGTACACGTTATTTCGCACGGTTGATCATAAAGAGACCTAAGTCAAAAACTGGTAGTTGAAAATTGAATCTTAGCTCTTATAATTTATGGTTCAATTTTCAAACATCCTTTTTTGACTTAGGTCTTTTTATGATAAAGCGTGAGATTTATAATTTTATTTATTTTGTTTAGTTACTGTAATTGGTCGTGTAACTGTTTTAGTTGATTAAATCTATACTTATAGTAAATCTGTAGAAATAAAAGTTCTGTACATTGAAAATATCAAAAAAATAAATTGCCGGGGGTGTTACTAGACCGACACCAAACCCAAAAATGTGATTTAAAAAAATTTTTGTGTCTGTCTGTTTGTTCAGGCATCACGCAAAAAATACCGGTTCGATTACGATGAAACTTGGTATAATTATTCTTTAATATCCTGGGCACCACACTGGGTACTTTTTATCCCGGAAAAGTATATACAATAAAAAACAAACTTAATTTTGCGGTCCGATCCCTAGACCCGATTACTGTACGAACCGCAAATAATAAGTTTGCGTAGGTTACGTCACCCGCAGTGGAGTTCACTACACGCTACGCTCGGCTAAGATACAATATTATTTTATCTTATGATACAATATCGCTCGCCATACAAATTACAATTGAATGCACGCCATACACACGACGAAGATAATAAATAATATTTTATATTTTTGTATCTCAAAAAACCTAATAAAAACATTTTCGACTTCTACGCGGACGAAGTCGCGGGCAAGAGCTAGTAAATAACTAAATTTGCGTTCCTGGTCCACGATGACTGTTTTGAACAACCTGCAACCGGGCATTTTGTTTACAAACATACACATTCGCGCTTTTAAAATGCCAACTCTATGACATTTTACCTGTTAATTTTGACAATAGTAATGTGGTCATCGATTAAATACGAAACGTCAGTCGACCATTTTGAAAAAAAAAATCTTTCAAATATAGATTGTTCATGTTTCATTTCTGTAGGTTTGTGGTAGGTGGGAATGGTATTGTGTTGTGTGGGTTCGATCTGGGGCGATGTAAAGTGTTTTATTGGTTTAGAATGTGATGATTTATCATTCTAAAAGGACTTTTAAATGTAGTTTTTAGGTAAGTTTGATTAAAGTTGGTCTATATTTGTAAGCAGAGAGGTGCACTTGCGTACAGGAATATAATAAAGTATTTTACTCTATATGAGAAAAAATCGTAATATATTATTTAAATAGCTTGGGTAAAATGCAGTCGGTAAGTGTTAGTTTTAGTTCATAAAAAACAAAATAAATTTTAAAATTCAATTCAAAGGTTTCTGTTTTTTCATCTGTTCTTTTTCGCTTTGAAATAGTAGCCACCATGCTATTACGTCATTCGGTTGTGTAAGCTAAAGTGGCAACTGTGAACTGTCAACTGATCGGCCATACTTATTTTTTTTTTGTTAACTTTAGTAGTTGCCTAATTGGGATTTGGAACAAAAAAAAATAACCCTATAGTCTCGCGGCATCTGCGGATCGACTTCAATCCCTTCTATTTTGATGCAGGATTGGTTTTTCTTATTGGGGAGCATTGGTATATTGGTTTATTCCACCTAAATACAAAGTATTTATTTCACTTACACACACCACACACATTCAGACACCACACACATTTACAAACACACCTTTATCCATACCACATACACGTACCATAGACCATGATAGAACAACTGGAATTTTACTAATTCTTATGCTGTTTTGTTGTCATAATGGTTGTTACTTTAAACTTTAAAAATATTATCATTGTTTGTTGTCTTTTTTTTTTGTATGTAACTGCCATTAATTAAGCTGGAACGCCGAAGTCTATCCTCTAGGAGTTGGGCGCTAATGGCTGCGACACAGTTTTATTTTAAACTAATGTAGCTGTTAACGAGCACTATTTATTGTAAAAATTGTTATGTTCCAATAAATACATTTATTATTATTTAGTTATACTATTTTCAAGCATTTTGGAATTGTCAATCAGAAATAGGTATAAAGCTAGTGATACGTTCCGAAGCGAAGTGTATATACTTCTATTGAACAACTTGCAATAAACTCCATGAACCCTGTTTTAAATCAAAATACTCACGCCCTCAGACAAATCCTCAAAAGTTAACTGCATCACGAAATCAAAACGCAACGTTATAAAAAAAAAAACAGATAGCAAACTCGCCTAATCACTAAAACACAACTGATAGCTATTGTATTTTTAGCAGGCGTTAACACAGACCGTGGTCATTTTGCATTGTAGATGATTTAGTGATCCGCCCCGGTTTTGCTCGGGTGCGAATTATATACATAAACGTTTCTCGTGTATTGTTTTTTTTATTTTTGAAAACCGCATCAAAACCCGTTGCATGGTTAAGAAGAAATTAGCGCGTAATTAGACTCGAAAAGGGACTCGGTTTAGCAGTAAAAATCTTTCCTTGGAACAGAAAGGCAGTCTCAAGAAGTATTATTGCCTATGTTACTGTATTGCTCCAATTACATAAGTAATTTATACACTACAATAAAATTCTCAGCTCCATTTTACCGAGATCGCGCCTGCTTCAATGATTCCACATATTGTCCAGTTGAGCAGACACTTGAGATACAAAACTACATCAATTGTACATCAGAATATCCACTAAAAAACAATTTGCGAATAATTAAAACAGCCACTGAACTTTTCTCGAAGAAATCCCGCCAAAAACTCCATTTCTCACCATTTTGCATAGCAAATACAGTTATTTAAACCACTTGAAATACACTTTCTCAAAGGATAATTGACCAACCACGCGACACCGGAAATCTATTCAATATTACAAGAAACATACTCGCAACGCAAGCCGGCAAAATTCTTGTAAACAGTAGTACAATGAGAATTTCTTCAAAATAGGTGCAACGTACAATGAAACGCCTCTTTGAATGTGATCATGTAATGGTAAGAATGAATTGAATGGTAGGTGGTAGCGTGATTAGTCCATCAATAATGTTCCCACTGCTGGGATAGAGGCTGTGGAATGCACAATTGTTGAGAGTTAACAGATTAGCGAAGTTCAATGGTATTTCGGTGAAGTACGGAATGTAATGCTCGATTTTTGTGGCAGTTTTTAGGGTTCAGTACTTCAAAAGGAAAAAATGGAATCCTTATAGGATCACTTTGTTCGTCTGTCTGTCTGTCAAGACTCTTTATCTCAGGAACGCGTGAGGGTATCGAGTTGAAATTAAAACAATGTACTAAGGTCTGCGGTCCCTTGAAGCTGTGAAAAAATTAAAGTTCTAAGTTAACGAATCAAAAAGATACGGCCGTTTATGTCGCAAACAACTTATATTTCGATACTTTCAAAGAAATCAAAATTGAAAGGGTACTTCCCGTTGACCTAGAATCTTGAAATTTGGCATGAAGCAAGTTCTCATAGCACAAATATAGTTATATATTGACAGTAAAGTACCAATACCTCCCAAATATAATTTTTCGAATGCATTAAATTAAAACATGGAAATACCTCCTAACTAAACCAACGTTTCTATTTCATGGTTACTCAAACACTAATTTAAAATATATTAAAGCTATATAAAAAATAAACCAGTGATTATTATTATTCTCAATAAATTAATTTATTACAAATTTTTGACATCTCAATAAATTAAAAAAAAAAAATTTTGGTTTCACAGACAGTTAGGAGTTAATGGTACTACGCCGTCGATAATAGAAGTCTGCAGCATCAGCTAACATAAAATCCTGTAATAACAAAAAATAATAACATTTAATTTGATAAAATAGTAAAATGGTTACTCTAGTTAATAATAATAAATTTTATTCAAATAACTTTTACAAAAATGAACATTAAGCCAACAGTAACAAGGTTTCCCATACAATTACAGTGCCTAAGAATAAAGTAAAACTAAAATATGATTAAGGCCAGCCGTACACGGACTGCTTCAAGCAGTTATGACCGACTGCTTGAAGCCGCGACCGCGCGGTGAACTATAGCCATTCATTCGCTGCCAAGTGCAATTAATCGTGGTTCGGAATTGCAATGTTTGGTAGTGGACCGCTCGGTCTAGGTTAAAGATAGAGGTATGAAAGGGACAGACTAACTCTTTCTCATTGTCTTGCTCGGTACATTTTTCACCTTTTGCTTGTCAATAAAAAATATGAACTTAATGTTAATGAAAATAAAGTACATTTTTGAATTTGTAATCTTGCTTCGTAATCAATCCAGTTAGTCCATAGGTTTTACAAGACCCTTGTGTACAGGGGCGCCGACTCCGTGGGTGCTCGGGGACTCGAGCACACATGAGAAATATACAGTGGGTGCTGAGCACCCATGCAAATAGACATCAAGAAACAGATCAGTAATCGCCTTTTAGAGAATGGGCGTTTTTCATTACCCGACGACCCGTTTAACGCAGTGGTTTAGAGCGCCGGTTGAGATGAAAGGGTCGCAAGTTCGATTTATGTATGAAAGTTTATTAATGTTAATAAGTCATCTCATTAAACAATCTGTCTGTACACCTACCTTCATTAGTTTAGTATCGTACAGTACAAGTACATATTGTGTTGTGTTCGCAGTATGTAAGTAGGACATTTATTTATTTGTCGGTCTATCAGTGTGCATTTCTCTTCTCACACTTCGCCACTTTTTCGAGTCATCAAATGATCATGAGCACCCATGAGGTTTTGAAAAAGCCGGCGCCCCTACTTGTGTAACACCATAGAACGCCTTAATGAGGGTTTTCTAAAATGATGTTCACCAGGTGGCAGCACTGAGTTGTTAGGTCCAGGCACCTGTCAAAACGCTTATGTTAATGACATTAGTTAAATTGACGCCAACGTCATGTATAAGTTTTCAAAAGTAGAAGACCTGTGGGCTAAGTGGCGCCAACTGGTGGTGTGCATTTTCCTGAAAACCCTCATTTACTACGTACTACAAAGTTTAACAAACACCTAACAATGTCAGCGACTTTTATATCCTTCTTGACTTTTAATTTGTCACAAGCCTTAGCAAATAGTTCTTTAAATAGTTTAACGTGAATGGCCCTCAAAAATGTTCCTTAGAATTGAGTTTTTGTATCAGTTTTGGGAAACAGAAAAGAAAATACATCCGTTGCTTTGTTTCTTTATTAATTTTTACTAACTTACTGAGTGAGATGAGAATAATATATATTTTTTTTTATTATTGATAGGCTCGCATTTGACCACTATCTTACCTACCTAGCCAAGTTACAATCGTTTAGTTTATTATATTCATACAACTCGAGTAGGCCATGCCTCCGATTCCTTTGTTTTGACGTCATCTCAACGCTCAGTCACGTGGTCAGAACAAAGGAATCGGAGGCGTGGCCTACTCGAGGCGCTCGAGGCAAACGAGACGATCGTAACTTGGCTAGGGGAGCTGAAGATAAGCGATAATGTGGTTGACGATGGAGAACGCTTGCCTAGAAGTAACCTATTAACTCTTGACTTGCTGAGTTAGGTGCCTTTTTGGCCTCGCACTGATAATACCTCAATCGCTCAATCGTTGCCTGTTTTTAAAAGACTCGTTAGAGAACATTACCTGTCGCTGTGAGTATCGATAGTCATGATTCATATTTCTGTCTATAGTTTTCAATATATGTATATATGTATCTATTATATAGCATATGTATGTATTTGTGTATCTATTATAATATATTATGTTTGATGCAGGTTCTGTCACACCAATGACAGCCCCATTTCTTGTCCAGGCAATTACTGTCTATTCCAGGTTGCCTGGAAGAGATCGCGGAATGCGATAAGGCCGCCTATTGTATGTTCGTATGTGTTTTAGTTTAGTTTCTTTTTATATTGGTGTACAATAAAGGATATAATAAATAAATAAATACCTTTGTTTTTTTATTGTGTAATTTTAGTTTATACGATTGTGTGAGGCACGAATCAACATTTTTTCTTTCTTTCTTTCTTAATTTTCCTAGGTTGTAGCTATCATGAAAAAGACTCCGTCAGGGAATTCCACTCCTTAGCTGTACGCATAATAAATGTGTTCCCAAAACGCTTTGTTTTGAATTTGATTTATATTTGTTTGTAATTTAATTTTTTATTGTTTGTTTTTTATTGTGTCATTTAAATATTATAACAATTATTTCATATTATAAGTTCTATGACTGACAAGGCTGACATATTTTTTTTTATGTTGTACCTACTTTTCATTATTTGTATATTCATGTGATGGTTAAATATGGAGAACTTTATTATTTATAAATATGAAAAAAAAAAACTTCAATGTATCAGTGGCGTAACTATCATCTGAGGTCCGTGGCAAATTCATTAGATGGGGCCCCGAAAAATCCCGTCACGTAGTGATTAAGTTACTTTGGAGCTCACGGCCTCTAATACCGGGGGCCCCGTCGGATGGGGGGCCCCGTCGGATCGGGGGCCCGTGACATTTTGCCAGCCTTGCTACCCTATAATTCCGCCACTGCCATGTATATTTTTAGCATGTTTGCAAATAAATAAATAATTTATGATTTTCAACAGGTTGGTCCTTCGAACCGGATCAACGGATGGAGATATAGAATAATTCAGTATTTAGCTTAATCTACGCTAATATTAAAAAGAGGTAAAGTTTGTTTTTTGTTTGTAGGAGGTAATCTCTGAAAGTAATGGTCCGATGGCGAAATTTTTCACTGATAGAAAGCTGCTTTATTCCTGAGTGACATGGCGTATATTTTAGATATGCGGGCGAAGCCGCGGGTAAAAGCTAGTATTTAATAGAAACAGAGTTATTACGATACAGACCTAGCTAACCTCGTGCTAGGGCTTTATACGAACTCTGGACCCCCGTTTCATCCCTTACGGGCCATTCATTTATTACGTAAGATGATTTTTACTAGTTTTTGACCCCCTCCCCCGTGAGAATCTAAAGGAAAAAAATGAATCTAAGTTTGGTTGGTTTTAAAGTTAATTTTTAAATTTTGCAAATATTGTATATAAGAATTTATTTTTTCAATGTACAATGTCATGTTTTATACGATTAATTCAAAAACACTTAACTAATTAAAACTATATATAAGGTGTTAAAAAATTAACTTTAAGAATTTTGAGGGGACATTGTACTCCTCATTATGAACAACTTTTACTATGGGACCAAACCTGAAATCACGAAAAAAAAATCAGCTGTTCCGTAGGGAACAGCTGATTTTTTTTTATAAACGTAGGTTTATGTTCGCATAACTCGTCGAAATGTATGGAGCATTAGTTTTTTTTTTCGCGATTTCAGTTTTGGTCACATAGTAAAAGTTGTTCATAATGAGCAGTACAATGTCCTCTCGAAATTCTTAAAGTTAATTTTTTAACACCTTACATGTATACACTAAAGGCTACTCCTAACTAAAATATGGCATCCTAAAACTCCTCCGCATCGCTGTCGACTGGAAGTGTGCCCTAATTCTGGCGGCATTGCCACGTTGTATAGCAATACTTAATCTCTGACCGAGGTAAAAGCCAGCCTATCTTATTTTTAAAAGTAACAGTTTTTAGGAACATTTATAAGTGTATCGTTTACACAAACAAGTAATGTCTAGTTCACAAGCGGGGAGGCGCGTGACGTTGCCATGGAAATAGTTTATCTATACGCATTCGAGCGTACATTGGCACTCACGTGGTTGCTTGCGCTTTGCTTATTTTTGTGATCTTACGTAAGAACTATCAAGACTCTCACCCCCTAGTAAGAAGTGGGCCTTGGTTGAGGCCATGGTCCGGAGCGAGGAGGAGTGGCAGGCGGTAGCCTCCTTCTGCGAAGCAATAATGCTAGCAAAGGAGGCGGCTGATCGCTTGAGGCAACGGTACTTACGCTCCAACCGCCGCCGGGATTCAGATCCCGAGTTGCGGCCACCGTAGGCACGGGCTTGCAGACGGCGAGCAATGGATGGCTCGCCGTCCGGCCGTCTCGTAACCGTCCGGACCGAGCACAAGTCGTCGACGGCGCGTACTGTTCCACGCGCGCCTCAAGGAGATGTCAGCAAATCGTAGGGGCCCAGTAGGGTCGAAGCCTACTGAGGCCACGGGTAGTGTGAAAGCGAAACCCGGGGCCCTGGGACGAAGGCAACGAAAGAACAGGAGTGGGTTTTTAATCAGTAAAAGTCTAATACCATCTCCCGCTCCGCCCAAGAGCGGGATTTGTTATAAGATGATTTTCACACCCAATAAAAAAAAACCCCTAGTAAGAAAAAATAAGACATGGTCGACCGCCTCCCCCTAAATCGTCTTACGTAATATATGAATGACCCCATAGGTGTTGAATTTTGCAAAATCCTTTCTTGTTTTTGTTTACATCATAAAAGGAACCTCTAAGCAAAATTTCAACGTTCTAAATCCAAGAGTTTGGAGCGGGCGTTGATGAGTCTGTGTGAGTCACTTTGCCTTTTATATATTGTACAGATGTGGTAGATGGGCACGCCATAATCATGGCGGTAAGTCCCCTCTATGAGGAGTGGCTGGAAAGGCAACACGGCGTCCTTACCTTCCGCATGACGCAGGTCCTCACCGGACATGGTAAGTTCGGGAGGCACCGGATCCGTGCGGAAGAAACGCCCGGGTGTCACCATTGCGTAGACCGCCCGGAGGACACGGTGGAGCACACAGTAGAAGTGTGCCCTGCTTAGGAAGAGCATCGCCGTGTCCTCGTGGAGGCAATCGGCGGCGGCGATCTCTCGCGCCGGGCCTTGGTACAGGCCATGGTCCGGAGCGAGGAGGAGTGGCAGGTGGTCGCCTCCTTCTGCGAAGCAGTAATGCTAGCAAAGGAGGTGGCCAATCGCGTGAGGCAGCGGTCCTCACGCCCCAACCGCCGCCGGGACTTCGATCCCGATTACCGGCCACCGTAGGCGCGGGCTTGCGGACGGCGAGCAATGGGTGGTTCGCCATCCGACCGTCCGGTAACCATCCGGACCGAGCCCAAGTTGTCGACGGCGCGTATTGTTCCACGCGCGCCTCAAGGAGATGTCAGCAAGTGCCCAGCAGGGTCGAAGCCTACTGGGGCCAAGGGTCTGATTCTGAAAGGAAGACTCGGCCCTGGTACGAAAGGCAACGAAGGAACAGGATTGGGTTTTTAGGCAGTAAAAGTCTGACACTATCTCCCGCCCCGCCAAGAGCCATAAGACGATTTTCCCACCGGAAAAAAAAAACAGATGTGGTAGAAATCAAACTATACCGCTATATTGAACTCCCGTAATAAAAATTCCATTCTAACCCTACTCCGTATCATGGTGTACTGTTTTATAATATCAGTAAAATACACACACCATCTCAGACTCCAACCTGCATGGTTCTCATATGATTTGACCGTTACATGTTTGCTGTATGGACTTTAAAAGAGACTTTGACCACTGAGTTTGTTTCGGTGTTTCTTTTCAGTACAGTCAGCTAGGAAACACCGGCCACAACGAAAAAGTAACTTGTAAAAATGTTATTTCTAACCTATTGCAAAATAAACATCATTAACATTTATTGTATTGATTAAATCTTTTTGTAAGTTTCAAAAAGCGTTCTAACCTACAAATTCAAATGGATTCCTATGACGAATAATTCGGTTCGGGTCAGTAACAGCCATATCTTCGTTATTATTCTCAGGAGTGGGTTCAGTCTCAACATTTTCAAGTGTCTTTGGGTTCGTATAGTCAACTGTACTATCTGTAGATGTTATATTATTGCTTCGAACTTTTTTGTTTAGATCCTCAGTGACTATTGTAGTGGTATCAACATTATTTCCTACCACTTGGGATGTGATTTTTTTATTAATATTTGTCACAAAATCTTCACGCTTATTTGCATCATTTGCTCTAGATTGTAGGTTACTATTTCTATTAAATTCTCTTTTCATTGCGTTAAAATCATCATTAGATTCTTCATTATTCACATCATAGTAATTTTGCAATAGATCAATGATGTTAGTTTTTAAGTATTTTTTTTCATTTCCTTCATTTATTATTTCAATGCGATCAGTCACTTTTTTTACTTCATCAGTATTAGAATAAATTAGTCTGGTTCTTAAGTCGTTAATTTGCTTTAATTTCGTCAATTCATTTTCTATGGTGTTTATTTTCTTGCTGACAAATTCATTGAAATATTTTACTCCATCAGTATTGTCCTTCGATTCATTTTCATCTACTTGTTCCACACGGCTCCGTGAGCTCTTAGGTTCTTTTCTATGATATGATTCTGTCGTTTTTGAATATCTTGAAGGTGCATTACCATTTCTTTCTACAGCTTTGATCTTTTCTTGTGCCTGCTGTACAGGTTTTGTTTTGATAGTAGACTTTGTATAAACAGTGGTTTCTTCTCTGAAATAAGTGAAGTAGTGTTTAATATTAAGATTTTTAATCACTTCAAAGGCAATAGAGGGGGCCATGATTGGAGTTCCTCACATGATCGCATCAGGAGTGAAGATGTTTATAGGAGAGCCAAGCTCACCAACATAGCCCGAAAGATCACCTTAAGTGACAGTGAGCAAGGCACATTGCTCGCAGAACAGATGGTCGAAGAGACTGAAAGGTAATAGAGTGGCGACCGCGAAGGCGCAGCAATAGAAGGACTCCGATAAGGTAAATAGATGACCTAGTGAGGGTCGCGGGAATCTGATGGATGTGAGACGCACGGGACAAGTCGTGGTGAAGTTTGGGGAAGCCCTATGACCAACAGTGGACGTTTTTTGGTTGAAATAATGATGATCACCCATCATATTTTATTATAAGATAGTTCTCAGTATGATTGTGGATGGTTACTGGAGTTTGGGAGGACCACGACGACGATGCGACGACGCTGGCTTGCTGCACACTTTACGCACCGGACCGACTGCTGGCGTCACGCACATGTGCCATATGGTGCCTGTTCGTAGCCCCTAATATGCCACTAAAGCCCAGGCGCTCAATCTGCTGAATGCCCTGATTGTTCAGGAACCTAAATTCAACACATTTTTTTATAGCAGTAAGGAAATTATAAATGTTTGTGTCAAATTTTTTAGTTCATAGATTGTTGATTTGTTGTTTTGCTATACGGTTTGGTGCATACTGTAAGTATAGCAAGCAATGGATAAATAAATAATAAAGAGAAGATGAAAGATGTCATGGGCCAGTAATATATGATTGCTGATTGAGAATAGTGCAAGAATACGCAGATCGCAAATAAACTGATCAAACGCTTGTTTGAGTAAACAATGATGCTGATCATAATATCTATAAATCTCATATAAAGGAGGTAATAATATAATATAATATAATATTCCACAACGCCGTCTAGTCCTTTTTTTTTTTTTTTTGTTGCCGTGGTGGAAAATCCTCATGGATGTCCTTCGCCTGGGGCAGGCGAAGGGGTCTGTCAGACTCTTACTGACTAAAAACCACCCCGGTGTTCCCTCCCACACTTGGACCGGGGATCGTGGGAGCTGATACGCCATCCATGATCCCCGGCTAGTGCCGGCCCGCATATGCGGGCCGGCTCATGCCCGCGGGGATGTGTCCTCCCCCGCGACATCACATAGGGGCACGCGTGGAACACTACGCGCCGCCGCCTCGGGTCTTGCTGAATGGGGGACGGCGGACAACCCTGAGTCCGCCGTCCATCCGGACCTCTTTATGGGGGTTGGAAGAGGGCGTTATCTGCCCTCCGCCGACGTCCGGTTCGCCTGCTGCGGCACGGGAGAGTGGCCACGGCCTCCCTCTCTCTCTCCGCAGCCTCCTTCTGCGAAATGACGGCTTCACAGAAGGAGATCACCGCATCCCACGACTTAGCACTCCCGACCATAGAACGAGCGACGGCCGGCAGTGACAGGTCGGGGCCCACTTCAGATACGAGGGCACGGCGCTGCTCCTCCCATGCGGCACACTCTGCCAGTGTGTGCTGCGCCGTGTCCTCCCGACAGTCGGTGCAGTGATGGCACCGAGCGTCTGGCTCCCTGTTTATGCGACACAAGTACTTCCCAAAGCAGCCATGCCCCGAGAGCACCTGCGTCGTCCTAAACGTCAGGGAGCCGTGCTTCCTCCCGAGCCGTTCGTTGAGCACTGGTCGGATCGCATCGACGGTGGTGAGGCCGGCGGTAGGGCGCAGAAGCCTGTCCCGCCATTCCGCCACCATGACCTCGCGGAGCTGAGACCGACGCAGCTCGATCTCGCGCTGCATCGGTTCACCACCCCGCTGCCTCACCTCCTCGCGCCACCAGTACAGTGAGGCGAGGCCCCTCGCCGCCAGCTCCCAGGGTAGAGATCCGGTCAATGCACAACCCGCCTCGTAAGAGATCGTGCGATACCCCCTGATAGCCCTGACGGCCATCGCCCTCTGTGGTCTTCGCAGGATTGCGATGCTGCCGGCCGTCAGGTCAGAAGCCCATACCGGGGCCCCGTACAGGGCCATGGATCGTACGATCCCCAAGTACAGCCGCCTACAGGCGGTGCTCGGGCCCCCTAGATTGGGAAGCAGCGTTGCGAGCGCGCCCGCGGTGCCCATCAATTTGGGTGTCAGCCGCTGAAAGTGGGGGCCAAAGTCCCACCGGCTGTCGAGCACCAATCCTAGGTACTTCATGGTGGACTCGACAGCGATTTGGACCCCCCCGACCACGATGTGTGATCCTGGTGGCGGCGCTCGTCGGGGGCCATGAAAGACCATAGCCTCCGACTTGTTGAGAGCTACCTCCAGGCCCAGACGTCGTATGCGGCTCACCACCCGTGAAACCGCCGCCGTCGCGAGCAACGCTGCCTCCCTGTACGAGTTCCCCCGGGCCGTGACCAGCGTGTCGTCTGCGTAACACGTCAGCTCCACACCCGGTTGGAGCTCGCCCCTCAGCACCCAGTCGTAACCGATGTTCCACAGAGGCGGCCCTAGGACTGAGCCCTGTGGAACACCGCACGACATATCGCGACGGCCCTCGCCGTCGTGTCCCTTGTAGGTGACACACCTTTCTGCTAAATAAGCCCCAATGATGCGGTGGAGGTAGCGGGGCACCCTATGGTACCTTAGTGCCTCCCGGATACAGCTCCAGGGCAGGGCGTTAAAGGCGTTGGAGATGTCCAAGGACACCGCCAACATCACCCCGCCCTGGGAAACCGCTTCCTCCGCCAGGACTCTCACTCGCATTATGGCGTCGATAGTGGAGCGCCCATGGCGAAAACCGAACTGACTGTCGTCTAGATCCGGCCCCTCTCTGTACAAGTGGCTGTCGAGGCGGGCAGCAATAATCCGCTCAAAAAGCTTACCCACCTCGTCAAGCAGCACTATGGGCCGGTATGCGGACGGCGAGTCTGCTGGGCGCCCCGCCTTCTTGAGCAGGACCAGACGGCCTGTCTTCCACTGAGCGGGGAAGTGGCCCTGCTCAAGGCAAGCTCAGTAGAGTCCTCTCAGCTGGGCCTCCAGCTCCTTCAGAGCGAGGACGAGCGCGCGGCCGGGAACTCCATCCGGTCCCGGGGCAACGGTTTTGGCCCGGAGCCGCATCACGGCCGCCCTCAACTCTGGTTGTGTCACCTCAGGGACCTCCTCATCCTCCGACTCTGTGGCCGTAGGCAAAGCCATCGGCGGCGGTGTGTGCTCCTCTCTAGCAGGGAATAGAGCTTCAACGCCGTCTAGTCCTAAGCTAAGCAGAGCTTGTGTTATGGGTACTAGACAACTGATAAACATACTTATATATTTCTAAATACATACATATATAGATAAATTACACCCAGACACAGAACAAATGATCGTGTTCATCACACAAAAATTTGTCCTGGGTGGGAACCAAACCCACGATCTCCGGCATAGCAGTCAGAGCCACTGACCACTAGACCAAAAGGCCTGTCACTAGACCAACAGGCCTGTCAGGTGTTTGTTTCAAATAAATGAATTCTGATTTCATGCTGAATTCTAGATGAAACAGTCTAAATCCTGCTTTGTATCCACCCTGACAGATACTAACGATTCTTCTGATAAGGTTTCTTCTTCAGTGGAATTTGTAACTGGTTTATTAGATTCGAAGGTTCTCTTCTCCATTTCGTTATCTTGAAATCCTTCATCATAAGTGTCGTTACCGTTGGCCTTTCTTTTGTCAGAGAGTTTTTTTCGTTCTCTAATACTCAGTTCGTATTCTTTTATTTTATTTTCTATAGTTTTTACGACCTTATTTACAGGATCTGTGTCAAGAAAAGAATTCATTTCATCATTTAAAGCAGACGTCTTTTTGAATTTTTCCCAAAATGTTTCAATCTTTTCTTTCAATTCCCTTCTAGTATTCCTATCAAGTTTGGTGTAATGATTAAATAAGATAGTTCGAACTGCATCTCTGATCACTTGTTCTAAATCATTGTAAGTTTCCTTGGATTTCATTTTCGTATGTAGCTTCAGGTTATATAATATTCTATTAAATTCGTGCTCAGTATCTTTGTACAAAGAATTTATGAAATCTAGCAATTCTTTTACATTTTTATCGTACATTTCAATTCTCATGAAGTCCGCTATTTCGTTGATGTTTGCTTTCGTAAAAGTAACTGTATTCTCTCTTACTGATTTCAAGGCCACGGCCAGTAAGCTCCGTGTATTACGATTTTGCATTAGTTCAGAAAATTTGCATCCATCATAGTGGTAGGTTCTAATTTCATTGTCTAGAATGTGGAAGAAGTCTTCAAAAGCCCTAGCTTCGTAAGTGTTGAGTATGTCAACTGTTTCCAGAATAAAGTCCGTAAGGGTTTCCACTTCTGGCACAGTGACGATAACTTGCGAGTTTCTTTTTCCATCTTTAACTGTTGCTGCAGAGTTACGTCGTATATTATTTAACTTCTTAGTGTCTCTAATTTCTTCATTAAAATTATCTGCATCAGCTTCTAGCGCTGGGTAGTTTCTTCTGTGTTTTGCTTTTAGTTTAGTTTTTGATACAGAGTTTGTTAAAGCTGAAATATATAATAATTTGGAATTTATTATAATAGTCAATAAAGTAGCTTGGTTACAAAGACGCTGTTACTTTTTTATTTGTGACGCTTATTTTGGAGTGTCAGAATTTTACTGACTAAAAACCCACATGTGTTTCTTCAGTTGCCCTTTGTGTTCCAGAGCCACAATGATTCTTTAAAAAAAATCTCTGACAAAGACTAAAACTTGGAACATGGCGGCTAAATTCGGTTTTTTGAGACCGTTATATCGCAATAAATTGACTTTTGCCGTTAACTTGGCCAAAAATACACTTGAAATAAAATGTAAAAAAGAAAAAAAAATAGGAAGAATAAAAGAAAAATATTTTATTTGGCACACATAGATAACCTACGCACAATGTAGAAACAACATTTAACATAAAAAAAAGAAAACTAACATTGTGGGTCTCGCAGTTACGCAAAACACACAGGTCCAGTTCAAAAAACATGCCAGACAATTTGGTGTAGTTGCCTGACGCTGGTTTTCAACTAAACTTTATTGAAAGTACGGTTGAAAATTAGTTTATTTATTTAGTTATTAGTGTTAGGTGTAAGATAAATAATAATAATAATATTCCACAACTAACACACAACATCGTCTAGTCCCAAGCTAAGCAGAGCTTGTGTTATGAGTACTAGACAACTGATACTCGTAAATATACTTATATATTTCTAAATACACACAAATAATTAATTATATATATTAATGTGTGATAAAATGACTCGTACCAAGTATACTGAAAAGCACAAAACCAGTGTACACATTCATTGCAATAAAAAAATACTAACATTTAATGCAATCATAAAACTTCAAGCGGCAATATATTTTCTGATTCAATAAAAATATTACTAAAAAAATATTGATAAAAATGCTGAAATACGTGAACGGTTACATGTGAACAAACATACAGTTGTTAACGAGTTAAAAATAACGAAATCGTATATATTTTTTAATATTTGTGAAAACAATTCTGCCAGTTTATTGTTTTGTAAAATACTGGACATATATACACTATGTCTTTAATAAATTGTTTAGATACATTATAAATAGATGTAGTGTGATTTAAATATCTATTTATATTTCAATGATTACTTATTTTCTTCTGTTTAAATTTTTAACATAATCATGGCAGTACCTTCTGTGTTATGTTCTACATAAGAAGACATCTTATTGATGAGACTAAACGCGATGCTGTTATTATTGTTGAATTTATTATTTCATTGTGATTTACTTCGTTGTGATGAAATTAAGCCAGGTACTTTATTTATACTAATAAAACGAAAAGAAAGAGAGACTAGACTAGAGACTAAAGACTAGAGAGTTAATGATGACAATCATTAACTCTCTAGTCTTTTCCCAACTAGCTTGGGCTCGGCTTCCAGTCTAGCTGGATGTGGCTGAATACCCTTGTTTTAAATGGAGTGACTGCTTATCAGACCTTCACAACCTAGTTACTGCGAGCAACATGATATTCCTTAGAAAGACTGATGGTCAAATTTTCTGGCGTCTTAGAATGTCAATTTGGACTAACGACCAAATATTTGGACTATAATTTAGGTGTTTTCAAGGCTAGAGTGAATAGGTTCTTAATATACTAGTGCGCCTCAATATCAATGATTGCATCACTGCTTACCATCGGGTGGTGGATCGCAGTTAAGTACTGGTCATCAATTTAAAAAAAATGGCATTACGGATCCTAATAAAATGTATTCATCATCTTCCTGCCCTTGACCCATCTTATTTGGAGTCGGCGTAACACGTTTTTTTCTTCCATTCTATCCTATTAACCGTCATGCTATCACTAACTTCCTTTTCTTTCATATCACTGTTCACACAATCCATCCATCTTTTCTTTGGCCTCCCTCTCCCTCTCCACCCATCCACATGTATACTCGTAACTCTTTGAGTAACAAGCGTTTCATCTCTCCTCTTTACATGACCATACCAAGACAAACGATTCCCCTTCAACTTTTCAGTCACTGGCTCCACTTTCAAACTTCCTCTAATATATTCATTTCTCACTTTATCCATTTTCGTCACGCCACACATCCATCTCAACATTCTCATCTCCGCTACATGCAATCTTTTTTCATCCGTCTTTTTCACAGCCCAATATTCTGATCCATACAGTATGACAGGTCTTATCACGGACTTGTAGATTTTACCCTTCAACTTTGGGGGCATCTGTGGTTCACAAATTGTTCCAGTGACCTGTCACCATTTCATCCATTTGATCCGATGTGATAAGTCCTAATAAAATGTATTGACGCAAAATTATTTGTTTGACACATCATACTAATATTATAAAAGCAAAAGTTTGTGTAAATATATTATGCGTATATGTATGATTGTTAATCCTTCACGCTTAAAAGGCTTCATGGATTTGGATGAAATTTTTTACAAACATAGCAACCATGTCTTATGGAATAGCATGTAGGATACATTTATCGCAGGAGTCGGTTCCCTTAAGAAAATTTTCTATATATGTACATAAAAGAAAAGAAAGAAAAAAGAAGAAAAAATGTTTATTCTGCCCAAATAGACGCACAATAAAATACAGCAATCTGTCGGACCATGCATAAACTGGGCATAACTGTGCTGCACCATAGACACTAGACAAAACACATTTGTCCGATGTCTAAAGCTTAGTCTGTGGTTGTCCATGTCTATTGTCTATTGCACTATACATGTGAGCGAAACTGCTGATTGAAGCTAGAACCATGCTGAAAAGACTAACAAAAACTTATTTTCCAGCTAACTTCAACGCACCACCTCATAGAAGACACGAATACAAAGCGAAAAGAAATGATAACTATATGAACTATGCCATCACAGAAGTCTTGGCGAACACTACTCCAAGAACAGACGAAACTGACCACTTTACTACACAGCTCCCCTTCCTTACTGCCCCACTTGGCAATGAAACAAATATTCATTATAATCCACCATTTTCGCTTAGTTCCTCATCACCGTTTGCAAAAGGCTCTATAGTTTCTACATCTCCTGTAGTTAAACCAATACATTTGCTGGACTCTGGTCTGACACCGTCCTCAAATTCCTCTTCTGGCTTAATACATTCAACAGCTTCTATTGTTAAAGCTTCAACACATTTACCAAGTCCTACAGGATCTTTATCTATAGGAACTTCATATTCGTCTCATAATATAGCAAGATCTGGTGTCTCTGCTAATAATCAATCCAAGTCTTGTCCAGGTTCTGTCACTTATCCTGCAAGTACTCCACCTTTAAATGTTGATCCATCAGTAGCTGCATTGGCGAAGAAATGGCTGCATGGATTATCGTCTCCTATGACGAGTACCCCGAGGATGCTCGTTCCGAAGTTGACCTTAATATTTGATTATGATTTATCAAGTAAGTGTTTTTAGGGTTCGGAAGTACGGACCCCTTATAGGATCACTTTGTAGTCCGTCCGTCTGTCTGTCTTTCTGTCTGTCGAGTCCCTTTATCTAGGGAACGCGTTTAAGTATCGAGTTGAAGTTTTGACTGGCCTGTTGGTCTAGCGGTTAGTGGCCCTAATGCTATGCCGGAGGGCGTGGGTTCGATTCCCACCCAGGGCAAACGTTTGTGTGATGAGCACAATCATTTGTTCTGTGTCTGGGTGTAATTTATCTATAATATGTATGTATTTAGAAATATTTAAGTATATTTATCAGTTGTCTAGTACTCATAATACAAGCTCTGCTTAGCTTGGGACTAGACAGCGTTATGTGATAGTTGTGTGAATATTATTATTATTATAATTAAAACTATATACTCAAATCTGCAGTCTCTTGAAACTGTGAAAAAAATCAAATTTCTGATCTAACGGAAAAAAAAGATACGGCCGTTTATGTTGCAAAAAACATGTTTTTCGACACTCTCAAGGGAATCAAAATTCATAGGGTACTTCCTGTTGACCTAAAATCCTGAAAGGCATGAAGCAAGGTAACACAAGTTTAGAAAAAGAACCAAAAACTGTAAATTTGTAGTTACGTCACAATTTTTTTTTTGTTTTTGTTATTCGGTAAAATCTTCGTAACTCAATTCCGGAATCGAACTGTTTTCATAGGTATGTTTATACGGAACCCTCAGTGCGCGAATCCGACTCGCACTTGCCCTGTTTTTTTTCTCCCTCTCCCCTTTTATTCGTCCACATTTATATTCATAACTTTTTTAGTAACATGTGTTTTATCCTTCCTCTTCACATGACCATACCAAGATAAACGATTCTCTTCCAACTTTTCAGTCACTGGCGCTACTTTCAAACTTCCCTTAATAGATGCATTTCTCAGTTAGAAAATCAAATCCCTAAAGCTAATCAAATCTTTTTCATTTCATCAGCTCATAGGTTTCCACACGACATCAGACGAAATCAAAAGAATCAACGGAAGAAAAGCAATAGACAGTCGAAACGAGAGGAAGTCACAAAGCCTCAGAAATCTAAGAAAACACACCCAGCGTCTCAAGCTACGAGTAAAGTTTTTTGGCACAACCCTCCAGAAGAACTTTCCTTGCCGACAACCAAACACACACAGACGGCCTCAACTGCAACCAAGCAAAGATTGAACCCAGGTCTTCTTCTTGGTAAGGCAACAATAAGTGGTGTAAAGAATAAAAAAGATGTCGGAGAAAACGAAAACACAACTTCAGGAAATGAAGACAGTAAATGGATCTTGAGGATGCATAAAATAGTTGAAGTGACGAAGAAGGTGTGGTATTCAGATCGAACGGAAATGGCATCGAAGCGGATAGAAACTGAGGCACCGACTAATGGAAAACAGCTGTTAAGACGTTTGTATCTTTGTTTTTAATCTTTGTTCTTCACACTCAATCGGAAAACTTGAGGCTATAGATGCCAAGCCACTCCACCAATTTTTATGACAAGTCGTTTGCAGTTCAAGCGGTGCGGCTGTGGAATGCTTTGCCCGTGTCAGTAAGGCAGGCTCAAACACTCACAATTTAAAAAAATATGATTAAGGATCATTACCTTTCCTCTTGAACGTCGTCATTAAGTAATATAAATGACAAAATTACTAGTACACTTCTCAACCCACACACACCCTCATTCACGTAAACGTGCCCTACACATGGAGTACCTTATTATTTATATATACTTGTTTTTTTTCTCTTTTTCTTATATTTTTAATAAAAATTACTCCTTTTTTCAATTCTGTAATCCTGTAATTGCCCTTTGACCTTGTCTATTGTACTTCTCTGTTATCGCCCCTTAGCTTACAACACCACAGTCGAAAATTGGCGATTTTCACATTTGAATGCCTTTAGATGGAGCTGCTCATTGTGCGTCTAACCATTGGTCACATGATGTAGATTTCAGCCAATCAGAAGCCATAATTCGAAAAGTAGTGACAGCGTGCAAGTCGGCTGGTCTCTCAACACCGCACAGTTTTTTTCGTTTCCTGTAAAGTTGGTAAAAATGACTTGCCAAGGGACGTCATGTACCCTGCATATTGACTCTTGTGATACAGGAAATCCTAGTATAAGAGTCAGAGCTATACTGATAACTATGTCTTGAAGTGTCAATAAAAATATTATTATTATATATTGTTTGTATTATATGCAATTTACTAGTTTATGTAGCCTATATGTGTAAATAGTACACCACTAACTACCTGCGTATCTTTTTTTTCCTTCTCTGTCAAATCCATCCAAACGTTGTCTGTAAAAAATCGCTTTTAGCGATAAGACCGCTAATTGTGACACCCTATTAATTTTAAGTTCCTAATGTAGTTTTTATTTTTGGTGTACAATAAAGAATACATCTATCTATCAATCTCAATCTTCAGCATTTTTTCGCAACGGTAGGTCGCCGGTAACCAAGTTGATCGAGCCAGAATTGTCGATGGCACGTAGTGTTCCACGCGCGCCTGAAAGAGATGTCAGCAAAACCGTAGGAGCAGGGCCGAAGACTACTGGGGCCATGGGTTGGCTTCCGAAAGGAAATTAAGGGTCCAAAAAGCAAGGCAAAGAAGGAACATAGAAGTAGGTTTTAGGAAGTACTTCAACAAGGGCAGGTGCAGAGTGACTGTCCATATTGCACGTAGGTTATGGTGCAGCGTACAGAGGAGGTATGCCTCGACGATCTCTCGCCTCCGAGCCAGAAGTGTAGCTAGATGATCAACGGTTCTGGGGCAAAAAAAAGCTGGGGCTCCTTTTTTTTCATGGGAAATCATCAAGTAACTTCTTTTGCTATGGGTGGAGCGCGAGGAATTATGGCATTATGGCAAGTCGTTTTAGTCAGTAAAACCTTTTACTGACTAAAACGACTTGCCATAATTAGTGTTGGAAAAGTGTGTGTGCATGACCAATAAGAGGTTTATTAATTAGGTTTGCCCCCTCTCCCCTGAGTTTGGGGGCCAGGGGCACTACCCCGTCTAGCCCTTCAGTAGCTACGCCAGTGTTTCGACCAGAGGCTGGACTAATTTAAAATCGGGCGAAGGCACATCGACGAAGCCTTTTTCTTTCATAAAATTGATAACGTGACAGCGACTGTCGCAATCCAGTGTTCTACCACATCATCGCTTACCATCAGGTAAAATAGTGGTCAAACGTAAGCCTATCAATCATAAAAAAACCCTCTTTCTTCGCTTGTGCGAGGCCCCTTTGGGTGCGGGGCCACGGGGGCGAGGGCCCATTTCACCCACGCCTAGCTACGACTGGCTCCGAGCTTGGTTTAGGCTATGATACGAAGCGATTCAGGGCTATTAGAAACAACCGTGATTGTGAACTTGCAGACGGCGGTTAGCTTGTCATCTAATGACTTCTCGTGCTGGATATGTATGACCTGGAACAAATGTCTTATTATTTTCAGAGAATTTACTTTCAGTGCCAACCACGACCTCTGCCACAGACACGGCCACAGCCACAGCTTCAACAACGGAAACTTCGTTCACAACGAAAAGAGAACTTCGTCAAGAAACATACATGATAGTGTTTGTAATAGAACTGACGCGGCTGATAGCGACGAAGGAGGAGAATGCTGTACATGAAGTGGTTAAGCATGCGGATCAGATTTTACACAGGTTTTTTTTTTCTTTATTTATTACTGACGACCCGCCCCAGTTTCGCACGGGTGCAATGCTGTGAGTACTAATAAGATTTTGATTCAGAATAATCTAGTACAATATTTATTTCTTTTCCATTCCTTATCGCTAATTTCACCAATATGTCAGCCTCTTTACTCAGGTATTTGTTATTTATTTTACATAGGTATTTGTTATTTATTTTATATAGGTATTTGTTATTTATTTTATATAGGTATTTGTTATTTATTTTATAAAGGTGTCCAACTTGTGACCATTTTTTTTTTAAATTGAAAAAAAATAACATAGTGTAAAAATTATTGGAATCGATTCAGTTACTGATTCTGAACAAACTGTATACATGTTCCACATAAACTAAAATTAATGTTGTAGAGCGACCAATGGCGGCCGATCAATTACGTACACCCGTGTGTACAAACAACGCTTGGTGCGGCTTTTCCAGTTGTACACCTATATGCATAACTAGACGCTTGAGGTTAAACCCTCGAACGTCTAGTGCAGTGCTAGTGCGGTGCGCTGGCTGGATTAATAACAAGCCACCGCACCGGAGTTCCCACAAAAATATCAGGCCAACTGATTGCGACCGCTTCGCTTCGCTCGTCGCCGCACCGCACCCACGTGCGATTGGTCACATAACCTACTGTAATAGAATTTCAATTGGTTGCTCTAAGCGTGCCGCTTCTCTTCGTGATTGCGTTCGCATTGAGTGTTTAGTAAACGCTTCAAAGTGTAACATGGTGGTTTTTTTTACAGTTTTTATAAAAGTCGTCAGTTGCAGTGGGTCTGTAAGCCGCTCATTGATTTCACTAAGCAGGTCGCTACAGCACTAAAGGAATCCGAAATAGGTGTTATACAGGGTGAGTTCTTGCTGTTAATGTATTGTGTTTATATATATGTATATATATATATATACTACCTAGCTTTTCCCATACCAATCTGCTCCGACTTTCGGTACCTCGGGTCGCTTATCCAAGGAGATACAGAGGTAGACCGAGACGTATCACATCGGATCAATACAGGATGGATGAAATGGCGACAGGTCACTGGAACAATTTGTGACTCACAGATTACACCCCCCAAGTTGAAGGGTAAAATCTACAAGTCCGTGATAAGACCTGTCATACTGTATGGATCAGAATGTTGGGCTGTGAAAAAGACGAATGAAAAAAGATTGCATGTAGCGGAGATGAGAATGTTGAGATGGATGTGTGGTGTGACGAGAATAGATAAAGTGAGAAATGAGTATATTAGAGGAAGTTTGAAAGTGGCGCCAGTGACTGAAAAGTTGAAGGGAGGAAGGAATCGTTTGTCTTGGTATGGTCATGTAAAGAGGAGGGATGAAACACATGTTACTAAAAGAGTTATGAGTATACATGTGGATGGGTGGAGAGGGAGAGGGAGGCCAAAGAAAAGATGGATGGATTGTGTGAACAGTGATATGAAAGAAAAGGAAGTTAGTGATAGCATGACGGTTGACAGGATAGAATGGAAGAAAAAAACGTGTTGCGCCGACCCCAAATAAGATGGGACAAGGGCAGGAAGATGATAACAAACTAGCTTTTGCCCGCGTCAACTGACTACTATACTCTACTCTACCCCACTGTACCACTCTACCCTACTCGATAAAAGCATCTTATGTCCGCCTCCTGGTTCTAAGCTACCTCCTCACCAATTTTCACCCAAATTGTTTCAGCCGTTCTTAAGTTATAAATAGACTAACTAACACGACTTTCTTTTATAGAGATAGATTTTCTTTTAATTCATAACGCGGGTTCCCGCGCTTGCGAGATTGGATTCCCTAGTTTTAAAATAAACACAGGAATAGGTATGACCAATTTTTGTTTATTTAACAATTTTTGTACACACATATAATACAAGGCAAGAAGAAGGAAATAGAAAAATAGGCACAAAGGTAATGCTTATCTCTATAGAAATCTTTTCCAGTAAAGTATACTGGCGAAAAAAGAGATTTTAATGAATAAAGATTTTTTAAGAATGAATAAAGATTTTTTAAGAATGAATAAAGTTTTTTTTATGAATGAATAAAGATTTTTTTTTTATGAATGAATAAAGATTTTTTTTATGAATGAATATAGTTTTTATGAATGAATAAAGTTTTTTTTATGAATGATTAAAGATTTTTTTTTTATGAATGAATAAAGATTTTTTATGTATGAATAAAGTTTTTTTTATGAATGAATAAAGATTTTTTTTTATGAATGAATAAAGATTTTTTTTATGAATGAATAAATTTTTTTTATGAATGAATAAAGATTTTTTTATGAATGAATAAAGATTTTTTTATGAATGAATAAAGATTTTTTTTGGGAGCAGATTTTTAATGAGTGTTTTTTTTTTTTTTTTATTTATTTTTCCAACTTACAACTATCTTTACAGGGTAACCTAATGCGATAGAGTATTTTTTGTTTTTCTGCCTATTTACAAAACATACATACATATATTATTCACACCAGTTTATAACTTATTACAAATAAGGCATTTATTGTGAATTCACTCAGAGAACAACAGAATATGTCTGTGTCACTAGATATGAGGTTGAGAGCGCGGAGCGCCCGCGTCAGCGGCGCCTCCCGTAACAGATTGGTTCGAGCGCGCGGCTCTGCCAGCAGCCGTGGCTGTCGTCGTCGCCACACGTACCGGTCTGGAACACATAAACCTACCTGACCTAATATGTCCGCATTGTGCACCTTTCCTCTTAGTACTTTAAATATGTACGAAATGAGTGCGAGATCTCTCCTGACCCTCAATTCGTGAAATCCAACCATACCCAGAATAAATAAAGTTGGGTACGTCAATGGGTAAAATGGATAAACACCATACAAGCGCAAGTACAAATACCTGACAAACTTGTTTTGTACTCTCTCCACCATGAGCCTATACTTAGATTCATGGGGGGCCCAAATGACTGCGTTAGATTCTAACTGACTTCTAACCAAAGCATTATACAGAGCTATAACCGCTGTTAAAACTGCTATAACTGTTAATCACTGGTCGACACAAGTTGCTTTGTTTTTGATATTTTCATGCTTTTCTACCACAGACAAAGCGGCTGATCTGTACCACATGCTGAGAAAACGACATCAGATGCTGTCCGAAGAGGTAAACGCGATCCTCGAATATGCTGACCGGCTGTATGATGACGACGAGGGAGAACAGCTCTTGAATATACTGAACGAGTTCGCAGCCTATCCTAATAGTATGTAGACTTTATGAGATTGAAGTGGTCCGTGTTTTTATTTAAGGTGAGAAATCATCCAATGAATTTTCTCGCTCTAGGGCGGAGCGATGGAGGATGTCTTCAAGGTTCTGGGGTGGAGAGGGCTAGGCATAAATGTTAATGGCGAGTATATCACTCACCTTCGATTTGCCGACGACATAGTAGTCATGGCTGAGACCACGGAGGAGCTCAGTACAATGCTTGGTGATCTCAGTAAAGCTTCCGAAAGCGTGGTGCTTAAAATGAACATGGACAAAACCAAAGTCATGGTAAACATCCATGTAGCACCCACTCCTATAAAGATCGGAACCTCTACACTCGAAGTTGTGGACGACTACGTTTACCTGGGTCAGACGGTCCAGTTGGGTAGATCTAACTTCGAGAAAGAGGTCAGTCGTCGAATCCGACTCGGCTGGGCAGTGTTCGGGAAGCTGCGCGATATCTTCTCGTCCAGTATACCACAGTGTCACAAGACAAAATTCTATGACCAGTGCGTGTTGCCAGTGATGACATATGGCCCCGAAACGTGGTCGCTTACAATGGGCCTCATCAGAAGGCTTAAAGTTACTCAAAGGGCAATGGAAAGGGCTATGCTCGGAGTTTCCTTGCGTGAGCGCGTCAGAAATGAGGATATCCGCAGGAGAACCAAGGTTACGGACATAGCCCGAAGAATCGCCAAATTTAAGTGGCAGTGAGCTGGGCACATTGCTCGCAGAACAGATGATCGATGGGGACGAAAGGTTCTAGAATGGCGACCACGTACCGGAAGACGCAGCGTTGGAAGGCCTCCCACAAGGTGGACCGATGACCTGGTGAGGGTCGCGGGAATCCGATGGATGCGAGATGCACAGGACCGGTCATTGTGGCGACATTTGGGGGAGGCCTGTGTCAAACAGTGGACGTCTTTCGGCTGAAATGATGATGAGGGCGGTATGTCAGACTTTTACTGGATAAAACCACGCCTGAGTCTTTTTTTTTTTCACACACCTGTCACACAACGCCGTCTTGTTCCAAGCTAAGCAGAGCTTGTGTTATGAGTACTAGACAACTGATAAAAATACTTAAATATTTCTAAATACATACATATTATAGATAAATTACACCCAGACACAGAACAAATGATTGTGCTCACCACACAAACATTTATCCTGGGTGGGAATCGAACCCACGACCTCCAGCATAGCACTCAGGGCCACTAACCACTATATCAACAGACCAGTCTGAGTAATTGTCAAGTATTGAAAAACTTCGTTTAATACACGTGGTTTATCACTTTAGCTCTCTACGCTTATGTCAAGTCAAAGTCAAAGTCAAAGATTTTTATTTCACATAGGCCTACATGGGCACTTATAAAACGTCAGAAGCTAGTGCACGGTTCCAAATTGGTCGTTTCCATGGAGAAGAACCGGCAAGAAACTCCATGGTTACTCTTTTAAAAAAGAATTTGTTGATACAATACCTTCTGTTTACAATATATTGAATTTATTATGTAAGGACAGTGTAGACTGGTCAATAAAGTACAATAAAAATAATCATAATAAAAAGAAACCTAAGAAATCGCGGAGTCTACAGTGTTCTCACATTCACATTTCAAAAAAGAGGCTATACAAACAAAAGCAAGCAAAATAAATAATTACAATTATTAATAAACAATATGTCAACAATATAAATAATAATAAATAAATAAAAAATATTGCAAAAGCAATGTATATATTACAACAAATGTGGAGCAGTCAATAGATAAATTTACAAAATATTATGAGCTACCAGGGGGCCACATGTGCAGAAGCAGTCATTGCCAAACAAGCGTGTCTTCGACATAGTCTTTAACCTTATAATACGCTTTTTTAGTTAGGACACGCTTAATATGGGTTTTGAACTTTCCTTCGCTAAGTTCAGTCACCACTTTTGGCAGCTTATTATAAAAGCGTATGCTGTCTACTAAAAATGACTTGCTGGTCTTAACTAATCTCCATTTGGGTAACATAATTTCGTGTTTACTACGCGTATTTATGTTATGATAATCGCTTCTAATTTTGAAGAGTCCTAGGTTTTTACGAACATACATAATACTTTCTAAGATATAAAGAGAAGGCAAAGTCAGTATATCGATTTCTTCGAATTTATTTCTAAGGGACTCGCGAGGACCCATTTTATAAATAGCCCGGATTGCTCTCTTTTGCAATATGAAAATTGACTGTGCATCAGCTGCAGATCCCCACAGTAAAATGCCATAAGACATAATACTGTGGAAATAAGCATAATAAACTAACTTAGCTGTGGCTACATCGGTCAGTTGCCTTATTTTTCTTACTGCATATGCGGCCGAGCTCAGTCTACCTGAAAGAGCTCTAATATGAGCGCCCCACTGCAGTTTAAAATCGATGGTTAAACCTAAGAATGTTGTTTCCGTAATACCATCAAGTTTGTTGCCGTCAAGAGTTAGATTGACGCCAACTTGAGGGACATTCGGTAATGAGAACTTTATACATTTAGTTTTATTCGCATTTAATAAGAGATTATTAGCAGCGAACCATTTCGAAAGAACAGCCAGACTATCATTGACATGCAAGACATCCGCATCTTTCCTATCTACTTTAAAAATAAGGGAAGTGTCATCAGCAAATATAATTATATTTGATAAATTAGCCATCATGTAAGGAAGGTCATTAATATAAACCAGGAAAAGGAAAGGACCAAGAATTGAACCCTGAGGCACGCCCATCTTTACTAAAGACCCCGAGGACGTCACCCCATTAATGAATACTTTTTGTTGCCTGTTAGATAAATAAGAAAAAACAAGATCAGCAGCTCGACCACGAATTCCGTAATGATGTAATTTACAGATTAGAGTATTATGGTCAACGCAGTCAAATGCTTTAGAGAGGTCACAGAATATGCCAATAGCATCCTGGGACTTCTCCCAGGATTCCAAAATGTGACTGATGAGTTTCACTCCTGCATCTGTCGTTGACCTTCCTTTCGTGAAGCCAAACTGATGACTATGCAAAATCCCATTCGAATTAAAATGAGACAACATCTGGTCGAGCATGATTTTTTCATATATTTTACTCATTGCTGGAAGCACAGATATAGGTCTGTAATTAGAAGGGTCATTCTTACTACCTGATTTGAAAATTGGTACTACTTTACTATGTTTCATCAAATCAGGGAATGTGCCGCTATCTAGGCATTGATTAAATATGCCTGTTAGGACAGGAGCAATTGAATCGATAATATCTCCAAGAACCTTAACGGATATACCCCATAATTCCTCAGTATTTTTCATGTTAAGACTATTGAATGTTTTTTTAATTAAATCAACAGAGATGCGCTTAAATTTAAAAGTTGGTACATCCTTAGTAAAACTTTCTTTTAAAAAAGATTCAGCTGACAAAGATGAAGAAGGGAGAGATTTCGTAACTTCTATTGGGATGTTGGCGAAGAAGTTTTCTAACGTCTCAGCCACTTCAGTCCTATCTGAGATGATTTTATTATCAATTCTAAGGGACAATTCATTCCGATCTTGTTGGTTTGTCTTTCCAGTTTCCTTGTTTATCACCTTCCAGACAGCTTTAATTTTATTATTAGAATTTCTAATTTGTTTACTTACTGACTTAGATTTAGCTAGGGCGCAGACTCTTTTGAATATTTTTGAATAGAGTCTGACATGGTTATGCAAGTTAAGATCAGACGATAATGATTTTTCATGATATAGCTGATATAAAGTATCTCTGCTTTTTCTAATTCCAGCAGTAGCCCATTCATTAAATTTGGATTTATTATTGATCTGAACTTTTTTAATTGGACACGCCTTATTAAATTCTTGACATACAGTAGAAAATAATATACTATAATTTACATTAGGGTCTTGTGAATCAAAATTGGCTTTTGAGAGACTACTATGAACATTGTTATTAAAATAGTTTAATTTATTTTTAGAAAGTTTTATGGTTCGGGCGAATGCCACCTCGGTCACAATGACGAACTTTGTCCTGGGTGGGAATCTGGTATAGCATCTGGTCATCAGGGCCACTAACCACTAGACCAACAGGCCAGTCTTTCAGTTGCTCTTAGCTTTCTAGGACCACGAGTTTCCTTATTGCTTATGGCAATTGGACGTATGCCGCTATCCTTCTTACGCACGTCTTTGGCCCCTATATAACATTAATGACAGCTTCGTTCACGTTGCCGGAATTTATACTTACGTTCGATTTCTTTAATAATAATTTATATGGCAGGAAAACATTTGCCGGATCAGTTCGTAATAAAAAAAAAACTGGGCAAGTGCGAGTCGGACTCGCGCACTGAGGGTTCTGTACAAACATAAACCTATGAAAAGAGTTCAATTCCCGAATTGAGTTACGAAGATTTTTCCGAATCGCAATTTTTTTTTTGTGATGTGTCTACAAATGTACAGTTTTCTGATTTTTTCCTGTACTTGTGCTATGAGGTATGAATAAGGTAAGGATAAGGTACTTCAGAGACCTTGCTTCAT